>OX402048.1:4335597-4935597 GCA_947859365.1 Archips crataeganus | reverse complement strand
AGCCCTTCAGCCGGTTTCAGAAAAATAAATCAAAGTATTTTTTATTTTTTAAAGAAAAAGGTCATGCTAAATTGCATAAAATAATTTAAATATCAAGATTTGAATAAAAAAATGTAGGTACACTTTTAATATGTAAAAATAAATCCAAAATTTCGTAGTATTTTTTAATAACAAACTTTTTTTCAGTGGCTCAATTGTTGGTTCTACCTGAACTTGTATGTCGCCATTAAAAAAAAGTTTATCTGTCAAATGGTTTGGCGCCACTTTTCGATTCGTTTTACGTGATTTTATTTTTCTTTGTTATTGTTAACAAAGTATCGTAAATAAATACCGTTTTTGGATCAATTATAATGTTACATATTTGTTTATGCAAAAAAAATAGATGTATTCAAAAATTATATAGTTAACCATTTCTTTTGTTTTAATAATGAGTGACTCTTTGAACGAAAGTGTGCGAACAGGAACGCGTGGTCGTGAAATGCGACGTTGCCATTCCGACTTTTTGTTAAACCCACGATTAGTTAAGTGGTACTTAGTTTGCACAGGACCGGAGTGGTGAAACTGAAAAAACACTAGCTGACAGAATTGTCCAGTACATAGTTTATTCATTGGTTACGTAACCAGCAGTTTGACAATAAGGTGGTGAAACACCCCCTTAATGCATTATACCTATTGTCCAATCCAGCATTAACTTAGGTACTCGAATCGCTATACAACATGCCCACCAGGTTTCCGCGAGAGTCCAACCACGCATTCCTGAGGCCATATGGAGTAATAAATGCTATGTGAACCTATGTCGAAATATGTTTAGTTTTTGAGATATTTCCATTTTTATGTTTAAATTTTTTCACCTCACTAGCTCGGAAAGCCCTTTTTGTTTGTTTGACATCTATTGAGAAAATCGCTTTTTATCCACAAGTGAAGAAAGAGTTTTGACATTTGAAGGCAGCTTAAGTGATATTTGACAGCTAACAAAACGTAAAACGTTAAAAGTGCTGAATTTTTAACATCACAATTAATGAATTGCATCGAGTAAAAAACACTAAATACAGTCTTACAACTTTATTTTAATTCATAAATATCAGCATTCAACATTAACCTTCATTCTTGTTGTAAAAACGGATAAAATGTTCTGACAGTCCAAGTAAGTCGATGTGCGATCAAAACGCATCCGAAATAATAAAAAAAAACTTAAGTCAAAACGGTATACAATTTAACAGTAATACAGTTTGCTCGTATCTCAAAATCGATAATCTGGCTAATTGAACTTTACTCGATGTGCAATAAAGTTCAGTTTGGTTTATTCATTGATTGGAGATACGAGTTTTTTCAAAGTAGTGACGATATGTCGGTATTGGAATAGTTCCATAAATACTGGATTTGCTTAGGCTATTTTGCATTATTTTTGATTTTACCAATATTTCTATAAGTACTTCAAAATTATTATATTGACAAAGAGGTAAATAAATAATAATTGATAGTACAAACCCTTTTTCTTATTTTCCTCGCTGTAGTGAGGTGAAAAGTTTTGTGTTATACACGGGTGAAAAGTTATTTTACGTCTCGTGTGTTGAAGCACTCGCTATCGAAAGAATTCTATTTTTGAACCACTCGCTTCGCTCGTGGTCAATCATGCAATCCTTTCGATAGCTCGTGTTTTAAAATGAACACTCGCAGTTAAAATACAACTTTCCCCCCTTGTATAACAAATAACTATACTATAAAAGTGGTGGAGGTGCTGGGATTGCGTATTTAGTATGTATGAAAAAATAAAAAAGTTAAAAAGCATAACTCGACCTAGGTTCACATAACATTTATTACTCCATATGGCCTCAGGAATGCGTGGTTGGACTCTCGCGGAAACCTGGTGGGCACGTTGTATAGCGATTCGAGTACCTATCACCGACGGTGCTGGCTGAAAATCAGCGCTGACGTTTATATTTACTTAAACGCCTCAGCATTTTGAGCCAGTGTCCAATTTACAACCGCAATAAGGTACACTGTTTTTAGCCTTCGTGTTGTCCTTTTTACACGCTTTATATTAGCTTCACCTGTATGTTTGTATGTATGTTTGTATGTTTGTATGTTTGTATGTTTGTTTGTAACCGACTCCTTAGGGCGCGATTTTGACCCACTTCCCGGTTTCCGATTGAGCTGAAATTTTGCACATATGTGTAAATTGGATGACAATGCAATATTATTGTAACATGGAGCTGATCTGATGATGGAGCTGGATGGTGGCCATAGGAACTATGTAATAAAACAACACAACCCCATCGAGTTTGGGCTCGTTTGATTCGTCTTGACGAGCACTTTGATCCCATATGGTAACCAGGGTCTGATGATGGAGCTGGAAGATGGCCAAAGGCACTCCACAATAAAACGACACAACCCCATCGAGTTTGGGCTCGTTTGATTCGTCTTGACGAGCACTTTGATCCCATATGGTAATCAGGGTCTGATGATGGAGCTGGAAGATGGCCAAAGGCACTCCACAATAAAACGAAACAACCCCATCGAGTTTGGGCTCGTTTGATTCGTTTTGACGAGTACTTTGGTCCTAGATGGTAACAAGGGTCTGATGATGGAGCTGGAAGGGGGGTAGGTGGCGGGGTGGGGGGGAATGGGGTACGGTTTAAGGGGGTCGGGGGTTTAGAGGGTTGGGGGGTTGGGGGTGTTGGGGGGTTCGGGGGTAAGTGATTTTGGGGGGTTGTGGGAAATGGGGAGGGGGTAAGAGGCCTAGATGGTAACAAGGGTTTGATGATGGAACTGGAAGGGGGGTGCGGTAGGTGGTGGGGTGGGGTGTGGGAGGGGTTGGGAGGAAGGGGAGGGGGGTAGGGGGGAGGGGGGGGAGGGGGGGTAGGGGGGGTTCCGGGGGTTTGGGGGGTTCGGTGTTATGGGGGTTGGGTTTAGGTGGTTCGGGGGTTTGTAAAATGAGGAGGGGGTAAGGGGGGTTTAGGAGATTGGGGGTAAGGGTGTGGGGTTTGGGGGGTTTTGGGGAAATGGGGTGGGGGATGTTGGGGGGGTTGGGTTTAGGGGGTTTGGGGGTTGTAGGTGAGGGGGGTAAAGTTAGAAAGAAAAAAAATGCAACTAAAAAATAGAAAATAAATAATAATTAAAAAAAACTAAAAAACACGCTTTAAAAAATAAAAAATAAATTTTAATAAATGTAAATGAAGGTTGTATAACACCTCATTTAATTTGCCTCCTATTGTTGGCCGCTTTTAAACTTTGGCAGATCCTTGTCAGAGAGAATTTATGTTGTCATCGTATTTGCGTATATAATTTAATATTAAAATCTATAACGTGTATTTTATTACTTATAACAATCCCAAGCAATAAATGAATAATAAATTAATACTATAACTATAAATAAAATAAAATAAAACTAACTTAAACTAAAACTAAATAAAATTAACAAAAGGTTCCCCCCGCGGCATGGACCCAAAGACACTGGCAGCATTACCTCGCTGTATAGCAATGCTGATACGTTGTGCGAGGTAGCTGCCAGCTCTTTGGTCTCCTGTAGTGTCACAAAGCCGTTTACAAATATCTTTGTAAAGACTTTTTGCGCTGGAGCCCCACGGACCAAAGGTCTCAACCCCGAATGGAACAAAGTTGTATTCAGAGCCAAGACCTTTGTATTTATTTTTCTTAAGCTTTTCTGCCGCTTCTGCTGCTGCACCAGCTTGATTTGCTGTTCCGCGGATGTGGGACGGAGCCAGTGTGTCTACACAAGTAGCGTCCCACACTAGCACACGACCCAATTTCCACGGAATCAATGACATTCCGTCTGGTCTCTTGCCATCATCTCTGGCGATGCCCGATGGCTCCAGTAACGCAGGCACATTGACGGTGGCAAGAGAGCGACGGATAATGTCATTGAGAGCAGAGTGTCTAGAGAAGCGGCCCGCGCTCTTCTGGCACGAAAGGCCGTGGTGTCCCAGCGCGTCGACCTCAAAGCCGCAGGGGCATTTATGCGGTGCGCAAACTGCTACTCCAAGTCGCAGGCAGATGGAAATTCTGAGAGTGTCGGGCTCTAGAAAAGTACCAGTGTTGGCTGATGGAAAGGCGTGCAACCAGCAGCCGGCTTCCTTCGTACCTGAAGCCAATAGTCTGGCACGATGAGAGCCCGTGCTGCGGCTCAGAAGGAATTCATAAGTCAAATTTGACTGAATGTCGTCCCAGGACCTTTGAAATTTTAAATTTTCTGGGAAATCCTTTCCCGGACAGGCAATAGACCAATCATTTTTAGCCTCCGTTAAACCCGCAGTCTCATAGTTTAAAGGGCAAGCCCTCAGGATTTTACCTATGAGATCTGCCGAGCTATGGGCGGAGGACAAAAAAGCTGGTGCGGAAATAGAAGAAATTTTGCGAATCCCTATCCCACCAAAGCGAATGGGAAGGGATGCTTGAGTCCAGGATTCTTCGCTTAGCTGAATGTTCAGAATTGATTCCAGGTTCGCTTTGATTAAGTCATCCATTTGTGACAGTGAAATTTTGAATTTAGTGAATGGACAGCAGCGAAGTACATAAGTAAATTTTGGAACGAAAAGACAGAATTTTAAAATTGTCAATGCGAAATGAGGACTAATTTCAAGCAAACGACTTTCATACCTTTTGAATTTAGAAATAGAATCTAAAATGTAATTCGGAAAGGATTCTTCGAAAATAGGAGACCCAAGGAGGCTGAGAGAAAATCTGTCTACTATCTTAATGTCTGGCGTCAGTGCATCAAATTTTGTTTTTAAATCTAGTAAATTTAAGTCAGGATTTTGCACATAAAGTTCACACTTGCTAAAATTTAACTCAAGGCCAATTGCTTGGAATTTGGATCTGATTGTTGAAAGGTCAGACAGTAAGGTATCCAGATCACCTCCTAAGGTTCCGTCGTCTAGATACCAGACATTGAATTTGGATTTTAAATTTTGAATAACAGGGTTAATAGCCAAACTGAAGATTGCCGGCCCGAGAGGATCGCCTTGCTGACAGCCCACTTCTGAAGATAAAACATTGTCACGGTATACAAGACTAGTGGGATCTGCATAACAATGGAGAAGGTAATTGTATAACTCAGGGACATTGTTTTTGACTTCTGTCAGCAAGGTGTCTCTATTTATAGAGTTGAAAGCATTTTTGACATCAATTTTGACCAGTGCATCACATGGTTCGTTGGAGAGATATGTACGCAAGGCGTGGACGGCTGCCTCGCATCCTCCTTTTATGCCGAAACCGAGTTGTATAGGTTCGAAAAGTGACTGTAATTTAAAGGTAATATATCTAACTGCAATTTTGGAGGCGAGACGTCTAAGTGTGGAACCAACGGCAATCGGTCTCACCCCTCCGTCCTTTTTGGTAAGGGCAATGAGGTTTGCGCCATATAAAATTGGAACAATGTTTGGGTTGATATTACCCGAGTACATATGGTTGATTAGTTTTACAATTGAATCAACTAGACGCTCGCCTGCATCGCCCACTAAATGACTGGTTAAGTCCTTCAAATGTTGGGGTGAGAGTCCGTCCAGGCCTGCAGCAGAACCAGTTTTGAATGATAAAATTGCATCGTATACGTCTCTTTTTTTTATTTGTAGGCAGGCCTGGTTTGCCATGGGAGGGTCGAAAAAGTAGGGAATGGAAGGACCTGGAGGATGTTTCGTCTGTAGAGCCGAGAGGGTGTCAGGGGTATCCGGTGATAGCACGTCGCTTGAGAAAAGGAGACGAGCGGCGCCTTTCAGATCGCCGTCGCTGATTTTCGATTCCACGGTTTTACTGCGGTTAAAAGACGAAGCGGTGTGTTTTGGTACTATGGATGGAAGAGTACAGTTATTACAACAGTTGTTTTTTATTTTTTGGGTGAGTGAAATGTTGGAACCATCTTCCTGTGCGTGAAGCGACATGTAAGAAAAAAGCAAAAGATCATGCCAGTCTTTGATAGTATTGCTATCCACACATCTATTAATTAAATGGGCCAGATGTGAAGCAGCGATAGTCCGGGCCCCCCGGGGTATTCTTTTAACTATAGGGACTTTTTTTTTAAGTTCACTTAGTTGAAGATAGAACGGAGTAGCAGATTGATCGGTAAGCGGAGTAATTGGGATGTTATTAAGAGGTATGGCATCTTGGCTAAGACTATGGCCGTGGACTTTAGTTGTATGAATATTTCGACCTATGGTTTTGAAAGTTTTGCGGCATACCTGACAGTGGAAATTGGTCGACGTGCTATTACACGGCTGAGTAGCAGTTTGCATTTACAAAAGAAATACACAAAATAAAATAACTTAAGTCTAAAACAGTAAAATTAAATAGGTATGAAAATCTAAAACTAAAACAAGGCACCAAAAAGTACGGGCAAACAAAATACACAGGCACCAGGGACACAAGCACAACCTAGTTTTTTCTATTCCGTGAGCACAACACACTGGGCAGTTAAGTTTCCTTATATGAGTACCTAATATAAATTATAAAATGGAAGAATAAAGTTCGGAAATAAACATTTTGTTGAAATATTTTGATAGTTTGACATTTGTCAAAACGGTGTCGGGCGCTGCGCCGCTGCGGGCAGGCCCGCGCGGCGGGCTCCGGGTTCCCAAAACGTCCGCAGAGGGTTGTCTATGCGATATCTTTGCATAAAACATAAAATCAGAAAATAAAAAGGGGTGAAAATAAATAAATTCAGGAAAGACTGAAAATTGCGAATTGTTTCACGGTTGCTAGGTGATCAAAAAAAAAAAAAAAAAAAAATAATAATATAACAAATAGTCTGAAACAATAGCCTTAAATGTTGTTTCTCCTTTCAGGTAAGGTTTGTTTATAGTACCTACAGTTTTGTAACTCATGCTTAATGTAAAATTTAATTAGTTTTGTGTTAATAAAAATGTTCTCCTTTCAGAGCAACACATTTTGGTTTTTGTCTCTACGTTACAATCTTTATAAGAACATATTATAAAACAACATTTCTACAGCTATTTGACAAAAATGGAAAAGTTAAAATTTGAATTCGTAGTGAAACCAAGTGAAGATCCAAAAACAAACATAGTCTGTATAACTTCTATCACGGATTCCAATGAAAAAATATTTTTACTGCCGGAACATCTCCAACCTATGAGACTGCATGATTTGATCGTACAAACGCAAGTTTATAAAAAGGTGAAAAATACACTTCAAAAAAGACATGATAATAGAAAAGTATGGATTTCTTTGACACCGGAGATACAGAAAGTTTACATTGATGAAGAGGGAAATATGCAGTTCAAAGAATACTTGCTACAAGAATATACACCGGAAACACGTCAAGAGGCCTCCAATGCTGGAATTTCAGAAGAAGTTTTGACGAGAATCCTGGGAAATATAGCGGATATGAAGAAAGAAACGTCCAATACTTGTAACTTGAAAAATGTGTTAAAGAAATTTGTGATACAAAAATTCAGTACAAAAAACTCAAATGCGTCCCAATGGTTGAATTCTTTTGAAGCAGAATGTGCTCGTATGGGTATAGAAGAGGATACTAAGAAGATAGAATCACTAAGGATATTTCTGGAAGATTCATGTATTGACTGGTATCGTTCTATGCTTTTAAAACATACAGTGGATTCAAAATGGTCAACGTGGAAAGATAGCTTTTGTGATACTTACGCAGATAAAGGGTGGTCTCCAATCAGGTATGCCATGTTATTCAAATATCTGCAAGGTTCTCTGCTGGAATATGCTTTGAAAAAAGAAAGATTGCTGTTAGAGGTCAATAAATCAATGGATACAACTACTTTAATTGACCTGATTGCCACCGGTCTACCAAATTTCATCTCCGACAAAATTGATAGGAATAGCTTAAAGCAAACTGAGGATTTATTTAATAACATCCGAAGCTTAGAACATTTGGTAATAAAAAAAAGCGTTGAAAAAAATTTAGTATTTGAAAATAAGAATAAAGGAAAACAATCAAAAGACTACAAACCATGCCGGATTTGTGAAAAAGAGAACAAAGGAATCCGATATCATCCAGAATCTTTATGCTGGTTCAAAATAAAAAATTATGACGGATCTAAAAAAGATCAGATAAGAACGGTTAATAATTCACAATTAGAAACAGAATTAAACGAAATAGATCCAAAAAACTAAGAATTCCACCATTAATCAAAATAAAACTGTTGTTAAATGATACGCTAGAAATATTAGGAATTTATGATTCAGGATCGAACGTATCTTTAATAAATTCAAAACTATTATGCTTAAATAATACGGTTAATAATGTTCATAATAATCCAAAACTAAAAACGATTAATGGTGAGAAGAAAACTATAGGAATGGTAACTATAAAAGTAAAAATCTTTAATATTGAACAAAATATTAATGTTTTTGTCATAGACAAAGAAAATTTTGACTACGACTTTCTTATTGGATTAGACTGCATTGAAAAATTTTGTCTTATTCAAAATGAAAAATTAGAAATTACACAAAATAGCTTAGCTATAAAAAACGAAACACATATACTCAGAGAAAAATACAAAACCACAGAAACCATTCCCAGCAATTTGGGTAAAAATGTGGAAAAAAAAAATATATATGTAAAAATAATAATGATGATAAATACAAAATAAATTTTAATGAACATATAGAATCAGTCAATTTGGACATTTCTATTAATCACCTGGACTTGGAAAAACAATCGGAAATAGAGGATTTAATATCCAAATATAAATCAATTTTTGCTAAAGATAAGTTTGATATAGGCACTGTAAAAGGCTACGAAGCACACATTGATTTATTAATAGATAAATATTGTTGTAAAAGACCTTACAGATGCACTATCGAAGATAAAAAGGAAATAGAACAACAGATATCTAAACTATTAGAAAGAAATATAATTGAAGAGTCCTATAGCCCTTTTGCAGCACCTGTGACATTAGCCTATAAAAAAGAAGAGGGTACAAAATCTAGACTATGTGTAGATTTTCGAGAATTAAATAAGATTGTTGTTCCACAATCACAACCTTTTCCACTAATAGAAGATTTGATGGCTAAAACACGAAACTGTAAGTTCTTCTCAACTCTAGACATTAACTCGGCTTTCTGGTCAATTCCACTAAAAGTTGAAGACAGATGAAAAACTGCATTTGTTACACAAGAGGGCCATTTTCAATGGACCTGTCTTCCATTTGGACTTAAAACTTCACCGGCAATTTTTCAAAGAATTTTAAGCAATATAATAAGAAAACATAAACTGTCAGAGTTCACTGTAAACTACATTGATGACATATTAATATTTTCTAAAACGTTTGAAGAACATGTTAATCACTTGTCACTTTTATTGGAAGCAATATTACAAGAAGGCTTTAGATTGAAATTTACTAAATGTCACTTTGCCCAAGACTCCGTGAAATATTTAGGGCATATAATAAAAAATAACACAATTACTCCATTGAAAGACAATTTAATTGCTATCAAAGATTTTCCGGTCCCAAAAACACAAAAAAATATTCGACAGTTTTTAGGTAAAATTAACTTCTATGGAAAATATGTGCCAAACTTATCAATCGTTCTAGATCCTTTACATAATTTATTACGAAAAGGACAAGCATTTATTTGGTCAGATAAATGTCAGGAGTCATTTGAAACAGTTAAAAAACTACTTTGTTCTAAACCCATTTTGGCCATATTTGATCCAGACCTACCGATACATATATATACAGATGCCAGTATACAAGGTATAGGCGCAGTTTTGAAACAACCACAACATGACGGAGCGGAAAAACCTTGTGCATATTTTTCAAGAAAATTAAATGACAGTCAAAAAAGAAAAAAGGCGATATATTTGGAATGTTTGGCAATAAATAATGCAGTGAAATATTGGCAGCACTGGCTTATAGGTAAAAAAATCACGGTTTTTTCTGACCATAAACCTCTAGAAAAAATGAATATTAAAGCCAGAACAGACGAGGAGTTAGGAGACCTCACATATTATTTATCACAGTTCGATTTAGAGATAAAGTATTCCCCAGGAAAATATAACATAGAAGCAGATAGCTTGAGCAGAAACCCTGTACTAGAGCCATACGAAAATGAAGACGAAAATTTCAAAATTGTAAATTTAATAAAATTAGAAGACATCATAAATGATCAAAATAATAATGAAGAGATTAAACGTGATAATGTGAATATACAATTAAAAGATACAATATATTACAAGAAGATTAGGAAAAAGGAAAAAATTCTATTAACTGAAGAATTTAGTAAAAAAATTATAAAAAATATACACCATTACTTCTGTCATATTGGAATTCAACAAATGATCAATAAAATTAAACCATTCTATACTGCAAAAAACTTAACACTTAATATAAAAAACATCTGCGAAAATTGTAATATTTGTATAAAGAATAAATCCAGAAGTAAATACAAATTTGGTCTTATGTCCCACTTAGGACCCGCCACTTACCCTTTTGAAATTGTATCAATTGATACCATCGGTGGATTTGGTGGCTCACGCTCTACAAAGACCTACCTACATCTCCTGGTGGATCATTTCACGAGATACGCTTTTATTTTAACGTCAAAAACCCAAAATTCAAACGATTTTATAAAGCTAGTTAAATTGGTGACTCAGGAACATAAAATTGGTATGATTCTATCTGATCAATATCCAGGAATAAATTCAAATGATTTCAAAAACTTTTTACTACAAGAAAATATACCCATAATCTTCACTGCTGTAAATGCAGCATTTTCAAACGGCTTAAATGAGAGGTTAAACCAAACTTTAACAAATAAAATAAGATGTAAAATAAATGAAAATAAAAACAATTATGCCTGGACAACTATTGCTCATGAGTGTACTCAAAGATATAATGAAACAGAACACTCAGTGACAGGATTCTCTCCAAAATATTTGTTAGAAGGAAAAACTGTAGATATTCTACCAGATGAATTAAAACAAGAAAAAACATATAACACTTTATTACAAGATAGAAAAACTGCATTGGAAAATACTATAAAATCTCACAACTATAACAAAAAAGTATTTGACAGAAATAGAAAGAGTTATGACTTTAAAGTGGGAGATTCCGTATATGTTGAAAATGGCAATCCGTTAAACAGGAAAAAAATGGATGAATTAAAAATTGGTCCATACAAAATTTTAGAAAAAATTTCGGATTCCATTTTCAAAGTGGACACAGGACATAGAAAACCCGAATCAAATCTATTCCACTCGACAAAACTTGTT
This sequence comes from Archips crataeganus, assembly GCA_947859365.1. Classification (NCBI taxonomy): domain Eukaryota; kingdom Metazoa; phylum Arthropoda; class Insecta; order Lepidoptera; family Tortricidae; genus Archips; species Archips crataeganus. Next base: position 4,924,379 of record OX402048.1, on the reverse strand, counting down.
CCTGTACGCAATTAGAACTGTTTTATTGTGTATATATTAAAAAAAAAAATTTTTTTTTTTGCGCGAGGGTGGGAGATGTAAATGAAGGTTGTATAACACCTCATTTAATTTGCCTCCTATTGTTGGCCGCTTTTAAACTTTGGCAGATCCTTGTCAGAGAGAATTTATGTTGTCATCGTATTTGCGTATATAATTTAATATTATAATAATATAACAAATAGTCTGAAACAATAGCCTTAAATGTTGTTTCTCCTTTCAGGTAAGGTTTGTTTATAGTACCTACAGTTTTGTAACTCATGCTTAATGTAAAATTATTAGTTTTGTGTTAATAAAAATGTTCTCCTTTCAGAGCAACACATTTTGGTTTTTGTCTCTACGTTACAATCTTTATAAGAACATATTATATAAATTTCAATTCACTATTCTTATAGTGCAGTAAAAAATCTTAATAAGCAATTATTATATTGTTATATCCAGATCAAAATTTGTAAACAATTCTAAATATTGATAAAATAAATAATAATAGTTTAAAATATTTTATTGTAAAAAAAGCGTGGGGTGCTTTTTAAGATGTTATCAAAATGATAATCCTTGACAATTGACACCATGCACCCCACGCTTTTTTTACAATAAAATATTTTAAACTATTATTATTTATTTTATCAATATTTAGAATTGTTTACAAATTTTGATCTGGATATAACAATATAATAATTGCTTATTAAGATTTTTTACTGCACTATAAGAATAGTGAATTGAAATTTATTAAAATTTATTTTTTATTTTTTAAAGCGTGTTTTTTAGTTTTTTTAAACTATTATTGTAAATTTATTGATTTGTCTTGTGTTGTTGTAAATAAATGTATTTTCTTTCTTTCCCCACAAGTTAGGAATATAAGTTACAATTACAATAGAGAGAGCTCTCTGAAGAGCAAACGGTGTACAGTACTTGGCCATAAAGATTGCACATCGGTCTTTGGAACAAGACTCGGCAAAATGTCGGCTTCGTAGAGCGTTGTCACACATTAGGTATAGGTAACGCCATCAGAGTTGAGGCGAATGATTACACACACAGCTACATAAACTACTGATTGCAAAAAAAGTAGCGAATGAATGAAATGAATGAGTGAATGAAAATGTGAATTATTATGATCTTAAGGTGAAATACCTACGCTACTATGCATATTATAATTTTTCTTTTATTATATTAACCTATTTTTGAAATAAAACAATTTGAAACTGATAAGAAATACTCGCAACAAAAAAATCGGTATTTTATAAAAAGTGAAAAATATGCTTGTCTGATTAAATAAAATAGATCAAAATATTTTATTTTCTGTTTTGTTTGAACTAAATGTATTTTCTTAAATAATTCTTAACGAAATAGGTTGTAGAAATTTTTAGTCAATTATGTAATTCACTGTTGAGTCTGTTGATCTTGCTGTCGATACGAATAAACGTCAAAATTCCGCTGTCATTACATGAGATGTGGTTGTGTGCGTGGCCTCAACTCTGGTGGCGTACTTGTAATGTAAGTAGCGTGCGACAACGCTCTACGAAGCCGACATTTGCCGAGTCTTTTTCAAATTTGGAGCTGTTTATAGATTCGTTACTGCTTTATATCGTGGTGTAATTGAGTAAAACACAATTTATTCGAGAGGTTCGTGTCCGTATGAGCAGCAAGTTGCACAAAAAGGGAGTATATTCGGGAGCGGGTGCATTTTTGTCGGCCCGGCTTTTTGCTCGTCCTTTATTTGGACAACGCCGACGTGCGATGCGCCACAGACGTCGTACGCGCAGAAGGTTGACTCTTCGTTGAAATACGAAATAAATTAATTACAGTATACATATTTTTATCCGTTTTTTTATTTTTATATTTTATCCGTGGTAGCCTAGTGACCGTGGTAGCAGAAGGTTCGAGTGGGTCGCACTTCTGAGTTTTTCGGAATTTATTCATTTAAGGGTTATATTATACTTACATTAAAGGCCGGCAACAGATTGGCGACTCTCTTTGAGTTGTTGATATTTATGGGCGGTGGTGATCATTTTCCATCAGATGACCAGCTTGCTCGTTTGCCTCCCTCCCAAATAAAAAAAAATACGTGCGAAATTACCTGAAAAACCTGGACACACCTGCGGAGAAATTCAATGCCCCACGTGTGGGAACTACGACCCAATCTCATTCTGAGAGGAGGCCGATGATGATGATATTTTTATTATCTTCGTTTCATAGTCGTCATTTTAATACCTGATTTACACTCTCGCCTCGTTGCCTCGCCTCGTGCCTCGTCTTGTCGTTTCGCTCCGGACGCGAGCCTGCAAATCACGAGACGAGGCGCGAGGCGAGCCTGTACACACTCTCGTCTCGTTGCTCGTCTCGCAGTTCGTCTCGCCGCTCGTACGCGAGTGTAAACCAGGTATAAGTGTTGGTAACCCTCACTATCCGCCGCCTCTCGTCTCTGACAGTTGTTTTCACGTGCAAGGGATCGTCCACGGCAACTTTTATTTGGTTGATCCATATCATAGGCGATCTTCCGAGCGCTCGATTACCTTCGACACGACTTTGAACCTGCGTCTAACCAACACCACATCATCATTAGGTACTATTTTGAAAAAAAGAAAGAATGAAAGAAATATTTTATTTGTGACAACAAATGGTTAACATAGATAGACAAAATAAAATTAAAAAAAAAAAACAATAAAAGTAAAAATAACATGCTTGTGGTTTTGAGCTAGCTTTACCGGATTATAAAAACAGGCTAGAATAGATAGATGCAGTTTAATAAATTATGTTCACACTCCGCAAATAATTGGGAAAAATGATACGGTAGAGTTGCAAAGAAAAGCATGCTCTAAGTTCAGGTACTACCAGCCAACTATTATCGCGATACATAAATGTGTAATCGTACTAGGTAGCATTTCAACCGCTATCAGTATCCTGTCCCTGTCGCTTATAACGACCGCTTTAGCCTAGTTGGTAGTGACCCTGCCTACGAAGCAAGAGGCCCTGGGTTCAAATCCCGGTAAGGGCATTTATTTGTGTGATGAGCACGAATATTTGTTCCTGAGTTATGGATGTTTTCTATGTATTTAAGTATTTATTTATCTATATAAGTATGTTTATCGTCGTCTAGTACCCATAGTACAAGCTTTGCTTAGTTTGGGACTAGGTCGATTTGTGTAAGATTGTCCCCTAATATTTTTTTTTTATATCAAAGAAGTGTACCACACTGGACGCAAGATTTTTATAAAACTATACAGTCTGCTTGTGGTACAAGCAAGGAATTTAATTCCTTGCCCATTTCGTAAAAATGTCGTTAAAAATTCGCACTGCATTAAGGTCGAAATGTCAAATTCAACACGTCAAATCAACATCGTAGCTAAAGATGTAGTGCAAAATGATTTTCTTTCTTATTTTATCGGAAAAGTTCGTATTTATCGTGCTCTCTCAATTAGCTTCAGTACCTACCCATCTAACAGCCGTGAAACCGTCTTACATTTTTCACTTTGACAAAGATCCATATTAATGGATATAAAAACGTCACTCATTTAATACAATCATTGATTGACAGTTCGGGTGCCATCGTATTCCGACTGAGATCCGTCCGAGTTTTCCCGATGGAAAATCATTTTGCACTACATCTGTAGCTCTTGTGGTGGCATGACAGTTCGCTGTACGATATTCAAACTTAGGCGTGTTGGAAATTAAAATCTTAATTATTTTAATTGACTGTACAATATCAGTTTACTAAAATTCTAAGCTAATTTTAGCTCTTTTCTTTAATATATGCGCTAAGAAATAGACAGCGGTTAAAACGCTAGTAGTACTTTCCAAATATGTATCTTTACAAGTTAAATAAAATCGAACCCTTTCATTCTTGATCCAGAGTAGAAGTGTGATAATGGGGTACGTATCAAATTATATAAATATTGAAATAATGGTCGTTTGATATGATGCAATTTACGCAGAAATTGACAACTTTACAGAATTTTAATAAAGTAAACCTAAGCTACCCTAAATCGATCCGTAGATCGATCATAAAAGTCGTTTGTAAGTTTTCACCGAAAATTATATTATGACAAATGATCATTATATTCATTATCACTCACTTGTTTTGGGCAACTGTATAATGGTTGCCAATTTATTTATTTATTTCAATCAAATTTATTCCTTAAGGCAATAATGACATTGTTTGAAATCACTTGTCAAGAAATGACAGTAAATGCAAAAAGCTTCTCCTTGTCAGGCAATAAGAATCACTATAAAATTTTCTGTGACAAAATTCCACTCCACAAGTCCACAGTGACAGTGAGTCACAATTCAGTTGGTCCGATAGGTGCTACAGTATCCTTACAAATTCTAGTATTCTCATCAAAAAATTGCAACATTATCCCACTGCACTTTCTACGCAATCTTACCTGCGGGAGAACAGGCTCGGAAGACTTGATATGTCGCCTTAATTGGGTTCGCATACAAGACAAACAACTTGCCAGGTAAGCTATAGCCGCCTCGCTCGCTCGTCGGAAGTCTGCCCACGTACTTGTAGGTATTGAAAACAAATGCCAACGCAAAACTGACGGATACAAGACAAATGCAAAAAACAACTGAACGACAGGTTTTTATAAAAGTAGTGAAACAAAATAGAACACAGAATTGACTTTTGCAAATTACAAGAAAATAAGTTTTTGTTAATAACTATAAATTAAAAAAATTAAAAACCCCCAACGCAATTGGGTGAGTCAACTTTTTTGTGTTGTTTACCTACTCTGTCCCCAGTTGTCCAAGTGACACTTCATACTGTTTCATAGAAAATTCTAGGTTGTCCAAGGGACGTAACCATAGCAACGGGTGTCACTAAAAGTTGATTCACCCAATTATGTCATACGTATGTTTGAACATAAAGTAAATGCCCATTATGCGTCTAAGATCCCTTCCGCTTCTAACAAAAGAGCTGATAACTTTGGAACGGCTGAACCGATTTTGACAAAATATATCTAAGAACCATCGCCAAGAAACCTGCTTTCTAATAAAAAAACGGCATTCAAATCGGTTCACCCGTTTAAGAGCTATGATGCCACAGACAGACAGACAGACAGACACACACACACATAGCGGTCAAACTTATAACACCCCTCTTTTTGTGTGGGGGGTTAAAAAAACCTTGTTAATGCATGCTTTTTTGGTTGATTGTACTTTGTATCGATCATATTTACATTGTCATCCAAATTACACATAATATGGGTATAATAAACAGCAAAGAGATTAGTTCACGTCATAGGAGACCGAAGAGCTAGCAGCTATCGGACGAAGAATTAGCTTAACCCTTTAAAGGGGGAACGCTACCAGTGTCTTTGGAACCTTGTCTAAGAGAACTCCTTTTCATAATATGCTTTGAAGTCAATTGACTTTGTGTGAATAAATACTTCATCATCATCACAATTTCAGCCAAAAGACGTCCACTGCTGAACACAGGCCTCCCTCGTGCTCGCCAAACACATCGGTTCTGCGCCATCTGCATCCAACGCGTTCCCGCAACCTTAACCAGGTCGTCTCTCCACCTTGTAGAAGGCCTACCCACACCGCGTCTTAGTTACTAAATTTAAAATCAAACTGACCAATGAAAGTGGGCTACAAAAATTCGACTTACAAGATTTGACCAATACTAACAGGGCAAGTTAAATAAAAGCTTGCAATAAAACAAATACAAAAGTGGAAACTTCCAAGCTCTGAATAAACGAATGACTTTAGTACTTATAAGTCGAGCTTCTATACGAGAGCTCGTTATATTTTAATTCCCAAAACGACATTCCGAGTTAAAGTGAAACTTCGCCAATAGAAAATTAGAACAAACTGCGTGAGTTCGGCGCGCGAGTCGATGCGAGCTTATTGCACGATTACTAAGTTCAACATTCTATGTCGCTATTTGTGTCTCTTTTCAAATTAGCTAATACGAATAGATGCGTTGAAAGAAAAATTACAATACAATAATTCTTAATTGAACACCATATTACAAGCAATACTGTAAAGAAGGTACAGTCGCGGAATGAAAAGGTTCGTCAGTTTTCGACTTTATGTCAACGAGTTAATGTCGAAAAGTGACGAACTTTTTCATTCCGCTATTATCCATTGAGAAAAAAATTACAAGGTCAAAAATAGACCGCCTTATCGCCTCAAAGCGGTCTCTTTCAGGCAACCTTTTCAACAGAAAGAAGTAGATAATGTAAGTGTACGATTTCAGCAGGTACGATGCCCCGTTACGTTTTGTTTCCAATATCGTTACTAAATATTTAAAAAAATAACTTCAATAACTATAAATTAAAAATTTTAAAAACCCTCAACGCAATTATGTCACACGTAACATAAAGTAAATGCCCATTATGCATCTAAGACCCCTTCCGCAGCTAACAAAAGAGCTGATAACTTTGAAACGGCTGAATCGATTTTAATAAAAGAAACCGCATCCAAATCGGTTCACCCGTTTAAGAGCTATGATGCCAGAGACAGACACGCACACATAGCGGTCAAACTTATAACACCCCTCTTTTTTGTGTCGGGGGTTAAAAACTACTAAAATAGCTTCGTGCTGTTTGAAGTCGGTGTCTCAGCCCAAGCCAGGGGAAGTGATAAAAGTCCAATAGATAGTATTTAGATAAATAATAATAATAAATAAATAATAAATATCACGGGACAATTCACACCAATTGACCTAGTCCCAAAGTAAGCTAGGATAGCTTGTGCTATGGGTACTAGGCAACGGATAAATAATACTTATATAGATAGATACATACTTAAATACATATTAAACACCCAAGACCCGAGAACAAACATTCGTATTTTTCATACAAATATCTGCCCCGAGACGGGAATCGAACCCGGGACCTCAAGCTTCATAGTCAGGGTCTCTAACCACTAGGCCATCTGGTCGTCTAAATAATAATATGTACAGTCAAGTGTAAAAATATGGGTGCACACAACTTGCTCATAAATATGTCCCATAGCTCTTATGTCGTCGAATTAAGGTATAGGTATATAACTATGGGAGGATTAAATCGATACTTATTTTTGCACTTGACCATACTAACTAGCTGTTGGTCTGCGATTACAACAAAAATTCTTATATCAGTATCCCCCGAGAACTAGGCGATTTCATAGATAAAAACTATTCCATTATGTTAATCCAGGTTATTAACTGTGTGCCAAATTTCACTAGAATCCGTCAAACTGTTTTAACGTGAAAGAATAACAAACCTCCGCTCATTCATACTATCGCGTTTATAATATTAGTAAAGAAGTAGGATATACTAATTTTACTAACTTACTAATATACTATTTTTTATTTTTTTATATTTTTAATAAAGTAAATAACTCCGTCCGTCTGTTACCTCTTCACGCTTAAAAACCACTGAACCAAATATCAAATTTGGTATGGATATAGTAGAGAATCTGGAATGGACATAGTACAGTTTTCATCCCGGAAATTGCATAGTTCCCGCGGGATAGCAATAAACGAATTCTATGCAGACGAAGTCGCGCGTAATAGCTAGTGTTAAATAAAACGAAGCATAGTGGCTTTCAACCTACTTGCTACATTTATAATTACATGTCTTTAATGCGAAATGCGTCAGTACAAAACTGTTAAATATGAGTAAGTACTCCTTGCCATCTCATTTAACCTTTTTTGTTGCTGTAACTGGCATTATGTAGTTATTGAATTTAATGACGCAAATGCAATAAAAAGTCGAAATTAATTGGTTTTCATTCAAATGATTGTATTTATAGTTGACCTCGCTGGACGGTACCATTACGTATCCCATCATGGTCACGACGATCAGGCAGGCTGTTTAGGAGATATTGTCTGCAACTGCGACTGTCGGCTTCTTTTTAGGGTTCCGTGCCCAAAGGGGCCAACGGGACCCTATTGCTGAGACTCCGCTGTCTGTCTGTTCGTCCGTCTTTCACAGGGCTAAGAACCGTATAGCTAGACACTTTAAATTGTCACCGATTGTGTATTACTGTAGCCACTGTAACAAAAAATACTAAAAATAAAATTAAAATTAAAGGGGGGTGGGGTTACACGTGTTTTGTCAGTGTTTTTAACTCGACACTCATAATTTCATTAATTTTGTCTTACTGTGGACGTTACAACAACAAATAAAAAAATATAATTAAATCAAACATTAAGGGGTGTCCCGACTATCCAATGCATACATACTCGTATTACTTAGAAGCCGGGCTTTGGTAAACTGGATTATTATAGTTACAGCTGTGTACAGCGTATATTTTGAAATACTGTTTCCCAACAGCTTTAGATTGACTTCAATATACTAGGGGTGTTCAATAAAAAGTGAGAATGAGTATGTTATAAACAACTTTTACTAAATGTAATTTTATTTTTCGACATAGTCACCTTTTAGCATAATACATTTATTATATCTTTTTTCTAAACTTAAAATTTCATTTTTAAAAAGGTCTCATCTTGAGTACTTAAAAAATCTTGTACTGCAGCGACTACCGCGTCGTCGTCTTCAAATTTCTGGCCTCTCGGGTATTGTTTCAATCTCGGAAATAGGTAGAAATCACTGGGAGCGAGATCTGGTGAATACAGAGGATGCTTAAGGATATTGAACCCAGCATCACGAATTGCAGCCATTGCAACGATGGACTTGTGTGCCGGGGCATTGTCCTGGTGGAACAGCACAACTTTCGAGAGTTTACCTCGCCGTTTTTCGCGGATCTCATTGCGCAATGTTGCTATTTGTTTGGCGTATAATGTGCCCGTAATAGTGGCTCTTTGTTTGAGATATTCAATCATTAATACCCCTTTACCATCCCAAAAAACAGAGCCCATGACCTTACCGGCAGATGGGCCCACCTTGAATTTCTTCGGAGTTGGAGATGATGGCCTTTTCCATATCATAGACTGCAGTTTCGTTTCAGGGTCGTAATGATGGAGCCATGTTTCGTCCATTGTAATAAATCGCGCCAAAAAAAGTTCCCGGTCTTGCTGTATCAGGTCCAAAGCTTCTTGACAAATCTCGACTCTAGTTTGTTTTTGCGTGTCAGTAAGCATTCTTGGTACCCAACGCGCAGATACCTTTTTCATACCCAAGCGTTCATGTAAAATATTATGCACGCTCCCCGTTGAAATCTTTACATTTTCAGCAATAAAACGAACCGTGACACGACGATCCGCCAAAACTGAGTTTTCAACTTTTTTCACAATTTCTTCAGTTATTGCAGTAGTAGGGCGTCCGGAGCGGGGGTCGTCCATGGTCGATGTTCTTCCATGTCTAAATACGGCGCACCAACGTGCGACTGTCGAATACGGAGGAGCATTAGACCCTAAAGTGTCCCGCAAATCTAAATTGACTTGGTCCGTAGAAAAATTTTTCAAACACAAGTATTTGGTAACGGCGCGCAGTTAAATTTTCTCCATTTTCGCTAACGTACTCAATAGCATTGCAAAGAAATTACCGTATTTTTTTAAACAAAAGACAGTTACTTTTTTTTTTCATAGCAATCAGCTAGATAGATTAGCTTTACCGGCCAGTATTTAATTTCCTAATATTGAAAGAGTTTGCATCTCATTCTCACTTTATATTGAACACCCCTCGTTAAACACGAAGATTAGTATTTTTTATAGTTTTTTCTTTTAGAGTTCGATCGGGTATGTATTACAATACCGAAGTACGAAAGACCGAATGTATTAAAACATCGAATGGGTCAAAAGACCGACACGATTTTTTTCTGAAACCGTTAACTTTTTATGATTGTTATAAAACAAACCTAACCTAACCTAATGGGTTCTGTATGATGCCGTTTTAATAAATTCTGAGAAGTTTACGGTTTCAGAAAAAAACCGTGTCGGTCTTTTGACCCATTCGATGTTTTAATACATTCGGTCTTTCGTACTTCGGTATTGTAATACATACCCGTTCGATCACATGTCTTTTGATTCCAATACAGACATTCGATACGTTCCTATTTTAAATTCAAATATAGCACTAGAGTACCAGCATCAAACGAATGTCTGTAGAGTTAACAATAGGTAAGTACCTAAAAAGTCGGTTTACGGACGATAGTTTAACGTGAAAACGTCATAACAAAACATTCAAAAAAAATTGCTTAACCTCGGTGATCGGACGAGAACCGGTGTTTTGTCAAATATCTTGAAAACGGTGTATCCTACGGACCGCATCCCCCCCTCCCCTATTAAAAAACATTCAAAAAACAAAAATGAAACCCACTTTAATACCGCCCGCCCCCCGCACCCCACATTGTACATCCTGGCGTTCGCCGCTCTCTTGCATCTGGCCTTCGCGGCTCATGTACTTACAACGTAACGTTACATTGCGTCATCCTTTTTCCGGCGTTCATCGATTTATTAGACGTTGTCACGTCAAAAATTGTACGGAATTCTCGGTGGGCGAGTCCGAATCGCACTTGGCCAGTGTTTTTATATTTAAAGCAAGTGTGATAGTTGATGAGTGTGATGAGTAGGTAAATATATTATTCCAATTCGATTAGAACTCAGTAATACTAAAATTGATACCTCTGATGAAGATTTAATTAAGTACGCCAGAAATCACAATAAATTAACAATTTTTAGTGATCGGACGGCTATCTATCGTGCTAACTATACCGGTACCTACTGGTGCCGGGTGAAAGGTCAAGTTATATAAGTTCTGTAAAAATAAGAAAAAACCCATGTGGCTTAGTTAAGCGACAAGTCACATAACATATCACTAATACAGTATTAGATATTTTCAAAAAAATGTCTCTCATATTTTTTTCTTATTTTTTCCAGAACTATTACAAGTTTGCGCCTCGTCCAGTATCAGGTTGTCGTTGAGTATTGGGACACCCTGTATTTTTTATCACCCATTATTATCCAAAAAATAATGGTCGCAAATTTCTTATGTGTAACTTTCATAAACTTTTACTTAAATTAAAATAACCCAATTTAAAACCAACGCTGCTCCAATGCAACTAAAACGCAAAATTCTGAGCAATCGCAATCAACAACAAAACGGGCTCAAAATACCAATTTCAGTCCAAAAATCGGTGGCACCGCCTGCGGCGCGCCTCGGGCCGTTCTACGCGTAAAAGTAAACGTCCCAAAAAACATGGCCAAGTTCGGCGATAGCTTCCGAAGATGGCATCGTTATCACGTGATCGATATTCGTCAAATTACCGATGCAGCGGGGTCGCTGACCCCGTTCGGGCGTGGGAGCCTGCCTGTTTTTGCAACTACCCTGCGCCTGCGACGCGGCGGCGGCAAAAAGCGGACACTTATAGAAGTGTGGTGTCGAAATGTGGAATTAAGGTGCAGCCAGACGCGCTTGCGAACGTGTGGGTGGATGTACCTATATGGTGGAGGTGCAGGGATGGGTGAGAATTAATTTCTGACATGTAGATACATACATACCTGTCTACAGCTATTTTGTGTATTACGGGTTGTGGGTACAGAAGCCAACAACGTACTTTATAATATATGTAAAGAACGGTTAAGCGTGTCAGATAATTAATTATTACTTACTAGATACTTTAAACTTAAAGCTAAATGTCGGTTTCGTTTATGTTTTTAACATACAATAAAGTTAAGGTTCATCATCATCTTCATCATCCCAGCCTCACGGAGGCACAGGCGTCATCTCAGAAAGAGATGGCTTGGGCCGTAGTTCCCACGCGGGCCCAGTGCGGATTGGGAAAGTTAAGGTTAGTAATTAGTAAACATATTAATAATAAATCCTACTTATATTATAAATGGGAAACATCGTGAGCGTGTGCGTGCGTGCGTGTGTGTTCGTTATTCCTAGATACTAAAACGGCTGGATGAATTTGGATAAAATTTGATATGACCTCTGGAATACATGCAAAACCCCAAAATCTTAACCGCTCAAATTAGAAACATGAAATTTTACATGGGTGTAATTCATACAATGTTAATGAAGATCATGATGTAAGAATGGGAATTCTGATTTCAATTCAACTACCAGACTTAATAAAAACGTGAGAGAAGCCGCGGGTAAAAGCTAGTTCTTTAAAGTGTGTATTTGGTTTAATTACAGAGCTAAGAACATTTCATACAACAGTATTCCGTTTTCTTCATAAAGACGTGTGAAAATCGTAACTGTTAAAGAGTAGTAGAGCTGTTCTATTGTATAGTATAAATCTTCCCAGGTGAATTTTTTGCTTCGAGCCATTACATTAAATTAGAACCTTAATACTATGACGATACCGTTTGTTTTGAAAGATAAGGGCTCGAAGCGAAAAATTCACCTGGGATGATTTATACTATAACTGGACTCTATTTACACATTACATTTAATAGAAGCTATAAAAAATTGGGTTACATTACATCTTTATCACTGTGTGGTTCAATAGACGAGGTGAACAAAAAATGGAGTAGGTATTTAAGGTGTAATTTTCAAAGAAATTATTTGATAATTTACAATCATTTGTATGGTACACGACATAGGTACTTATTCTAACAACAATACGGTACAAACTTGTTCCAAGAAAACTTATATTTTGTATGTTTCGGGCAAAATCAAAAATGTTAAAGTGAAGTAATAAGGAAATAATTCCGACCCGCATTGGAGATCCCTAGTTCCAGTTCCTAGTTCTAGGTCTGAGAATAGGTCGTAGTCTTTTTATACTAGTATTCTTTGCTGACGTTAAATTTATTATATTTGCGCATATCAACGACCACATAATATGTATTTTGCCCCGTAGCGTTTTTCAACTACTTAATCCCATTGGTTTAAAAAGGATAAAACTATGTCTTTGCTTAACACTGGTGTGGAGAAACTAGTTTCGTTTGGTAACTCAAAGAGGGAGAAAAGTGTGAGTTAGATCTATCTTCGAATGCAAAATCGCGTAGGTAGTTATTGGACACCAGCCTTGCCATTCTTGTCATCGCCAACGTCACGTAAAAAATTTAGGCAACCCGATGGTAATCGAGTTCTTAAGAGGGTACGTTGCGCACCATTTCTCCATACAAACGTAGTCCCCTGTTTCCTCCCTGGATAATGGCTTAAGAGCCAATTTTTTTTTACTGTGTAATCTGTATCTACCACAGCTATGCCCCTATGTTTCATTTTTTTCCATATTTCAATTAGCATAAGAAATATTGAGCTTTACAAAACTGAAAAAAAATCCCAATTTCAACGTCATTTTCAGACACTCATCAGAAAAGAATCCCTGATATAAACAAAAAAAAGAAAACATAGGGGCATAGCTAAATCCGTCCTCCAATTATTTTTGAAAAAAAAAAATTATTGGTCCAGTTTTCGAGAAGAAAACAGGGGACTACGAAATGCTGTTTTGATCAATTTTACGCACCTATTAACGGTCTGAGCTGCAGTTGTCCCGCTCTCGCTGTACTGACACGAAGGGGTTCGGGCGAGACAGCGACATTTCATTAAAATACCTATTTCTCAAAAGTCTCTCAGCCATCGTACCCTCTTAAGGTGCCACGCCTCTGCAGCTTAGACAATGTGAAACCAAAAAACGGCCAAGAGCGTGTCGGACACGTCCAAAACAGGGTTCCGTAGCCGTTACGAAAAAATCCTTGCATATGCGCATACCTATATTGCTTACACTGCACTCTCCTAAATGTGTTGTTGCCTGAACGTCAACTTTGTTTATGATCGCTACAATTTTATTTCCCATAATTTTATTATTAATTATACTATCCGCTTAAACAAGTAATATTTTTCTTGGATTTTGGAATTTGACAGACGGACGGACGGACATGTTGAAACTATAAAGGTTCCGTTTTTCCATTTTGACTCCGGATCCCTAAAAACTGAAATGACTAGACAAACTCAAAATTACAGTTTTCTATGAACTGTGACATGTGAGCTGTTATGTGACAGACTGTAACTGTCGCCCACGACTTCGTCTGCGAAAAACTCGTTTATCGCTATCGTTTATAACTATGCATTTTTCCGGGATAAAAGTATCCTATACATTAATAAAGGTTATAAACTATCTATCTGTGTGACTTAATTTCATCAGAATCTTTCAAACCGTTTTGAAGCATGAAAGAGTAACAAACATCCATACAAACTTTCGCGTTTACAATATTAGTAAGATCAGATACTTCTTAGACATTAGTTAAATATATCCAACACATGTCAGTTAATAATAGACTATTATTTTAGGTCTGTCTAGGATGTAATTAAGTTTTTGTGGTACACCATTTTTCGCTTCACATTTGGACTCACGCCGTAAAGCACACACTGTGGCGGCCTAGTGGTTTGACCCATGGCCTCTCAAGCAGAGTTGTGGGTTCGAGCCCGTACTCGCACGTATGAGTTTTTCGGTATATATCTGCGAAATTACAATGAGTTTTACGTTGGCTGAACCTGTACACACCTGCGTAGAAATTCAACCTGTGTGAAGTTCTCAATCTGCAGTGGGCCCGTGTGGGAACTGCGGCCAAAGCCCTCTCATTCTGAGAGGAGGCCTATGGGTATACAGGGTGTTAACAAATTAGGTACCGATATTTCTATGGCTTAATCTACTCATCACAACTAGTCACGTTTGTTCTACTTAACAACTTTTTAAAATTTGAAAAACCAAATCTCTATTTTCCATTACTAAAGCATAATCCGTTTCGATGGATATAATTGGGTACCTTAAGTTTTATGAGGTGGTCCATATTATATTTTTTATCGATAGTAGACTTATAATGTAGCTCACTGCTGTAGATAGATATTTTTTTGCATAATAATATCTATCTACAGCAGTGAGCTACATTATAAGTCTACTATCGATAAAAAATATAATATGGACCACCTCATAAAACTTAAGGTACCCAATTATAATAATAATAATCATAATAAATATTAGGGGACAATCTTACACAAATCGACCTAGTCCCAAACTAAGCAAAGCTTGTACTATGGGTACTAGACGACGATAAACATAGGTACTTATATACATAGATAAATAAATAAATACATAGAAAACATCCATGACTCAGGAACAAATATTCATCCTCATCACACAAATAAATGCTCTTACCGGGATTTGAACCCAGGACCTCTTGCTTCGTAGGCTGGGTCACTACCAACTAGGCTAAAGCGGTCGTCGGTATATAAATAAAATAATAAATGAAAAGTTTGCATTTTTTTTAAATTTTGAAAAATGCCGAGTGAAAGTGACTTGTTTTGATGAGTAAGTTACGACCTGGAAATATTGGTAGGTACCTAATTTATTAGCACCATATATAGGCTGGGATTATTATTGATGAAAGGCCGCCAACTGAACCGACAACCTTTGGGGTTAGAAACAAAGGAAAGTGATTATAAAAATAAATAAGTAAAGACGTTGCTCGCTCGCGACACAGTTGGCCGCACTTTCGTGCCAAACCTGTTGCGCTGCATCCTACCTGCGCTGCGCTGCGCCCGCGCTTGCGGTTTCTAAATCAAACTTTGCTTTTGCGCATGATTTGGCTCCGACGGAATGGTCGCTCGGTATTATCGGAGCGGTGGCTTGCGCTTTTGACAGTCCGATCTGGTTCCTGCGCCACCATGGAATCTTAATATACTCTTACTAATATTAAAGTTTGTATGACTGGATGTTTGTGACCTACGAAAGAAATTGGTTGCCTGTACGTACACTCCAGTTGACTGGTGCTTTCAGAGACAGCAAAATCGTGTAGGAAATTGGCCTATACCTATTATATTATACAATGTTCGTTTGTTGGTATTTTGAAAATATTGCGTGAAGGTTTCGTGACATACTTTTTTTAACTGTTATCATGTTTTCTTTGTCATAATGTCACGAATTCTCTCTCTCTCTCTCTCTCTCTCTCTCTATCTCTCTCTCTCTTTTTCGTTCTCTCTCTGTCTTTTCTACCTTCTTTGTGTCTTAGGTACCCTCTTTCCCATACTTAATCCATGTTTATTAATTAAGGTTATCAACGCAAAAAATAAGCGACTTTAGGTTCTATCATATTTAATTGACAGACCTGTTTGGGTGATGATATAGTGAGTATCTTTGGGAATTATATGCATACCCACTTCATCCAGAATAAAAAATATTACAATATTTCTTACTTCATCATCAATCATAAAAAAATTGATTCTCCTCAAAACATAATTTACGTTTAGGTACTTGTAAGTAAACACATATTTGTGCGAGTCTTTAAGTAAATTTTAAGCTTTTGCAAACATGCTAGAAGAAAATTATGTTTGTTTCGTAAATGTACTCTGAGGTAATGGAATTAAACAAGACTATGCTTCTACGTTAAAACATACTTAGAGCCCCATGTGTCATACACTAAACCCCATAATACGTCGCTTGGTTAACTTTTTAGTTCTACATAATACGTACCTACCTAAGTAGGACCGGTGCCCTAACTTAATTTTCCACTTTTCTATGCAGTTAGTAGATATGGAGAATTGGATACCTATCTATGGATACCTACTAGATAATATTAATCATTTCTTTGTTCCTAAATGTCAAAATATTTATGGTAAAAGGATCTGGTCCAACTACCTTCCTCAAATACTAAATAATTTTCCCAGGACTACAATTGATAAATTAACTAGTAATCCTAAGAACATTAAAAACATAATTAAGAATTTATTTATTAAGGGCAACTCATAGCCTAGCAATTAGAAATCTTTAAAAATAAAGATTGGCTAGGTATGTCATTATTGTATAATTGTTATGAAATAAACAGATTTCATTTTAATTTTTTTTTCTACATCCCTGTAAAATTATTTTATGTAAATTCTCCTAAATTTTATATCGTAATTTATATGTTTTTTTTGCTTGTAATTTTTCATTTTCTTTTGAAAAGATGACTTTCTGCCAAGTTTCTCGCGGCGCATTCTTCTTGGCAATGATGGTCCTTACGAAAGCGCTGGTAGTTTTAAAAAAGTGACATCTAAAAGAGCCCTTTGCGGCTACATGTATGGAATGTCAACATGACATTTGCAATGAAAAGGGTTCACCCTGATACGCGATTCAGTTTCTTCGACTGTACATGGTCTTCATGACTCCCTAAGTATTTATCGAATCAGAAATTTCTTATCTACTTACCTCGACTATTACCCACTGAAAGTTGCTACACTATTAACATTGCCCGTGATCGGTGGTCGACGATACATTTACGACGATTTTATTGAACCAACAGTATGATGGTTTCCCTTGCTTCCCTTGCTTGCATCGTAGAGACTTTATTGTCTAACGCATCCGGAATCACAATCGTTTTCACTACCACTCTCCTTCACACGGTACGAAACGTTATGTGGTTATGACGGTAGAAAGAGATAGGGAAAGCTATGGCGAGCGCTAGAACTTTAGATACGGCCTCTGGAGTCTGAAGTTTGTAGTTTTAGTTTTAGCAACGAAGTGCGGCTCTCCCCACTCTGTATTTTTTATGACACACACTAAAAGAGACGAATGATGCAGTTAATTAATAAGGCTAGGTGTATTCAACATGGAATTTGGCACCCCCTAGAATTGGCGCCCGTTCCCCTCCACCTCTCCCAGATCCAGCCCTGTGTATCAGACTTGCGATACAACGTAGAATGCTGCAAACATCTTTGTGTCCACGCCGTGGGGAGCTCTTTTATATTTACATTTATTCTAGTTTTAGTTTAAAATAAAGTTGAATGACGCTTTATTATACATCACAGAAAAATAGGTAAGCAATAATTCTTATCTATCTATTCTATTATAGTATTTAAAAGCTTATTACGGTCTTAATCTTATTTATTTCAAATGGTTTCAAAGATTAAGTAGAATGCATGCACTGATTCAGTGATTATTTTTTCAATAGCAGTAATTTTCATCAATCTTCACTAGCCCTAAGGAGGCACTAAGTACAAAGAATTTAGAGGCCCAAAGCTATTAACAACCGTAGTATCATTTGCCTTAAAATTTCAAATTCGTCCTGAAAGTTCTCACAGATTTGTGAGTAGAATGAGTTTGAAATTAAATAAATATGCGGCGTCTCGAGTATGAAGGTTATTAGGTTAATAATGAAATAAAATCATACTGTCAACAGTTTCTGGTAAATATCGCTTTTAAGCAATATGACCATCTATTTGTCCAGCACTGTACTGATTTGTGGTGTTCAATATAGAGTTTAAAAGTTTTAGGATTCGGTCAAATACTTAAAATGTGGGTTCCGATAAATCAGTATTAATTAGCCTGGAGATGTGTACCACTGCTGGTCAAAATACTCCCTCCTGTTTCTACATTTATCTCGATTTTGAGCTCTAGTCCACAAGATACACGTCTAGGTTCCGCCAACGCCTCCTGGGCCTACCTCGTCGCCGCCATCCATCTTGTGGTATCCAGTCCGTGACTATTTTAGCTCTCCTATTGTATCCACGCGGTTGGCGTCCCACTCCAGCTTGCCAGCCTTGGCACACCTACATCGGTAATGCGTGTTTTGGAGCGCAGCGTAGTGTTTCGGATCCGGTCAACCCGCTTCACCCCGACGATACTGCGCGGTACAATTTTGTCTTTTGTAACTATAACCATGTTTGAGCACCGTAAGTTAGGACCAAATATTTTCCTAAAAATGTTACCATGCCTTTGTTATGCCACGCTTAGTTTAAACATGGTTTGAGCTATAGACACAAGTGCTCCCGACTTTAAATTACAAGTTGTGTAACTACATACTTGTAGGACACCTGTATTGTGAAAGGCGGGGTCGAGCATTGCATTCAGAGCGGGCGCATTCAGGGGGGCTACTACGAAATTCGAAGTTGGTATCGTGCCATCCCTTTCACTCTTCTGCTTAATACTATTAGCGTGAACGGGACGGCACGATACAAAGTTCGGAAATCTAATTTGATAGTCATAAGGCTTGTTCACGCCACCCAGGGAGGCCAAAAATTAATGTTAATGTCCTTCGGGAAACCGCTACTTGAGTAATGGTTACGGTTTACGATTGCCCACGGGATATCTCGATGATGGAGATAAGTTTTTTATTATTAGCGATTCCATCTTTCGCTTTCCCGAGTGGATATTAAAATTTAAAAAGCTTAATTAATACGTCAGACCTTTATAGCTTGTCAGTTCGTTTACCTTTTGCGACGGCATCGATGATCAAAGGTTAACTGGCGGTTAATTAGAGAAAATTTACATCAACATTTAAATGTAAGTACACTACCTACTGTCATCATCAGATATACCTCGGAGGACTAAAAGCCTGTGTAGCGGCAGACTAACGACTGATACTGATCTTAATTTGAAACATAATGTACTTAAACTTCGATACTTAAACTCTGCCCTTAGTGATCGTCAGTAACTACATATTTAGTTTGAAATTGACGTAGGTACTCTACCTTAAATTTTTTTTAAACGGAAAAGTTTGGATATAGCAAGCGTGGCACGGTAAGAGATGCGTGTTCAAAACCCGGTTAACGTACAGGAAAAACTTTGTCATAAGTAGTAAAAATCTTGATTTAAGTGTCGTTGGATTTTATTTTGATTATTGTCGGCAAGTAGCTTATCCTCTCAATTTGGTACAGGCAAACGACCAAATTATACCTACTACTTACTTTAAAACCAACACATCTCTAAAAACAATAAGAAAGCGTGTTAAATAACCAATAACACTTAAACCTGTATAAACTCTCCGATTCAGTCCACCGTTAACAACGTTACTTGCAACTATTCGGCACCACCAAAGTGATATCGCAGCGATTAAAAATCGAAACACTGTGTCACTCTCACAGTGATAGCTCATTTGAAAGACTGAGGTTCCATACTTAAAATCGAAAATCTCATTCGAAAGTAAATAGCTAATTGTGCTGTATTTTAAATACTAGTCGAGTAGTAGAAAACACAACAGGTCTAATCAATGATGGCAAATACTTATTTCGAAATTTAATTTGAGCCTTTTAATTAAAGTAATTCACGGATTTACCTCTGTCCTCTTTCAAATGCTATTTTTGATGATAGGATTAGCAACGGTATTTTCAAAAATTGGTGTCCTATATTATGATACCAGTGCATGCGTATGCACCGTTTCAAAGTTATAAGCTCTTTTGTTAGCTGCGGAAGGGATATTAGACGCATAATGGGCATTTACTTTATGTTCAAACATAAGTACGTGTGACATAATTGCGTTAGGGTTTTTAAATTTTTTAATTTATCTAATATATTTATAAAAATCTCGTGTTACGGTGTTTGTTATCGAACTCCTCCGAAACGGCTTGACCGATTTTCATGATTTTTTTTCTCCATAGTCGGTAGGTCTAAGAATAGGTCGTAGGCTATTTTTTATACCTACCCCTATTCTTCGCAGCTGCAGTCGCGGGCAACAGCTAGTATTTATATAGTCGTGATATCACTTACTCGGTGTAGAATAAGAGCTGGTGTTAACGCGTCAAGTGGTGCAGGTGCGGGAGGTTTGGGCGGCCGCGGTGCAGAGTGAAGCAGAGACAACAATGGCGGGTCGCGACACCGCGCCGCGGCAGGGCTGCCAGCGTTCGGGGGGGTTGCTACGATATTCCAAATTTGAAGTTCGTGTCATGCCGTCTCCTTTACTCTTGTGTTTCAAACTGTTAGCGTGACCGGAATGGCACGATACGAAGTTCGAATAATGTATGTACGTGTCAAATATTGCAACTTAAATTTGACCCACTTACCGGATTCCAATTAAGATGATATTTTGGACGCTTGTATAAATCGGATGGCAATGCAATATTATTATGACATAGAGCTGATCTGATGATGGAGCTGGATGGTGGCCATAGGAACTCTGTAATAAAACGATACGACCGCATCGAGTTTGGGCTCGTTTATTGATAAGTACTTTGATCCTATATACTTAGTAGCCAGGGTCTGAGGCTGGAGCTGGACTGTGACTATAGAAACTCCGTAGTAAAATGACAAAACACCATCGAGTTTGGTCTCATTTGATTCGTGACTTCTTGATGAGTACTTTGGTAACCCGGGGCAAAAAGTACAGTCAGCAAAAAAAGATTGTATTAAAAAAATATTTTATAACATAAACTTATTTTCAGCAAGTGGGTATAAGTTTAGTGTCAACCCTAAGGCGCTACGTGCGCGCGCGTGTTTGCTGTTTGCCGGACAAACAGCCTGCGCCCGCACCGCGTCCTCAAACAGCGCCGCTCACATTACTACCGACTTTTTAGGGATCACTCTAACAACTCCAATTTTAGCCCGTTCTAATTTATAAAGAAAGAAAATACACAAGACACATCACATCATCAATATTTTTACAAAACAAAAGACAACACGAAAGCTAAAGATAGACAGTGTCATTGCGGTTGCAAATCGGACACTGCGCCCGATTAAGGTGTATCTGCTAGTCACACCTAGGATGAGAGGGGGATGTCTTTCAAACACTTAGACGCCGCAAACCTAAAACTCCCTCGCTCATAGCTCAGAAGAATAATCAGCATTGGAAGTCCCTGACTGCTCTTCAAAAGCCTGTAGCCTGGTTTGACTTGTGGCCTCTCAAGCAGAGGGTCGTGGGTTCAGAATCGGGCTCGCATCTCTGAATTTTTGAGCTTTACGGTGAAGGAGAACATCGTGAGGAAGCCTGCAAACACCTGCGAGAAAATTCAATGGGCCTGCGTGAGAACTACGGCCGAAGCCCTCTCATTCTGAGAGGAGGCATGTGCTCTACAATGGGACGTATGTATAAAGACTGGAATGATGATGATGGTGATGATGATGATGATGATGATGATGATGATGATGATGATGATGATGATGATCTCATAGATCGAATATAACATTACATGCCTTAGCTCACAATTAGTCGTGTATGCAAAATCGGAATCTGTATCGTTTAGGTGCCAAAAATCAATTAAACCGACCGTACCGTGGCGTGGCGGACAAAATCTTACCACAATCATGTAATATACAGGTACCAGTGGCGCTGAGATCACATAGCAAACTGAGAGTGAGTATGAACTTAATTTAGTTCCAAATTTAGCCACCAGCTCTGTTAAGTTTGTAATGTTAAGCCTAGATTATTCGGCAATTGTTTTTGTCCGTTATTTTGAAGTAGAAGAATATGAATTGGATTTTAAAACGCAGTGGATAATCGGTATCACTTGAGATCTTTAACCAGAATTCCTAGCTGTATTATAGATTAACCGGCCAAGTGCGAGTTGGACTCGCGCACCAAGGGTTCAGTACAAATTTTAGGTAGGTATTTCAAAGTATACGCCGTAAACAGTCGTAACTATAAAAATCCAGCATTAGCAGATTCCTCCTTCTGAGTGAAATTTATAGTCGGGGTAAGAAAATGTTCGTCACTTTTCGACCCTATGTCAACGAGTTAAGGTCGCAAAGTGACGAACCTTTTCTTACCCCGACTATACTTAGTGTGGGATTATTTCATATTTTTTCAGCCGGCATAACGTTTCATCATCATCATCCCAGCATATATACGTCCCACTGCAGGACACAGGCCTCCACTCAGAATGTATAAATGTTTGATTTAATCATTTATTCCTTGTATGTGTGCTGCTTTTGGACATTTAATTATTGACTTGTTTAATGACTTTATTTATTTTATGTAATTTGGACCTATGTTGTTCTTAAATAAATGAATTATTATTATTATTATTATTTATTAATTTAAAATAAAATACAATTTTTTTTTTATTTAATTACACTTTTATTATTTGTTATAAAAGCATTTGTTATTTAATCATGAGTTTCTCGGAGCAGAAAAACTTAACACAAAACTTGTGTTGTACACACACACACACACACACACACACACACACACACACACACACACACACACACATATACCCACGAACTTTCACATTTATAATAGTACTTAGTTATAGTAGGACTTTCTTCTTGTCTATGTAATATATAAAAATCTCGTGTCACGGTGTTTGTTATCGAACTCCTCCGAAACGGCTCGACCGATTTTTGTGAAATTTTTTCTCCACCTTCGGTAGATCTGAGAATAGGTCGTAGGCTATTTTTTATCTCCGCAGACGGAGTCGCGGGCAACAGCGAGTAATCATATAAATTTCTCCAACTCTTAAGCAGTGTTCACACTTGGCTGTTCGGGGTGTTTGCGTACCGTCGCTTGCGCAGCCGGCGGACGGTGCGGCGTTACCGGGAAGCCGCGAGTTCAATTAATGCCGTCACTACATGGGGAGGCTAGCACAAGGTACCGCGAGTGGTTTTATTCATGATATTTTTTTCTATGAGCAAGAGCATGGATGCCAGCAGGCAGCGAAAAAATTTATATACTCGTATACATTTGACACATCAAAAGTTCTAAAAATTTTCAAGAGAACTAAAAACAAAAACTTGTAGGGAACTGTGCAGAATATAGTCCTTATCTCATCCTATTTTTTATAGAATTCAAGAATAGTATGGGGTTCTTCAAGGAGCCAACAGGTATTTTAAAGGGTTGGCATAACACATGGGAACCCTAGGCTACGTATTCCCTATGTCACTCTCGGAACTGAGACGAATCTAATGACACCCACACTTCAAAATCCATTGAGCCGTTTAGGCTGCAGGGCGTACCAAAGAATGATACATATGTAGCATAAATACATACATAAATACATACGCTCGAAAAACATAAACCTCCTTCGACAGTCGGATGATAAGAACCACACACTGAGTTTTGTGGATGTGGTAGGTATCTTTTTTTAATTGAAGAAGACAAAGAAAATGGTGTGTGGGCTATTTTTTCGAGCGTATGTATTTATTTTTATACAGTTTCCAAAGAGGATACAGGGTGGCTAGCACAATTCCCCTTGAGTAACAGTTTATAAGCACATGGGTATCGCACATTTTTTTAAATAATGGCATAAACTGCGTTTTCAATTCAGGTACACGAGCGAAGCCGAGAGTTAAAACTAGTGCATAATATGGTCAACTTAAGCATTTTTAGAAAACTAAGGACTATTAACACTTTTTTTTCGATGCCATGTAGATTCTTGAAAGCGGAACGCCAGTCACTGTTAATTCAAGTATCCACTAATTTATATATTTATGTAATTTAAGTATTCATTATTTAATAATTGTTTATGTAAACATATTTTAATTAATTTATAATGACTTTATATTAATTTCCCGCTTTGTTTTTTTTTTAATTTGCGACCGTACTTGCACCATAGAGCTTGATCAGCGTGTTCTCAATAACGAAATTTCGCTTGAAAAAATAAACCTTGATTGTGATTGGTTAAAAAAAAAATTGCCTGTGTCAATTAAATATACATGTGCTTATTACTCCCAGCAGTCGCAATGTAGGTAGGCCTCCAATAAGATGGAGCGACGACCTGGTTAAGGTTGCGGAATCGCGTTAGATGTGGATGGCACGGGACCGATCTGTTTGCCTTGGTGGTTGGGGGAGGCTTATGTTCAGCAGAACAGCAGACTAGTGGTTATATAGGTTAGGTAGGATATGGTATCTATGTATGGACCTATAAACCATAACCCAGGTTTAACGATTTATTTTTGAGTCTAATTCATGCAAGCGGCCCTTAGTATGAATAATGTAAATCCTGGAACTTCTGGAAGCAATTGCAAGATAAATCACTTCTTACGCGTATATTCTGCTAAATAACCATAGGAAAGTATAGCTACCCCCCTGCTATTTGTAGATTATCAGGGGTAATGCCGCCTAACCCGTTCAAAGATAGCATCAACCGATCCAACTGGGGTGACCAGATATCCCGTATCTTACGGGTTATCTCGTAATTTGGAGAAACCAATACGGGACACTACACTGTCCCATAGTTTCATAATTCTATGGCATTTTATGATAATAACACCCATTCAAACCACCTATTTTTAAATATCTTTTCTAATTATTTATTTACTCAAATAAAAACAAAAGAAGTACAAAAATACTTATCCTAAATACCTCTGCCAAACTGCATAGCAGTTTGTTGGCAGAAAGTGTAAAACTCTAATTTCCTATTTTTAATTTTTAGGGTTCCCTACCCAAGGATGCCAACGATACCCTATAACTGAAACTCCGCCGTCCGTCATCTGTCTGTTCGTCACTCTGTCACACCTCCATCCCCTGCTCCATCTCCTGAACCGCAATAGCCAACACTCGTAATCTAATATCGATTTTTAAAGTCTTTCATTAAGAGATTTAGCAATTGTGGTATAAGTTATTTAATTGATTATGCCAAATATTAGTAATAAAAAAATATTGAATTTAAAAAAAAAGACCTGTCCCGTATTTTAACCTCGAATCCCGTACTTTCAATGCAGTTGCCCCGTAAAACCGCAAACCAGATCTGGTCACCCTAGATCCAATGGCCTATCGCGGGGAACTGCGTGGATAATCTCACGCCGTTGCCTAACGGACTATGGAAATCTCTACGCGTAAAATATTAATATTATTACTTAATTAATTAACTTAAGATATTGCAGTTTCACATTAAAATTTTGCAAGGCACACATAATTTAATTCGATATATTAAAAGCTTAGATTATTTATATACTAGATAGAGCTTAGGCGGCATGAAAACGTCCCGAAAAATATAAGCCAATTGTTGGCTTATAATTATGTCATTTGCCCCCTTCAGTCTGAATGACGTAACGCGATCGTAAGATGAAGCTGTCAAATGGGTTTTTGAACGTTTTGTATCGCAGTGTTTGCTACCGACACGGGTGCGCCTCGATAGATACAGGGTTATTTTTAATTCACTAGCATCCTTTTAACCCTAAACTCCTACCACTTAAACAAATGTTTTTTGTTTTACGGCTTTTGTCATAACTTAATATTTTTGGTGTAATAACGTTTTGAAAATTGGAGATTACCTCTTATTTTTACGATACTCTGTGTATTTGTATGGGAAAAAAAGTGCTTCATTTTAAAAAGTCGTAAAACAAAAAACATTTGTTTGAGTGATAGGAAATCAGGGTTAAGAGGATGTCAGTGAATTACAAATAACCCTGTATAACAACATTTGATATAACTGTAACATTTGGTTTAATGCGATTTACTCATAAAGTAAACTTCGGAGGATTGATATTAATTCTATTTGATATGCATTAGGTTAGGTTAGGTTAGTTTATTTTATAAAAGAATCGTAGAATGTTTACTTCTCGAGTAAATCGAATTATGTCAAATGTAGCATTATACCAAATGTTACAGTTATATCAAATGTTGTTATATCTATCATTACACACCCTACTGACACTATCTAGTGTATAAATAATCTAAGATTAAAAGTTTATATGTATTACTTACCGTAAAAACTTACAACTTTGCCTTTTCATTATAGCTTTGCCCACCGCGTCACATTTCAGTAAAAGCGAAATATACCAAAAATAGTTACAAATACACTTTCATTCTAATCTGTGGCTTATAGCTAAACATATTGCAGGCAACACTGGCCTATCGGTTGACGCGTATCTATCTTCTGTCACGCGTGAGCTGGCTTGGAGTGCGGACGTGTTTTTTGGCGGGCCAATTAGTACGAAAAAACTTCGAGTGTATTTTAAGCCAGGAAAGTCCCACAAGTATTTAATTTTAACTGTACCTAATATTCAGTTTAAAAACGATGTAGACAAAATCTCAACACCTTATCTCTATTAATTTTGTAATTATGGTAGTGGGCAATGTCATGAACGTTTTACGTATTACTTTTTTTCAACTTTGCCCAGCAAAATTGTACCCTTAGGGTTGTCACTAGTATGTTATATAAAATCATCATCATCATCATATACGTCCCACTGCAGGGCACAGGCCTCCTCTCAGAATGAGAGGAGTTGGGCCGGGGTTCCCACGCGGGCCCAGTGCGAATTGGGAACTTCACACACACTATTGGATTTCACCGCAGGTTATATAAAATAAAATCTGTTTATTTCAGACAGATGAATGTGGTCCATAAAGTTTAGATTATTGTTTAATTTTACACTATTGAGTCTTAATCTTAAAACATCTAGTATTATCTATTATTATTAAAATATGAATATCATACTGCACCTAATTTAGTCGTAGTCGGGTAAAGGCAATAAGTAAAAATTGACAACCCTAGCATATCCAGGATTTTGTATGAAGGATGTCAATTTTTTTTTTACGACTTTGCCCACACGAGTTTGGAGGTTAAATATATCACTTAAAGGACTTATAATACTACACAAAGTTGCTATGCCTATTCTAGATTATTAGACTTTAAGAATCATGACCATAAAATTGATAATCCCGAAGTTATGAAAGTGTAAACAAATGTGGGCAATCTCGAAATTTTTTCAATATTTTGGCCCGCCTGTTTGAGGCCCGTTTTCTAGGGTACGGAAACTCATTTTAAATGTAGTGTTCTCATCTACACAAAGAAAAGTATGTCAATATGTGAGTGCCACAGATAAAGTTGCACAATACCGACCAATTGACTCTAAAAGAAGCAAAAGATCGCAAAAAGCGGGCAAAGTTGTACGTTTTTACGGTATTTAATTGTTTTTATCAGCAGTTACGATTAAAACAGTTTTTGTCACATCCTCATCGTCATCGCATCGTCAAACATAAAACAAAATTGAACTTTTCTCTGTATGCGCTGCTTGCGTGCATTAGGGTTTAAAAAATAATCGTTAAACCTATTTTAGGATTGATAGTTCCATACAAAGATACTAACCATACAACATTTAAATCAAAGTTATACACCGTGAAATTTTAGTGGTTGTTTTCCCGAAACGAGGTGATTTAGTATCGATTGTACAATCGATTTATAATTACTATTTTGACTAGAGTCAACAATCCAATTGTGAAAAACGAAAGTCGAAAATGACCGCAAACCAATAGTAACGCTTCGTTGGTACCTAACCTATCGTACGATCGTACGCTACTTGTACCAACGAAGCGTTACTATTGGTTTGCGGTCATTTTCGACTTTCGTTTTTCACAATTGGATTTTTGACTCTAGTCAAAATAGTAATTATAAATCGATTGTACAATCGATACTAAATCACCTCGTGTCGGGAAAACAACCACTAAAATTTCACGGTGTATAGGTTAACTACTAGAGTTAAGTGACCCTAAATAAGTAAATAATAAGCACATATTTAATTGACTCAGGCAATTAACAGTGCCTGGCGTTCCGCTTTCAAGAATCTACTTACATGACATCTAATAAAATAGTCTTAATAATCCGTAGCTTATATAATGACAATATAATGGACGAGCATTTAACTATTGGCTTTGCCCGCATTAGAAATAGGGTGACGGCACCAATCATGGACACGGTAACCACAGTAGTTCCCCAGTAATGGACACCATAGATTCAATGCCTTATAGCCCATTATTCATGGACTTTGCCAGTTATAAGTACCAGTTATCTGAGCATAGTGTTGATAGATTAAAAATTTAGTGTGACCGTTTCTTAAAATTTGTGTTTAGGGAAAAATGACCATAATTTGGTTCTTGTCCATACTGGTGCTGAGAGTTTGGCAAAAAAGCTACGGTAACATTTATAAAGACACATGCAACGTTCACTCGGAAAACGCCATCTATTGATTACAGACCAAATTAAGACGTCATGTTGAAAACCGAGGTACTTCAACGTTCTTGCACAACGCCCTCTATTCTTGTTTAAAGTAAAGTAGGTATATCACGAGAACGCTTTACCGGGATATTAAGTATCCTGTCTCAATCCAGATCATTGTATACCTAGTCAAGTTTCATCTAAAACATAATACCTATCTAAATAAATTAAAAAAAAAAACATAATAAAATCATAACGATTTTTTTGTTGGGACTATTTCGTGACAATTTGTCTCTGTTACCGTTTTTATTTTTTTTAAATCCATTCACGATAAAAGCTTTTTTTTCTTTTTTTGAATCTGTTCAGACGTCATTGTATGATTGAATAATAAACTTACAAACAACCAAACAATTCGTAAACTTTCTTATTTATTATAGTAAGTAAAC
Source organism: Archips crataeganus (assembly GCA_947859365.1). Taxonomy (NCBI): domain Eukaryota; kingdom Metazoa; phylum Arthropoda; class Insecta; order Lepidoptera; family Tortricidae; genus Archips; species Archips crataeganus. The sequence continues at coordinate 4,895,491 of OX402048.1, read as the reverse complement.
AAAATAAGTAGGTAGATATATATTTGTATACAATATAAGTAGGTACCTACCTTCTCGTATTTGTTGAGCAGCGACAATAATTACCAACGTAAGTCATCACATCAGTCGCAAATCACTCCAAAATTGGGTTCTTTGAGACCGCCGAAATTTATATTGCACATTATTATTGACCAGTTTTTATCAGTTCGCGATAAAGTTAATCAACTCGATGCCGAACCCAACGCGGTATGTCAGTTTTCAAGTTTTTCTACCGGCGAAGCTCGCCCGTATCAATCATAAGTGGCTGCTTTTGGGCCTGCTCCTCGTCTGGCTGTTGACTTATTTATAATTATTTTATTTATCTTTTAAAATATTGGGAAAACATTGATTTTAATATTTAAAAAAAGCAGCAAAACAAGAGTAGACACGGAAATTATATAAGTACAAAAAAAAAGTTCAAGTGATTTCTGCTCAGAATCACGAGGTTTTCCGATGACGACAACGAGAAAAAAGGTGTAAGGTGTGTGTGTTTCGATTCTTCTTTTTCGTAACGGTCATAATACAGGGTAATTTGTAATTCACTGACATCCTCTTAACCCTGAACTCCTATCACTCAAACAAATGTTTTTTTGTTTTACGACTTTTTAAAATGAAGCACTTTTTTCCCCATACAAATACACAGAGTGTCAATGAACTAAAACAATTACTTTGCTCACCCGCGACCTTACAATAGTTACGTTTATGCAAGAAATGTGCGTTCATGCAGTTCCTCCACCTCCACACTGTACGAACACACACAAATCACATAAACCCAACCATCACCACCACCAAGCTACACTGACGCGTTTCGAACTCAACCAGAGCTCATCTTCAGAGTTACCACAACCGTATGCTATGCTACCAAACGTTAAACTAACAAACCAAAACAAATGTTTTAACTTGTCACTGTAACTTCTCAAGTACCCACTTTATTTTTCTTATTCTCAAACTACCCCACAAAAATTAACTTTTATTGACATATTTAAAACTACCTTGAATTTTTTTTTGTTTATTTATTTATAAGGCATATTTAATTAATACTAACTGTTCAAATTCGACCCAAGCCGCAGTAAAGGAGAAGATACTAAATTTACCTGTTCATTAATAATAGACCCCATAGTGTTGTACCTAATTATTTCCATGCATTCCAGAGCATCCAGACGCAACCCCTTGCCGCAATAATGTAACACTTCATAAGAATCTGAATCTAACAATGAATGATTTGATTCCAACAAATGTTTTGCAAAATTCGATCTATCTGGATGCTCATTCCTATATGCCGAAACATGCTCTTTAAATCTAGTATTAAAACTTCGGCCTGTCTGTCCTACGTATATCCCATTGCAGTCATTACAAGTAAGCTTGTATACCTCTGATCTAGTTCCCTTATCTACCTGTTCTTTGTGGTTACATAGCCTAGAGTACAAAGAGTTGTTAGTCTTAAAGGCAACATTAATATTGTTTGATTTTAAAATGCCATAAATCTTATCAGACAAACCCCCGACGTAAGAGATGCTAGATCTATATTTGTTAGTAGACTGAGAAGGTAACGCAGCGTAAAGCATGCTATTTACTAACCGTGCCTGCTTCTTTTGAACTAAACTATCTACCATTGATTTTGTATAACCATTTGAGATCGCTATCTGATAAACACAGACACACGACACAGAGTGTCGTAAAAATAAGGTAAAAATAAGGTAATCTCAAATTTTCAAAACGTTATTACACCAAAAATATTAAGTTATGACAAAAGCCGTAAAACAAAAAAACATTTGTTTAAGTGGTAGGAGTTTAGGGTTAAAAGGATGCTAGTGAATTACAAATAACCCTGTATAAAGTCTATGAAAAATGGTAACGGAACGGAAAGAAGTTACATATTAGGTATATATACGGCCTATAAACGACCGGGCCGTATCTATAAATAGTCCAGTGTTAGCAGAGCCCTACGTCTAAGCCAAATAAACATAGTGTGGGGTCATTTTTAAGTGCAGGTTGGGTCTCCCGTTAATTTTTAATTTTATTCTATTTTTAATATTTTTCGCTGTAGCGTATAAATGCGAAAGCAACTCTGCCTGTCTCTCACCTCTTTACACTTAAACCAAAGAACCGATTTAGATGAAATTGGGTATGGAGATAGTTGGAGACCCTAGAACGGACGTAGAATATAACATCCCAGAAAGTTGCTTAGTTCCCGCGGATAAACAAATTCTTTGGAGATGGAGTCGCGAACTAGTTAGGTGTGTATGAGTTTCAGCAGAGCTGTCTATCTATTAGGGTTATGAACGGATTGACAAACATTTTAGTTCGTTTATCAATCACCAGGTACAATACTCTACAAAAGATTCCGACGACCTGAGAACCTCCTCCTTTTTAAAAGTTCATTAAAAAATAACAATTTGACATACGGCAAGTTACATGAGTTGGTTTGTTTTTGAAAAAACTAAGTACCTATTTGATTACTGCAAAAATTCTACGAACATAAAACTTTTTAATTTATAAGCACGAGGAAAAGGGCTGCTTTATTAATTTTATCTAGGTTAAACATTCGTTACTTTAAATAGCAAAATTAGTTTGACGGAATAGCTTTAACCATAAGGACACTTACAGAGCGATAGCAAAAACTCGTCCAAATGACAAGGATTAATGTCACATTAAGTAGGATTCTAATTATCGGAGGCAGCAATGTCCTACGAACGCGTCCACTATAAGACCTGTTTTATACCTAGATACCTCCTGGACTTAAGTGTGAATCCTACACTATCTACCTATCCAAAGTTATAACAGTTCCGGAAAAAATCTTAAGAAAAATATGACATGACATGTTCTATGTAGTAGTAACGTGTCTGTATAAATAACATGACGTTCCAAATTTTAAAAATTACTTATGGTCCATATATCTACATTCTGTGCACTAGCAAGGACATACGAGTACAACAAGTCATTTTAAAAATTACTTATGCTCCATATATCTACATTCTGTGCACTAGCAAGGACATACGAGTACAACAAGTCATTTTAAAAATTACTTATGCTCCATATATCTACATTCTGTGCACTAGCAAGGACATACGAGTACAACAAGTCATTTTAAAAATTACTTATGCTCCATATATCTACATTCTGTGCACTAGCAAGGACATACGAGTACAACAAGTCATTTTAAAAATTACTTATGCTCCATATATCTACATTCTGTGCACTAGCAAGGACATACGAGTACAACAAGTCATTTTAAAAATTACTTATGCTCCATATATCTACATTCTGTGCACTAGCAAGGACATACGAGTACAACAAGTCATTTTCTTAAGTTTTCACCTATAGTTTAGTAAGAATGATGACGCATTATAAAGTGAGCCACATATTCTTTGATAATTCAGGATATCTCTAACCAAAGATCATTGAAATAGAATCAAACAATATCTTAGATACCTACCTAAAGCTTCCTGATATGCACACTTTTTAGGTGCCTAAAAATATGATAACAATTGAAAATAATGAAAAAAAAATATCACTATGGATCTAGACATTCCGTATCCTGTCAGTTGGCTATTAAGTATCTATGAGATGGTCAGATTCTATTGAAATTAAGTTTACCTGTCCACAAGCCCACAATGGAACAGCCCCTGTTTGCGATTTCGAGAATCGTCGCTCGCTGCGTGCACGCACCGGCGGGGTGGCGGAGTGCGCGCGGGGGTGTCACTGTGCAAATGCACTCGTAAACCCGCGCCGAGGTCAACGCCCCCCGCCTGCGCCCGCGCCTGCCCCTGAACGTTTACCGCTACGATATATTTATTTTACTATAGAACTGCCACTCAGGGTTACCAACCCTCTGTATCTAAAACTACAAAGTGCTTCAAATCGTAACATCTATGTGGAATTATAACACTTGTAACGTTTGTGGTAATTGTGGTAGGTATAGGGGCTGGTGTGATAGGAAAAAATGGAATGAAAAGTTTGCTGAGGATTCACTTACAAACAAACGATGTAAATGTTCAATCGGTTGGAAGGTCGAAGGTAACCACACTCAGCAAATACATTGGTGATGTGATGACATTTAACATAATTACTGATAGACTGATAGTGTATATACCGTAGTACTCGTATTTGAACGGTTGTTTGGTAGAGATCACTGTACGTACTTACATTATAGTCATTAGTCACTAAATACATTGAAAAAAGCTCTACTTAAAATGGTTTGTCTGTGATACGCGATACAGTTTCTTCGACCCCTGCTTTGGTATACTTACTTAGTAGTAAAGCAGCTCCCTGTTTTGCTCCTAATTCCTCCTCCAGAGATAAAGATACCGGCTAGGTGGGAACCCTGGGCACAGGGTCAGGCCAGCCTGAGCACCCTTTGTTTGCGACTGCACCGCGCCTGCGTATTGACGGTTCTAAACATAGATCATAGCGTGTTATTGTTAGCGGTGACAGTGCGCTGGTTTTAAACCTAATATTTATTGGTTCCTAGAGTTTGTTGGGTATGAAATTATATTTATGTTTCGTTTTGCGTACGCTGTTGCATATGAACTTTTACAAGAATTGTTTTTAAACTAGCTGTTGCCTGCGACTCTGTCTGAGATGAATTCGTTAATCGCACCCACGGGTATTGTGTAATTTTCCGGGATAAAAAGTATGTCACTATAAATAGGTACGCGTATAGGGTCAGCGGTTTAAGCATGAAGAGGTAACAGACGGACAGATAGACACACTTTCGCATTTCTCAGGTTCTCGTGTGGCGTCCAAGGACCGGAAGACGCAGTCTGGGTAGGCCTCCAACAAAATGGAGCGACGACCTGGGCTCAATTGCATAACAAAGTACAACTAATATTACAATCGGAACTCTCGCTTCAGTTATATTAACTAGAAAGGGAGTTCCACTTCAAGTACCTAATATAAGTTGTACTTTGTTATACAATTGGGTCCTGATTAAGGTTGCTGGAACGCGTTGGATGCGGATGGCACAGGACCGATCTGTTTAGCGAGCCTTGGGGGATGCCTATGTTCAGCAGCGGACATCTTTTGGCTGAAATGACGATGATGATGATGATGATGATGACAATAAACTGTTCTTTGTTCTTGGTTAGTGTCAGTTTGTATCGGAACAAAGACGTGAAGAATCGACTAATTGCACTAATTGAAATCCACATCGCGCCTAGCTTACCTTGTAATGCAAGGAGCAAATAGCTAGGTAATGAAAAGGTGATACAATAATTGGCTCCCAAGCACCTATTTCATAAAGGTGATAGCCGATAGAGAACCAAAGTTACCGTATTAGCAGGCTGAATGGCAATGGGCCGGCCATATAACCCGAAGAACCGATAACCGTTGGGGTAGATGAGTTCTTGAATGGATCACGGATAGGCAAACGTAGCGTAGGACTCGGTGGAGCGATGATCTTCGCAAGGCGGCTGGCAAGTGCTGGATAAGAGTGGCCAGGATCGTGCTCAGTGGCGTGCCATGGGCTCTTAGGCCTCTGCCTACGTCCAGCAGTGGACGAGCATAGGCTGATGATGATGACAGTCGACATGTGACACTAATTTGGTTTAAACTTCGTAGCAAATATGAAGCTTTGGAAGTTCTCAAGTCGGGTCGGGGTGTCGTCGTAGCCATTGCCGCTGACATTTATGAGATAGGGACCTAATAACATTTCACTCGATTTCTTAACAAGAAACAGTGAGATGTAAATTTTAACGTCGTGCGGAGCTTGTCGCGACAAGTCTGCGGCACACGTGCGCAAGGCTTGCATGATGCTACGCTAGGGCCAAATTAGGGTTTGAAATACATAATATTGTAATTTGCCATAATAATCATTTGCCATAACTCTTTTTTCTTTGAATTTATTAATTGTTCAAGATTGTTATAAAACAAACCTAACTTAACCTATAGAGTTCCACAGGACCACTTCAATGTTCCTGAAAAATTTACGGTTTTCGAGAAAAAAAGATTTATGACAAATGATCATTATGTCACATATTACATTACCACTCGCTTTACTACGGGTACTACAGTACCCGACCTTAATGAGCCGTCGCTTCACCCGTGACAGAGGCCAAAATACCGTTGCTTCACCGCGCCTTTTGGCGGTCGAAATCAGACGGTCACCCATTATTGGATAATATTTTTTTGAAGTGTCTTTAAATATCCGAGACATGTCATCATATGTTCTTGTTATTTTCTATAAACTAGGCTATTCATATAATTTTTTTAATTAGAGTAAATAAGACATTTTTATGTTTTAAATAGGGGTCAAAATTCAAAAAACACTTAAAGTTAACGATCCCCTTAGTTAAAAAATGCTTGTAAAAAAAACGGTAACATTTGAAGTAATGTTTTGGATACCAGAATTTTCTTTTATATATTTATATTTATAAAATAAGTAGTTTAAACTTAAAATCACAATGTAATATTTAATTTTAGGGGTTTTATTTTAATACAGACTTCGCTTGCGCGCAAGTGTTGCGCCATATTTGAGTCAAGTTTGCTTGAATACTTAAAACGTAGGTACATAGGCGCCGCCTTACGGAAAACAAGGGCAACTTTTTCAAGAAAAGGATAGAAACATTTACTAGCCGTTTAATTCTTAAGAACAAGTAGATGAGATATATATTTGTGAGCTCCGACTACTCACCCTGTCGTGGACACTATAGTACCCAAGGTAAAGCGACGTCCAAATAGTGTTGGGTATTACAGTACCCAGGGTGAAGCGACGGATCTCGGCGTGAACGCCGGGTAAAGCGAGTGGTTATGACTAAAAATATTATGGCTTCCGAATGGCACCGTAAACAGATTACCTAAGTATTATAATTTGAGCAAAACATCATCATCATCATCATCATCATCAGCCTATAACAGTCCACTGCTGGACATAGGCCTCCCCCAATGAGCGCCATTGCGCCCTGTCCTCGGCTAGACGCATCCAGCTTCTACCAGCAGCCTTTCGCAGATCGTCACTCCACCTGGCCGGAGGGCGTCCTACACTACGTTTGCCAAGACGCGGTCTCCACTCAAGAACTCGTTTACTCCAACGGTTGTCGGTTCTTCGACAAATATGACCAGCCCACTGCCACTTCAACTTGCTAATTCTCTGAGCTATGTCGATGACCTTAGTTCTGTGTCGGATATCCTCGTTGCGGATTCTATCTTTCAGAGAAACTCCGAGCATAGCTCGTTCCATAGCTCGCTGAGCGACCTTGAACTGGTGAATTAGCCGTACTGTGAGTGTCCACGTTTCAGCTCCGTATGTCATGACGGGTAGGACGCACTGGTTGAAAACTTTCGTTTTCAGACATTGCGGTATGGATGACGAGAAAACTTGACGCAATTTTCCGAATGCTGCCCAGCCCAGCTGAATCCTCCGCTTGGCTTCCTTCTCAAAATTGTTTCTATCTAGCTGCAAAATTTGCCCGAGGTATGTGTACTCCGAAACAACTTCAAGAAGGTTTCCATTGACGATGACGGGCCGCGGATCAATGCGATCGTTAACCATAATTTTGGTCTTATCCACATTCATACCGAGGCCTATCCGACGTGAGGCTGAGCAAAACATATTAAACAGAAAACTCAATCTATAAGCGTTTTACAAATTATAATTCGAACACATAAACGACGCTGTACTCATCATGCTAGGGAGCGTCGAAGGATCCAAGACTGGTACCGCGACCGACGACTGACTCACGCGCAGCTATTGACTAATAAATAATTTGGAACGTCATACAGGTGCAAAAGGAACGAATGCAAAAAGATGTGATCATCACATCACATTGACAGTTTGACACTACAAACAGAACTCATCATGGCATCGACTGTTACAGGATCCAAGACTGGTTCCGCGACCAGCGGCTGACTCGACTCACGCGCAGCAATTGACTAACAAATGCAAAAATATGTGTCATCATTATTTTATTTTTATCATCTTGGCTTATCACATACATTCTCAAGTAACATGGACACTACGAATAGACCTTTCATGGCATCGAGTGTTGCAGGATTCAAGTCTGGTTCCACGACCGGCGGCTGACTCACGCGCAGGCAGCTTCGACTAATAAATAATTTGCAATGTCATACAGGTGTAAAGGAACGAATGCAAAAAGATGTATCATCATCATCATCATCTCGACCTATATACACTACCGTCACATTGACACTTCGAACAGAACTCATTATCCTATCGAGCGTTGAAGGATGCAAGACTGATTCCGGGACACTCACGCGCAGCTAAGTTTACGAAGAAATAATTTCGGGATCGCGGTGAGATAGTAAGTTAAAAATTAAAATTTCAGTAACACTTAGGGACACTATAACATCACTAAAGCTCCAAACGCACAGACAGCGGAGGCGTGGCGGTGCGGTGGCGGTGACGGTTGTAATATTCTAACTTGTATGAACGAGTTTGCGGTATCTGTGCGTTTGGAGTTCCATACCCACACACAAGTTTGTTAAAAATGGTTAAAATGCTTGGATGTTTGGATCGCTTTGAAGCGTTAAGTTATGTATAAGACTCGAATTGCACCGAACCCAGTGTTTAATCATCATCATCATCATCCCAGCCTAGGTAAATACGTCAATACGTCCCACTGCAGGGTACAGGCCTCATCTCAGAATGAGAGGGCTTGGGCCGTACTTCCCACGCGGGCCCAGTGCGGATTGGGAACTTCACACACACCATTGAATTTCTTCGCAGGTGTATGCAAGTTTCCTCACGATATTTTCCTTCACCGTAAAGCTCACACATAAATTCCGAAAAACTCAGAGGTGCGAGCCGGGTTTTGAACCCACAAGCCTCTGCTTGAGAGGCCATGGGTCAAACCATTAGGCCACCACGGCTTTTTTTACCCAACCCAGTGTTTACTCAGTTCAAAAAGCTTTTCTGTGAATAAGTATTAAAGCAACAATAACAAGTTTGGCAAGCCTAATCCTATTCACCCGACATTTAGATTTGAATATAATCGAAACACTTCAAACGCCCGAATAAAGGGCAGTGAGGGTTTCCATTATAAGACCCTATAAATCCCGCAACAAACAAAACATCTCCACGTCTAACCTTCCAAATTGAACTCTCAATTTAGGTCTTTATTCTCGGGAATTCTCGGGGATTCTCGGGGAGACTTAGGGATTCTAAGAAGGGTAAATTCCTAATTGTTACCACTAGTTATATGTCAGTGGTAATTCTGGAATTTTTCCTAACATGTTACGTCTAACATTGGTGGTAACTACAGGGAATTTGTACTCGCAGTCGTTGTTATTATTATACTTAAGTAAATGGTTATTCAATACTCCGCTAATGAATCACCAATATCCTCCTGGGTCCCAACTGAAACTAAAGTCTCAGATGTACTGTAGATCGTATATCGGGAACGGATCCAGGAACCGTTGTAGCACCCGAAGAGATTTTTGATTTTGCTACAAAACTATAACATATCAAAATTTCACCAAAATGAACTGAAACAGCATTTTCCTGACAATTTTTCGGGGTCCTTTTCGTCTTTATTTTTTTTTAATTTAATTTAATTTTTAAAATAACAATTCAAAGTCAAAATCCAAATACCTTTAATCGAGCTAAGCTATAAAACCGGAAAACCCTGTTGAGAAGAATCCGGCAAAAAAACTCAACAATTTTATTGTTCTCAATGGTATCAAAAGAAAACCCCAGGTGTTACCACCGGGTTTCAGAGAACTGGTAACAGTTGGGAATAGACCTCGGGAAGTAATCAAGGTATCTGAGGACGTCTCGCGGTGATTACTTCCGCAGGGCGACGGACAAAGGGCATCCGTATCAGGTAAGGCTCGTATTGATTCGAGACTTGAAGCGATGGTCTACTTACTTTGATTTGAAGCGCTCGCACCTTCAGGACGAGACTGACTCAATTTTCTTTTTCACAAAGTTTGTTTTTGGAATGAGGATAATTCGGATTGAGTCAGTCTCGTTCTGAATGGTTGCGTTATTATCTGGTATAGAATTTCTGGTAGCTAAACCTTAACTAGGGACCCTCAGAGGTGGCAACTCTATCTACCTCAGCTCTAGGTCTGCTGATACTATACTTCTTTTTTTAGCATTGTAAAGAAGTTAAGCCTATTGCTTACCTTGTAACTTTCTCTCTGTGTACCTGTTTACTGTATTGCTTACTATTTCTAGTGTACAATAAAGAATCATTGTATTGTATTGTATTGTATTGTAAAAGGTCTTGACGGGTCTTTTAATTGAAAAACACTTTTGAAAAATAAATCACAGTAAAAATATGGCACAATTAGCAAGGACATATGGTTATTTACATTCTTTCGGTTTCATACGTAATAGTTAAGTACTATTTTTAACCGACTTCAAAAAAGGAGGAGGTTCTATGTTCGACTGTATATAGGTATCTTTTTTTTTACTTTTTTTTAAAAGCGTTTTTCAACAAAAAGACTCATGAAGATTGAAACAAGTTAGCTATGAAGTATCTTTTTTTGTACATATTTTTTCAACTTCATTTTTTTTTTTTTTTTTTTTTTTTCCCAGCATTGGTCTTTTTTCTGGGGTTTTTTCTGTGCATCTATATTTCAGTTTGTATTTAGTACGAAATGTATGATTTCACGGGATGACCGTAAAAGTAATAAAAAAAAAAAAAAAAAAAAATGAAGTTGAAAAAATATGTACAAAAAAAGATACTTCATAGCTAACTTGTTTAAAGTTGCACAGTAGCGCCATCTCTTGTCCAGGTGAGCGGTTAGTTCCGAAGGAGTGTTAAAATCTCTCGATGAGGGTGTAACATAGATGTGCGTTTGTCACTGCATAAGGTGATGATTTAGCAGATTGAAATGTATGATGTATAGGAAAGATTCGTGTCTAATCTCTAGACCAGTGGTGGTGTAGGGGTATGGCACGCGGCACGGAATGCTGAGGACCTGGGTTCGATTCCCAGCATTGGTCTTTTTTCTGGGGTTTTTTCTGTGCATCTATATTTCAGTTTGTATTTAGTACGAAATGTCATGAAGATTGATTACCCTATTTCTAATGCTAAAAAAAGACGAAGTAAGGTAACGACTAAGTCCAATAGAGTTATTAACATTTTTTGTTTTCTTTTCAATTCAATTTTCAAAAATTTAGGTCCATCGATGCCTAATCTTATTTATGATCAACGAATCATAAATCCATCCGCGATGATTTTTTTCATCGTTATCCCGCGGAAAATATGTAATTTTCCAGGATAAAAACGCACCATACCACTCGTTCCTTTGGATAATTCTCCCGTCTGTATAAACTAATGACTCAAATCTATCATCAAAAAATATACTTACCCAAAGATGCATTATGAACGCGTATATTTTCCATTCTTCACGCGCAACATCTCAAAGATGTGGGAAGAGGCACGTAAAACACCGCGGAAAACGGTTAACATAATGAAGTAGGTAATATTTCGTGTACCCCGCAGGCACGAGGGGGCCTAGGCCTCATTTGCATGTAACGACGACCCTTAACACGCAAATGAAACGATATATTTTTCAATGAACCCTTGCTTCTTTGCTTGGTTATTGAAGGTAAAATGGCGGAGAAAAGGCTTTCAGTTCAAAGATTTAAAAGGTTTTGCGGAAGCCGTATAAAGTCAAGCTGAAATATTACAAATGGTTTTACTCGCAGCTAGACTTTCTCACGCCCTGTGAAGTAAAGGCTACAGGAAAACATCAATTTCAGGTTATTAGAATACTTACTTTTGAATTTTGCGAGTTCTGTGATCGTTTTTTACAGTTATGGTTATGTCGAACTTAAAATCCTTACATTAGTAATCTATATCTATACTAATATTTGTTTGTTTGAACGCGCTAATCTCAGGAACTACTGCTCCGATTTGGAAAATTCTTTCAGTGTTAGTTAGCCCATTTATCGAGGAAGGCTATAGGCTATATATTATCACGCTAACACCAATAGGAGCGGAGCGGAGCGGAAGAATGTTTCAAAATCGGGGGTTTTTGAAGTAAAACTTCTATATCTCGGGAACTACTGCTCCGATTTGAAAAATTCTTTCAGTGTTAGATAGCCCAGTTAGATAGGGCGGGTTGGGAGTGGGTGAGGGGGCGGGTTGAGAGCTAGTTGGGGGCGGCTTGAGAGCGGGTTGGGGGCGGGTTGAGAGCGGGTGGGGGGGCGAGTTGGGAGCGGGTTGAGGGCGGGTCGGGAGCGGATTGAGAGCGAGTTGGGGGCGGGTTGGGAGCGGGTTGGGGGCAGGTTAGGGGCGGGTTGGGGGCGGCTTGAGAGTGGGTTGGGGGTGGGTTGGGGGTGGATTGGAAGCGGGTGGGGGGGGCGAGTTGGGAGCGGGTTGGGAGCGGGTTGAGAGCGAGTTGGGGGCAGGGTTGGGGGCGGATTGGGAGCGGGTTGGGAGCGGGTTGAGAGCGGGTTTGGGGGGTGGGGGGCGAGTTAGGAGCGGGTTGGGGGCGGATTGGGAGCGGGTTGGGGGCGGATTGGGAGCGGGTTGGTTTATTATGAAGTTTTACTTCTTCTGGAAGGATCTAAGGAGAGCCATAATTGATGAAAAAGCAAATTGGATAAAAAAATAAGCTGCCCAAATTACTAATTCCACGCGGACGGAGTCGCGGGCAAAAGCTAGTATTAATTATAAATGCGAAAGTAACTCCGTTACCACAACACGTTTTAAGTAACCGCTGAACCGATTTAGATGAAATTTGGTGCGGAGATATTTTGAGACCCTAGGAGTGACAAAAGATAGTTTTTATCTCGGAAAATTGCATAGCTCCCACGGGATAACAAGAAACGGATTTATTGCAAACGGAGTCGCTGACAACACCTACTATTATTCAAAGAAGATGCTGCCTAATTAACTAACAGACATATCCCAAGTTACGGGAAGTTTGAAATAACTAAGTAGGAGTTTAAAATTTTGTACTGGACTTCCTTTCAGGCCTTTTCATGCAGGCGAGCATTAAGGACTAATTTTGCGAAATTGTCCCGGGATTCTTACTTTTTTTGAGTTCTGCGATTGAGGTGAAGTCTGAGCGTTGACATTTTGGTGGCACTACACTTAAAGTTTTTTATTCGCGTTACGACTATTTTATCCGTCATAAGCAGAAAATATTGTTCACGCGAATATTCAACTTACACGGGGCGAATTAAAACGCAAGTCACATGTCATAGTGCAAACCCGTAAGCAATCTACAAGCTACGAACATCATTCGTCTGCCACAAGCGCGCTGTGTCCGTAGACAACTCTATAAATTATCACTCCGTCTTGTTTTTTTTATGTCTAATCTAATATATAAAAATCTCGTGTCACGGTGTTTGTTATAGTATAGAACTCCGCCGGAACGGCTTGACCGATTTTTGTGTAACTTTTTTATCTATACTCGGTGGGTTTGAGAATAGGTCGTAGGCTTTTTTTATCTTCGCACACGGAGTCGCGGGCAACAGCTAGTATCTAAATAATTGCCTGGAAGAGATCGCATTTAACCAAACTGACCGCGTATTGTCCATCGTGTTTTTATTTTTCATTTTTGTTAACTCGCTTTATTTATTTGTCGTTTTTAATAAATACTGATTTTGAATGTGTTGTTTAGCGAGTAGTACCTATAGACGAGTGCAGGCGTGCTTGTACAATTGAAAATTTGGCGTGTCATCGTCATCATCGTCGCCTGCGACACAGAGTTCTCTGGTAACCCTAGTGCAGGCACACGTGTTACATAGACTTTTTGTAAAATATTGTATCTTTTGTTACTTTGTACTGCAAATTATGAAATAAAAATTATCTTATCTTATCTTATCTTATCATTATCCCAGCCTATGTACGTCCCACTGTAGGGCACAGGCCTCCTCCTAGCATGAGAGAGCTTGGGCCATAGTTCCCACGCGGGCCCAGTGCGGATTGCGAACTTCACACACACATCATTGAATTCCTTCTTTTTTTCTCAGGTATATTTAGGTTTCCTCATGATTGAAAATGAAAATATGGGAAACAAATATCGCCGGATGACAAGCGAATCTCACTAAAATTTCTGTCACTGCTCTTCAAAAAGTCGTATCTAGTTAGTAATTTCATACTGAGATACGAGCTTTGTTTTAAGTTGGTAGGTATTTGGTGACTTTTGCTTGTCACCCGACGATGTATTCGAGTTTGAAAATTACCTACTGGGTTTGTTGTGCAGTCACTTTCGTTAGTTCGGGAAAGCATGAGAGTGCTGGCAGTTAAGCTGAGAAGCGATAACGCTCGATTATCCGGCGTTTAGATAAAATTCGTGCACGTCGCGGGCGCTATCTCACCGCCGCGGGAGTAGCTTGGGCACAGAACTACTTTAACATATTATATGTCACATACACCCTATTCTACCCAACTATCTTCTAATATATAAAAATCTCGTGTCACAGTGTTTGTTATCGAACTCCTCCGAAACGGCTTGACCGATTTTTATGAAACTTTTTCTCTATACAGGGTTATTTGTAATTCACTGACATCCTCTTAACCCTGAATTCCTATCACTCAAACAAATGTTTTTTGTTTTACGACTTTTTAAAATGAAGCACCTTTTTTCCCATACAAATACACAAGAGTATCGTAAAAATAAGAGGTAGTCTCAAATTTTCAAAACGTTATTACACCAAAAATATTAAGTTATGACAAAAGCCGTAAAACAAAAAACATTTGTTTAAGTGGTAGGAGTTTAGGGTAAAAAGGATGCTAGTGAATTACAAATAACCCTGTATTCGCTAGGTCTGAGAATAGGTCGTAGGCTATTTTTTATTCTTTAAAATCGACCATGCATGTGTTGCCTATATTATACAGGGTTATTTGTAATTCACTGACATCCTCTTAACCCTGAATTCCTATCACTCAAACAAATGTTTTTTGTTTTACGACTTTTTAAAATGAAGCACTTTTTTCCCCATACAAATACACAGAGTATTGTAAAAATAAGAGGTAATCTCAAATTTTCAAAACGTTATTACACCAAAAATATTAAGTTATGACAAAAGCCGTAAAACAAAAAACATTTGTTTAAGTGGTAGGAGTTTAGGGTTAAAAGGATGCTAGTGAATTACAAATAACCCTGTATGGTTAGTATAGGTATAGGTACAGCGCTGATTTGCAGTCAGACTACAGAAAAGTAAAATGTGCAAATACAAGTAAAATAATATGAGCAACCCGTCAATAGTCAATATAATAGGCAGTTAAAGTAAGGCTGGTTCACACGCGGCTCGGCGTCGCATGTCGGGGCGAACGCCCTCCGACAATGGCCGCGTATCATTTCACTCGGTGTGACCCGAGCCTAATAACTCCGTAGCACTTGAAATCCGCTGGTACGTACAAAGGTTATTTTTTTTAATAATAATGTAAGTGAAAGATGATTCAAACTTTTAACCGTCGTAGTCTGATAATATGTATGACACAAATTTTCCAACTCATTTCGTCGCAGTCGAATAAATAAGACTATGTTTTGATTTGTATTTTAAAAGATATTCGTCGCTCCAGCGTAATTTAATTAAATTGACTTATACACGATTTTTATTATTATTTCGTATTGGTGGCGGCATGACCATGTACCTACGAATTCTAAGCGGTTAAAGGGTAAGTTTCTTTTATAGAACTTGGGTTTTTGTAATGGTGATGAAAACCTCATTACAGGTTAAGCAGACGCGTACGGTGTTAAAAATATTTATTTTGAAGGCGCAATTGCCTCCAAATATTTTTTCCTCCAGTTTTCGGTTTTAGGACATATCCCAAAGGCAAACGACATCGCAATACTTAGTATAATTAAGCTATTGAATTACTACTTAATTTTAGAAAGTCTGCTATAGTAAGCTACTCTATCCCTAAGTAACATGAGGTACGTTTTAACTCAGGGAAGTTTCCGCACGACGCAGATGAAGTAGCGGGCAACGTTTACTATAATATTATATCATATGTTTTATCATATCATACTTTGATGTTTTAAACCATACAACTAACATTGAACCTTAGGGTTGGGAGCGTATCTGGTGGCATAATTTTTTTAGTCATAATGTAATGTTTGTCATAATTTTTGTTAGTCATAATTTTTTTCCCCGTCGAAACTGTAAATTTTTCAGTAATTTTAAATGGTCATCCTCTAGAACTCTTCACGTTATTCTAGGTTTGATTAATAACATTTTTTACAATTAAAGGATTTAAAGTAAAAAGAGTTATGAATAACAATACCATTATGACAAAAGACCCTCAATAAATATGGAACCCTTAGGGCGGTAAAGGCATTGGTCGACTTAGCCAGTCCTTTACTGGCCGTTTGTATGGCAGGCGGTTTCGAACCCGTGCTAATAAAAGGCAGGTGCCATAAGGGCTGTTCAGCCGCGAGTGGCAATAAAATTGTACGCGGTTTATTTTACCAGCCCGCAGGTTGGCGGCGGCGTGGCACAGACAAACTAGTTGAATATTACAATACCATGCTAATAATAATAATCATCACCATCCCAGCCTACATATTTATTTATATATATGGATTCTTTGTGGTCAGAATTAAATGATTAATATTTTTTTTATATTTCGCTTTTCACGTAGTACAAAACGATGGTATACATTTGTGATATATGTGAAACACACATTTTACCAGTAGCTGGTATGCAAATGCTGGTAAATGTCCATGGGCGACGGTGATCGCTCTCCATAAGGTGACCCGTCTGCTCGTTTGCCACCACTTATATAAAAAAAAAATGAAGGGTTAGGTACGCGGAAAGAACATCTATTATAGTCACCTCAGCAAATATAAGTTAAATAAATAGTACAATTTCAGTAATCATTAAAAATGTAACAATTCAGATTTCAGATTTATTTATTCAATAATTACAGTAGACGTTAATAACAAATATTCAATTGAGGTTGCTTCCAATGTAGGTGAACCGATGATTCCCACACTAGGTCAAGCCAGGCCTTATACTACGAAGTGCAAAATTCGAACTTCGTATCGTGCTATTCCCCTCAAACTAATACTATTTACTACAAGAGCGAGCAAGACGATGCGATGCGAACTTCGATTTTCGAAATTTGGAGTAGCCCCCCCTGTATCTGTATCGTAGGGACCTTACATTCATTGCTTTTAACAAAATAAATAGCATTAAAATAGAGGGACGCGTGAACAGCAGGCAACAAAATAACTAGTTTTTTCTACTCCTGTCGAATAATCTTTCAATTATATGGTCAAAAACTATACAATAAAAACTAACGTTATAAGTCTGTTCCAAGTTCTATGCTCTATGGTGCAAATTCAGTAACATAATAACCCATAGTAATTTCATTATGTTACGGGACTGAGTAATATAATAACATTCAAAAAAAAGAATACTGAAATCGATTTTCATAATCAAGTTTCTTTAAATATGGCTGTGCCACGTGATTGGTTGCTTAAAAATGAGTAAGAACAGGTAAGACCAATCACAATCAAGGTTTATTTTTTCAAGCGAAATTTCGTAATTGAGAATACACTGATCAAGCTCTATGGTACTAGTACGATCGCAAATTAAAAAAAAAATAAAGCGGGAAATTAATATAAAGTCATTATACATTAATTAAAATTTGTTTACATTAACAATTATTAAATAATGAATACTTAAATAACGGGCAATAAATTAATTTTAAAGTCATTATTAAATATGAATATTTTAACATCATTCAATTTGGCTGTATACCTATGACCTAGTTCCCGGGTCCATTCTAAGGTTGTGAATAGTGAAAAAAAAAGTTTCTAAATACCGGGAATTTGTTTTGCTTTTGCACGGAGTTCTTTCAAGTTGAAAGAAATAAAGAGTTAATCACTATTTAAATGACTTTTTATCTGTGATAATATTTTGTGACTGGTGAATTAAGTGATGCAGAAATGTTGACGCCGCCAGAAATAAAACAGGCGGCAATGCAAGTGTGCAATAATTAGCTACTTTTAAAATAGAAAAATTCATTTATTGTCCGTTATGTAAGTATTCATTATTTAATAGGTAATTGTTTATTTTGAACTCGTAGAAAAAGTAATGTATGCAACTATTCATAATCGGCCATTAAGACACTCATGCGTATCTATTATGACATTCGGCTTCGCCTCATGTCATAAACTCGCATTCGTGTCTTAATGGCCCTTATTATGATACAGTTGCATAAAATACTATTATTGATACATAATAAAAATTTAAATAAAGAAAAACCAACAATCAATATACTACTTAAGTAAATTTAATTCAACCAAATAGTAAAACCAAAATACCAATTTTAACATTTATAATAATCAAATACACAACACACATTACTAACATTAACATTCGGTCTACTTTGCGAGCCTTGGAGGAGGCCTATGTCTAGCAGTGGACGTCTTTCCGCTGAAATGATGATGAACCCAATAAAAGCATTAATCCAATTCTTTAATTTATATTTAAATTAATTAAGTACTAGCAAGGATGATATAGACTGGATTGGCAGTCGCCATAGTACGCATCGGCCGCGGTTTTTGTAGTTCGATTATTACAGTGATATGAAATATCTGTAGTCTTATTGTTTTGCCTTCAAAGCCTCTGGCTATATTTCAGCGCCATCTAGATTTAACAATCGAACTACAAAAACCGCGGCCGATGCGTACTATGGCGACTGCCAATCCAGTCTATAGGTACTAGTAATAAGCCGTGGTCACAGATTAGTTAGTGATGGCCTATTGGTTTGATCTATGGCCTCTCAAGTAGAGGCTCGTGGGTTCAAATCCCAGCTCGCACCTCTGAGTTTTTCGGAATTTATGAGCGAGCTTTACGGTGAAGGAAAACATCGCGAGGAATCCTGCATACACCTGCAAAGAAATACAATGGTGTGTGAAGTTCCCAATCCGCACAGGGCCCGTGTGGGAAAGCTACCCAAGGCCTCTCATTCTGAGAGGAGGCCTGTGCTCTGTAGTGGGACGTATACAGGCTGGGATGAAATTAAGTAACAATTATGCAATCGATTATATATCAATTGACTTAAGGTAGGTACATACAGTAACGTAACGTCGAGTCGGCGTTTTTAATCCGGGCTATATTGAGTATGAAAATTAAATGTACCTACCGACCCGTGATATCATCTTCATCAGTCGTTGTTCAATTTCACGGAAATTTATAATGATCGTGCAAACGAGCATTAATTGAAATTAAGCAGGTCCCAATTTAATAATTAATTAATTACTCACCGTGTTACCTGCGCTCTTTTTACTGTACCTACTTATTGATAAAATTGCACGTTAAATTAACTGCCTTACTAATATTAAAACACTGAAAGCTTGTAAATGTATGTGCGTGTATGTTTGTTATTTCACACTAAGGCTTGACAGATTTGGATGAAATTTGGTATGTAGGTACTTAGCTGAACCTCTGGAATAGGCGGGTTAATTTTTATACCCAAATTCCTCATCTTAAAATAAATATATCGTATGTTAAATCGTTTTTTGTACTAAGCGAAAAAATCTTTTCTAGGTACATAAAACTAAATACTCAATTGATGAATTTTGATGATCAACCAGTTAGCACGAATTAGTATCAAGTAGGTATTAAGATTGCCTTAGAGCATCGATCAAAAGGGAGGAGCCACGCGCACTAATTACACTCATCAAAAGTGTCTAGGGATATTTTTTAACACGATGTATAATTAGGTAATTAAAATTCAATAGTTACCTCTTTTTTTAAATAAATCGTAAAATAGTCCCACAATTTCATGTTATTGACAAGTTAACTCAAGTAACATTAAGTATTTACTAAAAGTAACGACACTACCATTAAGTTACAGGATTCATGATAATGTTGCGCTTTATTATGAAATTTATGTATGTTCGTTTCATGATGTTTAATTGAGTGGAATCAAGCAACAAAGTAACACAGAGCTTGCAATCGAATACAAGATTTCGTGAAATAAGCCGTCGTTTGAATTCCGAGCCGTAGTGAGTTCAGAAAACCGTTAAATCCTTCAGACTTCCTAATAAGTTACCTACTTAGTAACAGACAGAGTTATCTCCCAAACGCCGTGATTTATCAGAGAAACCCGATTATCGTGAGATTTTATGTAAATAAGTCGCACGGTAAGATACCTATGCAGATCGATATAAATAAGAAAGTAGTGTCTTGCGAATACGTAACGCTCGGGGCTATTCTGTCTCGTCAAGGCGAGCAAGATTTTGTGAAAAATTGGGATTAGGGATTGTACCTGAACATAATACTTACTAAGTATCCTACTAATATTATGATTATGAATGAGAAAATTCGTGAAGATGTTTGGATTTGTTTGGATTGTTAGTCGATCACGCAAACTAAACTGGTGGACGGATTTGATTGAAACTTGGCATATACTTACAGGGTTATTTGTAGTTCACTAGCATCCTTTTAACCCTAAACTCCTACCACTTAAACAAATGTTTTTTGTTTTACGGCTTTTTTCATAACTTAATATTTTTGGTGTAATAACGTTTTGAAAATTTGAGATTACCTCTTATTTTTACGATACTCTGTGTATTTGTATGGGAAAAAAAGTGATTCATTTTAAAAAGTCGTAAAACAAAAAACATTTGTTTGAGTGATAGGAATTCAGGGTTAAGAGGATGTCAGTGAATTACAAATAACCCTGTAGATAAAGAAAAATCGAGATCGAGATGTTCCCGTGGGATATTATTTTAACATTAAATAAGAATATAGGGTGCTGTTTAAGAACGTTAAAGTACCTAAGCTTATGTTACCGTAACCTTTTTCAGGCAAACCTCTATGATTTATTATTAGTAAGGATTGCAATTATGGCCCACTAGCAGATGGATGACCGCGGCTTCGCCCCCGCTGAAGTAGATTAAAACGTGTTTTCCCGTGGTAAAAAGTAGCCTATGTCACCCTCCAGCCTTTCAACTATGTCCATACAAAAAATCACGGCAATCCGTCGTTCAGTTTCGACGTGACGTGAAAGAAGGACAAACAAACAAACATATGTACTTTCACTTTTATAATATTAGTTAGTATGGATAATATAATATAATACTATTAGTATGGATTGCCACATGGTTGGTTTTAATTGACCGCCCACGTCTTAATGTTTTTATTATAAAACACTAATGTGTGGTTTTCGTAAGTTAAATTGAGGTCATAATACCCCAACTTTACTATACCGTAGGTACTTAAGATTTTTGCGGAGATATTAAGTCAATAAATAATTAATAAATATCACGGGAAAATTCACACCAATTGACCTAGTCTAGTCCCAAAGTAAGCTTTAGCTAAGCAAAGCTTGTGTTATGGGTACCTACTTACTAGGCAACGGATAAACATACTATTATATAGATAGAGACATACTTAAATACATATAAGATAAGATAAGATAAGATAATTTATTCAAATTATTTCAGTACAAATAACTAGCATATAACACCCAAGACCCGAGAACAAACATTCGTATTTTTTTTTCATACAAAATTATCTGCCCCGAAGCGAGAATCCAACCCGGGACCTCAAGCTTTGTAGTCAAGTTCTCTAACCACTAGGCCATCTAGTCAATGTAAGCATTATTTTCGTTAAATACTCCAGTTCTGCTAAATGTTACGCCGCTTATACCGAATAGCCCTAAGACGGAGAAATTGTGTCGTTCGTAAGTCTATCCGCTACCAGTCCCACTCGGTACGAATCGCTTTTCAATATGCGCTAAATTATGAAACCGCTTCTAAGTTGCTGGACCAGCCTTTCACTGAAAGGTTGAAAGCGTTTTCTAGGCTTTATACTTACCAACTGTCTAGTTAGTGAGGCGAAAGTTTAGTCTTAAATTTTCAATATCTATCTGTAGGTCGGTACTGCGTACTTGAACATTACTCAAGTAATTGACCATAGTCCCGTATATAGTCTCCCAGTCCATTAATTGTTGCTTTCTAGGGCTCCATACCTCCCTGGGGGGTCCGACTCGCACTTGGCCGGTTTTTTAGGCGTGATGAGTTTTTTTTCCAACATATTGCATTGTACTATGTACCTACCTATACCTAGCTATCTACCTACACGCTTCAAAAATGTGCGTACATTTTATTACCAAAGGATTATTTTGATCATTCATTAAAGACAAAGATCCGACGAGTCAAAGACCTCTAAATTTTATCACCGTGTAGGTAAAATATTTGAGACGCAACGTAAAAAAACTTTGCATAAAAACTGGATAATACTTTTTGTCCGAAGTTATAAGTGGATAATAATTTAATAGATGTCTGGGAGTAGGTCGGTGCTCGCAGTGAGTCACCGGCTACCAGAATAACAACGAAGTTCGTTTGTATGGGTTATCGTACAGACGATATTACAAGATAAATTGGTAGAGTTTGTCTAGCTAGACGATTTAAAATCTGGTTTCTGCAAACTGGCACACTAATCTAAGAATTAAATAAGAGTTGATCGGCAGGTAATAAAATGATTCTTTATATATGTACCTATATACCTACACCTATTTATTAGCATTTTAAATGCTACCGATTTATTTCCTAAATTATTTGGAGACTAAGAAAAATGTATGAATAAAAATCTGAATATTTGATATTTAAAGAGATTTTTAAACTTCCTTAATGACACATACATACACACAATATACATTGCATTATTTGAACACATACATTAAACATTAAATAATAAAAGAGCTAAATTGATTTAATAAAAAATAAAAACCATCAAAAATCACAAGAATTATTTTATCGAAACAGCGCCATCTGTCCGAGCATTCCATAACAATGTGTATAAGCGCCATCTATCCTTTACGTTGTAAGCTATTACAGCTTGGATGCTACTTAATCGCAACAAGCTAACGCGGTTCGATAACAGATGGAGAACATGCTATCATTTACTATTGCTGACAAAGAAAGTGACCAAACACCGGTTTTACAAGTATCAAATTAAATGATTTTATTGCTTTTTGAATCATGATAGAAACATATTTGAATTGAAGGCGTATTCATTTATTTTTTATTTTTTATAATTTGCTCCGAGAATTAGCATTTATTTTTTAAATTTGGCAACACTTAGCTGTCACATTTGACAGTTCACCGAATGTCCAGTCCAGCCAGTCGTCTGTATGATTGTCACTGTCAGTTAGTCAATTCGAGCGAGCCTTGGTGAATGGAGAGCGGCGTCGCGCTTTCTAATCGCCGTCTAATTCGATTGTTATTACACACATTCATAACAAAATAACTTGCTTCTGGATTACCGCGTACGTGGAAAATGCAAGTTTGTGTTAAGCGACAGTAACCGCCAAATAGCAAGGCGAGGCAGCGCGTAGTTATTATTTAAAAACTTATTCTGTTTATTAGATAAAAAATGGACAGAAATCTCGATATTTGTCTATTGGTCGTGTCTTGTTAATGCAGTGGCTTCGTGAAATGTGTGATAGTGTGGCGAAAATACAGGATTATTAGCGTGTAGTAAGTACAAACTAAAACGGAAGGGTGTATCTAATGACTGTAGTTTTCGTGGTTCCGCAGCGTCCTCCCCTGTATTGAACCGCGGCAGCTGTGTTGTTGTCGTACTTGTCGTACTTCGCATTATGTGATTGATGTCAATAGTTTATCATATGTTTCTACTTTCTTGAGTTTTTATGTGACTTTAATGTGGCTGCTTCTTTCTTTATTACACTTTTATTATATCAAGCAATGTTGCGCTAATCGCTATTTACTAAGTTAGTTTTGGTTTGTTGTTTCATTAGTCTGACAAACTTTACATTCTGTCAACCTCTGATTTGGTCATTCATTTTATCAGTTTGGTACAGTTTTCATAAAGATAAGATTTGTGACATGAACAACTGTAAATTATAAATACTTCCATATATTCCTTTTACAAGATAATTAGTAAAATCATTTAGAATGCATACATGAATTTATTTGGAAGTTCATTACTCACTAAGTATGTTACAAAACCAACAAAATAACAAAAATCTTGTTATTTATTTATAAATAATTATAATTTTCAAGGTGTTTATATAGCCATTTCTGTTATTTAAAAATAATAATAATAATAATGCAATAACAAAGTAAAATGAGACAACAACATTATTGAAATAAATGATTATTTTTACTCAATTATATGTGTGTAGCTTTTTATGCAGGTATATGCATATGCTTTATCAGTTTAGAAGTAAAGGATTGTAAACAAAAAAAAAATCTAAAAATACTTACACAAACTTACTTATTCTGACTATAAAAAATTGTTCCTATCACCTACCCCCAAGAACAATTCATATTTTATTTATTTATTTAACTATAAAAATTCATTTTAAAAGTCAAGCAAACAAATTCGACCCTAGTAACTCACCCGGTCTGGCTTTTGCATTTTTGGCCTAAGGAATAACTATAGAAAGAACAATATAAAAAAAAATACAATACAAGTGTATAGGACGGACGGTAGGTAGACCGAAAAGGAGATGGGGGGGCGACTTGTAGACCAGAGAAAAGGAGATGCCACAGATGTAGAATAATCAAATCAATAGGCTAAAACAACTGTGAAAACTTTAAATAATTAAAAACTCCCAATGCAATTAGGTCACACATGTTTGAAAATAATGTAATGCCCATTATGCGTCTCAAATCACTTCCGCAGCTAACAAAAAATCTTTGAAACGGCTGTACCAATTTTGATGAAACATGTCTAAGAACCATCACCAAGAAACCTGCTTTCAAATAAAAAAAAACCACATCCAAATTGGTTCCCCCGTTTAAGAGCTGTGACGCCACAGACAGATGCACACATATAGTGGTCAAACTTATAACACCCCTCTTTTTGTGTTGTGGGTTACAAAATAGAAAAGAGAACTCCTGACAATTCTAGTCTTAATAGACTGAGTCACAGATTCATGACAGGAGCCATGTACTAAAAACTAACTGTTTTACAAGCTTTTTACTAACTTGCAATGAATGTATGTATGTATGTACGTGTCAAATCTTGGAAGTTGAATTTGACCCACTTCCTGTGATCGGATTCACTTGAAATTTGGTATATTTATGGAAGTCGAATGACAATGCAAGTTCAGTCAACCAAAAGTACAGTCAGCGAAAAAGCTTGCATTTAAAATTTAAAATTTGTATACTTTTTTTTTCCAGGTAAACGGATGCAGTCATGTCTAGTGACGAGTCCAGTGTGCGTGTCGCAGTCAGGTAAGAAAACTGTGTTTTGTCTGTGTTTTTCACATCAATAATGGATATATACAGGATGTCCCAAAACTCAATGTTAACCTGGTACTGGATGAGTTATATTATAACAAAGTTATAACTCATATAAAAGTGGTATCAACTTCCGGCATTAGTGTTTGTAGACAACTATAAAAAAAAATTTGAGGCTTTTGAGAAAAGGTTTTATACTTTTTTAATAATAAATGGCGTCAATCCAATGGGACAATTATGCCAGCATCAAGGTTCAGAGATACAGATGATTTTTTTTAATTAGTCAAAGGAATCAGTAGTTGAGGTTTACCCAACATGTTTCAAAGCAATTGTTGTTATGCTGAGTGGGGCCCAATTTATACTATTCGATATTTTTTATTTGTATATTTCCGGTCAAATGTATTTTTTTTTCTGTCCTTGTATCGAATATGTGTAAATAAACATCTCTCTCTCTCTCTCTCTCATTCCGCGGTTCTTTTTCAAGGTTGGTTCGAACGGAAAATCAACTGTGAACCATTATTTTTGTGCCGCTTTTGCTTTTGTAGGTTTTCAATGCATGTATGACGACCTGACGGTCCCAAAGGAAGATCTGCGCCGTTCGCAAGACCGGCACTTTGCTAATTTGGGACCATTTCGTGATATGCGCATTTTTTTATTCTATAATTTTAATTGTATGATATCACAAATAAATGTTTTCTTTCTAATTTATTGAATCAGGCGTTACTTTAACTACTGTGTGTTTCAGTTTATTGTTTTCTTTCTTTCTATTTTAATAATTATGTCTGTGTCTTATAGTACTTTTGATCCAAGCATTCGCAGATTTTTTAAGTATTTGGGAAGCAATGGTACAAAAGCCTTGACACAAAGACCTGACCCTAATGACAATAGTTTCTTATATTCAATGACAAATAGAATTTCCAACGTATTACCACACCAATTTTCACCGCCTAACGTAACAATGGAAAGAATGAAGTGCTCAGGTACAGTTAGCTGCACCACCATAATAATAAATGACTGTGCAAATGTTAAAAAAATAAAATTCATTTATTTTTTCAATTCCTGATCACCAATTAAAAATTACCGTGTAAGGTAAACGTCCCTGTGCTCGACACTGACCCAATACATGTCACCTTCAATCTTATGTCATAGTAAGAGAGGTGAGTTGACAGATAGATGTCATCTACTGGGCGTTGAGGTATCGAGCATTGGTACGTTTGCCTTATAAGGGGTAAATACCTAGTTGATTATCATCATCCCAGCCTATACAGGGTTATTTGTAATTCACTAGCATCCTTTTAACCCTAAACTCCTACCACTTAAACAAATGGTTTTTGTTTTACGGCTTTTGTCATAACTTAATATTTTTGGTGTAATAACGTTTTGAAAATTTGAGATTACCTCTTATTTTTACGATACTCTGTGTATTTGTATGGGAAAAAAGTGCTTCATTTTAAAAAGTCGTAAAACAAAAAACATTTGTTTGAGTGATAGGACTTCAGGGTTAAGAGGATGTCAGTGAATTACAAATAACCCTGTATAGGTACGTCCCACTGACACAGGCCTCATAGAATGAAAGGGCTTGGGCCGTAGTTCCCACGCGGGCCCAGTGCAGATTGAGAACGTCACACACACCATTGAATTTATTTGTAACTACGTGTGTGCCGGTTTCCTCACGATGTTTCATTCACCGTAAAAAGCTCATGTTAAAATTGAATTGAAATGATATAAATTCCGAAAATCGCAGAAATGACAGCCTAGAATTACCTAATCGAAATCGGTCCAGCATAATTAAAGATAATAGATATTTTTTACGGCATAGATTCTAGGTTTAAACGGCATAACAAATTAAACGTGTCGTAAGTATGAAGACAAATGTGTAAATTATTATGTAAATCTCAAAGTATTTAAATAATGTTGCGGTCCTGCCGTACGCATCGTACAAATCCTGTTGTATTTATACACTAACTGACACATGAATAATTTGTTCATACAAATGAGAATAGGAGTGGCTAACACTTAGTGGTTCCGTCACATGACAAAAGTGAGAAAAATGTGGCTTTAGCATAAGTTTCGGCACCATTAGGTACAATCAAGTGCGAAAATATGTGTATATCGAATAGCTGTTGCCCGCGACTCTCATCATCATCATTTCAGCCGAAAGACATCCACTGCTGAACATAGGCCTCCCCCAAGGCTCGCCAAACAGATCGGTCCCGCGCCATCCGCATCCAACGCGATCCCGCAACCTTAACCAGGTCGTCGCCCATCTTGTTGGAGGCCTACCTGCACTGCGTCTTCCGGTCCGTGGACGCCACTCGAGAACCTTTTTGCCCCATCGGCCATCAGTTCTAGGAGCGAGCCCGCGACTTTGTCCGCAAAGAATTCGTTTATCGCTAAACCCGGTAACTATTCAACTTTCCGGGATAAGAAGTATCCTATGCTTTAATCCAGGTTATAAACTATAACTATCTTAAGTTCAGCTAGGACAGGTCGCAGACGCAAAAAGGTCCATAGGCCGACCCAGTTGCGCTTCAAAGACTGCGTCAAGCGTGATTTGGTTGCTTTTAATATCCCTAGCAACCAATGGGAAGAGCTAGCTGAAAATCGTGGCAAGTGGCGACACTGTTCACAAATGGCAATAAAAGTACGACGACGCCTGGTTTGAGTCACTGGGGGTAAAACGCATAAAGCGCCACAACCGGGCCACCAACCCTCGACCATCTGGGGCTGCGTGCACTTGTCGCGAGTGCGGCCGAGGAATCCTAACCCGTATCGGTCTTTTTAGCCACGTGCGCAAGCGTCGCCAGGGTGCTACTTAAATCATCTGTCACAGATGTAAAGGCCTATTATTTATTATTAAACAGTGGTTGTGTTTCGGCTGAAATGATGATAAACTATATGTGTTCTTCATCTGAATAGTTTAACATTTGGTAGCATAGCATACGGTTGTGGTAACTCTGAAGATGAGCTCTGGTTGAGTTCGAAACGCGTCAGTGTAGCTTGGTGGTGGTGATGGTTGGGTTTATGTGATTTGTGTGTGTTCGTACAGTGTGGAGGTGGAGGAACTGCATGAACGCACATTTCTTGCATAAACGTAACTATTGTAAGGTCGCGGGTGAGCAAAGTAATTGTTTTAGTTCATTAATATGGACCTCCGCAAAGTAACGCCTGATTCAATAAATTATCATCTGAATCCGTCAAACCGATTTAGTAGAAAACAGAAACAGCAACAAACACCCACACGGGTTAGTATCATTTCGTCTAAAACGCAACTAATCCTAGCGGTAACCGGTCTAAAACGCTGCTGGACTAAAACGCACCTCGTCTAAACTTCAACTGGTCTAAGTAGCTACGAGTCTACGTCGCTACTGGTCTAAGCAGTAAGTGGTCTAAATCACAGCTGGCCTTATAAATGGTTATGGCTAGATGCTACTTAGATCAGTAGCGACGTAGACTGGCAGCTACTTAGACCAGTTGCAGTTTAGACGTGATGCGTTTTAGACTAGCTGCGTTTTAGACGAAATGATATTAACGCTCATTTATTTTGCGTTCCTTATGAAAAGTTCCTTATGTTTCGAGTGCTTCCGTATGAAAAGTAGAAATAGCAAAAATAATTCGCGACTTCGTTAAACATCCTTGGATTCATGAATAAAAACAATAAGCGCGGAAGCTGAATAAATATTAGCATGGAATGCAGTGTTACACTTTCAACTCGGAAATACGAAGCGGAAAGTAATGAAAATTAAAAAATACTATTAAATCTTAAATGTTTCATTTGTTTGAAACTCTCGTGAAACATGATTCGATTAAGGAGTGTTAGTCGGACCCGCACGCAAAAGGTTCCGTACTACCGTAACAAAAAACACGTTTCTTGTATGGGTATTTCCTTTAAGTTCTTAATGCGGCCATAGTGACACAATGGTCTATCTATTACAATTGAAAACCATTGACAGACGGACAGACAACGCAGGCTTGAAAATAAAGTCCCGTTTACAGTCTTTTGGTGCGTCTACGGCGGACTAGCATGGACCAGAGTTAACTAAGTATATAATTCGAGTTTAATGGTAACCCAGGGTTATGTAGCGTCAAAATGTATGGAACTGTCATCCTAACGCAGGGTTAACGATTTATTTTTTTAACCATAGACAAGACTTTATACAACTTTTTTTTCAGCCGGTAGCTAAAAAATATTTTGTCTCTTTTTTTGAACTGGCCGGTAATGCGTTCCAAGTTTGATATTACCTCCGGTGCACCCTAAAAAATACCCTTTACGAGTTTTTGCACGAACCACGTATCGGCGTCGCGTGCAGTCGCGAATGAAAAAATGGAGCAATGGCGGCCGAGGTGGGCCCGATGATTTATGTTCATCGCCGGGAACGCTTATAAATTCAGGAATTTCCTATTTTCATAACCTTTTATGACCTAACCTTTAACCTTTTATAACCTTTTTTTTTTCGAGTTCTTGAGTGGAGACCGCGTCTTGGCAAACGTAGTGTAGGACGCCCTCCGGCCAGGTGGAGTGATGATCTGCGAAAGGCTGCTGGTAGAAGCTGGATGCGTCTAGCCGAGGACAGGGCGCAATGGCGCTCATTGGGGGAGGTCTATGTCCAGCAGTGGACTGTTATAGGCTGATGATGATGATGATAACCTTTTATGACCACCGACTGCGCCCGGTGTGTTTGC
Source organism: Archips crataeganus (assembly GCA_947859365.1). Lineage (NCBI taxonomy): Eukaryota > Metazoa > Arthropoda > Insecta > Lepidoptera > Tortricidae > Archips > Archips crataeganus. The sequence goes on along the minus strand of OX402048.1, from coordinate 4,865,689 downwards.
TCAGATTAGTTATGAGGAATTTCGCAAGTGCAAGGGTCAGAAAATTATTACGCGGCATTGCGTGGTAGGATCATTGATTTAGAATACCCTCTAAATCGATGTGTAGGATGATCAATTGTCTTAGACAGGATGTTCCAAAACTCAACAATGCGACCGGGCGAGAAGTCAAGTATTAGGCCCCGTCCGCACAGCGATATTTCACCGTGCGGTTTTTTATTCGCAATTCTGTAACACATTGAATCTTATGGACGTAGCCGCGCGTCTACGAACTACTAACCAGAATTGCGAATAAAAAACCGCGCGGTGAAATGTCGCTCTGCGTACAGGCCCTTATAATTCTGGAAAAAGTAAGAGCGAAATCCATATCACAAACAAACACAAACCACCAACGGGACAACGCCATTTATTGCATATGAACTAACCGCTTCTTCTTGAAAGCCAAACCAATCTCAACGGCCAAGGTAGACAGCGCCTGTTGTTATTTAAAGTTAAAAAACCGGCCAAGAGCATGTCTGACACGCACAAGGTAGGGTTCCGTAGCCATTACAAAAAAATCAAGTAATATTTTTCTAAGGATTTCGTATGTGTACGGAATCATCCAAGTTTAGGTATGTTTTATACCTTAGGCTACTATTTACTCTTAAACTACACATAATTTCCAAGCAATCTTAGTCGCTATAATTTTCCTAGTAAATTTGATATATTAACTACCATTCTGAATTTTTTCAAATTTTTCCACCTAACAGTTTAGATTTTAGAGGGGGGGGACGCTCGATTTTAATGAAAATTTTCACTTTAAAGTTGAATATTTCGCAAACAGATCACTGAATAGAAAAATCATGTTAGCAACCCCGCAATGGCTTTAAAAGACCTATCCAACGATACCCCACACTATAGGATTAGTCGAGAAAAAAAAAATCATCCCCCCTTTACGTCTATGGGAGGTACCCTAAAAAAAATTATTTTTTTATTTTTTATTTTACCACTTTGTTGGCGTGACTGATATGTATATTCATGCCAAATTACAGCTTTCTAGTACTAACGATCTCTGAGCTTAGCCGCGGACAGACAGACAGACGGACAGACATGGCGAAACTATAAGGGTTCCTAGTTGACTACGGAACCCTAAAAATCTCACGGGAACGCATTACCGGGATGTCTCATTTCAAAATTTTTGTAAATCTGAACTTGGCGTTCGTGTCCTCCAAATGTGTTCAACTGTTATTGCGTAATTGAATAACAAACGCCCAAATATCTAAACATCTTCACAAACTATCTCATTTCTAATATAAGTAGAATAGGATGGATTAAATATTTGTCTTTTAATTCAAATTTAATAATTAAACAAAATGTCAACAAAATTCAAATTTAGTCTTAAAAATAAAAGAGTATATTATGAGATACTATCCTAATAATCATCACGCGGAAGTTGTTTTTTAAAGGAAAAAGTAATAGCATCCATCTCTCATTTGGTTGGAATCGCATTATAATCGTATCACCGTGACCTATCGCTGTGTTCTCGCTTTCTTCATTTCTCACGACCATTACGCTAAACGAGAGTTCCAATTATAAGTGGTATCAGTTGACATCGGTGTGGGATGGCTCTTAAACGAACGACGCGCTTGAGCGTGTGAAAGTTCGAGTTTCAAGTAGGTACACGAACTATCCCCTAATAAAACAAAGTATGCATAATATCATAATATGTATATGCTTTGGAAAGTGATAAGCTTTGAAGGTTGATACTCTGATGTTAGGTCGAGTTCATAGTTCTAACGAGCAAAAAAAATTTATAACCTACCTAATTGTCTTTTTGGAATCATCCATTCGTATGCTTTGTGCAAGTGCGGTTGACAATTTAATTACTAGCTGGTGCCTGCGACTACGTCCGCGTTAATCATAATCATTGATGCTCCGCTCCAATTGGTCGTAGCGTGATGTTAGATTAGATATAGCCTTCCTCGATAAATGGACTATTCAACACAAAAATAATTTTTCAATTCAAACCTTCCCGAAATTAGCGCGTTCAACCAAACAAACTAACAAAGAAACTTTTCAGCTTTATAATATGAGTTTAGATTTCAATCAAATTTATTCCTTAAAACAATAGTAACATTGTTTGAAATCACTTGTCAATGTCTCAATAATTGGACAAAAAGTAGCTAAGTGCTAGTCTTTGAACATAGGTATTCATGAACTTTTATTTGTTATTTAATCATAAAATAATCAAAACGGACTTCGGGTTTCGGGATTTTTTGAAAATGTCATCTTACCGACGGACTGCTGCCAGTACCCTGTGAATCCAATACACTGTAACTCCGATAGAAAGTGTACTGAAGATACAGTAGGTATATTGGATTCACAGGGTACTGCTTAGAGCAGTCGAGACCAACGGCACGGGAGCAGTCGTGTTGCGGTTGGAGTCGTCTTCAACCCGAATGCTATGAATTTTGTATATTTTGTGTGTGTGACGCCTGGTTGATTTTTGGCCCATTTACATAAATCTTAATTTTGCTGACTCGGTCGCTAATTTTATATCCACTGGAGAAACAACTTTTGTTCCATACCCTGTGTACGACCCCCGTGCGAAACCGCGAGCAAAGACTATTATTTACAAAATCCACGCACTAAAGTTGGCAAACCTATCATTAGCAGATGTAACGAAGGATCCGCCGACGCTCTATCATCTTCATAGCGGATCACCATGAATGAACTCGGCAATCACGACCAATTTGATGTGGACCTCTGTAGAATCTTTGCATAGTAAAATATGGGTGCGGCTAAAGCACGACTTGTAACTTTCGAACCGAAATGAATGACAACAATATCATCAATATCATCATCATCATTTCAACCGTAGAACGTCCAGTGCTGGACATGTAGGCCTCCCTCATTGATATTCAATAATTACGGTTGGACGCGACTGCATCGACCGTAAACCTGCGCCCTTTATCAGATAGTAATGAATAATGTAGGTTCTAAATCCTCTAATTCCCATGGGTTTGAATTATCAGGTCGTACATTGTTGTCATTCATTCCGGGTACAAATACGGGGTCGTACACTAACCGTACTCGTGAAATTTCCCGTGTCTCTAGCAGATTATGTATCTAATGTAAGTAGTAAAACTGATAGAGTTCTACATGGAGTTACTAAAAAAATAGGTTAATACGACAAATGTTTGTACCTTGCTGCAGGACAAAGAAATCTTTTACATCTTATCATTTAATTTATATCTGCTGAATACTACAGACATAATATTACAGCTACCCAGTAGCTAATTGTCTAACTCTATTGTTTAGTTACGAAATTAAAGGTCAGTTCAGACCGAGAAGTCAGTTGACATATTTCTCTCAATGAAAAGTGCAGCGTCGCGTATTCAGTGTGAATTAACTGACCTTATGAACCACCATACCTTACCATCCATACCATTGACCATAGTTTATCATTTATCATTGTTTTTCGTCTATTAACTACGAAGGATTATTTTAAAAGCGAATAATATTTATAACAAAAACAATTGATTTTGTATAAATTGTAAATGGAGCCAGGTCAATTGTTTGTGAAGATTTATGCGGTCGATATATAAGCGTTATGTATGTATATAAAAACTTTATTGTACAAAATAAAGAAACAAACACAAGTGGCTAACAGTGAGATTGATACAGAGGAGAGCTTATTCATGCCTGCATTATGCCTGAAAGAGGTTTATTTAAATATTTTAACAGCAAGTTTTTTAGTTTGCTTGCTGTACCTACGTAGGTCCCTAAAACCTTTTCACAATAAATGACCCAGTGACTTCCTTAGTAACTACAATGATGTATTACAGAGACAAGATTGTACTGAGTGTCAAGCTTACAGCAGCGGTCTACTGTAGTACTAATAATTGAAATAGAAAGCAACTAAACAAATACGCGCGCGCGATGAGTTTTGTGTCTAACAGCGAAAGTGAAGAAACTTAATGCAACCGTATGATTTACGACTGCACTTTATGGCAGTTACATTTTTATGGCAATTTGTTTTCATTAGCGTAAAAGTTTTAATTAAATTTTAAAAGTTACAAGATGAATATCTTTTGCATTTTAGACATGCTAACGTTTCCCATGGTTTTTTTCTGTTTTTGGGTATTTCTCAGAGCTTTTCAACCGCCGTCAGTCCTCTGTCGCATATATTAAAGAAATAAGCCACATTGAACGAAAGTCTTTTGTAAAGCGATGCAGTGTGATTGCAGTACAATTTCAATTTATTAAAATTTTAAGCTAACTGTCGCTCATTTCTCATTCGCTACATTTCGATAGGGGATTGACGGCGGTTGGAACGCTCTGAGAAATACCCTTTTATGTCTTTCGACGTCTGCATTTATTTGTCGGATAAAGTCAGTTTATATGTGTGTTATTGTTTTAATGAAATTCGGGAAAGATATGCTAGGTAGTCACTTTATAAGAGTAGAGTTCGAAAGTTGTACATTTAACACCGGCAGCTAAAAATAGTATACTATTTTTTTTAAGGTTAACTATCTAACATCGTTCAACATTTTGAACTCTACCTGTAGTACGCATAGACTTGGGAATCTGTAAAATTTAAAGTCTATAGAATTGAGAATCTGTAGATTTGGGAACAAACCGTTCTTATTGATGATTCATTCATTATTTTTGTTTTCATTTATCAATTCAAATCCCAGCTGAACCCATTGCTATCGCTTTTCTTCCTGCCCTTTGGCCATTATGGTGCCAACAACTAGTCATAGACTCGTAGGCATGTCTAAAGCCTATTACAAGTGAACTCATCCAGACTAACGTGCCTAATTTAGACCCGTCTTATTGCATTGTCCTCTAAGATTGTCTTTATTGCTTCAGTGTGTTACCTTAATGGCCTTTAGTGATATAACGGCTGTTCAAACTCAGTCTTAACGTGATCAAGGATTGAAAGTGTTTTTCATTATGTTGGTAAAGTACTTCAAAATTCCTTCCTTGTATTTATTGGGTAGTATTTTCTGGATCAGGTAAATAGCAAACTTTCATAAACCTGTGTTGAATTGATGAGGTGGGCTTATGCATATTCATCAAATTATCACGAACAGGGAAATTTAAAAAAATAGTCAGATAAACATAATTTCCACACCAGAAATATATTAGGAAAGCATAAAATTAATATACCTAAATCAAAATAAGTAAAAGAAAACATTTAAAGAAGGATTATTTATTACCGTTATAAAATAAGTTGAAAGTAGTTTTTTTTTGAAATACAACTATTGTATTCAATTAATGAATTTATGTACTTGTGTAAAAGATAATCCTAAAATGATATCTTAGCATTGTTTAATTACCTAGGTTAAGTTTGTTTATTTGGTTTTAATGACTTGCTAAAGTGTGACTGATGTTACTTGGCGAAATAAACGAACCTTGACTCTATGCTCAAAACGTGCAAAGAAAACGATAATGTAGCTTAAAATTTCATGTTTCAACATAAGCTTCTACTTTTCTTTGGGTATATTCTATTTTTTGACACTAGCTAGAAAAAAAGTGCAGTGAAAACAAGTAGTTATTATGTTAAGGGCATATGGGATGCAGCCGTTAGAAATCGTTAACATTTTATTGGTTGTTTGGGTCTTTAATATCCACTATGCTCCATTTATAACTTTTCTTGCGGCAGGACTAGTTTGCTCCTTCCTTGATAAAGGCGCTGGCAAATAAATCTATTCATCGGGTACGTATCAAAATATATAAAGTTTAAAATTAATAATGGACGAAATACATAATGGTCATTTGATATAATGCAATTTTCTTGGAAATTCTCAACTTTACAGGGTTTTCATAAAATAAACCTAACCTAACCTAAACCAATCTGTAGATTACACGATTAAAAAAGTTCGTTTTATCAATAGTTTCATAGAAAATTTTAGTATATATTATGACCATTATGTATTTCGTCCATTATTCGTTTTAAACTTTATATATTTTGATACGTTCCCCTATTCATCATCATCAGCCTATGCTCGTCCACTGCTGGCCATATACTTCCGTTTTTTTAGCATTAGAAATAAGGTAAACAATCTTGATATGTCTTTTTATTGAAAAACGCTTTTAAAAAAATAGTAAGTATTACCTTATGAAACCAAAATAATATAAATGACCATATTTCCTTGTTAATTGTTGCATATTTGCCGTGATTTATTTTTCAAAAGTGTTTTTCAATAAAAAGACACGTCAAGATCGCTTACCTTCTTTCTAAAGCTAAAAAAACGATGTAAAGTATTATAGGAACATATTTCGAAAGAACGCTGCACATTGCATCGGAACATGGAATATGTTAATAATAAACGTCATTCATTATGCCGATATAGATATATTGTTTTGTCTTGGTTGTTAATGTTGCCCAATTATAACCACGCGTTCCTTTCATAAACCAGCATGTTAATCCGAAATTTCTTAAAGAAAGCACAAACAAATTGCACCGCTCTTCACTTTATCACCTCTCCCAAAAGAAGAACCCATGCCTCTTGGTGTGTCATCTCACTTATAACTCGTGTCATAAACATTAATAAACAAGTCGACTTTCTCGCTTCCGTGTCGAATATTCTTGGCTCGTTAGTTACATACTATTACAGCAGCTAATTATAAAATACTGTTCATTCCTTTTGTGATATCTTGGCTATAATACCGCGGTCTGGATGTTCGTCCAAGCGAGAACAAATGACAAGAGCGCATACGGTCGCCAACACTAACATTAGTGTAACCTACCGCAATGTGACATAATGTATGTACTGTAACTACTGTAAGATTGATTTATTTTTATTAAAGTTAGTACAAATATTTTGAATTGGATGTCTGGATTAAATTAAAAAGTAATGTGATTGACGTTTAGCCGATTTAAAAAGAATCGGCTGGTTGGTTGACTGACGGGGGCATTTCAATATGGAATAGTGGAAAGAATAAGACGTGTTTTCTTCGACCTGTATTGTTGGAGAAATGTATCTATGTTTTGAGTTTTATTATCAAAGGTACGAATACATATTGGTTACGGTAGGTACATTAGATCATGCATGACGCGTGGGTCATATTTTTTGTAATGTGCTCTTTCTAATATTTTTTTTTACAAAAACAGAAAAGTGCTCGGTTTTATCTAATATATCGGATTTAAATAGGCACATAATTTAAGCTTACATTTAAAATTATCACTAATCATTATTGTCTATAAAGTAGGTAACGCAGTGGGCATGCATGTCCCCGCCATTTGTATGGAAATTGATGTATTTTCCGCTGAGTTACCAATTTTTTCCACAAAATTTCTTTGAATTTAAAGTTTTTTTGCTTTTTATATAAGTTATTTACACTTGAAAAAAATCACCAGGTATGCCTTATATTTCACAAAAGATTAATGGTTACTTTGAAGTAGAATGGCCCGCTTAGCAATATAAACATAAAGTTCCTAGCACCCTGCGGCGCCGTTTCGAAAACGCACGTGAATGCTCGAAGCTACCGTATCAATTGGCGAAAATATATAAACTGTAACTATAAATTCAAAAATAAACTTTAGTCAAACATGTAATTTAAGGAATTACAAAATATCCAAAGTCGCAATTTTTATGACCCATGCCGCACGCTTTAATTCAAAGTTTAAAAATTTTAAATCTTTCTTGTTTCGTAAATTAAATTTTAACTGTGGCTGACCACGGTACATTTGAACGTTCACACGAACAGAAAAACAAGCCAAGTATTCGCGGAATTCCTCGGCTAAGCCAGAAGACTTGTTGCTTGACTCGACAAAAATGCACGAATACGGAAGATATGATCAGGTAGGTAGCCTGGAGTTGAAACAAAGTCTACGTTCAAAATGATAATGCATACCAAATCTATAAACGGGTGCAGACCAGAAATGGCTGCAACATGAATAATGGAGTTACTATTTTGCTGTAATTAGTTGTTCTAACCGCCGTGGTTTAATGTAAGTTTCCTTTTGAAGTTTTCGCGTCAACTAGCGCGGGACTAGCTTCAAAGCATTTCTCGCTTACCTAGAGCCCGTCTCGCGAATTACCAAGTTCCGCCTTTATTATATTTTGGTACACCAACGACGCCGTCATCCATCTACATCATGTCTTTAGGAAACTAGATAATCAGGTTTGCTATAGGTATGTAAGAGATTATCAGATTCTACTGAAATTAACTTCAGTGATCCTCCTTTTTCCAATTTTCGCGTGTACTAAATTTTGTTCTCTATGCCTACGATTTACAAGCCTTCAAAGGCAGATGCTGTGTCTGAAGCAATGCTGTCATGTAAATGCAATACCTCCCAAAGGACCGACAGACGATAGACATGACGTTGAAACGACAGAGTTGGTTTACGTCACCGGCGGTGTGAATTATTATCAATCCGCCTTCTGTGGCTAAACCTGGGCTTTATTATCTCATCAAACTATTTGTCAACCTCTTATCACCTTAGCTTTATGGTCTAATTAAAATGTACCTAGTTGTTAATGGAACTTTACCTAACCGTGACATAGGTTTTAATTTTTTTTTGCTTGCCACCCACGCTGTACGTTAAGACAAAAACTTTCAATGCTTCTTGAATATGAAAAAAAAAACAAGAACATTAACATTTTTTTTAAATTTAGAACTGACATTAGCTTAGCTGCTCATATCAAAAATGACCCGATCGCTATAGGTAGGTGAAAAACTTAAATAAATGGCCTGTTGTATGTAGCAGTGCAGAGAATTGATATGGAAATTAAGTCATTTTTCAAATTTAGAACCTCAATTTGTTTAATACGGACACGTTATACAACAGGTCATTTACTTAAGTTTTTCACCTATACCGCCTATCAACAAGGTAGCTTCAACCAAAAAGCTTTATCTCGCGGTAACGACAAATTAAGGAGCCAGTCTTTAGAAGTTGCCTTAAACCGGGATTACTCCGAAATCTGCGAATAGCATAGCAGAGATTACTCAAATGAAATCAATGTCGTGCAAGAAAATACGTTGTTTAAAGTGATTGGAATTCTTATCACACTTTGCGTTTGGTGCCTTTACGTCTGACGGCTTATCGGGAGGTATCTTTGGTTCTATGAAATCGTGCCGCTCTGTTTGAGATGATGTGGCTTAATCACTAGAAGGTGTATGCTTAAACTTGTTCATATTATTGCGCACGACTTCGCTTTGAACGCGTAGAACTCGTTGAACCTTTCACTCTGCAATTTTCTTATGTATATGAAATGTACCGTTTAATGCTTATAATGTTTTGCGATTCAATTTTCAACGATTGCCACTTATTGATACTTCATATTCACACATTTTTGATTACTAAATGTCAGAAATCGAACATTATCGCGTAAAGATAATCGGCTCAACAGTTGTGAAAAAGTAACAAATACCAGACTAACACAGTTTCGGATTTGTAATATTAGAACGGACAAAAGAAATTTATGGTCTGCAGCGGCAGAGAGTGGCAAGAAAGTGCTTTATGAGTTACTGTTCCTATTTAATATTGGTTTCTCTAGTGATGATTGTCACAGTGACTTGCAAAAAATAAACGGTAACTCTACATGTTTTATGTGCTTATCTTAGGTTAGCCATTGTAGTTAATAGTTCACTTTATTATTAGAAGAAGAAGGCCGAACCTTGCCGCGTGATGACAATTTTCTAATTACAGTCAGGAAATTAATGTAAAAGGTAATCCTTTATAGGGAATAGTCGTTTATTATTTTCCTCGTTGATTTTCCGTGAATTTGCCATCATTAGTCACCCGTCGCGCCGACAAATTAGGGGCCAACCTCTAGTCAACAGCCTACACATTTTCATGTAACCAGTTGTTCATTGAAACGCGTTAGCTTCGGTGTTTGTCGTTGATGTCAAATGCTCCATTAATAATTCCCAAGTCCGTTCCTTTTAATACATGCGGCGTGGGTGGCGTCGAGTATCGATTCTGTCAGTCATCTTTATCAACTGTTGCTGTCCTATTTTGTCTGTAAACCTAGAATTAGTAATGGTTGTACTAGTTTTTGTCTACAATTTGACGTAAGTATTACTTATTCAGTCTGCCCTTGGAACAATAGGTCACGTCTTGGCTGCGGACCGTTTAGGGCCAGAAAACAAACTTACCGTGTTTAATTTAAAACACCAAGCTTTTTCATATTCAAAATCTTGCATAACATGACGTCCGGTAGAAGCCACTTTATACGTGACTGGAATTGTTGAAGTCCAACCATCTCTTTGCTAGGATTTGGACGTCTTCATAACCCACTGATGTGTGCCAGTGGCACTCTATTATTCAACATGTCACGCTTTTAACAATAAACTTGACATGTTTATTGTTTGAGCAACCTGCATCGCTACGAAGTCAACAACATAGCGTTGGTGTTATACATGGAAGCCTTACTGATGCTGTTATACCGTTTACAATCGTTTGAATGGCGGGTTAGCAAAAGCTGTTTGCATTTGAATCCATATTGTTCAGTCAAACACGATGCCGCCCTGGCGAGCGATTGAAGTCTCCAGTTGTGTATTCAATAGGCTTTGTCGGGCTGAGAGCTACCAGCTCTATAGAAAATGACATATATATTTTTCATACAAATAAAAGGTAGAAAAATATTTTCATTATAAAATAAGTGCGTATTACTTTGTTCGCCCGCGTAATGCTGCGTAATGTGTTATTTATTAGATGATGTCAGAAAATGATAGTTCGTTTACGCATTTACTGCTTCAAGTGGCATAAAAACGGTTTGTAACCAGTTGCATTAAATCTCCATTCCCTATACCTACATTTGTACTCTGATAGTCGTTTCTAGAGACCATAAAAGTATTATTTTATTAGAGTGAACTTCTTCGTCTTTTAAAATCTTTTTACGTCACATTTTTACGTAACTTGCATTAACTTATTGTCTACCATAGAACCAAATTTGGGTCAATGTGTACCTACATACTGTTTTGCAAATGTTAATATTTTTCTGGTAATGGACAGAAATTATATTTCCAAGGCGAATCCGATAAAATTCAAATCAGCTCAAAAGTCAGGGTTCCCTGTGCTAAGGGGCAAGCGACATTTCTATCCTACCCACGTGGCCCGTGGGCGAAGCTGGCAAAATTCTTAGATCGCGCCTACGCATGTTCTACATTAGCCTTACCAGTTCCCAGATATTGCGTTATCATTATGATTTAATATTTCTTCTGTTTTTGCACGTTGTTGCCTATAAGTTGCGCAAGGTTCGGTAACTCGCCCTGGTTTACTCTTCGTCGTACTTATCTACTTGCTGTGTAAATTAGATCCCGAGTTTCATGGGGAAATTGTGCGTAACAAAACAATCCGCAGAAATGTCATACAATACCTATTGATTAGTGAAAGCGATATCAAACAAAACAATCATGAAGTTAGCCTGAAATGAGAGACTCATACGCAATGGGGTACACAGGGGTACTACAGGGGTGCGGGGTGTAAATTAACGTGGCGCGCTTCAAGAACCTCGCCTTAAGAGTATAGCTGTATGGTTTCCTTACCCGCAAATGCAGCTATAAATAAGCTGGAAACGTTCGCAATTTATCTACTTACAGCCGCACAAAAGCTGTGCTTTCATGAGTGATTGAGTCAATTTGCCGCAATATCCGGCGATTACGCGATAGGAGTGCGATAGCTTGCCGTACAATGGGCCACGTGCTATTGTACCGATGTTTTTTTTTTTTTTTTTTTACATAAAACTGACCCGTGATTGACCACTATCTCACCTGATGAAAAGTGTAGATGAGGCCAAAGGTGTACCTCACTGGTTCAGTAACAGCCTATTCACTCTAGCCTTGAAGAGACCTAGGTTGTATTTATCAGGAAATACAGACGACGGGAGCGAATTCCATTCCTTAGCAGTTCGCATTAGGAAGGATGACGCGAAGCGCTTCGTACGGGCCACTGGAATACTAATCACATAAGGATGAAGACGCTCCCCCCGCCTGGATGTCCGATGGTGAAATGGAGATGGAGGAATTAAATCATGTAATTCCTGCGCACACTCTCCAAAATGTATCCGATAAAAAACAGACAAACAAGCAACTCGACGACGGTGCTCGAGGCTCTGCAGCCTACCACCGATTGACGAACTATCACCAATGAGTCTTCGGGCTCGATGCTCCACCGAATCCAACGCCGCCAACTGATACTTGGCAGAACCGTCCCAAAGGTGGCAGCAGTATTCCATACATGATCTGACCTGTGCTTTGTATAAAGTAAAAAGTTGCTCCGGCGTGAAATACCGTTCCACCTTATATAAGATACCAAGTTTCTTAGCAGCAGTTTTCGCCCTGGACTCAATGGCCGCGCCGAAGTTGAGATTAGATGGCACGCTCAGTCCAAGAAGCTCAAGGTGGTCTTTGGGTGGTAAGGATACATTCTGGAAAGTAGGAGCCAAGGTGAATGGACTCCGCTTTGCGGTGAACAGATACGCCTGTGTCTTGGCAGCATTAAACTGGACCAAGTTGGCCGATCCCCAGTCGGACACGGCCTCCAAGGCCTTATTCGTCCGTTGTACCATAGCCTCCCTGAGTGACCCGATCTCGTCACCACTGGCTCGGCTGTAAGATAGGTACCTCTCTGTGACTGTGCAGTCATCCGCGTACCCATAGATACCGGGTATGAGCAAATCGTTGATGTGTACCAATAGCCGTAATAGCTGGGGCAATGCGCCCCCAACGATTCACACCACACTCTTTTTATGTAAGATTACTTCCTTGTTATAAGTAACCACATTCATATCAAATTTTAAGTCATTTTGGAAGCTGGAGTATTCGAACTACCTGGTGGTTTGGTCCGTGTTGTAGTAAACTTATGTTTATAGCCAAAAATATTTTGAACTGTATCAATTTGTAAGGAAAAGTCCTGTTTTTTGCTCTTGCTTTTGCTAACAACAGATATTCAGTGCGTCGTCGCTATTTCATGTATCAACTAATTGAACCTTCCTGCCAAGTACTCCATTCCACGAATCGGCGTTTACATTTTTCAATATCCGTTTGTATGTTGTTGACGCTTTGTACGCTGTCGCAATGCTTTCTCCGCCTCGCGGGTGCATTGTTTGAAGTCCATAAAGACTATGCCTGGTCGCAAGTTACAGTGCACAAACAAAACGACCGCACTTACGAGTAAAATGTCCTCCAAGTAACTTGTTAACTAACTTATTGGCGCGTCGAGTGCCACTGAACTCTGCTTTGTTTCGTTCCTTTTGAAAGGAGATGTGGGTGTTATATTGTTATTCGGTGTTGTGTTGGTTGTCTATAGGACCCCATATAGCATTGATATAATTAATTATGATCATACGCAGTTTTTTTTAGTACAAGTTCACAAAGTTTAAAGATCCTATTGGTTGCTAAATTGTCCGTTTTTATTGTATAACTTTCATTTGATAAGATAACTTGACTGCACTGTGTCTCAGAAAAAAGGCGCTCTCGCCAGGTCTAACTGGCGTATCTTTAGTCTCATTAATTATTAACTTCCTGTATAAATGTTTCGAAAATTTATATAGAAATTAAAAACTAGACTTAAAAATAAAAATTATAAATAAATAGTATTTTATATAGTATTATTTATTTTATATAGTATTTTTTTTTGCTGACACAAAAAGAACACAATGATAACAATGAAGACAATGATATTAGGCAGTCCGTTAAATGCAGTGTATTTGAGGAGTATATTTCCTTAAAAAAGAGGATGTTATGAAATTGTTGTAAGATTACCAGAGTCATGTTATGTTTGGCGCTCGCGTGCGGTGCCCGATTCTACGTAGGCTCGCGTGCCCATTGTGTTCCCGCCTGCAGTCTTTCACTGCGAAACAATGACTAGTACACGACGTGTTTCTTAATTATATAGAATAAACAAGCTTTAGATTACATGATTGAGATAATGCTTTCTAGAACCGCTGAACACTGGAAGAATCTTTAAATTGCTAGCCACAAGCCATATTGTCTCGAACTCTGAATCACAAGCGCTTTCGCCACTTCTTTCCCTCATAAGATACTGGAGGTAGAAGTAGATGTGAATGCGATTGAACGGGATAACACGACCTCAGGTCTGCTTAGGTAAATCCTAGTAAAGCCCACGGCAAATTTTGACTATTTTAATTTGAAACTTATTTATTGCTAACTAGCTAATGCCCGCGACTCTGTCAACAAATAATTTGTCTATCGCTATCCTGCGGGAACTTTACGATTTTCCGGAATAAAAACTATCCTATGTCCTTCCCAGTATCTCAAACTATCTCCATATCAAATTTCATCTAAATCGATTCGGCGGTTTAAGCGTGAAGAGGTAACAGACTGGCAGTCACTCTTTTGCATTTATAATATTAGTATAGACCAAGGAAAGTTGATATTTGCTTTGGCGTTTGTACTAAATTTAGTATGCTGGGCCTTACGAGGTTATATCAGAAATACGCGGCATGCGCACTAGGATCCATTGTTGCTATGAAGTCGACTGGATCCTATCCATAGATCGATGGATCTTAGTAGTTAGTGCTAAAGCGAATTTAATGCATTGTAAAGTCCGTAACTCTTATACCTAAAATAATGCTGAGCTCCTTCCTTTAAGTTTAAATCTTGCTTCTGATGCCGACAGTACGTCTTTGCACTTCACTCCAATACGCGACCACACAAGGCGCTCTTACGTATACATAGGCCGGTCCTTTTGTACGAATCAATCATAGCAACGCTTCCTTTTCTGTCATTCCATATATAGAATGCTTCCACTTTTGTTCGCTGCACCGCAGTGCAGCTCACACCATTGGCCGCGGAACGTAAATAATTAGGACTTCCTCTAGTCCCTGTATTGAATTGTGTACGTTTCGTTATACCAACGCTTGGTTCCCGCGGGACAATGAGTCTTTGTGGTTAAAACAATACCTGCCAACGGATTGCTATGCAGGTTCGAAGGGCATATCTAGCCAAGCCAATTTCAAGTAAAAGGTACTGGCGAAGTAGCGCGTGTATGTATATTACACGAATCAATTTTGTAACCACTTTTGACTCCTTCATAACTCAAAATCTATTTAACACAAACACACCAAATTTGGTTTATTGACACTGACTGACATATAAATCAAAAACCTAACCCACTTCCAGATGTCCTAGGAAGTTCAAATTGGGCACCCAGTTAGGTAATTTCGTGTATAAAAAGGAAAAGATCAGAAAGCAGTGCAGTGAATTTATAAGATTTGATAGATTTTCCAGACAACTTTTTACTAAGTAGCACTTAGTCAAATCTTAAGTTTCAATTTATTATAAGTTATCTAGGTACTTTGTGTAAATAATTCGACAGTTCAATTTAAAAATTTATATCTGCAGTACTTGGCACCAATTTAGATATCAATTCATTTGTCGGCGACCAGAAGTCCGCAACCAAGCATATTTTTAATATTGAACTTGACTAACCTTTTTCACATTTATGTTTTTGATGGGTTACATTTTCGGAATAGTGGTCCCTTCTACCAGATATTAAAGGCTCATGAATGTCTTGATATCATGAAAAACTTGGAATGCGTGTGACCTTAACTGGGTAACTCGTAATGCTTTATTCAAAGCGGGGTGTTCCTCAGGCTATTGGATCCACTTATCTTTCGCCGCTTGTTTAAAGGGTGTGGCGTCGCTTGGGCTTTCTCCAAAAGGCTAATTTATCGTACTTAATTCCTGTAAGTCAAATGTAAACCTGTGTAAAGAATGAGAAGGGAATCTAGGTTACTCGTGGGTGCCTATCTGACGTCGCGTGTTGTTGCACTTTGCACCGGCAATCGGCGCGTTACTATTACCTCGGCTAACAATGGTTTGACGTATGCTGCCTGGAAGGAAACTGCCATATCGAATGAGATGAAAGTAAATTGGCTTGGTGCTCCAGTTGACGTGACGTGATATGGATATCAAGCCGGGGTAACTTAATGACTAGGTACTTGTACGCAATACCTGTGTTGAGTGTGACTATCGGTTTATTCATGTTAGAGTTTAGATAGGGCTCTAAAGAGCACTTTTACATTTGCCATGGCTTCATCCTATAGTATGCATATTATACATATTATAGTATGCCCAGAGATGTCAGATATGGTCGAAAAATCGAGGTAATTTTAGCAATAAATTGTCGCGATGAGTCCCGGATGTTTTGTCTTATTTTTTTCAAAACTGTTATAACTCTTATAACCAAGGCTCAGATTTTTCATCGCATGGTAAGATGAAATAAACTATGGAGTCGATATTAAAAGTAAAATTTAACTCATATTCATACTCATAATTTATTTGATTAATACCTAAAGTAAATGAAACAAATAATTTGAATTGAATAAAATTATATTTTAATTAAAAAAATATCTACCTACCACAATAAAAAAAGAAACATTAAGCAAGCTTCTAGTTTGTTATATCCATAGGTCATGCAGATACCTACAGGAATGGGTGCTTCAAAATCTTGACAAGGTATGGCGTGTGTATTGTCTCTTTCAAAATTACAATTATGAAATGAGTATAATCATGGCGACTTTTTAAAACAGGTTCCATATTGGTTGAAATCGTTCTATATCAACGGACGTTAGAGAAGTATATTCTAGACTTCCCAAATCGTACTACAAAAATTAATTTAAATTACATTTAGTAAGTAAAATTAACTTTCGATCTGTCAGCCTGGTAAAGGGATAAAAGTATTACGGGACTAAGAAAATGATTGAGTATGAATATGAGTTAAATTGTAGTTTTAATATCGACTCCATAGTTTCTTTCATCTTCCATACCATGCGATAAAAAATCCGAGCCTTTTGGTTATAACTTAGCCTCTGTCCCGGTACCAGGTTATCGTTGATTTTTGGGACAATCTGTAGACTCTATATCATTTTTTCACTGCACCTTTTATATTTCCAATATAAATGTTGAGCAAGCTAGGATAAAAATACTTATCTATGTATAATTTTCCAGAATACGGCCGCAGACTCCAGGCGAGGTGGTAGAGGGCTGCTCGATCTGCGCGCGCGCCGGCGGCGCGGCCGGCGACGGCGGCGTCGCGCTCGGCGCCGAGCGGGGCTTCACGTTTGACTTCGCCTTCGAGCCCAGCGTCGACCAGCAGGATGTGTACGAGACCTGCGTTCGGAAGCTGGTGGAGTCTGCCCTGGATGGCTACAACGCCACTGTACTTGCGTACGGGCAGGTTAGTTCACTGAAGTGTGATAATCAGTAGTTCTCGAATGGACACCACGCACTGGCAAGCGCAGCGTGAGACGTCCACTAACGAGATGGATGGATGATTTGGTAAAATTAAAAATATTTTATTTGGAACTCAGGGTCCATAATTAATTAGTTATTATTAAATGAGCCAAGGTTAGTAACAATATTAAATTAAAATGAAATAAAAGCAATTAATTACACATTAGAAACACCGAACGAAGGCATCCGGTGCGTGCCGGCACGAATCTTCATCCAGTGCATTATCGGCAGGTTCAAGGTGGATGCAAGCCGTAATGATTGGGTATCAACTTAACGGTATCAATGAGGAAGGCCTATGTCCAGCAGTGGACGTCCTACGGCTGAAATGATGATGATGAGTATGATAATCAAAAACAATCGTAGGACCTTGTGTAAGGATCATCTTACTCGCTAACCCAGCTGCCAGGCGGCGGCGCTTGCACAGCTGTGATCTGGCGTGGAGAGTAATACAGCCGGTGAAATTACTGGCACGTGAGGTATTCCGTCGTAAGCCTCTAGGCTGAAATGCAAAGGCAATCTTCTAGTGTTGCAGATGTCCTTAGGTAGTGGAACCACTTGCTCGTTTGTCACGCTATTTCGTAAAGAAAGAAAATCTTATGGCGAGCGACACACTCGAATGCAATTGCATTATAGACGTTCGGTATATTTTGGGATTAAATGCCTGTTCAGAGTGAATTAGTTCCACAACCGAATTAATTACCAAAATCTTTCAGGATTAGGTAAAGATTTCGATGTTGGACATCTGTTTGGGTTTTAACGATTTAATGAATAAAATCTACTCGTTAGTTAAAAATAGACTAGTTTCCTATCCCGTGGAATTTTCGGATAATTCCTTCTTAGTGCATCTCTAGCACTTCAAGGAGTAGGTGCAGTAATGTGTCAGTCGATCAGGGACGTTACTCTTTCATAGGTTAAGGCAATAAGTGATTCTTGGGCTTAGGTCAGAAAAGCGGTCTTATGCTTCACCTCAAAAGACAAATACCTAGTAGCTAGTTCATTGAGAAACACTCTTGATACCCGTAAACAGAGTTAAAAAGGAATGACGCGGTAGTTCGACCTTTCCGAAACCACAATAATATTTAAGCACAAGTGGGTCAACAAGATCACACAGATAGCGAGAAGCCAGGCGGTCTCGCAGCCTCTGGCCACTGACCTTTGATGGCTTTAATTCGGCAAACGAGCTGGGTGCGGCTTAAGCACTTGTCTAACACAAGTCCGTATGAATTTCGTCGTGTCGACGGCACTGAACACGTGCAATTTTATTACTCAATGAAATTACGGTTTTAACGAGATAATTTTAATTGTTCTATTGACTGTTCGGTAACGGTTTCCTTGGCTCCTCAGCGTACGGGACTTGTGTCTAAAGTTTATCGTTTTGTTTCTTTGATTAGCAAAATCAAATCCTAAACTAGGTAAGCATGTTACTGCTCTTACCCTGAATCTGAATATCATTATCCCTGAGGAGTATTCATCTGCTTCGAATATCAAACTTTTTTAAAAATGCATACTGCATAGCTACCTCGTGCATTGAGTTAACATCCCTGTTTTTCATTCCTTTTCGTTATGGCCTCTTTCGAAATCCGATCTTGAGGCAAAACCTTTTATGTACGAACAACCGAACGGATAACCAGTAATTTGCGCACCGCTTTTCGCCAATTCCGTGTGAATTGTTCTTTAAATTATGGCCGGAACTCTGACCCGAATGCGTTAAGATTGCGACTGAACAATGCTTGCTTGTCGCGTTCGTTATGCAGCCAGGTCAACAACTCCACGTCCACACTAACAGCAGGTCTGCATGCAAATTTACGATGCAATTTTCAAATATATTTTGGTTTTACTTTGAGTTATTTTTACTTAGTCACAGAAAGTTCTTAAGGAAACCAGTTCCTCAACTATGCAGTCGTCTTCGTATATTATAATTTGTGCTACTGGCATTATCCATATTTATGATTCAAACTCATATCCTCTCAGATATCCGAGAAAATGGCAGGTTTTTCACGTGATAAGCGAATTTCGTGCAGACGAAATACACCAGTTTAAATTATATTAAACTGGAACTTGACTTCTGGAAAACAAACCATTACTACATTGTACTTAAATAGGAATTGTGCGTGCTCTATGAGCTTAGATGACATTGTCTGCATCTGTGTATAAAGTTACAACAGCCCACCGTGAAGGCTGTGCGGCCGTGACAGCTGACATTAATTGCACAAACAGGTAATTAGTGCCACATACTGAGGTAGATGCTATAGGTGTTAAGGTAACCTATAAGCGAAATTGACTTCTTTGTAGAGTTGATACTGATATGTAATGAAAATGATACGGTGAGGCTTTCCTCTTAGCAAAATTGGATTTAATTTTGGGTACTAGTACACAATATATAAGAACACATTCTTTACCATATCAATGTTTATGAATTAGTCGAACATGGTGATTCTTATATGCAAGGTCCATCAAAGTCAAAGCCAATTATAGAATCTTTATTCAATTTAGACTTATGATATGAACGTCGAAGAATCTACCACCAGATCGGAAAAACCGTGTTGCAAAGAATCAGTCAAGAAACTCAACGAGGTATATTTTTTTCAAACAAATCTACAGTGTTATTTAATTAAGTATTTAACATAACTAAAGCTATTTGAAACTAGGAATCGCCAATGCGGATCGTAATTATTGCCAAATGTTTTCTTGACCATGGATTTGAATTTTGTATCTGTTTGGTCGGTTATAGTCACCATAATAAATATATGACAACTTTGCTCCAGTGATTAATGAATCATTAGAGCAAAATGACAGGTACGAGATTTCGTTTATATGCGACATAAATCTGTCCCTTATAAGGGATTCAGAATGGACCGAATGGTAGATTGCCATGGAGCCCCTGATGATTTATATGAAGTCGCGAGAACACCGGGCAAGCGAGATTTCGCGAAGTAATCGGCTGAATAAATTGATTGCTAGGCAATAATTCAAGTAGATATACGACACATAAGTAGGTACAAAGTAAATAATAACATGATAAGTTGTAGTTTTACCTCGAAAGGTGCACCATTACGGAACATAATATAGGTACATTATTAGAACAGTCCGAGTGACTATAAATATTCTAACCCGTTCTCCGTTTCTAAACATCTGTTCGTCGTTGTCCTTTCATCGTAACACCTTATCCGCTGTACGTAATTCTGAACTATGTGTGAACACAACTGTAATAGCAAAGTCCTTCAATAATGTAAATTAACCAAACTTGGGTATGTCGCAGTTAGAAAGTATCGCGTGTTCACTGCGGCGATTTGTGGTACAAATTAACTAATTGCGCACTTAAAACTTTCAATAAAAATGTTAGATGGCGAATGCCGAGTTGGTAGCAATCAAGACTAACCTCAATCGATTGTTAGTGTTTAAAGGAAAGTTTGAGATGGCTGATAGCAATTCCAATCAATGGTTTGTGTTGTATGAATACTTAGAATAAGCACCCGATTGTTTGCAAATCTTATAATGTGATTGCAAGAAAGGGCAGATTTCGCAGAATCATCATTCGCTTTTATTATTTTAATAAGATTTTATTTAGTACACATAGATCTAACATAATTACGTTTTCCTTGAAAAACGTCACTAAATTAAATATTTCTATTTATGTTTAACTAGCTGTCCGCCCCAGCTTCACACGGGTGTACTTACTACTAATTAGAAAAAAAAACATTTTCTTTCATACAAACTTTCTCTCAATGACTTTACTAGCACAACAAAAAAAGAATTAGACAAATAGGTGCAGCCGTTTTAAAGTTGTACGCACATACATTATCTGTAATTGATTTTTGTTTAAAGAAGCTAAAACAAAAAACTTCTCTTTTATGCGTTATTTATTTTTATCCCAATTAAATTATTCAAGGTCCGCTATAAACTTTCGGAAATTGCCTCTAATTGGGGTAAACAAACGCGTGTCATTTCTCTCGGCTTCCGGATGTAGTTCTGTGAAGTATTTCCGTCACTAACCCGCCTCTTAGTCGGCACTACAACTATTGCAGCCACTCTCTCAAAAATAGTAATTAATATTTCCAACCGTTTAATATCTGTTGCGTGGGTCATTAAATGTAATAAACGCCTACGATATTTTATTCAATAATAAATACATAGAGAGGTGCTGTAATCAAAGTCATCTTATATCGACTTCTATTACCTAGCTACTTCGAATTAATGTTCTAGGGCGAACTTCGTATTAGGTATTCTATGGAAGCCAACCTAAAATTTAAAGTAAAAAAATAACACTTTTTAAAGCATTTCTTATCACAACTGGTGTTCTTTTTTTACAAGCTTTTATTTTTGTTTCTTTTTTTTCTGTACTGTTTTGGTGATCAATAAAGAATATTTTTATTGTATTGTATTTAACCAGCATTGTTTATTCAGTTGGGTCAAACAAATCTTAATGTAGTGATCGAATTGACGTGAAGTTTAGTACTGATATGTACCTAGTTAGGATGTGTATGTAGGTTGAACATCGTGTTGAAACCTGGATACACCAGCGAAGAAATTCAATGGTGTGTGTGAAGTTTGCAATCCGCACTGGGCCCGCGTCGGAATTACGGCCCAAGTCATCTCATTCTGAAAGGAGCCCTGTGTCCTGCAGTGGAACTTATATGGGCTTAGACGATGATGTAGTTTAGCATGACAATACAAGTACTGTCAGCAAAAAGCTTGTATTAATCATGATTTTTATACAAAAACTTATTGAATGCAATCTTAGAACAAATCAAATACTTCTTCAGTAACATTACGACATCCATATAATTGTCGAGCATAATAAAGCCTTGTATTGATGATATACACCTATTGTATGCCAAGGAATCCGTTAACGGCGGTTACCCGTCGACTCGACTAACACTTTTTTAGCAGATCATTAGTCATCCTATCACATTACCAAGGTTAATGCAATACTCATAAAAACTGGCGAAGGAATGTTTAACGCAGTTTCTAGTAAATGGGATAAGGTTCACGATTACAACAATCCAATGATTGGCTAATGTTCTTTTCGAGACCATCCGCCAAAATCGTAGATACAAATACAGAACTATTTGCAATTAATCTAAATTGTATTCTGCAGTACTTCGGCCAACTGTAGAGAAGCAAAGGGCGCCCGAAAACATGGTATTTCAATCCTGCAACTTTAAAGTTTAAAGTTTTGTTTATTTAGGTGCTTATGAAAATGTTGATAACTAACTGTTACCGGCGTTTTGGTTTGACCTTTGGCCTCTCCAGCAGAGGATCGTGAGTTCGAGCCCAGGCTCGCGTCTTTGAATTTTTCGGAATATACATGAGAAATTACATTTGAAATTTATCATAAGTTTTATGCCGAAGGCAAACATCTTGAGGAAACCTGCACATGCCAGCGAAGATATTCATTGGTGTATGTTAAGCTCCCAATCAAACTACGGCCGATCCCTCTCATTCTGTGAAGAGGCCCGTGCCCTATAGTTATATAGACTGGGATGATGATAATGATGATGAAGTTCTCTGTATCTAATGAATAATAAATATGACTGTTAACAACGAAGCTTACATGTGTAGGAAATAATAAAACATTACTACAACGTATATCATCACATCACCTCTCCAATTTAATTTGTTTCGCCAATTTCCACCATTCTACTCTGGCGTATAAAGACGTAATCACATTAGCGGTCACGGTCAATTTGCGCCTCCGACGTGCCGTTCGGACGGCGCTTGTGTAAATGAGCCTTTATTGATGTCCGGGCTGTTGCATGTTGGAATTATGCGATACTAATTTATGCAGAATCTATGTAACTGTAGCTCAAAATAACTGGTAGAGTTCTGTGCAAAGTTGCACATTTACACACCCGTTTTCAATGCCTCCCTGTCTATAAATGTAATACTTACTTACCTAAAATAATAGCTGTTATAATAAGGTAGTCCTTAAACTTTGCTTGTTTGTTTCTGTGTTTGTATGTAGTCGTATATTCGCCGTATATTTCACTGATAGTAAGCTACACTACACTCATTAAAATGGGCTACTTTTTATATGCTTTAGGTTTACTACGACTAAATTGCATAATGTCCTAATTCGACAAAATTTCTAATTGCTTTATTTTTAAAATGAACGAAAGTCATAATGACTTTGATCTAAAAATTCTTATTCTCGAAATGCCCAAAAATATCAATGTACATTTCCTTCAAATACCAAGTCATAGATACGTTAAACTTTCAAAATAAATTAAGCCGAAAACATCGGAATGACAAAATGTCCAAGTCTCAAAATGCCTAGATTCTTTAGCATTCAAATTTTAATTCAGAATAATTGTCACCTTCCTAGTTTTAAGTCTTCACTTCTTAAACTATGCAGCTAGATTACTTGATCTTAACCGTAAATTGTGTTAAACGAACATTTGAAATATCTGAATAAGCCATTGGATCTAGAATGGTGAAGAACGGACGGATCGATTGCCTTTGTTCAGCGTGCGTTGCGTTATAGTCTTTTGTTTTAGTATCACCTTTTGTATTTGATTATTCCTACATTCAGCATAGTAAAACCAAATATGATGTCAGCCTTCAATGATTTGTCGTAAATCAGATAAATTGTGGCTATTAATTTCACTACTATATACTGAGACGTTACCTTGATTAATTAACATGTTACCTTGGCATTGCATGAAAACTTTATGATCTTTCGTTTAATGAATAGATTTCTATTTAACTGACCATTTGTCTCAATTTCTGGTATTCAGAGTGAATTCTATGTTACCTTTTTTGCAAATAGTCGACATGCCAATTAAACTGTCCCAATGAGGCACATGCCAAAAAACATTGATACCTAACAACCTCAAAAAATGCAGTACACAAATTCCTACACCCACGTTGCTACAATATTAAAATAAAACCGGCCAAGAGCGTGTCGGACACGCACAAGGTAGGGTTCCGTAGACATTACAAAAAAATCAAGTAATATTTTTCTAAGGATTTCGTATGTTAGATTTTAGAGGGGGGGGGACGCTCGATATTAATGAAAATTTTCACTTTAAAGTTGAATATTTCGCAAACAGATCACTGAATAGAAAAATCATGTTAGCAACCCCGCAATGGTTTTAAAAAACCTATCCAACGATACCCCACACTATAGGATTAGACGAGAAAAAAAAATCACCCCCCCTTTACGTCTATGGGAGGTACCCTAAAAAAAATTTTTTTTTTTATTTTTTTTTTACCACTTTGTTGGCGTGACTGATATGTATATTCATGCCAAATTACAGCTTTCTAGTACTAACGATCTCTGTGCTTAGCCGCGGACAGACAGACAGACAGACAGACAGACGGACAGACATGGCGAAACTATAAGGGTTCCTAGTTGACTACGGAACCCTAAAAAGCGTCAATGAAACCCCCGCTATCTAACTACATCTCAGTGAGATGAAGTTATATGTACATTAATTAAAATATTACGAAGGACCTTGTAGCAGTGAGCTGGTGATTTGCATGTGACGTCATGATAATAAAAATTGAGGTGCGCGGGCGTTGGTCCTCGCTCCTAAATCCTACGCGATTCCTTGGCTATGATTATGGGTAGCTCTCAAGTAATTAGCGGTTATGGTAGGCTTAATGCTGTTTCGCATTTTGACAGCCGTTTTAATTTGTCTTTCAGAAAATGACAGGTTTATGGATAACCTACAAATATCTATTGGTGCGCAGTTGTTTGGGTTATACCATAAGTATGACATCCGGATACGGAGTGATAGTGATTTGGTTTTGGTTATGTGTTTCTTGTAAGTGTGGTTTTACAGTGATGCTTTCGCCAGCGCGGTTGGTAAGCGTCGCGGGAGTCGCGGGCCACGAGCTTTGCGTCTCTTGGATCGTTACATAGTTAGTTAGTTTACATACTGTGTAACGATCCAAGAGACGGTCCGAAGAAATCCCTATAAAACCACACTAATAGGAGTACAATGACAATACCGTGCTTAGTATATTTGATGCAAGGGTATTAAGTTAAACTTGCCGCATCACTGATTGCAATATTCTGTGATATCTTGTATTCAACGCCAACTAGGTTAGACTAGCTGCTGTTGCCTGCAACTCCGTCGTCATAGAGTTTATTTATCGCTTTACCGCGGGTACAAACAATCCTTTGTCCTTCATAGGATCAAACTATGTATCTCCATACAAAACTTTACCTGCAATTCAGCGGGTTAAGTGTGAACAGGTTAGCCCGAGTTAAGTACTCCCCTCCTTCCTTTCTTTTCTTTTTTTCCTTGCTTTCTTTCTTTTTTAAAGGTTGTCTGGAAGAGATTGCTTCGAAGCGATAAGGCCGCCCATGGCTTACCTTATATATTTTTATTTTTTTGTATTTTTTTTGTGTTCTTTGTTTTTTTTTTTTATTGTATTATTTTTGGTTTACAAAAGAGTCATTGGATTGTATTGTATTATTGTATTTTATTGTATCACATTCTGTCGCATTTTAATATTATAAGTAAGGAAGTAAGGATGCGGTTATCATATCGTAATAATTACGATTATAATTTTTTAATTCGCCGTACTTCTGGTTTTTTTTAACAAGAAAATCATGATAATAGGCGAATTTTCGTAGCATTTACTAGGTATCGAATGTTATCTAAGTGGGGAGTCAAATATTAGTAAAATAGAATAATCATTTTATTAACTTCGCCATTGATTTAAGGAATAGATACCGTAGATAAAGTTCAAAAACAAAGTTTGACGTTACTGCAAATGTAAGCTCAATACCGTGAACAGGTTATCAGTTAAGTTATCGACGGATGTCCGGTACTTAACCACTTAACACAGCCCTTTGTGGAAGTAAGTGGGATATTGCTAGTACATGTGGCCGTGAGTCATTATCAAAAGACATCATGCACTTATTAAAATATCAATGTAAAATAAATTGATATTTTTGACATGCTTTCTGGTGAAGAGTGCGTATTAATTTCACCCTTAGAATATGGAATAAAACAGAAGCAGCATTACAATCTCTGCGTATTATAAATAATAATAATAAATGATAATTAGATCGTCGAAAAATGCAACATGGTTGAAACGCTGATGGTTTGGAAATGCTAAATAAATAATAACTTTAATTTCAATACTAGATGAAAAAAAACCCGCCTGTATAATTCCCGTTCCCATAGGAATTCCAGGAAAATATATATTCTATGTCACTCGCGGAACTGAGACGAATCTAATGACACATCACACTTCAAAATCCATTGAGCCGTTTAGCCTGCAGGGCGTGCCAAAGAATGATACATATACACATACATACTTACTTAAATACATACGCTCGAAAAACATAACCCGTTGAAGGAGCGTAGGTCGTATTTTGATGGTAAATAGTTTTAATTCAATGATTGTATATCCTAAGCTGCATTTATTTATTTATTTATTTGTTTATTAAGTCATGTACATATAGAAACAAGGTGTTATAATATTTAAGTCAGTCCATAACACCCTGTAAGGGCACATAATAATAATAATTATAACCAAACTTAAGATTAGCTTATGTTAGAAATTATATAAAATTACATTATTACTACAATCAAGTATTTTATGTCAATGAGTTATTGAAAAAATGTCATTTTGAAATAATACGCGAATCGGATTTAAATTATAATTACTCAAATTGTCAATATTTATTAAAATAATAATTTTCCTAATTTATATTAATAAAAATTAAATTGCAGTTTCGTCATTCAAGAACTCAGTAACATTTATTAATTAAAAATGTCTTGAATTTATTTTTGAAGATATTGTTACGGGTCTCTTGTCTAATGGATTCTGGGATTTTATTGGTTATTTGAATACATTTATATTGAGGACCATTTTTGAACATTTTTATATTTGATTTTGGTAATAATAATCTATTTCTATATTGTGTCCTAGTTGTACTTTTGTCTGTTTTTCCTTTAAATAGTTCAGGATGTTTTCGTACTGCTGCTGAAGAATGCGGCTTAATGTTTCAATGTATCTATCCACCTATTAATATATGTAAAAATGCTCTTAGACTCCTAGCCATTCATAGTCCTGAGTTGGTATTATAAATTTGGAAAAAAAATTACCCCAATGATGGAAAAAAGTATAAAATAAAAACTTTTTAACAAAAAATTAAGCCGCCGAAAAAACTGAAAAGCAAAAAATAATACCTTTTTTGTTTGACCTTAATCTAGGTACCAGTTTGTAGTCGGTGCCTCAGCACCTATAATCGTCTACCTGATTGGCTTCTATCACTCCTCCTGGCTCGTGCTGAGGCACCGACTTCAAACTGGTACCTAGATTAAGGTCAAACAAAAAAGGTATTATTTTTTGCTTTTCAGTTTTTTCGGCGGTTTAATTTTTTGTTAAAAAGTTTTTATTTTATACTTTTTTCCATCATTGGGGTAATTTTTTTTCCAAATTTATAATACCAACTTCAAGGTATGGGTATACCTGATTTTCATAATTCTTTTTTATTGTATAGATAGGGTTATCTATACAATAAAAAAGAATTATGAAAATCAGAATACTCTGTAAAAAGTTAGTCAATCATCCCCTGTTTTCCTACCCTTAGGGTAGGAATATTATTTCCAAATTTAAATGGGACCATCCTTGGGGTATACGCTTTCCAATAAAAAAAGAATCATCAAAATCCGACTACTCTGAAATAAGTTATGCGTGGTCATATAGTGCAATCAGTAACTGAACAATCAATCATCCCCTGTTTTTCTACCCTTAGGGTAGGAATATTGTTTCCAAATTTAAATGGGACCACCCTCGGGGAATACGCTTTCCAATAAAAAAAGAATCATCAAAATCGGACTACTCTGTAAAAAGTTATGCGTGATCATACATAAAAAAAAAAAAAATATATACACGTCGAATTGAGAACCTCCTCCTTTTGTTTTCGTCGGTTGAAAATGCTCTTAGACTCCTAGCCATTCATAGTTCTGAAAAAAGGAATAAATAAATATTTTAATCTTATAATAGACACACCCAAGTTTCAAACAAGTATGATCGGAAATAATCAAGTTTTTAAAATGCGGCGTCCAGATGTGAAATGTCGTTGGCCACAAATGAGGATGTAGGAATGAAGGAAATCATGGTAATTGATATATAAACGTCTAAACACGTTAACATGTTTGGGTAGGCATACGGCCTTGGCCTTGCGCGGTCGTAATGTAAAGTGCGAACTACACTGATAGATATGATTGTGAACTGAGAGCGCGGTCGCCACTCCCCGATCACGGAGCTATAATGCAGATTAAGATGCATTTGCTTGTGATAAAAGATAGGTTATATTTATATCGTTCATACTTAAAATACCTACTACCTTTATAATAATTCATGTTAATACGTCGATTCGTTGCTGCTTGAATGTCACCAATCAATTAAAAAATAGAGACAAATAATCCGTTTCAACTCTATGTTGGATTATCAACTTCAAGTAAAGGCAACTTTTTGCAATCTTACTAATATCCTCAATGCGACAGCTTGTAAGTCTGTGTGTATATTTGTAACTCTTTTAACTTGGACTTGGATGACATTTGGCACATTATTATATAGGTACAGCATGCTTTTCATCCCAGAAAGTTACGTAAATCCCACGGTATTTTTTTTGCATTGTTTTTTTACCTTGCGTACGCACTACGTAGTAGTAGGCAGCAGCTAGTAATTAATTACAGAAAATATACCTGTAGATTGTAAACTGATCTTTGGGGTGTAAAATAGTGAAAATGAAAAGAATATTTAATAATAACGTGAAATTAACTTGGAGCGCGGACTATGGCTATTATGATTATGACAATACACATGATATTCTTTTGTTTCCTTCCCGCGCTGCTTATTTTCTAAATTAAGAGGGTTTATACCTGCTGAGCTGGCAACGTTGCATTTTTGTTAGTTTTTCTCGATTATTCCATAAAAATTGAATGAAAATTAAAAATGTTTTGTATACAAATTGTTCTAATATTAAATATGTTAAAGTGTCTATATATGTTAAATTACGTCTTTATATATGTTATGTGTGTCTATATATTATATATGTTAAAGTGTCTACTGCAATAATAATTCGTGATACGACTTTTATTTTCTTTAAAATGCCGTTAGGTAATAATTTGTTCGTTTTTAAAGAAAATAAAAGTCTATCACGAATTATTATTGCAGTAGACACATTAACTTATATATTAGAACAATTTGTATACAAAACATTTTTAATTTTCATTCAATTTTTATGGAATAATCGAGAAAAACTAACAAAAATGCAACGTTGCCAGCTCGGCAGGTATAAACCCTCTAGATGGTAGACGGTGTAGATATGCAAACTTTTTAATAATTTTTCTATATCGTCGTCGCCCACAATACCTTTTATCGCTTAGCATTTTTTATCTTCTACTACATCTGAATCCTCACAGAAACTCTTATGTAAATACAACTCATGGATGGCCATCAGTAATCGCAAAGACGCTTTTCAATGTTTTTTATTAACATACTGATTAATCGTTTAACGGACAAATAATATTAATATTCAAATATATTTTTATAGTAACCTGTAATGTTTGTTTTCAATTATAGGTAGGTACTCGTATAAGAAACTTGATTTGTTCGCTTCCCTTAAAAGCTATGTTAGTGTAGTGTTTCTTTAAGGAAACTAGTTTAACTGATTGACAATGTTAAAGTAAATTGATACGTAGAATAAGTTACGGATGTGTTAACTGTTTTCCTTTTACGAAAATACCGCTGTACGGTACATTACGGTGAAAAACATCGTGAGGAAACCTCCATACATCTGCGAAGAAATTCGATGGTGTGTGTGAAGTTCCCAATCCGCACCGGGCCCGCGTGGGAACTACGGCCCAACCCCTCTCATTCTGAAAGGAGGCCTGTGTCGTGCAGTGGGACGTATATAGGCTGGGATGATGATGATGATAATTTTAACTATACTATAACCATCGACTTAACTTAATTATAAAATGAAGCCTTTATGACCCTGATGAGGGAAAACGGAAACACAGGATCATTATCATTATCCGGACCTATTCTAGGAAGCCTATATGAATGATTTCGAAAAATTTTTAGTTTCAACTGTAGAAAATTTATACCAAATGATTATTCGACCAAATATTTAACAACACGAAAAAATATTCAGCGATACGAAAGACAGCGCTATATTTTATTTATCT
The DNA here is from genome assembly GCA_947859365.1 of Archips crataeganus. Lineage (NCBI taxonomy): Eukaryota > Metazoa > Arthropoda > Insecta > Lepidoptera > Tortricidae > Archips > Archips crataeganus. Next base: position 4,835,330 of record OX402048.1, on the reverse strand, counting down.
TGTTGGGCTCTTACTTCTAAACAAACAGCAACGTAGCGTAGGTAATAAGTATCGACAGATTGAAAGAAAAAACAATTGCTTCCGTAAGTGAGTCTAGTGGATATTTGCGTGGATATATTACGTTGCATAAATAAGTGTTGTTTTGATCCTTCTAACGATGCGTGACGTATATAATCCCATAGATCACGTCTGCGTTCTTCACTCGCAGCTAACTCGCACCGCGTGTCGTTTCGCGAATATTTCGTCTCTTTCTCACTAAAGTGATAAAAAAGACGCATTGCTCGACAAACGAGATACCTTACTCGTCTCTCAATAGCCATGGTGTCTATTTGACAAAATACAACTTGAGAAAACGTCCTTGTCCGAAGGTGATGAATTAGTTAGCAAAATAAAATGCCACTTGACATTCATGACTCGAGAATATGTAAAACCTTTATTGTCCGTCTAACTCGTGTTACGACACAGCTAACAGATCAAATTTGCATCTAAACAGTTTCACAATTATGCATGAATGCAATTTACACCTACACAGTCGTATTTGGGAGCCAGTTCCGTTTTTAGTCAATTACCAAACGGTCCAACTACCAATTCGGTTTGACTGTTAACAGTTTTCTTACCAGCATCGAAATCGAAACTAATTCAAGCCAACTAATAGTACATTACTACAGAGGCCGGGAAGTAAGGGATTGCCAGCCGAGTACACGATGCCGGCAATCCCTGTTCCGGCCTAGGCTTGTATAGTGCTTTTCTCAAACATGCAATGAAATAAATAAAAAACATCAAGAAATTAAAATTGCAAAGGAAGCAACTATTGCTTATGTTTTTTTTTATGGCTGAATGACATGATGCCATAGACCTAAAAACGTCATGATGCTGTGTCACATGAAACAATAGACGATCGCTTTCCCGGCCTAGGCCTGCAATTCTGTATGAAAATTCATTACATAGCACTCGTCTAACCGCGCCCGCGACGTGATACGTCCGGGCCTATTATTTGGATCGTAAGGTTGACATTTCATTGCATCTTTGAGAAAAGTATATTTATATTTGTTATGAATCTTTTGCTTTCTGTTCTGTTGTATGGCATAAACTGCACGACAAATAATTTAGCAATTGGCTACAAATAATTCGTATCTTCAATTTTTCTGGTGAAGGTCGCAGAACCACTTGGATGTGGGCAGCGCAGGAGCGATAGTTGTGGACCTCTTTGGGTGCGGCCTTTATCTAGCAGTGGACGTCTTTTGCCTGATATGATGATTCAATTTCCTTCCTCACCCTCTCTACCGTCTACACGGAGTCAAATTTTTTTTTTTTTTTTTTTTTTTTTTTTTTTTTTTTTTTTTTTTTTTTTTATGATATAGGGGGCAAACGAGCAGACGGATCGCCTGATGGTAAACGATTACCGTCGCCCATGGACACCTGCGACACCAAAAGAGTCACAAGTGCGTTGCCGGCCTTTTAGGTAGGAGTACGCTCTTTTTTTGAAAGCTTGAAGGTCATATCGGTCCGGGAATACCGCAGCAGGAACCTCATTCCAGAGCTTTGCTGTGCGAGGCAGGAAATTTCTGGAAAAACGCACAGTAGAAGACAACCAACCATCCAGATGGTGAGGATGGAAGTGTTGTCGCGTAGGGCGGTGGCGGAAGGATGCGGCAGGGATCAACCCGAATAACTCCTCGGAGCACTCTCCGTTGTACATGCGATAGAAGATGCACAGTGAAGCTACATCTCTACGCAGCGCCAAGGAATCAAGCCCATCAGAAGTTCGTTGGCAGCCGACTATTCGAGTCGCTCTCCGTTGTATGCGATCCAGAGGGAGAAGCTGGTACCGGGGAGCCCCCGCCCACAGATGAGAGCAGTATTCCATATGTGGGCGAACCTGCGCCTTATAAAGCTGAAGGCGGTGGGCTGGAGTGAAATACCGTCTCGATTTGTTGAGCACGCCGAGCTTCTTCGAGGCTAATTTAGCCTTACTCTCCAAGTGGTCGCGGAACTGGACTTCACTCGAGATGTCAATACCAAGGATTCCGATACTGGCTGTGGTAGCAAGGGGAGTGCCTTCGAAAAGAGGTGACGCGACAAACGCAGACTTTTTTGCGGTAAACGCGCAAACCTGTGTCTTAGTGGGGTTAAAACGGACTAAATTAAGTCGACCCCATTCTGAAACTTCTTTTAGGGAAGTCTCAATTTCAGACACAAGTTTATTTCGGCACTCTATAACGTTTTCCCGAGAAATACCGGCGCGGCCGGTGTAAGAGGAATCAACCGTACTATCATCCGCATAACAGTGAATGCCGCCGGATGGCAGCATATCATTGACATGCAGAAGGAAGAGCGTAGGCGATAGCACACAGCCTTGAGGGACACCAGCATTCACAGACATGGAATCAGAGCATGCACCGTCAACTACAACCTTTATGCTTCTGTCCGTTAGGAAGCTGCTGATCCATCCGCATAATTTCTCAGGAAGCCCAAAGGACGGAAGTTTTGAGAGGAGCGCTTTGTGCCAAACCCGATCGAAGGCCTTCGCCACATCTAAACTAACAGCCAATGCTTCACCCTTTGTCTCAATCGCCTGTGCCCAACGATGTGTCAGGTAAACCAGTAGATCGCCGGCCGAGCGGCCGCTACGGAAACCATATTGACGGTCACTGAGCAATTGTCGGTCCTCAAGGTATCGAAGGAGCTGGCGGTTGATAACGGACTCCATTATCTTAGAGAACAGGGGAGTTATGGCTATTGGCCTATAGGTAGATGGATTAGAGCGGTCACCTTTTTTAGGGATCGGGTGGACCAGAGCAGACTTCCATGAGAACGGGACTACGCCAGAAGAGTAGGAGAGCCGAAAAAGACGCGTTAAAACCGGAGCCAACTCAGGAGCGCACATCTTCAACACTACCGGAGGGATTCCATCAGGCCCATTGGACTTATGGATATCGAGGGAGAGAAGTGCTTTACGCACTGAGCTTTGGTGGAACCGGATATCCGGCATACAGCTCTCACAACGCGGTATGGTCGGTGGCATGCGTCCCCCGTCATCCAAAGTCGAGTTGGACGCAAAGAATTTACCTAGAAGATCGGCTTTTTCCTTTGCGTCGTGGGCCAAAGAATCGTTACCCGCGTGTAGAGGCGGAAAAGAAGGCGTGCAGAAATTCCCCTGGATAGCTTTGGCAAGAGACCAGAACGCACGAGTTCCCGAAGGGAGGCGCTCTAGTCTCTCGCCAATTCTACCAATGTGCAACGATTTAGCTCTGGCAATGTCTCTTTTAAGGGACCTGGAGGCAAAGTTAAACTCCTTTTTTAAAACACTGGTCTTTACATCCCGAACCTTCGCTGCATTTACCCAAGCTTGGTAACACTCCTGCTTTCGGCGAGAAGCCATTTTACAAGATCGACCAAACCAAGGTTGGGATCTGCCACCAACGGGGACCGCTGAGGAAGGAACAAAGAGTTCCATTCCTTGCAGCACCACGTCAGTAACAGAGTCAGCAGCGACGTTGGGATCATCCAGCTTGAAGCAAACATGCCTCCAAGGGTAGGACGCAAAGAAGGACCGCATCCCATCCCAATCTGCTGACTTGTAATGCCACACACGACGGCTACAAGCAACTCGCCGACGCAGCGGGCACGTGAGTGGCACCTTACTCCGGATCAGGCAATGATCCGAGGAGCCGAGAGGGGCCTCAACGGAGATTTGGTAGCCTGCCGGATGAGAAGTCAGCAAAAGGTCAAGCAGAGAAGGCTCCTGGTTCTGCACATCTGGTATTCGCGTAGGCGCAGTAACCAGTTGCGTCAGGCCATTTGCCAGAGCAAAGTCGCGAACAGATCTCCCTGCATGATTGGTCCTGCCAGAGCCAAGCCATTCGACGTGATGGGCGTTGAAATTATATATTTAATAGAAATAATAAACTCTATTGCTCACCTAAGTTAGTATCATCATCATCATTTCAGCCAAAAAGACGTCCACTACTGAACATAGGCCTCCCCCAACCTGACTTGACGTCCTGTCCTGACGACCTGGTTAAGGTTGGCGGGATCGCGTTGGATGCGGATGGCACGGGACCGATCTGTTTGGCGAGCCATGGGGGAGGCCTAAGTATAATAATGTACAATTAAGAAGATGACAAAACTAGACAAAGCCTGGAGCAATTAGATTTGGTTAAAAGGTCTAAGTTTTCCGACAAATGTTATCACCTGAACTTTAAAAAAACTGAAACGATGCTAGTCCGAATGTTATAGGATGATTGAATTTTTTTGTTAAATCAAATTTATGCCTTCCGTCCTGTCGTAATCCAGAGTTTGCAGCCACTCTCATTTCTGACACGGGTAAAGTGTCGCTCTATCTATCCATAGTTCTTCAGTGTCACAGTAAACGGCAGCATACTAGGAAGCCGGGAAGCGCGCACCGCAACCGATATAGATCAGATGCGCGCCGCCCGCCCTTATACGGACGGCGCTAGCGACGCTTGACCTTACTCCGGTATAACTCATGCGCTGACATAATCGCTGCTTAGAGGTGACTGAGGCTGTAAATTACAGTTAAATGTTAGGCGGGTAAACACGAGACGGCCGTCTGACATTAGAACCCGTGTAATTTTCTCGCTAGTCCGCTCTGCGCGTCTGGGTCATACACATTTTTTCGTTCGCGTCTCTGCTGTGGACATGGCAAAAGTTATGGGTCTAGAGCCAATATTTTTTTAGTCAAGTTTACATCGGCGTGTGGGACGCCTGGCCAACTTTCGGCCCATTTAAATAATTCTTAAGTTTGCTGACTCGGAGTATAGTAATAATTTCCAAAATCACTAAATTGGAAGTTATTGGGTCGGTTCATAGCGGTATTTGGTTTGTTATACAATGTCAGAACAAAAGAGGCTGGTTTCTGGCTCCACGCACACCCATCTGCAACCACTGGCACTTTTCTTGACCCCAATACTCTCCGTTTCGCAGTTTGTTTACGTCTTGGGGTCCCGGTCTGCGCTCCACATCGTTGCCCCTGCGGAAGCGATGTAGACCGGCTTGGGCACCACGGACTCTCCTGCCAGAAGAGCGCGGGCCGCTTCGCGAGACATGCTGCCCTTAACGACATTATTCGTCGGTCTCTTGCATCGGCTAACGTGCCGGCTCTCCTGGAGCCGTCAGGTATTTCAAGAGCCGACGGCAAGAGACCAGACGGTATGTCGTTGATCCCGTGGAGTATGGGAAGGGTTCTGGTGTGGGATGCAACCTGTGTAGACACACTAGCCCCTTCTCATATCCACCGGACCTCCACAAGGGCAGCAGCCGCAGCAGAGGCGGCTGAAACCGCTAAAATTGGCAAATATAGTGGTCTCGGCGCCAAATATAATTTCATCCCTTTCGGTGTCGAGACCCTTGGTCCGTGGGGCCCAGGAGCACTAAGCCTCTTCAAAGAGATTTCGAAGAGGCTTATAGATGCTACCGGTGACCGAAGAGCTGGCAGCTACCTCGCTCAAAGAATTAGCCTAGCGATTCAACGAGGTAATGCTGCCAGCATCTTCGGCACAATGCCGCAGGGGCCTTTTTTAGATCTAGTTTAGTTTTAAATTTAGTTTGTAATAATATTATTTTTGTTTGTTTAGATCTAGTTCAGTTTTTAATTTAGTTTGTAATATTTAGTTTATAATTAAGTTTAATTCTTTGTTATTTTTTCATAAATAAACATATAAATATGTTAGAACTTATGTGGAAGATGCCCTTGATGTAGACGAGGAATATTAAGTTAAAAGTGAAATTACCAAAAGATATGGGGAGCTAAGTAACGGGACGAAGCCGCGGCCAAAAACTTATAGTCTTCACTTTAAGTTCTCGTCTTATCGCCTCATGTGGTTTTAGCTAATAGACCAGTATCATCTTTGGTTCAGAGATTTTAATTAAAATATATGTAAGCTGTAACCTTTTAATTGAATCTCTATTGATATTGAGGTAGAGTGAGTATCAATATATTTACTTTTCCTTTTGAAATTCGTAAAAATATTTAATTATACACACACAACGCGAGAAACTGTGTTAAGCAAGTTTTTTTACTTATTTTACAAATATATTTTTTTTATCGAAATACTGAAAGTAAAGTCATTTTGATTTGTATTTACTGCGTAATGAATTGCGTACTATATTATTCTACATTTCATATTCTCGTTCACCTACTCGCGATAGTTTGATAAGAGTTATCGATCGATATCAAATGCTACTGTTCTAAATGTAGATTGTGTTTATTGAGAGTAGCCATAGTACGAAGTACCTAATGTACTCTACCAACCAAACCATGATTAGATTAACTTTTTGCTAAACAAACATTGAAGAAAAACATCATTTTGCAGTAATAATCTGTGATTGCTGCAAAACTACATACAGCTGAAATTAAAATTTGACTCAGTTAACAAAAATTAATAAGTAGACAATTTTTCGCCAATTTCGAATGGTATGAACTTGTAATGCTTGTTTTAGTTTATGGCACTATGATGACAAAAAACATGTCGAAATTACTATAGGCGAATTGGCAGCGCCTCTAGCAGGTCGTATCGGCAACAAACTGTTCTCATAGCGTAGATATTTTAACGTGTACGAGACACTTATTGCAACAAAAACCTTATACTAAGGAGCTTTGAAAGTCTCCTCTTATCTCCGCACGCAACGCTTAGGCGTGCATAATTAAATAATATGGACATTCGCCGTCCCAATTTTCTACTACTTCACTGGTATTTCATATACGATATGGACTTTAATTCGTGCGGAGTCGTAGACACGCTTTGTCTTGATGTTTTATTTTTATACAGGCTTGCGTTTGACCACAATCACGCCTGAAGGAAAGCGAAGGTGAGGTCTACGATGGAGCACGCTTGCCTAGTAAATGCTCATTCACCATAAACTTGAAAACGGCCAGATACAAAATAGCACATCTCTACTCTATTGCCCCGCGCGACATCTTTGTGTCGTATGCTTGAGTATTTCGTCCGTCCAGCAGGTACTTACAAGATAAATAAATAAATCATGGGACAATTGACACCAATTGGCATAGTTCCAAACTAAGCAAAGCTTTTACTATATCACATTTCCAACGTAGAGTATCCGAAATTAGGTGTGCCTACAACCAAAACACTCCAAAATACTTAACCTTCACGCAGCACGTCAACAAACCGCAAAATAAACAAACCTAGCTGTCGTTTAAATACGCGTCTAATCTCTAAGACACTTTATCTTCAAGCAGCCTTGAATGACCCCAAAGCAGGTTAATGTCGAATAAGATAACATGTTAATAATGTACACAGTTACTTATCTCAAGCTAATCTGCTATCATATTGTTTAAATTTGTTATCTGAAGATGGCTTATCGAACAAAAAATGTATGGCGTTAAAGCAATTCCCAATGCAAAAGCTAGGTCTGCATGTACGCAAAGGATTTTTACAATGCATATGCTCGGAAAGTGCCTCTTGACGCGAGTCAACATATCTATAGAAAGTTAGTCATCCCAGCACACTATCGCAAGTGTGAAAAAAAAATTGCCAATTCTCAAAAAATTGTGTCCAAACTAGTGTTTAAAAAATAAGACTAGAGAGTTGTGTCTTCATAATTCAGCTTTGCACAAAGAAGAAAATGTTTCATGCAACCAAATGAATATTTACTGATAAAATAATAAAACAGATTGTTTTAATATTAAAACACACAAATTTTAATTTCGTCAAAAGTTTTGAAATAAAAAATTTAGTAGGTACTAAAATAATTCCATGAGTCCATTTCGGACCGTACGACATCTGCGCTTTCAGTGCGCGCGCATGGCGTAACACGAACCAGTCATGTTTACCCGTTCGCGCCTGTTAACCAATGAGCTTTCAGTGTGCGCGCATGGCGTAACACGAACCAATCACGGTTACCCGTTCGCGCCTGTCAACCAATGAGTTTTCAGTGCGCGCGCATGGCGTAACACGAACCAATCATGGTTCGTTCCGTTCGCGCCTGTCATGAAAACCCGCCACAGTAATGTTCATGATTCAGTCCGGAGAATTAATTTAAGTTTAGTAAATTAAAATGGAGAGTTCAAGTGATGAATTTACATAGACTTAACGCCGCCTGACGTCCTAGACCAAGCACAAAATTAAATGTGATAGCCTCCTGCTGACTAAACCGATGCTGAAATATGTAAACATCTACGAGACTTTCCCTCAATGAAAGGTAAATAAGAACGCAACATCTTTATCGAAAATGTTTATGAGCGCGCGCAGACAGAGAGCGGTCTGGAGTTCCGAGTTCAGAGTTCTGCGTTCTTTCGAATGTACTGTCGAGTCTCTTACGATAACGCACACAGCAGGCGACTGGAACTCTCGAGCGGTCAAAACACAGAACTCTGAACGCGGAACTCGGTACTCCAGACCGCTCTCTGTCTGCGCGCGCTTTTCCTCGCTTAATGCATTGTAAAATGTTGTATGATATACGTGTCGAAAGTAGGAAATTCCCAACTCATGTCGGCTAAACCAAACTCGCTTCGCTCGTTTGTTTAGATCTCCGCCATTCGTTGGGAATAGCCTACTTTCCGCACTTGTATCATAAATAACTATTTTAATGCAATGGCAGAAATGACTTAAACAGTAGAGACCAGTAAACCATTCGATTATGACGGATGCATATCTTATCTTGGGGAATACTCAGAATACTAATTTTATAAAATTAAATCCCATATTGAGTAGCCTAATGTCTCACTCAACTCAATCCAGATTTAGATTATTACGTGATTGACTAACAAACATTCAAACATCCGAATAAGTATCCAAACATCATCACAAATTTTCTCACTTATAATAATAGTAAGATGTCTACAGAAACGATATGTAACGTTCCGACCATTAAAGCGTTAACATTTTAAACGTGTAAACATCACCCACACGAATACAGTCAACCTCAACTTTATCAGAGCATTTTTGTCCTCAAATATGAATATGTTTGCGCACTCGCGTTTCAAACACACATTCTTAAACACCTTTACCGTTTTGCTATAAGGTACATATCTGATTCTTCGTGGCATGATCCTCCCGTTTTGGTAAATGCGGTTACTAAGCAGGATATTGATGTTCAAACAAAAACCCTTCCTTGGACGCATCTGACTTGGGTACCGTTAATTCTACCAGCTAGCCTCCTTGCCAGCCACCGTCGTAATTGACAGACATGTTTACCAAGGCTCACCTAACGGAGCCTCATTCCTGGTCTTCCTTATTTGCAGACTGCGTACATATTTACTCACTAACGAGCAGTAGATCCCATTTGTGCACTGCTAAATATTTGTGTTTTTCTTCTGTAATGATGTTCTAGAACTAGGTTCTACAACAAGCAATGCGCCTTGTTTTCAAGGGAACTGATAGGTGCTGGCTGGTGATCGATTTTTGAAATGTCATCACACGTAAAAACTATTTAAAGTGATAAAAATGTGTACTGAATTTGGAATACGAGTAAAGTCGCAGAAAACTAAAGCTCCGATTTATCTTGTTCGTCATTCTTTTGTTGATGTGAGTCTTTGACTATGTTGGGTTAGGTTGAGGTTTTAGTTATTTTTGGTGGGGGGGGGATATGAGGATATGAGCACCGAGATGCGTGTCCCAAAACTCAACGATGACCTGGTACCGGCCTCGAGGCCAAGTTATATTTCTGAAACAAATACTACTACTTACACTAGCTGGGCGCAGTGACCCGAAGAGGATCTTGGCCTCCAACACCAGACTACACCATGCTCTGCGATCTTAGTCAGCTCTCTGGAAAAAAAAATCCTTGTTACTTAGTTCAGCAATTTTTCGTAAATGTTTATATGTATACTAGCTGTTGCCCGCGACTCCGTCCGCGAAGAATAGGGGTAGGTATAAAAAGTAGCCTACGACCTATTCTCAGACCTACCGAGTACAGAGAAAAAAGTTTAATTGAAATCGTACGAGCCGATTCGGAGGAGTTCGATGACAAACACCGTGACACGAGATTTTTATATATTAGAAGAAGATATGTGAGTCTGTTATCGCTTTTAAGTGACATGGATTTTTTTCTTATTTTCACACCTGTATACCTATTCATAGAAGCAGTGCCAAGTGCAGATTACAAATATTGAAGGCAAACAAAGCCTGCCTAACTGCCACCCCTTAATTTTATTCTGTGTTAAGCTCAGCAGTCTGATATCTTACTGCATCTCTAATTGCCAACGGGAAAACAAGATACGGTGTGCAATTTACCATATTTTGCACGTTTTTATTACTAAGTCTAGTCTAGACAATACGAGTAATATGCAGCGCTGCACCCTTCGTGCTAAACAATGCATTGTCACTTGCAATTCTGCACACGAGCTGTGAAATTTTGTTAGAAATTGAATTTTGTCTCAAACAGGGGTTGATGTCAGAAGTTTACGGTGCGACGGAGAAAAAATATGTTGTCATTAAAATGAGCGTATGAGTATATTTAATTTGAAGCATACGGTTTAAAAGACGTTCGATTCGTCGTTCATCTACGTGAAATAAACATCCTGAAAAATTACCGTTTGTGCAATATCGCTTACTATTCCGTAATTTTATCAACAATCCTTCTTAGACGCTTGCTTAATACGTAATACGCAACTGTTATAAAATTTACATAACACAGTTTGCCTTGCAACCCGCTATTCTAAGTTTCGCGCAGATGACATCAGAACAAACAATTATGATCGTGCGCATGTACTGGCTACTTTATGCTGACGCTATGAAGAGCGAGATGCGATTTTTTTTTACACGATTTTCAACTTTTTTGCTAATTTGCAACAGAGTTATAATCATAGGTGTACTGAAACTCAGCTCTGTGTCAGCGTGGGACTCTTATGGGAGCTTAAACCCACGGCAGAAGATCAGTAGATACTATGGTCAAGTGCAAAAATAAGTACCTATCGATTTAATCCTCCCATCGTTGTATACCTATACCTTAATACGATGACATAAAGGCAGGTTTATACAGGGTCAGTAACTGACTTCGAATTCGAGACAAGTCAGCGCTGACCCGAGAAATACCCAATGTAAATTGAAAGTCAGCGCTGACCCCCACCGCTGTACTGACTTCAAATCAATTTACATTGGGTATTTCTCGGGTCAGCGCTGACTTGTCTCGAATTCTAAGTCAGTTACTGACCCTGTATAAACCTGCCTTAAGAGCTATGGGACATATTTATGAGCAAGTTGTGTGCACCCATACTTTTACACTTGACTGTACATTTCTTTTATCACAGCATTTTAAATTAGTGATAATGTAGTTTTTTTAATCTGTCTTCTTGTATCCACTTTAATTTGTGTTTTTGGCAATAAATTCTGTTATCTTTTTTACTTTATAATATTATAGACGGAGATAGAGATAATTGGATCTCACGTATAGCCACGATTCTCATAATTTGTTTCAACGCTGCTCCTTTTCTGAATTATTCACATTGAATGCTCTGAGCGGCTAGCACGAGAGGCCGCGAGTTTCTGTATCGTTCGGTGGGAAAGAGACATAATGACCGCAAACAAAAAAAAAATACTGGCATGCTGGCCATTATTATCAGGTCTCCCGTTTAGATTCGGACACTTTTAGCTGTTACAAAAATTTTAAAAATTTAAGTATGTAAATACAGAGGCTTTTGCTCTTTCTGAGCTAAGATTGTACCATACAAGATAAGAATATCTTATCATTTAGTATCCAAAAGTGTGAATCACGACAATTTTGTCAAGGGTAAATATTTGATCAAGTGAAGTGCCGTATTATGTTGTGATATCAACCAGACTTTACAGAAAGGCACCTTTTAAAGATTCATTCCAAAAATAAAGTAATTAAACTTTTTTTAATTTTATGTGTATTTATTGCGATTTTTGGTTTTATGTCAAGATGTTGAGTTTAAAATACTTTAAACGCTTTCGCTTGTAGTTTAAAACGAGTAAAATTAAAATAACTACACAGTGCCTTAGAGGGTATTTATCTAAGTAGCGTGTAAGCATCAGAAATATATTGATTTAATTCTTGACCTTGGTACGGTTTTAGTACCTACTAATTAAAGTATACCAATTGTAATACATATTTCATCCGTCTTTTGTTTCACCTACCTATTTTTACTGTTCACTTGTGAGCATTTTAATTAATTATCACACTTGCACTAATTGTTGAATTGGGTTATCAATAATAATTGTTGATTGTTAATTGTTGATTGCATCTCTTATGTACACAGACAGCCAGCAGCAGAAGTGGATGAGCAGTTCCAATCCAATGCTCATAATGATCTATAATAATAATAATAATAAATGTATTTATTTAGGCATTTTTTTAGAGCCCATACAATTTAAACAATAAAATAAAAATTAAATTATAAAATTAAAATTAAAATTCATATTACAATCATTCAATAACACATTAGCATTTCATTTCATTTAAAAGCATTACATATACATTGCATATACCCTCTTATTACTTTGACGGTAGAGTCATAAGTAGATCATTTTAATCACCATAACTGATTTGGTTATCCACTTTTATTACTGACTGTCTGTACACGTATGCACGGAATAGGAAAAATCGATTGTAAAAGCGTAGTGGGCGTACACGAACGAATGCTCAAAAACAAAATTCATTGTACACTTGTCATGCTTGGACATGTCATGATGCGTTGGTTTGAGAATCTCGCAGGTCCGTAATATACGTCTATATAAATTTTCAGATACGAACTTTGTCAAACTATAATATCCATCCCTGTCGACCACAGAAAATTTCTGACAGACTTTAATGGTCAGTTAAGTATGTCTTTGATGGTACTTATCAAACACTAAGATGCGTTTGAGCAATTGGAGTGCGTGTTTAATTTCGCCGTATCCTTGGCCTGTCAATTTGAACATGCTGTTTACACAGGCGTGTTTATTGTAGACGATAATTTGATGATCAAACCGCAACCTTCCGCAATACGTTTGTGGTAGAGGCGAATGGTTGTTTGGTTTTTAGCGTGGATCTACCATATTGTGTTTAATGGAAGAAGGGTTCCATGATTTTAATCGTTTTTTTTTCTCCAGCATTTAAGCTGGTAAATCCAATAACTAATTTATTCCACTTTTCGAATAGGTGTAGGCACATATAGACTAGAGACTGTAAAATGACAGAGCTATTCTGTTGTCATATCATTATTAACGAATTTATGCAATCTAAAAAACTACTCGTATATTATCTCTATCAAATATGTATATCGAAGCAAACTAAGCACTTACAGATTTGTGGCAATGACATAGGTTTCATAGTTAGATTTTAGGAACGACCTTAATTTATTCGTAGGTCTTACAATTGTACCTTTAGCTCAAATCATTAATGCTGCAACAACAAACAAAGGCTTGAGCTTCGGTGACATTTAGGTCCACTGCGAGTTTCGCAACTCAAGCAAGCTCTCGGCTCAAGTCGCTTTCTCTGCACGACTGTCCCGAGAGCACTCCAGCGGTCACGACTCTAAAGGTGCTATCATACGTAATGACATGTTAATATCGGGTTCCATAAACTTGATTGTTAGGACATTAAACCTTAAAGTAGTTTAGCGCAATGAACTAAATATCTACGACCTTTTACAGTGCTCTTTCGCTTCCAAAACGCAGAGCTGCTTTGCTTGCGGAAGAGCTAGCTCAATGCAAACCCCTGACTCAATCTTTTTTTGGACAGGTGTGTTGGGCCTAAAGGGGACTCGAAACTTCAAAACTTAGTGACAGTTCCATCTTCAACATAAGGGCAACCGGAATGCTGGTCCACAGCCTGGTTGAATACTCTCCTATTCTTTTCTAGACTAAGTAAACTAGGACTTAGACGGTTTCGTGTTATTGGATTGACTATTATTCTACTCTCCTTTACAGTTTTAGGAAGTGTCTTTTCAGATGCATTTGTAGATGCTCCTGTCGCTGCACATGTTTAGAACATAGTACTAGAAGAGGGCGGAACGACTCCAGATAGATGGTAGTTGTGGCATTATATTGGCCTAGTTAAGCTAGCCGCTCACCCGTACTAACCACCAGTGCATAAAAGCAACTCGTAACACAAGTATCTAGCTAGCGTAGCGTATCGTATGATACTTATCAATTAGGAGGTATCTGTCAGTTTTATAAGGCAAAAAGACTATTCTATGTGTCACGTGTACCTTTTCGCTGCAAATGTATTGTTGATAATTATACCCCGTTATCAAGCGGGCAGTCTGATGGCAGGACACTATCCAAGTCTCGACGTTGTAGCCGACGTTGTATAGGAACTTCAAAATATATCTGAAATCGCAAATAAATAAAAAAATATTGACTTTCCTCATCACTATGTGATGTAGTCACCAAACTACCCGCTCGATAACGGGGTCTATGATAATCCATACATCAAAGAAAACATCGCGAAATTAATAGCGAAATGTTTCCACTCTGGAACGCGATTCAGTGTCCTCGACTGTTCATACGTATCCCATGATGGGATATTCCCGTCCCACTAATATTATAAACTTGAAGGTTTGTATGGATAGATAAATGATGGATGGATGGATGTGTGGATGTTTGTTACTATTTCACGCTAAAACGGTTTGACGGATTCTTATAAAGTTTGGCACACAGATAGTTTATAACCTGGATCAACATACAGGATACTTTTTACTCCGCAAAATTGCATAGTTCCTGCGGGATAGTGATAAACGAATTTTTCGCAAATGGAGTCGCGGGCAATGTTTGTAAACTTTATATTTAACGAGTTGTTAAGTCACTCCAGTTGGAAAGTGAATCCCGCGTACCGTGACCGAGGAACCCCTGTGACGTCACTCCCCTTCATTAATGTGACGCACTCTAATTGTTTTTAAGTTTATTAGTGCGGCTGTTAACCTTTGCAACGGTCCAAAAATACATGCGCGCTTTTGTTTTATACACCTGTTGTGCTAGCCTGAAGCTAATTTAAAACTTTTCTTGGGAATTAATAGACCGCATTGACATTGGCCCGAGCCCAGCTGGCTGCCTTTAACGGTTAACTGATTGGGTATTTTAGGAATTAAATTGCCGTAGCTGACGTCTTAGTTGAATATGAAAAGTTGACTCCCAAAAATGTTGAACGAAATGGTCCAAAAAAGGTTTCTACGAGCCATGCATAGACGCTTGACAGGGAAAAAACTGAGCTACTGTTACTTATTGAAGTATTATAAAATGTCATCTCTCGAAACCAGGCGTAAAGTTTCGGATGCGGTAACATTGTATAACATTTGAAGAGGGCACTACAACAGTGCGGAGCTATTATCACAGATCAATTTTAGAGTTCCTTCGCGTTTCAGTTCTCGATCCGCCACCTTGTTCGCTGTCCCGATCTCCTCCAGCAACGCTGGTCATCGCGCGCCTTTGCGACGCTTGTGTAACTCTTACAATAAATTATTTCTGTCAGTGGATATGTTTAATACGACGAGACAAAATTTCAAAAACAAAATTTATGAAACTTTATTGTAACATAGTGTATAGTGTAAGTCTACTTAATCATATTACCCATGTGTTTTAGTGGGAGCTAGTTAGGGAGTAAGTGCATGTAATTTTGTATCTAATTTATAAGTACATGTTGTATACATTTGCTTCTGTTTGCTCTCCTTGAAATAAATAAATAATAATAACGTTTTGACAAAACTGATAAAATTATTGTCAAAACCAGTGCCGCTTAGGGAATGTACGTCATATCTGGAATAGATCTTTGCTAATGAGGACGAATAAAATATTATTCCTTTTGTTCAGGTAGCCTAGTGGTTTGACCTATGGCCTCTCAAGCAGAGGGTCGTGGGTTCGAGGCTCGACTCGAACTCTGAGTTATTAAACTCAAATATCGTGAGGAAATCTGCGCACACCTACGAAAAAATTCAACGGTGTGTGTGAAGTTCGCAATTCACACTCGGCTCGCGTGGGAACTACGGCCCAAGCCCTCTCATTCTGAAAATGTGCCCTGGATTGGGACGTATATAGACTGAAATTAATCCCTTTTGTGAAAAACAGACGTATGCAAGGAGGATCCGGTTCGCAGGACCAACTTTTTTAACTTTTTTTTCTCTTCCAGACTGGATCGGGCAAGACGTACACGATGGGCAGTGGCTGGGAGGGTGAAGATGGCGACGAGGACCGGAAAGGCATCATACCGCGCGCTATCCGCGACCTCTTCGCCGGCGCGGACGCTCGCACCGAGACTGCACGCGAACAGGGTCTACTGCCGCCGGAGTTTTCTGTGCAGGCGCAGTTCATAGAGCTGTACAATGAGGATATAGTTGACCTGCTTGATCCGGCGAAGGACCCGTATGCTAAGGTATGGTTACCTCGCTCGCACACAGTCTTCACACTACTCGTGAGACAGAGACGGCTGGCGCCCGATCTCGACGTAGCGTAGGGAGAGGCATGATGAGGTGCCGAAGCAGTATGAAATGCTGACGGCCAATATGTGAGAATTATGATCTACGAGCTGCTGCCCGCGACTCCGTCTGCGAAGAATTCGTTTATCGCTATCCCGCGGGAACTATACAATTTTCCGGGATAATAAGTATCCTATGTGTTAATCCGGATTATTAACTATCTGTGTGCCAAATTTCATCAGGATCCGTCAAACCGTTTTAGCGTGAAAGAGTAACAAACATCCATCCATACATACATACATACTTACAAACTTTCGCGTTTATAATATTAGTAGGATTATCTCCGATGGTTTATCCTTGACACCAAGCAATTAATTCAGTACTACCATTGGGATTTTTTAATCTGTAGACTCTACCTAAGATACTTTCACCATGATATTTGGAATGAACTATCTGACTTGCTGCATTAATTCGTTTTATCAGAATATTATGAATAGGTAGAGAGATATGAGAGTATAGTTTTCCAGTATCTGAAAAGCTGACAGAAATATTACATTACGTTATTAAATATAACAATGTAGGTCTCTTCAAGGATAGAGTTAATAGGCTGTTACTGAACCAATGAGGTTACACCTTTGGCCTCATCTGCACTTTCCATCAAATGAGATAAAGGTCAATCACGGGCCAGCTTAATGTAAAAAAAAATATATTTTTAGGAGTCACATGGTTTAATGTATTGGTCTTTAGTGTGTGGGACAATAAACAGATCCGGACAGGTGTTGTGCCTAAAGTCCCAAGGAAGGGAAGTTGCATTTTTGCATTCGTGTTTAAAAACTTCTAGGTTAGAAACCGAAATCAACAGCATACTAGGGGTGTTCAATAAAAAGTGAGAATGAGTATGTTATAAACAACTTTTACTAAATGTAATTTTATTTTTCGACATAGGCACCTTTTAGCATAATACACTTATTATATCTTTTTTGTAAACTTAAAATTTCATTTTTAAAAAAGGTCTCATCTTGAGTACTTAAAAAATCTTGTACTGCAGCGACTACCGCGTCGTCGTCTTCAAATTTCTGGCCTCTCGGGTATTGTTTCAATCTCGGAAATAGGTAGAAATCACTGGGAGCGAGATCTGGTGAATACAGAGGATGCTTAAGGATATTGAACCCAGCATCACGAATTGCAGCCATTGCAACGATGGACTTGTGTGCCGGGGCATTGTCCTGGTGGAACAGCACAACTTTCGAGAGTTTACGTCGCCGTTTTTCGCGGATCTCATTGCGCAATGTTGCTATTTGTTTGGCGTATAAAGTGCCCGTAATAGTGGCTCCATGTTTGAGATACTCAATCATTAATACCCCTTTACCATCCCAAAAAAAAGAGCCCATGACCTTACCGGCAGATGGGCCCACCTTGAATTTCTTCGGAGTTGGAGATGATGGCCTTTTCCATGTCATAGACTGCAGTTTCGTTTCAGGGTCGTAATGATGGAGCCATGTTTCGTCCATTGTTATAAATAGCGGCAAAAAAGGTTCCCGGTCTTGCTGTATCAGGTCCAAAGCTTCTTGTCATATCTCGACTCTAGTTTGTTTTTGCGTGTCAGTAAGCATTCTTGGTACCCAACGCGCAGATACCTTTTTCATACCCAAGCGTTCATGTAAAATATTATGCACGCACCCCGTTGAAATCTTTACATTTTCAGCAATAAAACGAACCGTGACACGACGATCCGCCAAAACTGAGTTTTCAACTTTTTTCACAATTTCTTCAGTTATTGCAGTAGTAGGGCGTCCGGAGCGGGGGTCGTCCATGGTCGATGTTCTTCCATGTCTAAATTCGGCGCACCAACGTGCGACTGTCGAATATGGAGGAGCATTAGACCCTAAAGTGTCCCGCAAATCTAAATTGACTTGGTCCGTAGAAAAATTTTTCAAACACAAGTATTTGATAACGGCGCGCAGTTAAATTTTCTCCATTTTCGCTAACGTACTCAATAGCATTGCAAAGAAATTACCGTATTTTTTTTTAAACAAAAGACAGTTACTTTTTTTTTTCATAGCAATCAGCTAGATAGATTAGCTTTACCGGCCAGTATTTAATTTCCTAATATTGAAAGAGTTTGCATCTCATTCTCACTTTATATTGAACGCCCTCGTATGAACTTGCATCTCATCAATGTTGACTATTACTACAAAATGTAGACCATTGAAACTCCTCTGTTATGATCCTCCAGAAAACTTGTTTCCTAGGTGTCGACATTGTAATATCGTCCCTACGATAGGTAGTTAGTTTATCAAAGCTTGTCTATCTGGTCAAGTAGCGGAGTGTGCTATCTCCCGATACGTCCGTACACTGATTGACCAACTTCGCCTTGTAAAACTGTTCGAATCTCCTTTTATGTCATTTCATCGCAATAAAATTAGCATACTATTACGTGAACGGTGAATGAATTCGTTGTGTGAGCTGAATGAGGTGATTTTATCTGTTGACGATTGAATTGTGATGAGGTCAATTTTATTGCGTTAAATTGATTGTTATATTTAGTGGACGCTCGCTACCCACTTCATTAGAGTCAGATTGTTGCTAAAATAATGTTTTTTCTCTTTTGGTTAGATATTGAATTATACTGCTTTAGATTTTAAAAACAAACGCACGTAGCACAGCAACGTGCTTCTAATGTCTAATCCGTATTAATCGACGTTTGCCATTCAATGCATTAAATTACAAGTGTGCACTGTGGATTTAACGAAACACCTGTCACGTTTACGAGTATAAATTTTAAACAGCGGTTGACAACGGATATTCATTTATCATTGATCTGTTAACAACACGAGTGTACCAATTAATGTTAAACTAAACGTTTATTTATTTCTTCGCTTACAACTATTTGGTTTGAATCCATTACCTACGGTATTAAAAACCACACTCGTGAATCACACACTCAACGGCACTTCAGAATTGAATCTAAATATTTAAATGGGCTGAAATCATTTCGAAGATCACAAAACATATGACTCTCACAGTCAGAGCTGTATAACATATAAGATATATGCTTCGGATTGTATTGTGAGCTGCGCGTCATAAGCTTATAGAATAAACGCAGTATATACTCGTCACTCCCAACATCACAGGGCCAATAGTCTGAACTCTTTGGGAGCTTCATAATGTTCGTGTTGATTGCAGGGTGGCCTCCGAATAACAGAAGATGGCTGCGGCGGCGTCCGCGTGGTGGGCGCTTCGATGCGCGCCGTCCGCGGCGTCAAGGAAGCACTAGGGGCCCTCCGCGCCGGCGCGCTCGCTCGCACCACAGCCGCCACCAACATGAACTCTTCGTCGTCTCGCTCGCACGCAGTCTTCACACTACTCATGAGACAGAGACGGCTAGCTCCTGATCAGGACGTCGCGGATAGGGAGGGGGATGCTGAAGCGCCTGAACAGTATGAGACGCTGACAGCCAAGTTTCACTTCGTCGATCTGGCTGGCTCGGAAAGATTGAAGAGGACGGGTAAGTTAATGTATCCCAGCAAAAGAAATTACTTTTTTTAAAAATATTATTTTCGCCAATGTTTAACTTTTTATTTTGCCATTGCTCGGTACCTACTTATCCGGATATTAAACAACTATTTGTAAATAAATTAGTTACATGTTGTTGCCCAGGTGCACCAGCCCAATCGCTATTCTTCACCCTTGTTGATCGTAACACCGCAACATGAATGTAACCTTTGGTTTCAGGGGCAACGGGCGAACGAGCAAAAGAAGGTATCTCAATAAACTGCGGTCTATTGGCGCTCGGCAACGTGATATCTGCGCTCGGGGACAGATCCCGCCGCGTCATGCACGTGCCTTACCGGGACTCCAAGCTAACGCGGCTGCTGCAAGACTCGCTCGGAGGTAAATGTTGCTGAACACGGCATCCAAGTAAAGTGCGGTGGCGCTGGGCTGGGTTCCTAATACACTTGTATTAGGAACGCGAATTTTTATTCACAGTCCTATCTCGATAGCTCAGCAACGGTGAACGATGATTAGACGAACTTATTTGACCGTGTAATCAACAGGTTGCTTTAGCTGGGGTTAGGCTTATTTTATAACAATCCTGTAAAGCTGACAATCTCTGGTAAGACCGCATATCAAATGACCATTATTTTGTCCATAATTGTTTAAAAATTTTATGTAACTTCACGTGTATGTAGGTATGTTGAGTTCAAATCTTGTAGGTACCTAAGGGAAATTTGACAAACTTCTTGTGATATGATCCACTTAAAGCTATACGTATACGTATGTAAATTGGACTGCAGTTTGAAGTCATAAAAAATCGTATTAAAAATTAAATTTTTGCGTTAGGTATTTTATTCTGCACAAAATAATCATTTTCTGTTATATTTTAACGACAATCCAAAACGTTACATGTTTTTTCTTAACTCGAATTTCACCCACTATTGTTAATCGGATTGGCTTGAAATTTGGTACGGATGTGTAGTATCAATGACAATATCAGAAAGTTCAGCTAAAGGCTTGTTTTAAAAATATTTTTCTTACAAAATCATCTTTATTCACAGGCAACAGCAACACGGTGATGATAGCGTGCGTGTCGCCGAGCGACCGCGATTTCATGGAGACTCTGAACACGTTGAAGTACGCCAACCGCGCAAGGAATATCAAGAACCGCTGTGTCGTCAACCAGGACCTGACCTCGAGGACCATCAATCAACTGCGGCAGGAAGTGGCCAGGCTGCAGTTGGAGCTGGCTGAGTACAAACAGGTAACAATTACACCTATAAAAAAACGACTGGCTAACTGATAGACGCACAGCCTAAACTGCTGGAACTTACTTGAAATTTGGCAGACATATTTCTTGAGAGTAATGGAGCACTAAGAATTTTTCGAAATTCTCACGTTACAGAGCTCTTAGTCAATTTATGTTCGGCGGCAACGAAGCCTCAATAAAATTAGTTGACAATTTTTTTCCAAAGTTAATTAGTTCAACATATTATGCTGGACGAGATTTAGGAGAGAGCATCCGGGGCAGGTCCGGGACAGAGGTTTAAAAAATACTATCCAAATTTCGACAGGTCAACTTTCCGTTTATTTTTTCAGTCTTTTTGTTCGTCTTAGGGGCTTCGTTGCTCCAAGAACTCCAGATCTCTAAATTCGGCCTTGCTGCACACATTTTTGCTGCCACAGATTTTGTATAGCAATAAAAATTGACGATATATTTGTCAACTTCATTACTTAGCTTTTTAAAGCAAATTTTGCTATTCTTCCCAAAAAATATAAGTATTTAATTTAATCTTACTAAGATTTCTGATTGTGATGGCGATGGCCTGACCGTGTAATTAAACTCGTTCGCGTTTTATTCCTAACAGGGCAAGCGAATCATATCAGAGAACGGTGAAGAGGGCTGGAGCGACGTGGCCCAAGAGAACGCGATTCTGACAGGCGAGGTCGAATCTCTGCGACGCCGAGTCAAAGCTATGCAGGGAACCATCGACCAGCTGTCTGCGCGGAACAGTGAACTGGTCGCTGCGAAGGCGCTAGGAAACTTCGCGCCGAAGGATGGCAGCCCCGAGGCGGCGGACTGTTCGCTGACGGCGCTTGTACAGGTTAGTTCATTTATTAAAGGCTCAGTTTCATTGGTCGATAATTCGGTCGATATACAGCGTGCGGTGACTCCCCGCAGGTGGTATAACGACTAGTGAAACTCATTGTGTCGATAACTGTTCCCCGAATGCGGGCCCTATGGCATGCGTTATGGAAATTCACCGCACTCCGCATGCGGGCCCTGTCGACCAATGAAGACGATCCCCCGAATTCGGGTCCTATGGCATGCGTTATAGAAATCTACCATTATAGTGGAAAGTAAACTTGTATTCCGACACCACAGACCCCATAATACAAGCTTTACTTAGTTTAGGACTAGGTCTATTGGTATAAATTGTCCCTTATTTTTTTTATTTGGTCGTCTCAGGGTTACGTGAGTGAAATAGAAGAGCTCCGCGCGCAGTTAATGGAGGCGAATGGGCTTTACGAGGTGAGCCGCCGGCGCGAGGCGCAGGCCGCGCGCACGCGCAACGAATCCGTACACGACACAGCTTCGGTCATCGACGACGCCAAGCGGGAGCTATACAAGGTACTTACAATTATTATAACATCGACGGTGGAACAGGTATTATTGGAATAAAAAAATATGATTAACGGACAAGATGTTTTATTTTGCTAAATCCCACTTTAGACCTGCAAAAAAATCGAGCCAATTGCAATACATTGCGAGGCCATAAAGCGAACGAGTTTGTAGCTGTCAGTCGACCGCCGCAATGTAATGGAACTTGGACGATTTTTCTTGCAGCTCTAAACTGGGCTTCAATGACAGGGTTGCCAATCTAACAAATTCTAATTTTAAATAACACCTTGACTTCTAACCAGCCTGTATTTACAGTACTTACCTTTTCCATGAAAAACATTTTATCAATATTTTAAGTTGATCTGTTTATGAATAGGTATCTGCCGTGCCATGCGCGGTTTTAGAATAGAACATCTTTTCTGTTTTCAACTGACGAAAACAAAAGGAGGAGGTTCTCAATTCGACGTGTATATTTTTTTTATTTTTTTTATTTATGATCACGCATAACTTTTTACAGAGTAGTCCGATTTTGATGATTCTTCTTTTATTGGAAAGCGTATACCCCGAGGGTGGTCCCATTTAAATTTAGAAACAATATTCCTACCCTAAGGGTAGAAAAACAGGGGATGATTGATTGTTCAGTTACTGATTGTACTATATGACCACGCATAACTTATTACAGAGTAGTCGGATTTTGATGATTCTTTTTTTATTGGAAAGCGTATACCCCAAGGGTGGTCCCATTTAAATTTGGAAATAATATTCCTACCCTAAGGGTAGGAAAACAGGGGATGATTGACTAACTTTTATCCTGTGCTTGAAAATTGTATTATTGTGTCCATTTATTTCCAAGTATATTGTGTATGTTTTATGATGTGTATTATTAGATGTTTTCAGTTGTTTTAATAAAATGTTTGTTTTTTATTATTATTTATTAAATTTTATATTGCACCACCTGCTGTAATGCATTCCTTGCTTTCTTTCTTTCTTTTTTAAAGGTTGCATGGAAGAGATCGCTTCGAAGCGATAAGGCCGCCCATTGCTTACCTTATTTCTTTTTTGTCATGTACTTGTTTTTCTGTATTGTATTTTTTGTGGTGTACAATAAAGAGTCATTGTATTGTATTGTATTGTAACTTTTTACAGAGTAGTTTGATTTTCATAATTCTTTTTTATTGGATAGATAGGGTATACCTTGAAGTTGGTATTATAAATTTTGAAAAAAAATTACCCCAAGGATGGAAAAAAAGTATAAAATAAAAACTTTTTAACAAAAAATTAAACCGCCGAAAAAACTGAAAAGCAAAAAATAATACCTTTTTTGTTTGACCTTAATCTAGGTACCAGTTTGAAGTCGGTGCCTCAGCACGAGCCAGGAGGAGTGATAGAAGCCAATCAGGTAGACGATTATAGGTCCACTCCTCCTGGCTAAGTGCTGAGGCACCGACTTCAAACTGGTACCTAGATTAAGGTCAAACAAAAAAGGTATTATTTTTTGCTTTTCAGTTTTTTCGGCGGTTTAATTTTTTGTTAAAAAGTTTTTTTGAAAATAAAAGCTTTATGATTTTATTTGAAGATTGTAGGCGTTATTATGTATATTCATACCACGTTACAGTTAGACTAGAAAGTTTAGTATGTAAATGAAGCTCCAAACGTGGTGCAGATATGAAGATTCCTCGTTGACTGCAGAACCCTACACAGCCATATTATTGTTTACAGGAGAAAGAACTCCTAGCCCGCAGTATGGGCGAGCTGGAATTCCAACGGAAACTAAACATGAGCGATAGCATGACGAGCGGCGCGGGCGACGCCGACTCGCTCGTGATAGGCGTGCGGGAACGAGCCGAAGGCGAGAGCGCCGACGACTCTGAGCCCTCCGACCAGGAGCCCGACTCTGAGTCCGACGGGGAAGATGAGGAGCAAGAGGAAGTTAAAGGTAAGTTCTGCCTCAGTATAATGCCGTGTGTAACCTACGAGACTCCATCTATCGAGGCTTAAGCCTCTTATTACGTGGAAATGAAGCTTTTTTGATCGCCTTAAACCGATTTCATGGCGATAGGTGTGAGGAGGTCTTACAAGTACTTACGTCAATTTGCAAACGTTATGCTAGAACGATGGTAAATTGATATCGATGACGACATAGGAATCCGGGGGGCAAAATTTTGTGAAAGATAGGGAATTCCTGCATAGATTAAGTCAATGTATCGGCGTTTGTTCTATATACTATAGGTAGTGATCGCCCCCAGCATTGTGTTTTTTTACCCCCGACACAAAAAGAGGGGTGTTATAAGTTTGACCGCTATGTGTGTGTGTGTGTGTGTGTGTGTGTGTGTGTGTGTGTGTGTGTGTGTATATGTGTGTTTGTCTGTCTGTCTGTGGCATCATAGCTCTTAAACGGGTGAACCTATGCGGGTTTTTTTATTTGAATGTGGGTATTTTGGCGATGGTTCTTAGACCTGTTTCATCAAAATTGGTTCAGCCGTGTCAAAGTTATCAGCTCTTTTGTTAGCTGAAGAAGGGATCTTAGATATTTACTTTATTTTCAAACATACGAATATGTGTGACCAAATAGCGCTGGGGGTTTTTATTTTTTTTAATTTATAGTTATTGTAAGCAAACATTAAAAAGTGTAAGATGTGCCTATTTTCGTTACGGCAGCTGAATCTGTGTATCTCATCGTGCCCCAGCCCAAATGATTCCGTACCCCCACAGCCCAGCACGCCCTGTCAGCGCAACTAGCGGCTCTGAGCGACGACATCGATACGAAGGCGCGCCTCATAGAGCAGCTGGAACTGTCGCAGGCGCGGCTTCAGGCGCTGCGCCAGCACTACGAGCAGCGGTTAGACACGCTGCACACGCAGATCAAAGCGACGCACGCTGAGAGGGATAAAGTGCTGTCCACGCTGAGTGAGTATTTGTGTTGATAATTAGTAGCTTAGGCGGGCTTGCGCGGTTTACAGTTAATCAAATGACTCCGGGTTAACTAACTCAGGCGTAATTAGTGTCGAATTGTGTGGAACTGTGGAGGGAAATGTCAACCTGAACACAAGTTTACCGATATTTTTTAAACTTTCAACTGCGCAAGCGGTCCAAATACGTTGTAATTTTAGCGGCAAATTAAATGATAAGTTGAGTCGCAAATATAAAAATACTTACTAATAAATGAAATACTGATGATGATGGGGTTTTAGAACACATCATAGTTAACAAACATGATTTCTTGTGTTCGTGAGTCATCTCATTGTTATTTTAGAAATATTCCCGACAAAGATTGGCCATTCTTTAAATTGGCGATTTTAATTGCATGTTCCCAAAAGCCGCCCAAGTCAAGCGATTTAAGTGTCTAATTTTGGAATCATTCAAAGTAAACCCGGCATTTTTCTGGCCGACTTTGACGTTTAACGTGCGGTTTTGTACAGTTTCACCCTCAAAGTTAAAACGCTCCACGGTGACGCTTTATCTCGCACTCTCAACTTTAGGCTTTAGTGCTATTTTCTGGGCCGAGCGCTGGGCTGGTTTATTAATCACCAATCATCATTCATCATTCACCAATCATCAATTGCTCCCAATATACCGCAACTCGTGCGATATTTCTCGCCCCGTCTTGACTCTTCAAACGTCCCCCACAGCCTCCCAGCCGTCCCCGCCGAGCGAGAAACTGAAGCGAGTGAAGGACGAGTACGAGCGGCGGCTGAGCGGCATGTCGCGGGAACTGAAGCGGCTCCAGGCCGCCGCCCGCGAACACACGCGGCTGCAACGCTCGCAGCGGCAAACAGCGCAGCAGATACTCACGCTGCGGAACGAGCTGCAGGCCATGAAGCGGGACAAGGTAACTGCCACACCACTGCTAATGCCACCTTGACCGTTTCTGCAGGCTTTTATCGGACATGCAATGTCCTTATTGATCATGGTGTAAGCATAAACAATTAGATTCAGTATTTAAATTGAAGTTCCGGATTATAGGTCGTTTTAAAAAAATGTATATTAAGGGCTTTAATTAAAACAAAATTTAATTGATTGCTTTGTGTAACGAAAGTTACCCATATAGTTTGTATGACTAACTTTCGATACACAAAGAACGCGATCGTGATTTTGTTTTCATTAAGGCTTCAATGTACATACATTTTTTAAAACGACTCTTGTACTAAATTCACATGGGAACCCACAAAAAATACATAGTGGTCTTCATTTGGATTGCATATTACACCCGTGCGAAATTTCTTGTCCCTAGACTTGGTGGTTAAGATTCTATGCTTTTACATGTGCAAGCTTACCTGATGAATGCAACAGTATCTGTAGCCATCTTAGTAGATTTCTTAGGTTATTGCTATAGCAAAAAATTGCAGAATGACATCGTAACAAACCACAGATTTTCAGCTATACAAAAATCAATCAGTTTAGCAATTCGGATTATTGACAAACTCATAATCATGAACTTCCGATCGATAAGTTTTATTACAGTAGAATCTTTATTTCAGGTGAAATTAATACAACGCATGCGAACAGAAGCGAAACGTCATGCCCAAGCTGAAGCGATTAGAGCCAAAGAGGTAAGTTGAATTCATTTTTTAGTGCTTGTCTAGTTACTCGCCAGAAACCTAATTTGTTTAATATTTTATTTACAGGTAGCCCAACTCCGAAAAGAATCTCGTAAGAATGCCAACATAATAAGATCTTTAGAAGCCGAGACAAGGTTAAAAGAACAGGTTAGTTATCATTGTCTTGTTAAAGGAAATAATGAGTGATGGTTCTTTATCAGTATTATTTACATTGCTTTATGTTTTTTTAAGGTCCTAAAACGTAAACAAGAAGAGGTGTCAATATTAAGGCGAGGGCATCGCGACAAGCTCAGCAGTAGAGCTGCTGGTCGGTTACACGGTACGATTACTTGCTCAACCGTTGTGTTAATAATCGTGGGGTGGTGGTAGGTTAAGGGTCATTTAAAAAAAAAATTAGGTATGCCTAGTGCCGGCTCCGTACCAATACCTGTTGTACAGTCAACCAATTTGATTCCTAGTAGGCCACTATAGAACCGTGTCATAATAAATCAAGTTGTTTGTGTCTTTTATGACAGTGATTATTGCGTGATGTATGTCGTGATGACATCTCGATATATGCGAACAGTGTCAACGATAATGAGTAGGAAAGGAGTTTGCTTGTGTATTAATAACTTGAATTGTCACTATCCGCCTGTCAAAACTTCTTTTTCTTCTCATGTCATGGAGCGAAAGTATTTATAAACTCTTTACGTTTATTGCATGTTGTGATCGGAAAGTTGATAATCCTTTGACCCGCACTGACAATGTAATTATTTAGTAGTTAATGCGACAAGGTTCTTTAGTGGCCTAGGAATAAAATTGGTTGACTGTACCTTATAACACGTACTTAAGAAGTTTATTCGCGCAAGTGTGCAAGCCTCTCCGGCACGGTAACTTACGGCACTAGACATCAGTAGCGTGCAGTGCTCCTGAACGTAAGACCGGCTGAAGAACATAGTTAAGTTCAGCAGTTTTTTTAATAGGGTGTTTCTTTCTTCTTCTTTGTTAATTGGGAGTTTCTTAAGTCGACATAACCCGTGTCATTCGAAACATTTACAAAATTTCCGAATAGAATGCACGAAAAACAATACAAACGCTCTGTGTGTACCTACACAGCCTGTAAGCCAGCTAAAAGTTTCATAATATTTCGCATGAAATTGACGAGTTATGTTTCCTCTAGTTTGACTTGGTTTTAACTCGGGAACACACCAACCTTTTTTAACTACTGCAAGCTGGTTTTCGAACGAAAACTTACTAAATTCGCCTTTAATCAACTTTCGCAAACATACGAGGTCAACACATTTTCCACAACTAAAACACATATTTTTTAATCAATTTAAGCTCAAGTTCACCAAAAACACTATTTAAATCCTTATCTGGTGAAATCCCACGACAATCTAAGTTAATAACAAAAGAAAATCACTATAAAACCAATAATTCTACAAAAAATGACCCGGTCTCTCGCAATAAAATCAAACATGACGCTAGTTGCATACCGAGTTCAAATAATAGACCAAAATAAAAAACTGACAAATTTAAAAGTGCGAGGGTTTGTGATAAATATGCAAAATCGAGACACTTATAATTTGTCCGGGTTGTGGGCTTGGCGCATTCGTGAACGCCATGTCGAGCTATCTCGCTCACGCTAACAATATTTAATGCAAGAGAGAGAGAGATACCGCGATCGCGCGATGTTAGCAGTGAATGTAGCCATTAGCACGAAGCGAAATTTTCTGGATATTAACTATTTTGATTCTCTACAAAATATTTTCCGCAAACTATCGAACATTTGATGGAAAATCGGTTATCAACTATGTTCAATATTATGTTTACTTACAATTTTCAAACAAATATTTAACTCCAAAATACTCCAAATGAAAAGCGTAAACAATTCTATAATACAAGTTTAGCGCCCAAGTCGGCCAATCTGGACAGAAATGGCAACACTTCCCGGTCCGGCCGCCGTTCCTGAGAACCTATACAAAAATAAATTGATGGCTATGCTTGTGTGTGTGAATGTAAGTGTAGTGGCCTGAAGTCTATCAGTACGTAGTTCACGGATGCTTTTTACACAGGCGTAGCGTATATCATTGTGTGCTCACATAAGCAGCCATGAGCTGTGCTTACCTGCACTTATTATTAAATCGTAAGCCATGAAGGGAGGAAATTCATACGCTCAGCGCGCTCTTTTTGAAAGTTGGTAGCGGAACGGTACAATACGAACTGAACGAGTAACATTAATAAATATGAAGTAAAATAAAAAGTAACTTAATTAATTTAATATAAATATTTATGTTAATGTGATAAGGTAGGCACTGCTTTTATGCTTGTTCATTAAGACCGCCCCTGCTAGACATAAACAAAAAGCAAAATCTCGATCGCTTTTTTTGGTTTAACGACAGTTGGTTATACAAACTACATACACCGTGAAATTTTAGTGGTTGTTTTCCCGAAACGAGGTGATTTAGTATCGATTGTACAATCGATTTATAATTACTATTTTGACTAGAGTCAAAAATCCAATTGTGAAAAACGAATGTCGAAAATGACCGCAAACCAATAGTAACGCTTCGTTGGTACCTAACCTATCGTACGATTGTACGCTACTTGTACCAACGAAGCGTTACTATTGGTTCGCGGTCATTTTCGACTTTCGTTTTTCACAATTGGATTTTTGACTCTAGTCAAAATAGTAATTATAAATCGATTGTACAATCGAAACTAAATCACCTCGTTTCGGGAAAACAACCACTAAAATTTCACGGTGTATATGGGTAACTTTCGTTACACAAAGAAATCAATTAAGTTTTGTTTTAATTTTTTTAGGGTTCCGTGCCTCAAAAGGAAAAAAACGGAACCCTTATAGGATCACTTTGTTGTCCGTCCGTCCGAACACCCTTTTTCTCAGGAACGCGTGGAGGTATCAAGATGAAATTTATATCAAATACTCAGGTCTATTGTCCCTTGGAGCTGTGAAAAAATTAAACTTCTAAGCCAACGCAATCAAAAGATACTTACAGTCGTTTATGCCGCAAATTTCCGCATATTTTCGAAACACGTAAGGGAATCAAAACCTACAGGGTACTTCCCGTGAACTCAGAATCTTGAAATTTGGTGTGAAGCAAGGTCTTATAGCACAGATAAAGAAAAATTGCGAAAAGCATAATTTTTCTGTCTGTCTGTCTATATCAGTAACCAATCTACAATGATTCCACACTGCGCACATTTTGCTTAAGAGCAGGGGTCTGCTAAGACTGGATGTTCATAGATACATATAAATTTGTACGGAACCCTCGGTGCGCGAGTCCGACTCGCACTTGGCCGGTTTTTTTATATAGCGCACATAATATGTCCATAAAATATGTCCCACTGCTGGGCAAAGGTTCCCCTTTCCTCCGCCATTCTTCCCTATCCTGGGCATGCACCTGCCAATCGAGCTGAAAAGCGCTCAGGTCGTCCCGTCATCTCCTCTTGGGTCTGCCTCTGCTCCTTTGGCTATCCCTCGGAACCCATTCGGTAACGATTCGCGCCCGCCAGTGTTTTAATTAGATCCCTTAATTGTGTATAAATGTATTGAAAACGATTCTTAACCGAGCGGTCAAAATCATGGTGCATTCCAGGTAATCGTTCCCGCACCTCGTACCGCGAGACGTGGTCGCGACTCGAAGCGTGGCTGGCCCGCGCCGGCGCCGCGCGCGCCGCGCTCGCCGAGCTGGAGGCCGCGCTGGAGCGCCACCTGCGGCAGCGGGAGCGCGCGCACGCAGACGGGGACGCCGCGCTGCTGGAGTACCTGCGGGGCGCCATCGCGGACACGCACCATCAGATCATGCAGCTGGAGGTGAGTGCGCCGGGTGGCGAGACTATAGTGGTCGCGTCTGGAGACACCTCTAGTAGCGGGGCGATGTTAGAGTATCTGCGGGCGCCATCAATCGACAACCGATCGATCGGTGTAGTAGAAACTGTCGATCGACGTCGACCAATCCATTCTAATATTCACAAATCCGCCTCTGCTGGGCGCCACAACGGGCATACTTCCAGCCCTAAAAACCGACGTCGCGGCGACCTGTCCACACTGTGGGCGATTCCAAAGCACCACCGGGACCACGGGTAGATTTAACGCAGTTCTACCCTTTACTACTACCTCCCAGTGTAGATACGGACTCCCCACCTTTATCGATTGATGGCATCCATCGACAATCGATCGATTGGCATTGGCACGCCAATTACTCTTATCAATTATTGTATTACCGCAGTAACATCCTCATACATTCTGGATCAATTTTAAATCACTTTGTAATTATAAAACTCGTCGTCTTACCTCAGGAAGAGAACGACGAGAACGAGCTCCCCCGGCTGCTGGAGGCGGTGGACTGCGCGGAAGCGGGCCGCTACGCTCTGGCGCGGATGGCGGCGCACGCGCTGCAAGCGGCGCACGAGCGCGCGCGGCACGCGCAACAGTTGCACGACGCGCGCGCACAGATCGCACAGGTCACTGGTTTACTTTTATCTCAACACTCGCGCGCGAATTGCGCACAAATCGCGATGCAATTAACGACAAAAATGCCAGTGGCATAGTTATCGGAGAACTATCATTAAACATAAAAACTTTTTAACAAAAAAATTAAACCGCCGAAAAAACTGAAAAGCAAAAAATAATACCTTTTTTGTTTGACCTTAATCTAGGTAGGTACCAGTTTGAAGTCGGTGCCTCAGCACGAGTACTCGTATACATTTCGGACTTTACGATAAATGACAACTGTTTAAAGCATGCGCATCATGTGATTAAAGTTCTGCCTTTGTCACTCTTTGCTATTATAAGCAGGAAAGCAATATTTCAAACTGTCAATTTGCTTTAGAGTGTAGACCTGCTTTATATCTGCCTTAGCGACGATTCACTGCAGGGGTCAAATGAAGGTCATTACTTAAATTTTCTTTATTTAATTCAGTTTATCATATTTTTGGAATCTGATTTCTGAAAACGCTTCACAAAGCCTATTTCTCCAAACGGTTTTCGATTTATTATACGTTGTCAAAAATTGGGACATCCCAATTCTGCATGTACGGTAAAGGACTTTAATTCATGAGCCACCATGGAACCTTCTCAAAAGAAAAGTCACTATGATTTTCCTTGTTAATTAATGCGATGTCACTATGACGTTTACTGTGAAATGGTTCCATGGTGGCTCATGAATTAAAGTCCTTGATTGTACAAGTCCGACTCGAACATGGCCGTTTTGATTCTCGTTAGATGGAGGAGAGTGCGGAACGAGCGGCGGCGGCGATGCGCGGCGGCGACCACAACTTGAACCCGTGGGGCGCAGGCGCACTGTGCGCGATGCTCGCGCGCGTCTCCAGCGGCACCAGCACGCGTTCCGTCTCGCCCGTCGACGGGTCAGTGGGGACGCACCCTTACCACAGATTACATATCGTCACTACTTTGAAAAAAGCTCGTATCTCAAAATCGATAATCTGGCTAATTGAACTTTACTGAGTGTGCAATAAAGTTCAGTTTGGTTCACATATTGATTTGAAATACGAGATTTTTTCAAAGTAGTGACGATATTACGATGCTACGTAACGGATGCCACACAGATAGCCGGTTTATCATTCAAATCAAGTGGTTGAGGGTCTCCTCAAATCTATCGACGCGGAATCGGCTTCAGCCGATCGGAAAAACCTTTATGTCAACGCAATAAGAGCGAAAAAGACGTCGATCAACTCGGCTCCATTCGGCCCGCGTAGCTGAGCCGACCGACGTCTTTTTTCCTCTTATTGCGTTAACATAAAAGTATTTCCGATCGGCTGAAGACAGAAGAAACTCAACTAAAAATAAACTTCTTCTTCTTCATCCATGAGAGAAGGGCTCCGATCTTTTGAACAATTTTTTTAAGTACCTACTATTTACTCGGGGCGCACTCACTGAAATTACTTGGAGAGTTTACTATTTCGTTGCAACTTTTACTACGTTAATTTTTTCGAGTAATTGCTTGCCTTATATATTTTGCATGTATGTGCCTACTTGTTTTTCTTTATTGTATTATTTGTGGTGTACAATAAAGAGTCATTGTATTGTATTGTACTCGTGAATGATTCCAGTGCTCTGCTGGACCGGCCCGTGATAACGTCCAACGGCACGCGGGAGTCCGTCACGGCGCCCGCGTCGCCGCCCGACGACAACAGAAACTCGCCCTTCCAACGGAACACGTGAGTATCTACCATCTCCACCTGTACCATCTTCCCCTTAACCTTTTTGACGGCAACGACACATATATCAGTCACGGCGAGCATCTACTTACATGCATTTCTGTAGGGTTCAACTTCGCGTTTCACATTCCGATGTCATGGCGTATAAGTGAGAGCTGTTGTATTTGACAATGCGTTGAAAAGATTAAGAAAAGAAAAAAGAAAGAAGATATTTATTCGTGACAACATTGCTGTCGGTATTCTTAAAAACCCCACAAAGCTTTTTCGCTCTTCCTTCATTCAAGTGTAACTACATTTAATTTTCAACTCGGATTAAATTTAAAACAGAGATAATTCATAAATATTTATTTTTAATAAGCGCAGTGGCAGAATGTCATGGGAACCAAAAGGCAAAATATTGCTTATAGTTTTTTTTTTAATGGCTGAACGCCATGATGCCCTGTCACATATTTAGGCCTAGGTCTGCAATTTCGTATGAGATTCCACTAACGACCTCTCGTCTAGCCGCCCCTGAAACGTGATACTTCGCGGCCTATTATAAGGAACATAACGTCAATAATTCATTGCATGTTTGAGAAAAATCAATTATAATCTCTTACCTGCAGAGTCCGTCGCGGTTCCGTGCGACTCCGCGACCTGGGCGTGTACGGGAGCGAGACAAACGATGACGTCATGACGCAGTCTCTCATCGAGCCCCCCTCGCCCCGCCCCGTGCCGCTCAGCAGAGTGCCCAGCGCACCAGGCAGCCTAAGGTAAACTATACTACGAGTACTACAATTTATTGAATCAGGCGTTACTTTATAGTTACGTTTATGTAAGAAATGCGTGTTCATGCAGTTCCTCCACCTCCACACTGTACGAACACACACAAATCACCACCACCAAACTGCAATGACGCGTTTCTAACTCAACCAGAGCTCATCTTCAGAGTATCGCGACCGTTCACTGTGCTACCAAATGTTAGTATTGTTTGTTTATTTTTATTTTGAGTCTAACATTTGGTAGCACAGTGAACGGTTGCGTTACTCTGAAGATGAGCTCTGGTTGAGTTCGATTGCGCATTTCTTCATCCCAGCTTGTATACGTGCCAATGCAGGGCACAGGCCTCCTCTCAGAACTTCCGCGCATTTCTTACTTATACGTAACTATCTTAAGGTCGCGGATGTCCCCTCCCTACCCCTCCCCTCCTCAAAATATAAAGCACACGTTTTTTGTATTAATAATCAATAGAGAAGGGGACTTGTGACCGGGTTTTTTAATCCGTGCAAGTCGGACACTGTCTGGGCCCTCCATTCCCAGTTCGTCCGAAGGGATTTTTCCCGAGCACAAGTCACTCTTCCTACCCTAAAGTAAAAAATAGCAAAGACTTCGCGTCTTTGGCCCCTCTGGCGACTCATTAAAAAAAAAAAAGGTCGCGGATGAGCAAAGTAATTGTTTCAGTTCATTACGAGTACTACACTCAATGCCTATGGGGATGTTGACACCACCAATCAACTGACGTTCTTTTATGAGCTGTCAAAACACAATCTCCCATAGAGTTTGAATGACAATAGCGACATATGACGTCATTGTTCGCAATGCTCAATCAACTAACTATTTATTTGTTTTAAAGCAATAAAAAATCTAATTTTGCATTTAATCGAAAATTAATCTGACTTTCAGGGCTGAAATAAAGCGTTTTTTTACTGGAGTCGTCTCTTCAATTTCTTTTTTAATGGTGTCAACATCCCTATTATCATTAATTGGAAGACTTCCACTGTCTAGGTTTAAAACGTCCAGCGTGTTTTACAGGTCTACCTATTAAATCTCACCATTAGCAGCATTTTGAACCGGCGTCACAGATTACCTAATAGTTACTACGTACTAGATCGTCACACGCGTTTGATATCCACTATGTTCACCTACCTACCATCCGGCTCACCGCCGACGGTGTTAGTAGGAGTCACAGAGTACATTTTCGTGTGACAACATTTCGGCCTTTACACGCCCCACTGCAGGACACAAGCCTCCTCTTAGAATGAGAGAGCTTGGGTGTTAGTTCGGAAACTTCACACACACCGTGCCTTCGCTGGTGTGTGCAGGTTGCCTCACGATGTTTTCCTTCACAGCAAAGCTCATTGTAAAACTCGGAGCCCGGGCTCGAACCCACGACCTGTTTGAGAGGTCTGGGCCAAATCACTAAGCTGCCACGACTTGTGGCACTTCGAGTGACAACAGAGCGGGATAGTCACTGGGGAAGTTAATGTACTTACGGAGTAATGGAGTTGGTACTACCTGTCTGCTCTATCTAAGTAAGCTTTGGATGAGCCGATCCTAATGTCTGTGTTTTCACTTTAGTGTTGAATTTTCTGTCATTAACAAATTAACTAAGTAATGCGATAAATGTTAGATTTCACATAAATTACATTGTATTTAGTCGTAAAATTGGAGCCATTTCCAGCACGCACGTAACTGTGACGTCACCACATTGTCCACGGCACGTTTTCAGAGGCTTGCAGCCAATAGGGGCGCTCGCTTCGCCGATGACGTCACGCCGCGCCCCGCCCCCCGAGAGTCCGCGACCACTCAGAAGGCAGCACAGCCTTGCCAAACCTGTGTCATTGTACGTATTCCTTTTTGGATATTTTGTATTTTAATCGTCGCAGCACAATTCTGCTATGATACATAAGTATAAGTAGGTAACTGTTAAAGTGCGCGGTATGTTTCAAACTAGTTGTTGCTGGCACTTTGTCCGATTCCCGCGGGAACTTGACATTTTCCCGGGATAAAAAGTAACCTATCGACGGGAATAGGCTACCACACGTAAATACGGCTTATCTGCGCTACGTGTAGTTTTAGATGCTTTAACTTCATATTTGTTTTATTTTAATGAATTGGACTAAAAATTTAAAAATATATCTTCGATTTTGAGCGACTATTAGTGAAATTAGTTTAAGAATCGCCCCAGTTGGTGCCAGATAAATTAAAACAAATGAAGCTTAGTCTATTTGTATAGATTTGTTATTTTTGTGCATGTTCCTACATATTATTGTCTCTTGTTCTATACCTATTGTCGTCTGTTTTATCAAAGCAGTATTGTGCTACAACATAACACACTCATAGATCAGGAGTCAAACTAACTCAAAATAATCCACCATAGAATTTAGACCCTCCTGAAATTAGATGAAGTCTAAATTAGAATGGGATTTATTTTGAGTTAGTGGACTCTTTATGTAGGTGTGTGATAAATCCACATGGTTTGATTTTGTCATTCTAATTTAGGATAAGACTAAAAGGGATGATAATGATTGATCATGTTCATTTATACATATGAAAGATTTACTAAGCATTAGGGCTTGCAAAAATTTCAATCGACGGTTAGTACCTATGATATTATAATCAGTAGTATTTGGTAGTATGTATGCATGGTAGACTGTCTCTACCTTGAACATTAAAACTCATCGCTTATCTAATGTCCCAGCCACACCTAAGAATGCGACATCATTTTTTTATTGAAATTATCATGATCTATAAAATGTAAAAAAAAAATAACCTAGAAACCCCTGACTTTCCGATGTAATCAAGAATTCAACCATTTCATTTTTAGTTAAGATCAAGAATCAATGATGATTGATTCTTGATTTTAAGTTCCTTTTTTTATGTGACAGATATCTGTGATGCCGTATCCGTTTAATCAAACGAAATAAACAGAGACGGCGTCCCAGATAGCTCTCACAGAACTTATAGTAAAAAGGTTAAGGGGTATAAAAAATAAACTACGGCCTATTCTCAGACCTACCAAATACAGTTAAAAATATTCAGAAAAATCGCTCAAGCCGTTTCGGAGGAGTTCAATAACAAGCACTGTGACACGAAACACACTAAAATTTCAGTTTTTCTTTACAAACAAATTATTAGCACCAAGGAGCGGACACTATGCTGTACCCTCTTTTCATACAAGTGGACTATTTTGTCCCACTGCTGGGCAAAGGCTATCTCATCTAGATTAAAAAAAAATACTACTTACCTACCAACAATTGAAGTCCGCATTCTAAAGGTGTTTGGGGCGTTTCGTAAGCGATAAACTTTTCTCTGTTTGCATGGTACACTGCTTGGGTTATGTGTTAATATATGTATTATTTAGTATGGATTATATGAGTACTTATTTATTACATACAGATTTTAGACTACTTTGGTGTTGATTACCTATTATTTTAGAAATTGTCATGTTTTCATGTCATCTTTCCCTTGATTTTATAATCAATTCATATATACCTATTATTAGTATTATATATTATATATATTGTAGACATACCTAAAGCTTGTTGTCACAATAACTTAGACAACCCTTGAACATGTGTTTAACAATGCCAGTTCAATAAAACTGTCATTTTAAGCATATCTATAAGGTGTTTAAGTTATTTGCGATATGACCAAATAAGTCTTATGTATTTTTATATAATTATGCATAACTTTTTGATATTTTAATATGATCAGCGGATCTCAGGTACTGTTACTTTAGATTAAATATTTCCCTGTTTCCCTGTAAATATCTAGTAGTTAGTGGGCTTGAGCTAGGTAATGGTTGGTAAACAAATATTTATCTGACATAGGGATCTGTACCTTCCTTTTATAGGAAGACAGATTCTTCACTTTAGCCTTAAACGCTGGAGTAGCGTCTTCACAGACTGAGCGTGGACATCAAACTTTAGTTACGGATTGAAAGTTCAAATTTTAAGAAGATTAACCTAACATATTTACGAGGCTATGTGGAATGGAAGTATATATACGAGTAGCAAAGTAATGTGGAATTTCGGTTCGGTTCGGTTTTGGTGGTAGATCAATTGGTGTAAATTGTCCCGTGATATTTATTTATTTTATTTATTTATTTATTACGTTACCTAAATTGTGAAATTTATTCCGGGCAAAGATACTATAAACACTACTTAGGTGTTACCCACTATTTTGTCTACGAAAAATTCATCTATCGCTATCACGCAGGAACTATGGAATTATCCGGATTAAGATATACCTATCCTATGCCTGCGTGATGGGCACCATGCCAAGAGGCCCACCTCTCTTTTTTTAATTAAGTTTAGTTTTAGTTATTTTAATTTAATAGTAGTTTTAGTCTTGTATTTACACCTGTATATGTTTTTTCTTTTAAATAAATGTCCTATGCATTATTCCAGATTGTAAACTATCTCTGTACCATATGTATTTCTTATAATTCGTTGAGCCGATTTTGCGTGATACACTGACAAACATCCAAACATTTAAACATCCGAACTTTCACATTTATAATATTAATAGAATTCCGGTATCTTTTGAATCAGGACAAACGAATATATTTTCACAAATTCCACGACTCGTAAATATGTTAAGGTAGATAGGGCAAGAAGGACTACGGGAAATGAGAAACAGCTCAGTATAGTCTGTAATTCAAAAACTATGCACTGCATTCGTATTAATAATGTAAGTCATTTATTTTTATTTAAAACCGACCAGTCATTGACTTATATCTAACCTGATGGTAAATACATAATATGAGCCCAAAGACATACATAGCTATATATTCTATTATGGTCTTTGATTTACAAACTACTTACTCTACTGTACACCTTTCTCAGTACCTATTTTCTCTCTTGCCCCATTCAGCCCTATTTTGAAAAATCTAACTCCCGTGAATCTTGCCTTACGCTCAGTTCGTATAGACTCTATTCCAGCTTAGCCGGGGGCAGGTAACGGTTACGGGCGCTACTAGGCTCAAGCGTGTGCTTGCTTGCAGCCTCCTGACTGACCTGAACATAGTCGAGGACTGACGGAAGACGCCGCGCACCGCACCCTAGATAAATGTATATACTGTGGCTAACACTGCACTCTGCATGCCCCGTTGCCTTAATGCTTTTATCTTAAAATCTCGTCACGTTAATAGACATGCAGGAAGTTCTTGCTCGCTTGAGCATTTCTCAAGTTTGCACGTTTAATTTGAGACTCTGAAAAATTCGTCCTTGAAATTAATTAGGATATTGGAGAGACTATGTTATTTAAACTCTTTCATTCACCTATCTACATTTTTTGCAAAATGGAGTCAAAAATGAAATGTAGGTAGGGTACCTAATAGGTACCGAAATAAAAAGAAAAACTAAGTAGAATTGAATTTAAAAATATTTTATCATAATATATGTTATTTTATTAAAAATATTAATACAATTGACTTGAACAACTAAGTTAAAAGCGACGAGGCATGCAGAAACTTTTATAGACTTACTAACCGATCCAAAGGAGAATTGTATAGCTTGAAGCGTAAATACTGCATTTTCTTTGTTGTAATATAGTTTAGTCGTGGCCGACGTTTTATCTACGCCTCAAATTTTAGCTAACATTTCGCACTCCCAGCCGAATAAAGCGGTAATATGAAATGCCTTAGTTTACAAACTAAGCCATAAAGCGACCGGATAAAGCTTAGTTTACAAACTAAGGTATTTCATATTACCGCTTTATTCGGTTGGGGGTGCGATTTACTCATTAACCAAACGATAATAGTTATTCT
This sequence comes from Archips crataeganus, assembly GCA_947859365.1. Lineage (NCBI taxonomy): Eukaryota > Metazoa > Arthropoda > Insecta > Lepidoptera > Tortricidae > Archips > Archips crataeganus. The sequence goes on along the minus strand of OX402048.1, from coordinate 4,795,602 downwards.
CAATGAAAGCCTCTAGGACCATATTCCTACGGATCAATGATCCGTAAAGACATTAGAAGTGTTTTGTTTCATTCTGTAGAACAATCGCTTAACACCTCCACTGTACCCGTACAAAATGATTTGACAAAGTCGCACGTCCAAGTGTGCTTCCCCTTTGAAGTGTGAATCCATAGTGGAAGCACGGACTCCTGAAAAAAAGCTTCATGACCCCACATTTGGGGCACCCGGACAGTTGCTATTCTATTCTCTAAAATGTATATATAACAACAGAGATAAAAACCATTGCTCTAAATCTAGAGGACGAATGGACATTACAATTTATAGGTTTCTTATTGGCTATAGAATAGACATAAAATTTAACGATGCTTTACCCTACATTTATACCGAAAGGCGTAGACAACCCGTTATCGGTTTCTCCGTTTGGAATGAAACATCTTTGGTGAACGTTCCAGAGAATCATCTTTTTGCATCATTAGATTATATCTACACTGTCACGATATTGTTAATTACTACGTTTCCTTCCAAACGGAATTTAGTTGTATGTAACGTCACAATGTGTAACCCTAGCTTTAACGAGGAAGGCAGCTATGTGTACTTAGGTATGTATATAGGCTTTAATAAATAATTTGAAGTAAGCTTGTGTTTGTTTGCATCCTTGCATGGCGCACCCTGTATGCATGTTGAACGAATTTTTGTCCTAAAGTTAAGGATTGCTGAATTAGACTGGTTTGATCACTTTACCAGAATCGCTATTTTCTAGTACCAAAATTTCCATTCGCATTTTTTCCCAGATGCTTTTTTTAGGGTTCCGTAGTCAACTAGGAACCCTTATAATTTCGCCATGTCTGTCCGTCTGTCTGTCTGTCTGTCCGTCCGCGGCTAAGCTCAGAGACTGTTAGTACTAGAAAGCTGTAATTTGGCATGAATATATATATATATATATATATATATATATATATATATATATCAGTCACGCCGACAAAGTGATTAAATAAAAAAAAAAAAATTTTTTTAGGGTACCTCCCATAGACGTAAAGTGGGGGTGATTTTTTTTTTCTCGACTAACCCTATAGTGTGGGGTATCGTTGGATAGGTTTTTTAAAACCATTGGGGGGTTGCTAACATGATTTTTCTATTCAGTGATCTGTTTGCGAAATATTCAACTTTAAAGTGAAAATTTTCATTAAAATCGACCGTCCTCCCCCTCTAAAATCTAAACTGTTGGGTGGAAAAATTTGAAAAAATTCAGAATGGTAGTAAATATATTATATTTACAAGGAAAATTATAGCGGCTAAAATTGCTTGGGAATTATTTGTAGTTTAAGAGTAAATAGTAGCCTAAGGTATAAAACATACCTAAACTTGGAAGATTCCGTACACATACGAAATCCTTTGAAAAATATTACTTGATTTTTTCGTAATGACTACGGAACCCTATCTTGGGCGTGTCCGACACGCTCTTGGCCGGTTTTTCTCACATTGTTTTTTTACTGAAGCTTATTTTCACAGTACGGTTTTTTCAATTTTGGATTGACACAGAAACATTGTTAACGTAGCTCTGCTCACGTGGAGCTCTTTCTTCTGTGTTTTTAGCCCTTCGGGCCGATGCAAACTTAACGCAACCTAAACCTACCTATGTTTATGTGTCGATTAAAATTGGGAAAAAACGTGATTGTGAAAATAAGCTACAGTAAAAAAACCATTGTGAGAAAAAAAAATGTGGAAAATAATGCGAATGGACATTTTGCTACTAGGAAATAACGATTCTGGCAAATTGATCTAACCCGACATTTAGATATTAATATTAATTCGCCGGTGAAACTGCAATACCGCGTAACTAGCTTTTGCCATAAGGCTCAACTTGAAATGAAATAACAGTGAAAATTAGACAAACTAGACCTTACGGAAAAAGCTAGTTACGCTGTATTGCTGTTTCACGGTCAATATTTTAATCTCTTTCATAAAAATTGTGTTCAAGTTTCTCTCAATACTCTAAGTTGTTGGGACACGAAGCTTTACTGTATTAGAAAAAAAAGGAACACGTGTGTTTTAAGTTTACTTGCTGAGATTTATACTGGTGTACTTTTCTGTATCAAATTAGCACTTTGAGGAACAATATATGCAGTAAAAATATAGTGATTGAAATGTGTGTTAGTGTTTTGCACATTCTTCTAGCTTTATTGAATTTGATTCCATTTAAGGCACATCTCAATAATGTTACTGTTATTCCTTAATTTTTGATAAAATTCTTACTGTATAAGTAGGAACTTTTAATAAGTTTAGTCTAGTAGGGTCAACGTCATAAATAATTGATCACTTTTGAACCATGTCACTTTAACGTCATGTAGTCATATGAAATTATGTAACGACTGAAAGTGACAAGGTACAAAAGTGATCACTTATTTATGACGTTGACCCTACTAGACTACCTATTAATAGTTTTAATGCCAGTTGTTGAAACATCTGAATGATAGGAACTTTCTATAGTTGCTTGATATCAAAAAGGTAAGTTGATTACTTGGAGATGTGTGTGCGTTGCCTGCTGCCATACTGTAACAAGGTTCCATATTCATGTTGTTTGCCCATGTTTACGTTTTCATTCCGTGGCCCCGTTGTCATTTCCGCCATAGGTCATGTAACCAAGTTTTAACAACCCGTCCAGTCCAGCAAATCCTCATTTTAAGTAACCTTCTAATTCTGATTTAAAAAAATTACAGATGCCCGTTTTTTTAATTGTAATTTTTTAAAGTAATATTAGTGTTAGGCATTCGTCGAGGCCTCTTGCACTAATGAAAATACATACATTTATTTGCAATAACACAAGGCACATCAATATTGTCACAAATAGACAACATGAAGGATAGAGATAGAAAGTGTCATTGCGGTTGCAAATCGGCCACTGGTTCAGCATAATACTGAGGCGTTTATAGCACCCCAGAGCTGATTTTCGGCCAGCACCGTCGGTGGTAAAAATAGCAAAACAAAAGTTAAGAAATAAATATGGATAGATAGGACCAAACTTGGATCCTGAATAATAGGGGAACTACCGAACACAAAAGTAATGATCAAGATTACTCACTTGGCATTCAGTTACGAGCTAAAATTTTTGTTACAGGCCTAATTATTTACGGACAACTTTTTTTTCTTAAAATAGGTCTTTAGAGAAAACACGTTTTAAAAAAGTTTTTTATTAAAACTAAATCCTTAACCGACTTCGTCGTCTCTCGCTACGGGGCTCAGGCCTCATCAGAGTCATCAGAATGAGAGGGCTTGAGCTTTAATGCCCACGTAGGCCCAGTGCGAATGGGGCACTTCACACACACAAAAATGAATTGCTTTGCAGGTGTTTTCAGGTTTCCTCACGACAGTCACGACGTTTTCCTTCACCATAAAGCTCGTGGTAATATAATTTCGTACATGAATTCTGAATAACTCAAGAGGTGTGAGCCCGAACTTGAACCCACGATCCTCTGGTTGATAGGTCATAGGTCAAACCTAGTGGTTACCGACCGACTTCAAATGTAAATAAAATTATAATTAATGAAAGAATCGTTGAAATTGTTTCATAAATGCTGAAGATATTGACGAACGCAAAACAAATATAACGAAAAGGGGATAAGTTTGCCTTTGTGCATGTATTGCCTTTGTGCGTGTATCGCAACGGTTTTCAATAGTATTTTTGTCTTTGTTTTCATACAATGAAGGGCTTACATACATACAAAAAAAATTCAAGTCGCTTGGAAAATCTTGGTCGCCATCCCATCTTAACCCGCATAACCCTCGTACGCGCTTGTAACGCTTGCACTAACGCAGAGAGGGCGCGCCGGCGCAGACGCCGCCCGCGTCGCCGGGCGCGGCGCGGCGCTCGCGCGACGACGACGTGTTCCTGCGGCTGGCGCCCGCGGCCAATGAGGCCCCGCCCGGCTGCGTCAAGGAAATCGCACCCAAGGTAAGGTCGCAGTCAACTCACGTAATTGATAATACGCGACTGACGGATGCAAATTACGTCAAAATGATGATGATGATGATGATCATGTTTAAAGCGGAATAAATAAATTTCATTTCATTTCATTGAACTGGCCGATTTCAGCCATGGCAACAGCTTCAAATCCGTTAGTGTCGATGTGGTCGCAAATGGATCACGTAGGATAACTTTGTTAGAGAGGATCCTCATACTATGCGTCAAATAATAGCTAACGATATACGTACTTGTAATATGGATACGACTATGATTGATTTAACCCTTTGAACGCCAGAGTCAACCAGTCGTGACTGCCAATAAAATGACTGACACGCCAGAGTCATCTATAGATGACCAATTGACCAACATTCAACTCGAAAAAAATCCTTCTGCAATGGTAACAAAACCCTATTTATCGACTAGACGGTTTGCTCCGTGGCGTACAGATCATGTCACTTCGTTTGTTTTGTGGCGGTCAAAGGGTTAAAAAAGAACATAATTTCAAAAAGTTATAGAATTTTATTGTTGAAGTAGATAATCATTTGACAAGTCATAGACGTAATAGACATAAGACAACTTTCTTTATCGATGTATTTAAAATTAGCATTTTTTGATTTGACGTATATTTTTTTTTATTTCGAGTGGACGATTTTCTTTTTGTACTTTGACCGTAAATTTAAAAAAAACATGTTTAAGTTAAATTGCTGTGTGATATAGCGCGTGAGCGGCGGCACGGGCGCGTGGCTTCAATGTACTCACGTGGCAGAGGGTCACACGGGCGCCGCGCTCTCGCTGGCCGTGGCGCCTGACATACTGTACAGCGGTGGCGTCGGTGCGTATCACAGACATTTTATTTTTATTTATTTACAACTATTACCCGGCCAAATACAGGTTTTACCTCGGTACGGAAGATAATAAGCTGGAAAAAGCCTATAAACCTTTTGGGGTTCTGAGTCCCACAAAATCTAGTGACCGCGTTTATAACATTATCTATCAATTTTGTCTGAAACATTTTTATATGCTCAATCGTTTTGAAGAGAGCTCGGAGTGCGAGTGGCGCTCAGCCTCTTCGCATCCTCTTTATTCTTTAACCCGCGAAAATTTCGGAAAATCCTTAGAGTGATCTAAGAAAGGATTTTCCGAAATTCCCTCTATCACCCTCAAGGAATATGTCAGTCAAATGTCAAGTCTTTAGCTGCCTAAGTCTAAGGTTTTAACTACGAGAATCAGCAAGAGAAGTTCTTCAGAAACCTGAAATGATGACAACGGGTATAATTATTATGTATTAGATGTGTGGTGTTATGTGCAGACCGCACTGTCCGCGGCTGGGACCTGCGCGCGGGCTGTGAGGCGTGGCGCGGCTGGTGCGGCGGCGGCGTGGGCGCGCTCGCGGCCGGCGCCGACGCGGGCGGCGACGCGCGCCTCGTGCTGGCCGCCGCCGGCGCCGCCGTGCGGCTGTTCGACACGCGCTGCCGGCCGCCCGTCGGCACGCTTTGGTAACCTGGTGGTCTAGTACATTACTGCAGAGGCCGGGACTTAAGGGGTTGCCGGCCGAGTATCTAAGTTGACGGCCGAGTGGTACAAGAGGCCGGCATGATACGAGGCCGGCAACCCCTGTTCCGGCTGAGGCTTGTATAGTGCTTTTCTCAAACATGCACCATCACCATCATCATCATCATCATCATCATCGTCGTCGTCGTCGTCATCATGATGGTGATGGTGATGATTATGATGATGATGATGGTGGTGGTGATGATGATGATGATGATGATGATGGTGATGATGATGATGGTGGTGGTGACGATGATGTTGATGGATGATGATGAAGATGATGATGATGATGGTGATGGATGATGATGATGATGGTGATGATGATGATGATTATGACGATAACGATGATGATGGTGATGATGATGATGGTGATGGATGATGATGGTGATGATGATGATGATGATGATGATGATTATGACGATAAAGATGATGATGGTGATGATGATGATGGTGATGATGATGATGGTGATGATGATGATGGTGATGATGGTGATGATGATGATGGTGATGATGATGATGGTGATGATGATGGTGATGGTGAAATATTTCTCTAGGCAGATCACCATTACCATCACCATCACCATCTTACCTTACCTTAAATAAGCGTAGTGGCAGAATGTCATAATGAACCAAAACGAAAATATTGCTTATAGTTTTTTTTTAAATGGCTAAATGCTATGATGCCATAGACCTATTTTAAACATCATGGTGCTGTGTGACATGAAACAATAGACGATCGCATTGCAGGCCTAGGCCTGCAACGATGTATTTTGAAGCCTGTTTTAAGGAACACAACGTAAACATTACATAGCATGTTTGAGAAATAGTACATTACTGCAGCGGCCGCGAAATAGGGGATTGCCGACCGAGTAGTTATAGATGGCCGAGTGTTAACGAGGCCATCTAGAGATACGAGGCCGGCAATCCCTGTTCGTGGCCAAGGCTTGTATAGAGTTTTTCTCAAACATGCATCATCATCATCATCACCACCACCACCATCATCATCACCATCACCTTCATCATCATCATCACCATCATCATCACCATCACCCACCATCACCATCATCATCACCATCACCCACCATCACCATCATCATCACCATCATCATCATCACCATCATCATCATCATCATCACCATCATCATCATCATCATAAAATCATCGTCATCATCATTATCATCATCATCATCACATCATCACCACCATCATCATCATCACACCATCACCATCACCACCATCACCATCATCATCATCATCTTACCTTAAATAAGCGTAGTGGCAGAATGTCATAATGAACCAAAACGCAAATATTGCTTATAGTTTTTTTTTTAAAGGCTAAATGCTTGATGCCATAGACCTATAAACGTCATGGTATGAAACAACAGACGATCACTTTGCTGGCCGCAGCTGCATTGTGACACTTCGTGGCGTATTATAAGGAACATAACGTCAATATTTCATAGCATGTTTGAGAAATAGTAATAGTATGCTATGTAATGTTTACGTTGTGTTCCTTAAAACAGGCTTCAAAATACATCGTTGCAGGCCTAGGCCTGCAATGCGATCGTCTATTGTTTCATGTCACACAGCACCATGATGTTTAAAATAGGTCTATGGCATCATAGCATTTAACCATTTAAAAAAAAACTATAAGCAATATTTGCGTTTTGGTTCATTATGACATTCTGCCACTACGCTTATTTAAGGTAAGGTAAGATGGTGATGGTGATGGTAATGGTGATCTGCCTAGAGAAATATTTCACCATCAACATCATCACCATCATCACCATCATCATCATCACCATCACCATCATCATCATCATCATCATCATCCATCACCATCATCATCACCACCACCATCATCATCATCATCATCATCATCACTATCATCATCATCATCACCACCATCATCATCATCACCATCATCACCATCATCATCATCATCATCATCACCATCATCATAATCATCATCATCATCATCACCACCATCATCATCATCATCATCATCATCATCATCACCATCACCACCATCATTATCATCACCACCAATTTCATCGTCATCATCATCATCACCATCACCATCATGATGACGACGACGACGACGATGATGATGATGATGGTGATGGTGCATGTTTGAGAAAAGCACTATACAAGCCTCAGCCGGAACAGGGGTTGCCGGCCTCGTATCATGCCGGCCTCTTGTACCACTCGGCCGTCAACTTAGATACTCGGCCGGCAACCCCTTAAGTCCCGGCCTCTGCAGTAATGTACTATTATGCTATACGCGGCGTCTGACGTCAGCGTCCATGCTCCGATCGACGTCTGAACGCAACGCATAGCGTCAGCGGTCAATACGTCGTCGTCGTCGAAATAACTAGCGACGCGGCGCATAGCATTTGTATGCTGTGTAGGGCGCTCCAAGAAAATTGCATTATATCAAATGTTTAACCTACTCTGTAATTTGTAGCTGTTGGTTCTCCGAAAATAAAATAAATAAATAAATAAATAAATAAATGACCATTATGTATTTCGTCCATTATTATTTTTAACCCCCGACACAAAAAGAGGGGTGTTTTAAGTTTGACCGCTATGTGTGTGTGTCTGTCTGTCTGTCTGTCTGTCTGTGGCATCATAGCTCTTAAGCGGGTACACCGATTTGGATGCGGTTTTTTTTTAATAGAAAGCAGGTTTCTTAGATATGTTTCATCAAAATCGGTGCAGCCGTTTCAAAGTTATCAGCTCTTTTGTTAGCTGCGGAAGAGATCTTAGACGCATAACGGGCATTGATAGTGGCATAATTGCGTTGGGGGTTTTTAAAATTTTTAATTTATAGTTATTAAACTTTATATATTTTGATACATTCCCATTGAAAGTTACGAAATACGTTAAAAAAGTTGTCGGTGATCGTTGTTACTAAGGGCTCATAATGTGTTGTTTGCAGGTCGTCGGGCGCGGTGGGGGCGGTGCCGGCGGCGCGCGGCGCGGCGGGGGAGGTCGCGGTGACCGCGCTGGCGCTCGCCTCGTCGTGCCGCCTCTACACCGCTGCTGGCGACAAGCTGCGTCTCTGGGACTTGCGCATGTCAGTACCGGTCTTTCATTTTTTCATCTACACCCATAACATAACTTCATTATAAATTATTAGGCGACCAAACTAAAGAGTACGTGGATGAATCAATTTTTTTGAAGACAGAAAGAAAGTAAAACATTTATTTATAACAACAATAACACGTACACAGGCAAAAATAAGAGTTACGAACATGTACATAGACACAGGAATATACATATTAGTGCTGCTACAAAAAGGGTCCCGGCTCAGCATGTCGCTAGTTAAAAACCAGCACTGGTCTTCCGCCGGGCTACAGTATAGCAATATCACGGAAGGCCACACTAAACAGACACAAATTATATAAAAATCATAAAAAAAAACTTATCATTCTGACATAAAACTAGCCGACTACAGAGCCCTAAAAACTAAACATTCAAACTTTAACATTCAAGGCTTCCACAGACCGAAGCGATTTTTTTGTTGTTTACTCTGTCCCTGGTTGTCCGAGTGACACTTCATACTGCATAGTAAAATGCTTAGGTTGTCCCAGGGACAAAATTTGTGTAACCATAGCAACTGGTGGCACTAAAAAGTTGATTCAACCACGTCGATAATGCGACGCGTGAAAGTAAATTAATTACTAATATTGCATTTGACTGGCTAACCCGACGCCATAACTATTGGTTGTTGTCAGCTGAAGTTTATTTACATTTACATCTAACGACCAGATGGCCTAGTGGTTAGAGAACCTGACTAAGAAGCTTGAGGTCCCGGGTTCGATTCCCGTGTCGGGGCAGATATTTGTATGAAAAATACGAATATTTGTTCTCGGGTCTTGGGTGTTTAATATGTATTTAAGTATGTATATATCTATATAAGTATGTTTATCCGTTGCTTAGTACCCATAACACAAGCTTTGCTTAGTTTGGGACTAGGTCAATTGGTGTGAATTGTCCCGTGATATTTATTTTTATTTATTTTTAATTTAGTTCAGTACACCTTTCTATACTCTATTCAAGATAACGAGCTAATGCTGAGGGCAGACAGCTGCACGTGATTCGTTTGAGATACAACACTAAAGCCGCTGATTGGTTTACGCGCCGCTAGCAACGTCTTTTTAACCAATCACGCGAGGCTGTGTTCTCTTAGTACTAACTCGTTGACTGTAATGGTACAAGTTTGTGTGTTTTGTGCAGGATGGAGTGTGTGTGCAAGCTGTGGTCGGGTCATGCGGCGGCGGTGATGTGCCTAGCGCTGGGCCGTGCGCCGTCGGGAGACCTGCTCGCCACCGGCTCCAAAGACCACTACGTGCGGGCGCTGGACGTCACACCACAAGACACAGGTCACACACACACACACACACACACACCTTAAAATGGGACAACGACTTTTTAAGGTTTTGGGCAGAGTCAAACTTTTCATTGCAAAACAAACATCTTACCACCTTTAGTGCTGGGTGACGAAATCAAAAAATAATGTGTCAAACTCTTGGCAAGATTTTTGAAATATTATCTTTAACAATTACTATTAATATAGTATTACAAACCAGAATAGAAGGGGATTTATTTTTTAGAAAAGAAGTAATGTCACCGTAAATAGTCTTTAATTTTAGAACCAAAACTTAATCAAAAATTAAATGAAAGTAATTCAAATCTAGCTTAATCTAGTGGCAAGGAAATACGTCCGTTCCGTCCGAAAGTCGCCGAAAAAGTGCTCGAGCCGCGCTGTGTCGCTAAGTCGAGCGATTCCCTATTCTACCGCTCTCGCCATGTGACGTCACGATGACGCGCCGCCACTTGTACCCGCTTCTTGGTCTATTATTGCTAATACGGCCTCTCCTGATGGCGAGGCGTCCTCGACCGCATCTTGTCTGGATGACTCTTCGTAGCCTTGGGGGCTGTCAGCATCATGGTCATCTGAAAAACAACATCATTTTAGCCAAACATCCAGTAATCTAATGTGTGATAACAATTAACAGCTCTTTGTCACAACTGTAAGTGTGCACTCAAACACCTGTGACCAGCGCATGAACATTGTTATCCAACAGTTACATACACAAGTAATGCAAACAGTATAAGTGATTGGATTATGCTTCCATAGCAAAGCTATACCAGCCGGTAAAGGCTGCCAGCACACACCATAGGTAGCTGCCATAAGGCAAGCGCATGTGGCTGTGAGGTATGTAAACCTCCCTTGAGAAATGCCGCACACGTCATAGGTAGCTGCCGTAAGGCAAGCGCACGTGGCTTCTCAAGTAACAATGCACACGTCATAGGTAGCTGCCGTAGGGCAAGCGCACGTGGCTTCTCAAGTAACAATGCACACGTCATAGGTAGCTGCCGTAGGGCAAGCGCACGTGGCTTCTCAAGTAACAATGCACACGTCATAGGTAGCTGCCGTAGGGCAAGCGCACGTGGCTTCTCAAGTAACAATGCACACGTCATAGGTAGCTGCCGTAGGGCAAGCGCACGTGGCTTCTCAAGTAACAATGCACACGTCATAGGTAGCTGCCGTAGGGCAAGCGCACGTGGCTTCTCAAGTAACAATGCACACGTCATAGGTAGCTGCCGTAGGGCAAGCGCACGTGGCTTCTCAAGTAACAATGCACACGTCATAGGTAGCTGCCGTAGGGCAAGCGCACGTGGCTTCTCAAGTAACAATGCACACGTCATAGGTAGCTGCCGTAGGGCAAGCGCACGTGGCTTCTCAAGTAACAATGCACACGTCATAGGTAGCTGCCGTAGGGCAAGCGCACGTGGCTTCTCAAGTAACAATGCACACGTCATAGGTAGCTGCCGTAGGGCAAGCGCACGTGGCTTCTCAAGTAACAATGCACACGTCATAGGTAGCTGCCGTAGGGCAAGCGCACGTGGCTTCTCAAGTAACAATGCACACGCCATAGGTAGCTGCCAAGCTGGGCAAGCGCGCGAGGCTTGTATATCACTCACCATCTGTGAAGAAGGCTGCACACGTATGTGGTGTCCACTCTCCGCGCCAGAGAACCATGTGTTCCGCAGCTGCCTGAGTCCTTTTACCATAGGATCCCGCTAAAAGCTCCAGCTCGTATCGGTGGTGCGGGAGCTGCTGTATTACTTTGTAGGGACCCCTCATGCCGGAATCCAATTTGCCGGAACTCTGCGAGCTTTTTCCCACGAAAACGAAGTCGCCCAAAGCATATTCACGTGGCGGCTTCCGCTTTTCATTGACACGTTGATCTTGACTGGTCTGGTTCGCTTCCAAGAGTTCTGAAGCACGTTGACGCCTTAATGTCATCAGTGCCTCGCGGTTCACATGTGAGTTGTCCAGTGCTACATCCCTGACTAACGCTCTCAACACAGGTGTAGTTGCTTCGACTCCAATTAAAAGTTGTAAGGGTGAAGCCTGAATCGTAGCTTGTTTGGTGATATTAAGAGTTAGTTGAATTTTCCATAGGGTGTCGGACCAACTACTGCCTTTGTTATTTACCTCGACACGTAACAGGTTTAGGACGGAGCGGCAATAACGCTCAGCTTGCGAATTTTCTTGATGCATGCCAGGCGTTATTAAATGTGTAGCACATCCCATCCCAGAGACCCAATTTTGAAATCCTGAACTTTCAAACATTCTACCCCGATCGGTTACAATTAGAGAAGGTGTACCGAATAAGGAAAGGGCGTTTGTGAATACGCGCTTTAATTCGTTAGTATCCTGTCTGTGCAATGAATATAAGAGGCAGAATTTTGAAAAGGCATCTACTAGTACTAAGACATACTTGAATCCATTCGACTCTGGTAGTGGACCTAACACATCCATATGGACAGTGGAGAACGGACTTTCAGGCTTAGTCCAAGATTCTATGGGCTGATGAGGAGCCCGAGGGATATTTTTTGTTGATAAGCAAACCACACAATGGCCAATATATTTTTTTACAAATAGCCTCAGGCCCGGAAACCAGAAATGACGGAGAATTAGGTCAACAGTTTTATCCATGCCAATATGTTCATGATCGTCGTGGAATACACGTAGGAGGCTCAATCTGTGGCCTTTTGGGATAAAACACAGGAGACGTGATTCTTCGCCGGAAGGACTATATTTGTAGTACAAAAGGTTGTTCTTAACTACATATCGGGATGGATCTAACTGTCCGTCTCTCAATTTCTCCATCAGTTCCTGTGTCTCGGAATCGGCTGTCTGAGCAATTTGAGCCCAATTATTAGGGCGACGAATATGCGACACATTCACTGGATTTCGACTTAAAAAGTCGGCATGTTGCATTAGAGCACCCTTTCGATATTCAATGGTGAAACGGAAGTCTTGCAGGTAAACCCACCAACGAGCTACCCGTGGGATAAGGTCTTTCTTTCGTTCGGTTAATTTCAGTGAGTTACAATCCGTCACTATCTTAAAGTCAATGCCAATAAGGTAGTGGCGAAAGTGTTGTAGTGCTTTAACTATGGCCAGAGTCTCGAGCTCATAGCTGTGATATCGAGACTCCGCGCCATGCGTTGCTCTACTGAAATAACCGACGACGCGCTTCCGTCTACCTTCGTGCTCTTGTAGCAAAATCGCGCCGTAACCGTTTGCACTGGCGTCAGTGTGAAGCTCAGTGACTAATTTTGGGTCGAATATTGCAAGGACGGGTTCTTCCGTTAAGCAAGACATGATTAAATTACGTGCTGAGTCTTGTTCTTCACCCCAGATAAACGGTTGACCTTTTTTTGTAAGCTTCGCAATGCTAGCAGTTTTAACTGCGTAGCTAGGTATGTATCGTCTAAAGTACCCAGCTAAACCCAAAAATTGCCGCACTTGCCTAACATTTGTAGGTTTAGGTGACTTTAATAGAGCTTCTACCTTTCTAGTACTCGGTCGTACCTGACCTTGGCTAATGAGTCTTCCTAAATATTCGACTTCAGTTTCTAAAAAGGTGCACTTCTTGAGATTTATAGAAAACCCAGCGTTTGTAAGACAAATGAGCACCTGACGCAGTAGATCTAGCCCTTCTTCTACCGAGTCTGATAAGACCAGCACATCGTCTATATAATTAAGGACCTTGCCAGTGTCAGCTAACTGTTTTAAAGTTTTGGATATGATCCGCTGATAGACTACCGGTGCATTCGTCAAACCGTAGGGCATTTTCAAATACTCAAAATGACCCTCCGGTGTGACGAACGCAGTTTTTTTAATGGATTCATCATCCTTAAGAGGTACCTGGTGGAATCCAGTGGCCATATCCAAGCTCGTAAAAAATTTGCTGTTGCCTAGTTTGTCTATGTGATCATCTATCAAGGGCAAGGGGAATCTATCCTTAATAGTAATTGCGTTTAATGCGCGATAGTCGACGCACATCCTATCAGACCCGTCCTTTTTTTTGACGAGTATGATAGGACTCGCGTACTCCGACTGTGACTCTCTGATGATTCCTTTACTCAATAGATCGCCTATAATGTCACGAACCCTCAACTTTTCATCCGCGGATAGCTTATAGGGGCGATAGTGCACAGGAACATCACTTTTTAACTTTATTTCCATACTGCCAGTATTGACGGTAGATGTCGCTGTACCGGTAACAAAAGAAGTGGAAAATCCACTAATCAGCGAAAGTAAACGATTTTTCTCGTCGCCCACTAACGGCGTATTTATTAAATCAGACTCTAGATCGCGTATGTGATGTACCTGAGTTGCATTGTCTACCCTTGTCAGCCTATGTCCGTTACTCGTGCGTATATAAGTAATCCCTTTACGATTTAGAGCATCTGTTCCTAATAATACGGGCGCGCTAATGCAACTGGAAGGCACTACAAACAGATCCACCTCAATGGAAATCTCAGGGAATTCAATCACGGTCGTTACATAGCAAGTAGATTCTATCTCCTGACTACCTATACCACGCAGTAACCGGTATGATGGAACCCTTTTGCAAGTTAGATGTTTAAGAGCCGCGTCAGAAACTAAAGAAATATCGGAACCACTATCGATTAAAACGTCTACAGGAACTTTATCAATTACCGCTGTCATTGTATTACCGCATTGGATGTCGTTTGACAAAAATTTACTTTGCTACTATCCTGACCTTTAGATTCGACGCGTTGTTTGGCAAAACACTTATCAGCAGTATGCCCTAGCTTGCTGCAATAGGTACATGTTATGGGAGTTTTATTTGATTCAACGAAGGTTGTAGTTGGCTTATTAGATTCAATTTTTTGCCACTTAGGACAACGAAATTTCGTATGGCCGATGTCACCACAGTTAAAACATTTCGTATTTGGTTTTAAGATCTTATGTTTACGAGATTCAGATAAATTTTGATTCGACGGACGAACAACATTGTGGGTACTTCGAGAATAAGTCTTAGGTTTAGTATAAACGGATAGAAATTCCACCAATTCGTCATGTTCTAATTTAGCGTTAGAAGCGGTGGCTTTGATCTGGGGGTCCGTGATACCTCGAATAACAATAGCAGTTTTTAGGTCGTCCGATAGCCCTTTAACAATATTCAAACGCAACAACGACTTACGTGCGTATTCGGCATATGAAGGAAAACTATTAGAGTCGGTTTTCATTACGTCAAATAAAATGTTCGCGACATCGATGATTCGAGGACAGAGTGACCGGAATTCCGCTTTAAAGTTTGTCCATGAACGGTCATTGGACACCCAATCGTCCAGCCACGTACGCGCATCGCCCTTCAGGCAACGCCCTATACGCGACAAGCACTCACGGTCGTCCCAGCGATTAATCTCGCAACCTTTATCAACCTCTGCGCACCAAACATCGAAATCGTGAACATTAGGGTCAAAATTCGAAATATAATAATGACTTGGCTTGGTAATGAGCGATGTTAACGCAGTCACAATCTTATTTGTCACTTCGCAAACCGGTTCAACCGGCGGTGCGGTAGATTTACTTTTAGCAACAGGCAATGGCGGCGTATGATCACGTACTGAACGTGGCGGTTCAGAGACAGAGGTGGAGAGTCTGCCTTCAATTGCATTTAATCTAACAAGAATCGTGTCAAGTGCCTGAGGACTAACACGTCCAGTACGCGAATTATCGCGACGCCGCTTATGAGAACTACGATGAGAATGAACATGACCCTCGCGGGACCTACTACGATGTCTACGTGAACTATTAGATCGCTTCCGAGAGCGGGAAGACCGTCCCGCCATTGTAAAATCAAAGTGTACTTACGGTTTGTCACAACTCACCACCAAACTAAACTAAAGTTAACTAATTTTTTTTTTCTTTTTTTTTTTTATTAATCAGAGACGACAACGAGCAAGACTGTGGTCTATCCCACTTCTGATATTACAAACCAGAATAGAAGGGGATTTATTTTTTAGAAAAGAAGTAATGTCACCGTAAATAGTCTTTAATTTTAGAACCAAAACTTAATCAAAAATTAAATGAAAGTAATTCAAATCTAGCTTAATCTAGTGGCAAGGAAATACGTCCGTTCCGTCCGAAAGTCGCCGAAAAAGTGCTCGAGCCGCGCTGTGTCGCTAAGTCGAGCGATTCCCTATTCTACCGCTCTCGCCATGTGACGTCACGATGACGCGCCGCCACTTGTACCCGCTTCTTGGTCTATTATTGCTAATAATAGATTAAACTACGTAGACATCTAATAATTGAGTTTTCTCTTCTGTCCGCAACTTTATCAAAGAAAATACGTGTTCGAATACGTGTCGTCATTTAAAATTTACTTAAAACGGGACATTTTTGCGTCCCCAAGTTGTTTTTTGGGACATCGGGACAGAGTACCCGGGAGCGGGACAGTTTCGTTTCAAAGCGGGTCACATTATGTATAGGTGCTTTTCCGAGATGTGCTGTGCTGCTAGGATGTGAAAACTATAGTGGAAAAATACGGATAACTCACCTCTATGAACGAGTTTAGCTCGACATATTTCGGGCTAGTTTGTAGCCGTTCCTCCTGGAGCACACGCCACGGCCGCTGCTACCAAACACGCACTGACTGACTAACTACTGCGCTGACTGAGCTTTAACTTAACTATTACAGGGGGCTGGGAAGCGTCCAACAGGCGGCTGCTCGAGCCACCGCATTACGACGGCGTACAGGCGCTTGCACTCTCCGGATCTTCGCTATTCAGCGCCTCCAGAGACTCCAGCCTCAAACGATGGAGTCTGACCGAAAACACTTTGACACACGTAAGCGTGGCATTTCATGTAGTTTAATATAACAAACATAATAACAACAATAAATAATATTTAACAAACATAACAAAGTTGTTGTGTATATTTAATAACAAAGTTTGACGAGTTTGACGCCAGCTTCCCAAAGTTCGCCTAAATTAGGAGCGAACGTGTAATTTGAATATTTTACGGATTGCAAAAACAACGCTTAGTAAGTCTCATTTTGTAAAGATAAAGATAAAGATAAAGATATTTTATTTAATAAAATAAAATAAATAATAAATATCACGGGACAATTCACACCAATTGACCTAGCCCCAAAGTAAGCTAAGCAAAGCTTGAAGCTTTAGATTGGTGTGAATTTGTTTAAACATGAGTATCAGTAAATACAGGTGGTCACATAAAAAACAAACAATCAAATGTCCCGAAAGTGCCGAAAGGGCTTATCTAAATTTTGTGAGTGTATGTTTGTTGCTCTTTGACGCTAAAACAGCGGGATGGATGTGGATGGATTTTGATTTGTAGATTGTAGATTTGTTGAATACATAAGCTATCTAATCTTAAAAGAATGAAAGAAACACCGGAAAACGAAAGGATACAGGAACAAGTGAACACGAGATGGTCCCAACTCCGTATTACGCCTTACGTATACGTACGGGGGTTTTTAGAAAAAATGCACCCTTTTTGCCTTAATTATCCTTAATTTTCCTTACAAAATATATTAGTCAGTTTTGTGATGGTCCATACTACATGTACCTATGGACTGCGTCACAAAACTGACAATTAAAAGTGGGACGATTTTTTTATTGCTGAAATCGACAGTGCTTGTGATTCTGAGTAGAAATTATCCAAAATTTGTTAGGTTTATAAAAAAAGTACAGGGTACACTTTTTCTGAAAATGCCCGTATTAGTATTACGGCCTTACGACCGGTAATGATCTACCATTGGGTGGAAAAATGATCCCAATACGCATACATACGCATGTAAAATCTCGCAACCTCAACTGCTAAGTTTTAGAGACTTTTGATTAAATAAAATCTATGGTACAATTTTTGAAATTTCCATGGAACTTTATGTCATTGCGGACGGTATATTTGGATAAAATAAAGAAGTTTTTTTCGGGTTTTAACCCTTTATAAGGCCCCCATTTATTGGAGCATACTACCAGTGAATCAAAAGCAGCTATCGAATCCGTAGGTACCTGACAAAGGATATTTTTAAAGCTAGTCGTATTTTCATTAATTACAATGGAAATTGTAACGTATAGTGTAATCAATAAGGTGGAAATTCCAACTCAATGTATGCGGTCGCTAAATCGCCTCGGCCTCATAAAGGGTCGATCAAACGTTCTCGAATGTGTTTGTTTTAGAGCGTGATGAACGCGCACAAGGGCTGGGTGACGGGCGTGTGCGTGGTGGGCGCGGAGTCCGCGTCGCCGCTGGTGGCGTCGTGCGGGCGCGACGCGGCGCTCCGCCTGTGGAGCCCCGCGCTGCGCCCCGCCGCGCCGCCCGCCTGCCTCGCCGACGCGCCGCACGCACTGCGCGCGCACGTCGGCTCGCAGCCGCGCGCGCTCTACACGGCCGGCAAGTGAGTCGCGACACACGACGCACGATACACGCCACACGATACACAATACACGATACACGGCACACGATACACAATACACGATACACGGCACACGATGTACGATACACGCACACTATACACGATGTACGATACACGCACTCTATACACGATACACGATACAGAGTGATACCTGGCCCCTATTTCACCACAGCTTTAATCTCATGTCAAGGTTTCCCGACAAATCTACAATAGTCACTATTTTGAAAAAAATTGATAACTTTACTTAGTGAACTTAACTCGATTAACTTTTCAAATCGATTTAAGAATTGAGCTTTTTTCAAAGTAGTGACGAAACGAAATATGTCGACTAGGAAATATAATTCTATTTTCACAACATAATTTAGATACTATAAACAAAACGCCTGTCATTTTTATAAGCATTTCTATAGAAAATAATTTACAAAATTGTCACATGTCGGCTATCGCTCGACAATCGTCATTAGACATGTCATTGACAATGTCACGTTGATGAAATAGGGGCCAGGATAACTGGGATATCAAGAGACCAGCGAGACTGTCTAATTTATAAAAGTATTCCACTTAGACGGTGTCTCCGACGTCCAGGTATCCATCTAATTCATAGAGTTTCCATTAATAGAGGCGAAGATTGAAGTTATTTCAGTTCCAAAAGTATGAATAAATCGTAAATAAATAAAATTACACTAAACTCAACGTTAAAATCTGCAGTAAATATTCCCAAATTATACATGAATTATAAACATGAAACGTAACAGTAATTTCAAACTAAATACAAACTGAAATATAGATGCACAGAAAAAACCCCAGAAAAAAGACTTTTTTCTTTGAAATATTTTTATATTTTTCACGGGATGACCGTAAAAGTAATAAAAAAAAATGAAGTTAAAAAAATAAATAGAAAAAGATACTTCATACTTAACTTGTAACAGTAATTGTTTAGTGATGGGATATGATGCCGGGATGTAGTGAGAAATAGTACTTAGGGGGTGTTTCACCACCTTATTGTCAAACTGCTGGTTACGTAACCAGTGAATAAACTAAGTACTGGACAAATCTGTCAGCTAGTGTTTTTTCAGTTTCACCACTCCGGTCCTGTGCAAACTAAGTACCACTTAACTAATCGTGGGTTTAACAAAAAGTCGGAATGGCAACGTCGCATTTCACGACCACGCGTTCCTGTTCGCACACTTTCGTTCAAAGAGTCACTCATTATTAAAGCAAAAGAAATGGTTAACTATATAATTTTTGAATACATCTATTTTTTTTGCATAAACAAACATGTAACATTATAATTGATTCAAAATCGGTATTTATTTACGATACTTTGTTAACAACAACAAAGAAAAATAAAATCACGTAAAACGAATCGAAAAGTGGCGCCAACCCATTTGACAGATAAACTTTTTTTTAATGGCGACATACAAGTTCAGGTAGAACAAACGATAGAGCCACTGAAAAAAAGTTTGTTATTAAAAAATATTACGAAATTTTGGATTTATTTTTACATACTAAAAGTGTACCTACATTTTTTTATTCAAATCTTGATATTTAAATTATTTTATGCAATTTAGGACCTTTTTCTTTCAAAAATTAAAAATACTTTGATTTATTTTTCTGAAACCGGCTGAAGGGCTCTCCAACCATGGCCACAAAAAAATAAACTAACTTTATGTGACGGATAAAAATGCTAAATGCCTCCTGATCTGATGGTCAAATTAAGAAACAGTTTGTCCGTCACCTAGCGCTAATCGAGACTGGTGAAACGGAAATTTTAATTCCATCTGTCAAATAAGGTTATGATTAAGCTAATCCGAACTTTAAGAAAAGTGGTGAAACAGCCCCTTAATCTGATAAATTAGATGTAAGATAACTTCAATCCGTATTCAAATGTGCTAAGGTGTGAGTATGTTGCAGCGGCGGCGACGTGCGAGTGTGGCGCGTCGTGCTCGACTCCTGAGACGAAGGTAGCGCGTAGGCTAGAGCCACTGCACGCTGGGGGCTGGGGTCGATAAACCACTACACTTACTGCCCTTACTGATCCTACGTTTTCACTTTGGTGGCTCTTTGCGAGGTTTTAACCGCTTATTATTGTTTACCTGGCTTATTTTCGGCTTAGGATCATAAAACACTTATCCGAAACTTGCACTTGTTCAGTCCTAATACGTACACTTGCCCAAAAGGGGCAGTTTTTCGAATTGTGAACTTTTCCAATGTGTTCGCACAATTTCACTCAAAAGAATGGCTAAAGATGTGTTTAGATTAAAAAACCGGCCAAGAGCGTGTCGGACACGCCCAAGATAGGGTTCGGTAGCCATTACGAACAAATCAAGTAATATTTTTCAAAGGATTTCGTATGTGTACGGAATCTTCCAAGTTGAGGTATGTTTTATATATACCTTAGACTACTATTTACTCCTAAACTACAAATAATTCCCAAGCAATTTTAGCCGCTATAATTTTTCTTGTAAATATAATATATTTACTACCATTCTGAATTTTTTCAAATTTTTCCACCCAACAGTTTAGATTTTAGAGGGGGGGGGGGGACGGTCGATTTTAATGAAAATTTTCACTTTAAAGTTGAATATTTCGCAAACAGATCACTGAATAGAAAAAACATGTTAGAAACCCCCCAATGGTTTTAATAGACCTATCCAACGATACCTCACACTATAGAGTTAGTCGAGAAAAAAAAATCACCCCCACTTTACGTCTATGGGAAGTACCCTAAAAAAATTGATTTTAGTTTTTTTATTTAATCACTTTGTCGGCGTGACTGATATATATATTCATGCCAAATTACAGCTTTCTAGTACTAACAGTCTCAGAGCTTAGCCGCGGACGGACAGACAGACAGACGGACAGACATGGCGAAACTATAAGGGTTCCTAGTTGACTACGGAACCCTAACTAGTTGACCACGGAACCCTAAAAAGACTGGTATGTAAAAGGAAAATGACGTCGAAAAGTGTGAAATTGCCCGGGAATAAAAAAAAATCGTATAATTCTTTATAAATTATTTTTTATGAAAGTACATATTAATGTGCACATTTGGGTATACTTGCTTGGTGCACTTTGTGGGAAAATACTCGAAAAAAAAAATGCAAATTTTTGGAAAGCGCACTCTTTTCAAGACGTTGGTCCTTCTAAGGACGTGCACGTTTTGGAAAGTAGAGTTTTACTATACCAAGCCTTATTGTCTAACGTGTTGCAACTACCATCTCTATCAGTCAAACTGCTTAAAGTAGCCGTAGAAAGAGACTACTGTGGTTGCGAGCGCGTTATACAATATAGCCCAGCAGCTCATTACTAAAATAGTTGCTATGCTCGTAGCAAATTAATTCTACAAAAAGATAAATTCAGTGATCAGACTTGATCAGCAGATTTTAGTGAACAACGATGACAAGTGGTCATTACACAGAAGAATCATCTACTAACCCCGTCCCAATGTTGTTACAATTAGCTCATTCTTAGCGCAAATGTATGCTACAGTCAACAAACAGTCCCAAGTAACCTTTTAAAACGAAACTTAAAGCCACTTGCACAGTCCAGGGTCAAAAAACTAAATTGTTAACCCTGGGTTAAGAATGACCGTTCCATACATTTTGACACTTTTTAACCATGGGTTAGCAAATTAAGTAGCTAATCCAGGTCCGCGCAAGCCGGCCTAAGAGACTAATTTTCAACTAGATCTTACTAACTAGTTTATCATGAATACGATCTGATGTTTTACACTCCCAGCACTCATTGCCGCCGCCGCTTCATCGCATCACATGTCATCTACGCTGACGGAACTTTGCTTTTTTGCCGTTTATTTACAATCCGTATTACTGTGCCACTAACACTCGCGTCCTTCTAGCTTTCAATGTCTTTATAAACACGTGTCTTACTAACTCTGTACTTACTATTTGTAGTGTTTCTTCTGTTCTTCTTATATTCTTAGGTCTCATCTGATCTAGTGTTGTTTTTTTCTTTTATTCCTTGTTTGAAATTAGATGGTTGGACTGTCCATTTTTTTCTTGTAAATATCAGTTAGACTAAATTGTCTTATGTATATTCTACATAATTTTTGTGTGTACAGTTGAATATACTGATTCGCGTACCTCTGCGAGTACAGCCTGTTCACAGACTATGAGGGTGTTTTGACAGGTGGAATATCGCTAGATGGCGTTAGTATCGTGATAATACGCCTTGCTAATACGGTAAAGGTGAAAGCCATTTAAAAAAAAAACTATATGAGCCAAGCCCAACCAAGGCACAAATTTATACAGACGACCAGATGGCCAAGTCGTTAGAGAACCTGACTATGAAGCTTGAGGTCCAGAGTTCGATTCCCGTGTCGGGACATATTTGTATGAAAAATACGATTGTTTGTTTTCGGGTCTTGGGTGTTTAATATGTATTTAAGTATGTATATATTTAAATAAGTATGTTTATCCGTTGCCTAGTACCCATAACACAAGCTTTGCTTAGCTTACTTTGGGACTAGGTCAATTGGTGTAAATTGTCCCGTGACATTTATTTATTTTTATTATTTATTTAAATGTCAAGTTGGACTTCATGGTAATAATGCCATCTAGAGATATTTTGCCCCCTACAATGCCCCAGGACGGTTGCCGGCGCCGCGGCAGGCCAAGGCGAAGATGGCGGGATGACCTAGACACGTTCTCGAGCGACTGGTCAAACACAAGTGCAGACAGGGCGAGTTGGAAGTCCAGGGGAGAGGCCTTTGCCCAGCAGTGGGACACTGAAACAGGCTATTAAAAAAAAAAAGATATATTTTGTGTGTCAGAAAACCCTTATATCACAGTTAATTCTCTCGCAGATGTACAATATGTCAATATGATATTAGCAGTTAAAAAAGGTTTTATAGTTATACGCGATTCAGTTTCTTCAATGTACAGTCCAAACTATTCGATTCATAACCCAGTTTAAAACTTTCTCACAGTGAGCCATGCCATAATACCTTGACAAGTGCTGTTTTGATACCAATATAATGTTATCTGTGAAAAGGTTCTACCATTGTTCATTTGGTTCATTGTTCAGTCAGCAGCAGAAGCGTATGAACTGTTACGGTGCTCACAATGATCTACACACGACTCTACCGCCAAATTAATAAGGGAGTACAGTAAGATTATTTCCAATTTGACACTCGGGACGTCTCAGTTTTAACCGTAAAGGTTCGTGTTTTCTCATAGAGTACTTATATAAAATCCTAGAATTTAATCACATAAAATAACCAAACATATTTAATGTAATTAATAACTATTGCACTTCCGATCTCTCTCGATGAATGTCAAGAATGGCCGAGTGCCAAAGTGGAAATAATCTTACTGTATCTGGGTAGGTCAATTAGAGCACCA
This sequence comes from Archips crataeganus, assembly GCA_947859365.1. Classification (NCBI taxonomy): domain Eukaryota; kingdom Metazoa; phylum Arthropoda; class Insecta; order Lepidoptera; family Tortricidae; genus Archips; species Archips crataeganus. The sequence goes on along the minus strand of OX402048.1, from coordinate 4,771,948 downwards.
CAACTGCTCATCCACTTTTGCTGCTGATTGTTGTACATAGTACCTCTAAAATCGATAAAGGGTATAGAGTTCTGCCCGTCTAAAATAAATCAAAAACTTAACGAATTCTGACTATATTAATTTACTCGCAAACGGGTGAACCATAATATTTACACGTTTATCTATTAGAAATAGAAATAGAAATAGAAATGAACTTTATTGTATTGTATTGCGTCTAAAATACCTCTGATGTAACTACACTACATCTGTCTACAAAATAATTTGACATAGATTTGACAGAATTTTTAATGCTAACTGTTGATAAAATTACAATAGAATCCTTGACAAATTGAATTCCCTTATATTACAATAACTTTGGCTATTTCAACTCATAATAATTAATACCACATCTGTTAACATGTATACCTTACTCTTCTGTCTACTCGTGACTCGCGTCGTCTATAATTACTAAAGTAGGAAACTCGAGTCATACAAAATGTTCCAAACCGATCCGTGGTGCTTTTTCAAGGTTGGTTCGAGCGGAAAGCCAACCGTGAACCATGTATCGTCTTTAACACGTTCACTATCCTCATACAAAATGATTTCACAAAGTCACACGTCCAGGTGTGCTTCAATTTTGTAGTTGTCTTCGAAGTTGTGAACCTATAGTAGAAGCACGGACTCCTGAAAAAAGCTTCATGGCCCCACACTGGGGGCACTCGGACAGAGAAGGTATTAAGACCCAGGTGTGGTGTTAGGTTAGTTATGAAATTTAATCCTATTTCACTCTACTTCCATATTCTTAAACTGGTTACATTTTGTTCAGTGACGGACGAGTGCGATGCTGGCGCATCCGAATGAGATGACCCTCGGATGTGCCCTCCCCCCGCGCACTCACCCCGCCGCTGCCGCCGCGGCGCCCGCGCGTGTGGCGGTGACGCCCGGCCGCCTCTCTATAGACTACACCTACAGCGAAGCGGCTTAAGTCTTAAGGAGACGACTCCTTACCACTTAAGCCTCACACTTAACACGATCTTACTAATGACACGTAGATATAAGACCATGTTTTATCTGAACTATAAAAAGATTTTGAAGTTTCTTAGAAGGTATGACTTAGATTGATTTTTTTCTCTTATTCTGAGAAAAAAAGTAGATTTTATAACAAAAAGACAACTCTTTTACACCAGCCCTACAAAATTAGAAAACAGTTAATCATTTTATACCTTAATAGTAGGATATGATACGACAAATTCGATGAAGTTTTTAATACAAGTCATATATATTCAATTGAAGTAACTTTATGTAGGTGGGTCAATCAACTTTTTTTTGTAAATTTCTATTTACTCCTTTACAAGTAACTCAGTAATCTCTGGTTAGTGAAACCATAATTTTGCAGTAATTAGATAAACTGTTTATCATAGTGCGTATGTGAAAACCAAAAAAATAAGTATTTCTATGAAAAAATCCGGTCACCCAGGGGAAATACCACTATTTTCATACAAATTTCGGGGACAACATTGTCCCCTGGGTCACCCACGAAATAGAAGCTAAACAAAATAAAATAAATATGGCAATTACACCATTATTGACTACAAAAATCTAGGGTTTTGATAAGTATACTTTAAATAAGGAAAAATAATCAGTTTTTTAATTATTTCGGTTTTCATAGAAAGTAGCAGAAAATCGTTAACAAAAAAAAGTTGATTGACCCAGGTATGCGCTAGATTTTCAAATTTATTGAAGCCCATTAAAAAACTAGGCTTAGAACACGTAAATATTTAGAAAGTAGGCTTGTCTCTAGCGACTTGATATACTTTCAAATTAATTTTATTAAACTCGTTTAGATGGTATTAAATAAGAGCGATATAATTCGTATTATGCTGTGCTAAAGGAGTGTAGAATTACGTAGAATGATACAAGAACGATAGCTAGTGATAAAAGGTGTCAAAAAGAATTTTATCGCTCCGATCAATAAGAAACGCGTCCAAAATAAACACAATTAGATTTATATTCAAAACGGGTAAATACTTTACACTGGCTAACCAACTTTAACAAGATTGTATTGACAAATAAATGAACAAATCGAAGTAGTACCAAATTAAATTAATAAAACTCAAACATTTTAAATTTTAACTGACTATCATTGGAGAACTCGATCAGCATCAGGGACTTTATTCGATAACTTTAACATGTTCCTAGCCTATGGAGAGATATTGAGCACCAGTGTAATGCTAATATAATTTAAAGAAAGAAAAAGAAACATTTTAATTTTCTGAAATCTTTACCAAATATAGCAGGCTGCTCCAAAGTGATTAGATTAATTAAAAATTATTGAATGATAAACAGAGGTTAGGGACACGTAGAACTTTAAATGTAATATCTAATATATAAAAATCTCGTGTCACGGTGTTTGTTACCGAACTCCTCCGAAACGGCTCGACCGATTTTCATTAAATTTTTTCTCTACATTCAGTAGATCTGAGAATAGGTCGTAGGCTACTATTCTTCGCGGACATAGTCGCGGGCAACAGCTAGTATTTCATAAATAAGATCAAAGAATGATTAATATTTCAGTAATGTCAGTTCACGCTAGTGTAGCCTCTAGAACGGGGTTACTCACTCATAATCCATAAATAGTTAATAATATTAAACACATTCAGCTACAGCAGCTACGGCCTTCATACAGATAATAAGTATTATTGGAAAACCACTTTCCTTGAAACGGCCTTACCTAGGAGTTAGATAATCTGTTTTTAAAGTATTTTTATGGTACTGGAAGTATTTTACGACTGCGCAGTTTTTGAATCAGTATAACCCGTTCAATTAACAGCTATTCATTTGTATTCTTTCCCATTTGCTAAACGTTTTGGCCGTGTTTTTTAAACGACCACGCCTTATTGCCAAAAGTTACGCACAAAAACATATACGTCAACTGTAGACTAGCACATCACTCATCATCATCACATGTAAAGCTTTACCGTAGTTAGTTATAAGTACATAAAAAGAGCATGAAGCTTGGAGCACGTTCAGAGATTTAATTAATAAATTAAATAAAAGATAATCAGTATTTTTTGTCTATCAAGGACTTTTACGTAAAATCTTTATATTTTTCAAAATTATATAATGCAGGTCTTGTGTTATTTTCAACTTTCTTTTACTTTCTGATAACGTAATCTCTGTGTCACATCCGAGCTTCATCAAAGCTCCGCGTAGAATCACTTCAATTACTATGAATAATCTGTGATTAATCGAACAAATATTTTTATACATTCCTGTGTTACGGGTAGCGTGGTTGCCGTGATGGCACGTATTCGTATTTAACGAGTATAACGGTAGTGATCACTAGAGCTCGACGCAAGAAAGGATAAATAGTTTAAGCGACATAGTAGGTAGTTTATATACCCGTCTACATATTTTAGGTAATATTTTTTAATTGCCATTTTGCTTCAAGAATTGTAATTTTTAGTTCCAATGTTTTGTATTAAATTAAAATTAATTATTAGTTCAATTAATGACGCATAAATTAATATTGTGAAATACTTTAGAGAATTGTTTTGTCGCTTATCTTATTTCGCCCATCATGCATCGAACTGATAATATTTAGAATGAAATAAGTAAATTTAGGAACTAATGTCCAAATATTAACTTAGAAAAGACTAAAATAAATAATTACTGTTTTTATTTAATTTATACAATTAAGGGCTATGATTTTATGATGATCAATTATAGTTGTTTACAACAAGAAATGGATTTATTTTGTGTTTTTATGTAGGTAGTGTTTGTGTTTTTCAGTATTATTAAGAATAATGTATTATGCTGTATTTTACATTGATTTCTGATGAATTGATGCATATTTGCACACAAGGCTAATCAAAAATTTCTGAAGGTTTCTTTTTCTTCTTAATATAAAATAAGTATTATCAAATAATCATCACAAGTGAAGTAATACATTAGAATAGCATATAATTTACTGTAAAATAAATTGAATTTACGTCAGAGGGATGGTGACTTTAAACCCATACATAAATTCGTATACGCAGTATGCTTTAAAACTAAACGTAAATAAACTTATTTTTAATCAGTTACTTTCAAATACCTGCCACTCCAGAACAATCAACCGTTAAAAAATGACAGGTGTATAGTTAACATGTAATAATTATCAATATTATCATCTATGAGGACCATGTGTTGCCTGGACTGCAAAAGCAGTAATGCAGTTGCCATCCAACCCCTCAAAAGCTAATTAGTGTTTGAAACCATGTTGACTTAATGTGCTTTAGGGTGAAATTCTACTGCGACTTCGCACACTCCGTAGGAAAACTTCGCCAGTGCTGGTAGCAGGTGGATCAGTGGTGGCAGCTGGATCTAGTTATTCGAAACGGGGCAAAAGTGGACGGGCTTGTGCTAAGCATCCCCGTCGCGCTCGCCCATTGATCTGGCCCTGGCAGGTTATTGACCACGTATGCAGTGTGCGCAGTGGGGTTTCATTCCTAATCCAAGAGCTAGTTGACATTTTTTAATAGGTCTAAGAGGCATTGCAAAAACTTATAGGTACTTTTCTTTGGTGATATCTCAATAGAAAAATACAAGTCTAGCATTAAGAACAACCAGTAAATACCATGGTTGCAATGATTAAATGATTATGGATTATGGGTAATGGGGTTTAAACGACCGTTATTTTTTTTAAAGATGAATGATATTTTTGGCGCAAAAATTTTGTGCCAATTTACTTTTTTGGTACAAAAAAATATTTTTTTTTATATTATTAATTATTAATAAATTTTAATTTAGGTATTTATATCTGAAGAGTGAAAACAATAACTTGCAAAATTATTTAGTTGTACATTAGTTTGGTCTATACTATAACTTAGGCAGAAGTCTGCAAATGATATTTAATAAAAAATAAAAATATATTCGAAGCACGTTGAGTGTACAGTCGACTGCAAAAAGATCGATACCGCCAAAGTTACAAAGATATGTATACACACCTTTATTGACTTAACATTAAGGTCGTGTATACATATTTTTGTAACTTTTGCCGTATCGATTTTTTTGTAGTCGACTGTACTTCACTAAAAATATGCTCGCCTAATATACTTACCTACTCAGAAATGTCTACTAACTCTCGGGATATAAAATGTTAACGCTTGCGAGGCTATGAACAATGCTACGAGCTTTATTAACAATACAAAGATGTCTATAATGATGTTATTATTTTAAATATATATCGCCTAGCAACTAGTCATATAGTGCGTGCAGCTAGCGGCTTCTTTTCTATAGTGCATATTGCAATGCTACAAGTCAAAGGCACAGTACAAAAAACAATCAAATAGTATTAGTGAATATCAATACAACATCGCTAATACTCTGTGCTTGTAAATTCTTACCTACTTTATTATGCAATCGGGCTATGATTGAATATCGTCACTAATTCGAAAAAATCTTCAATCTCAAATCAATATGTAAACCAAAGTGAACCTTGATGCGCATGTAGGAAAGTTCACTTGGCCTTTTTTTTCACAAGCTACCCTCGACATGGTGTCAAGGCCTGTACTAGTCTAATTCTATATTCACTCCAGTTCTATATTTTATACCTCTCGTACTTTTATTCTAAATCCTGTATCTTTCTTGCATTCCTCATCTTTTATATATTTTACGGGCACTTGGCCATGTTATCGATTTTGAGAGACGGGCTTTTTTCAAAGTAGTGACGATATGTTGTTTTATCAATGTCTATCCCATAAATGTACATGGGGCCTGAAAATCCCCCGCGATAACGATCGCTTAGATACACGAAAAAAATGTTTTATTTTCGAACTGGACCATAAACTCATTGGTGGCTAGTGCCCCAGTATGCTTTCAACTGTAAATCATCTAAAACTACTAAAACTACCCCCGCAAAAAAACGACAATTCGCTTGCATCCACTTTTGTCAATCACATGTCATGCTTGTTAAATTAATGAATGATGTATTACTGTACATAAAAACATGAAATTAACAGTTAACAAGAGAAACATGTACAAAGGCGAACACTGCCCTGCAGACCCTAAAACGCAGTAAGAGCAAAAAAGCGATTAGACCATTATGTTCCTTACGCTGTGCTTATTATAGTTCAATATTCAACAAACGTAGAAACCCTCTTACTGCGTTTTAGAGTCTGCAGGGCAGAACATATTCCTTACAGGGATCTCTTTCAGATAACCTTAGAACGATTGACAGGACAATAGTAACAAGAGTAGGCATGCAATGAAGAGTAAAGAGAACCGAATCATAATAATATAATTAATGTTTTATAATTTTGACTTGTAGAATTGTTCCTTGCATCTCGCCGTCTTGTTTATTAGAATAATGTAAATGCCTAAAATTTTGCTCAGTTTTATTGATCTTCAATTTATTTGTATAAGTTTGCTCTCTAATTATAATATTATATTAATAACGAATTATTATGTGTATTGGTATTTGTGTTCTAAATTTGGATTATGTTGTGTTCTATTGATATTGAATATGTTCGACTATAGGTAAATTGAGTATGTCTGCAATGAAATTACATTATGGAATAAAAATGTTTATTTAATAAAGTTTTACAATCATGTATTTGTCATTTGATTCATTCAGTTCATGAAAATACCGCACAGTAGAAGATAAAAATTACATAGTTTAGTGCAGCGTTCTTTCGACACGTCCCCATAGCAATAATGAATGACATTAAACGCTTAAAGTCATGATGTGTCTCATGGACGTACCAGTAAAGTCACTCATAAGGCACATCAGGGAACCTATTAACTTTTTAATGCCAATGAAAAATATAGTCAGAGCATAGTGTTAAGTCGTCTTCACACAATGGCATAAGTTTCAAACTTTACCATACAGTTCATCAGTACTTTTAAAGCTCGTATCAAAATTGATAATCTTCCTGATTGAACTTTACGCGATTAACTTTAGGGTTCACTTTAGTTTACACGTCTATTTTAAATATGAGCTTTTTTAAAAGTAGAGACAAGTTAGATTTGTGAAGCTAGAGTACCTACGTTTAGGTCCTCTATACAACGAAGAATCACGTCATAATGATATATCTTTTTATTCCAAATATAGAGGCTATTTTGGTGTAAATGCGAAAGGGCCTTTACACATTGTAAATTTTATTATTAGATTTAAACTTTCTTCAGAAACGAAACTGTCGTCCTGTGCAGTACACAATGTGTAAAAGCCCTAAGAATACAATCTCTTTTTCACGATTTAAAACAACAAAACTATTTACAGTAATCTTAATAAAATAAATCATTTCTTGGCGCTTCCCCAAGAACCCGCTCATTCACCATAGAACACTATGATAGCAACTTAATTTATGTTAAAATTAACTTATCCTATTTGTCGGTATCCGAACCCCCACCCTTTCCAAACCTGAACGGACAGCAAACATTCCTTGCTCTCTTTCTAATGTATAGTCGACCAAGTATTCCTACATCATAATAAAAACAATGGGACTGACTGTCACATCGAATCATCACTGAAAATATGCTTTGATGTTTTAAGCCATACAGTTGATATTGAACTTTAGGTTGGTAAAGGAATTACTTGGTACAATCAAGTGCAAAAATGTGTATCGATTTAATCCTCTCATAATTACGTACCAATACCCCTTAATTCGACGACATAAGAGATAGATGGGACTTGGGACATATTTCGCACCCCCAACCGAATAAAGCGGTAATATGAAATGCCTTAGTTTGTAAACTAAGCTTTATCCGGTCGTTTTATGGCTTAGTTTGTAAACTAAGACATTTCATATTACCGCTTTATTCGGCTGGGGGTGCGATTTATGAGCAACTTGTATGCACTTGCACCCATATTTTTTACACTTGGCTGTACATAATGAGAAAGCCAACGTGATTTATTGGTTACGTTGGCATTTTCCGATGTCATTCGTCAATATATTCGTGCAAAATGTACGTTTATCGCTATTTCTCTCTCTCCGAATACTAACAACGAAGCATCATAATGTGAGCAGTTGACTGACGCATTGTTTTAGAAATAATCCGTTGGTATACGATCGTTCAAGATTGGAAAGGGCTCTTGTAAGATACCAATGGTCAACTAATCTAATATTTATACTTGGAGTGCTTGCTGTGTTTCCGATGGTGGTGACCGGGGGGCGTGGCCGGCGAGCGGCGGCGTCTGTCCCTTTCGCGCTCGCGCTCCCGTTCACGCTCTCTGTCGCGGGAACGCTCACTGTCCCGCTCTCTCTCGCGCGATCTGGATCGGGATTTTCGATCACTGTTGCAAATAAAAGTAACTTGAGAGAAGTACGTCATATCAACACAACGCGTAATAGGGATGTTGATGCCATTAAAAAATAATTCGAAGACACGACTCCAGTTAAAAAACACTTTATTTTAGCTCTGAAAACCAGATTAATTTTCGATTAATTGCAAAATAAGATTTTTTGTTACTTTAAAACCACGAGACCATTTACCATTCACCATTCAAACTACGAGAGAATTGTGTTTTGCAGCTCATAAAAAGTACGTCAGTTGATTGGTGGTATCAACCAACAATCCTATTGAGTGTTTCTTGTGTGTATTATAAGGGGGTTTTCAGTAAAATATGTACTCGTTTGTCTTAATTATCCTTAATTTTTCCATACAAAATTTATTAGTCAGTTTTGTGACGGTCCATACAACATGTATGGTTGACTGCGTCACAGAACTGTCAATTAAGAGAGGGACACTTTTTTATTTTTTTAAATCGATAGTGCTTGTTATTCTGAGTAGAAATAACCCAAAATTTGTTAGGTTTTAAAAAAAAGTGCAGGGTACACTTTTTTCTGAAAATGCCCATAATAAAAATTGGGAAACAGGCCGTTAGAGAACATAATGGCGACATCTGAGAAAAACATCTTACTCAAAATTTAATTAACTCTTTTAGGACTATTAATAGAGAAAAGAAAACAATACGCACCTATGTCGCGATCTTTTCAAGGGCGGCGACAAAGACGGGTCACGAGATTTCTTTGATTTTTTCGACGAAGTTCTGGAAAATAAACGTTTGCTGTTATATTCAGAGAGCTGGTACATATTTTAGAGTAGGTATTCAAGTGACAAACCAGCGCATACGCACGCACGGACGATGTACATACTCGTACATTTTTACATCCTACTAATATTAAAACGCGAAAGTTTGTAAGTATGGATGGATGGATGTTTGTTACTCTTTCACGCTAAAATGGTTTGACGGATTCTGATGAAATTTGGCACACAGATAGTTTATAATCAGGATTAACATATAGGATACCCGCCCGCTGATGCCCGCGACTTCGTCCGCGCAGTAAAGCCGTCCGTAGTAGTCCGTTTAGTAGTTTCGGAAATTAGCGTGTACATACAGACAGACGCATGATTTCTACTGTTTCATTATATGTATAGATATAGAAGAAGAATATTTGAACGACGATAACTTTTTTCATTGCTACCCGATTTTAATGAAACAAGCTTAAATATTGCTCCAAGTTAAGCTTCATCTATCTGCGAAAACCGCAAGAAAATCCGTTCAGTAGTTTCGGAGATTAACGTGTACATACAGACAGACAGACGCATGATTTCTACTGTTTTATTATATGTATAGGATACTAGAATTTTGATGATCTTTTCTGGCTTGTTCTTTTTTTTCAAAGTTTAATTTGGACGGTGCGAACTTACGAGTAGGTATCGTCTTCTGGTGAAGGTCTTCGCCTCGGTGAAGGCGACTCCAAGGCCTCCTCAACAGCCACCTTCGCTTCACGGGACGCCTGTAACAATACAATATAATTAATATACCAAAACATTAAAAGAAAAATTTCAACACGGTTCATCGTCTCCTTTCAGGAAAATCGTCTCATCCTTACGCGGAAATGCAGTCAGTCTTTGTGGACAATAACCTCGTAAGGCCCAACGTCCTAAATTTAGGATATAGTCAAGGTGAATGTAAATTTTTCTTTTCTCAATAAGTTTCAAATTACACAATTATTATTATTAATTAGTAACAGTCAAAATTTAACGTTGGCATTACGAGGGGAAATTAAATACTCACCAAACAAATCGCAAGTCAATTTAAACCATTAATAGTCATCATCATCATTATCATCTAAATGACTGATTGAATTGGGGATATCTATTTTTTTGCAATGTATAGTAAATCGAAAACCATTTCGAGATAAATGCTTTTCAACTCGTTTTCTGTAGTTATTTAATTTTAATATTATGTAACAAATAAGCAATGGCCTACATTTGACATTGGTGTAAATTGCGTGACCGGTCCAAGTCGTACTTTATTCTGTGTGGTTAGAATTCTTCACAATTTACGCGTGGATTATACTACCGAGTTTGATTTGGACCCGCTTTCTGACATCTAGCACTTTGACAGTGCCTAGTAAAGTGACAATAGTTACAGTGCACCACAACGCAAAAAATAATTAAAGCCTTATCGTACGCATTTAGATAGATTTAGAAATTTGGCAGTGTGCCCTCAATTATAATCTGACGTCATCAACCAAAATAGTTTCAATAATTAATTTTGAAAAAAATAGAGAACTAAATGACAAAATATTGAAATAAGTTTCTTATAATTGACTTTTCTTTACAAAAAAAAATATAAAAACCACTGTTAATTTTTTTAGACATTCCCAATTGCTAACAATATGTTTTAAGAGTGAATCAACTTTTTGTTGCCACCCGTTGCTATGGTTACACAAATAGCGCGCGCAGGCCGCCGCCGGCTGCTGGTGATGACGCGGGTGCGGGTACAATACGTTTACTTTTAGTTTACCACTGACAGATGGCTTGCCTTCATTTCATTTCCAACTTTAACACCATACAAATAAAGTAGCTATTACAAAATCTGAAAACGTGGGTAACAGTATTTTAAAATTGGCTAGAATAGAACAGAATAATTTATTTCTGTTTAGAGTTACATTTAGGTACAATTTGTATTAATTGTGCCAAACTACAGAGCAGTTTGTCGGCACTTTAGCTCTTGGTTTATGAAATTACAAATTATAAGCAACGCTAAACATAGGTATAGTTAGTATTAAGATTTGAAATGGTTAGTGTTATGTTATAAGTAATAAGTTATGACTTTATACAAATTTAATCTATTTCACTATTATAATAAGCATGATACATGAGTCGTTCTCAAAACCCGTACACAATCAAGGGATCAATCAAAAACAAAATATTATTAATTATTTTTGTGTAACGGAGTTATCCATATACTTTGTATGACTAATTTTCGTTACACAAAAATAGCGATCGTGATTTTTGTTTTGATTAAGCCGTTAACCATGCACAAATTCTTTGAAAACGATCCACATATGCACCGCCCTTATTTGTAGCACTCTGCTTTATTTGTAGGACGTTAAAGTTGAATATGAAATGAAGGCAAACCATCTGTCAGTGGTAAACTTTGTGTAATTTGAGTGTACCTTCTTGATGAGCTTGCGCCGGTAGTGTTGGAGCTGCTGCTGCGGCGACAGCGCGGCGCGGCGCGCGCGCAGCCCGGCCTCCAGTCTGACTGTACCTTCTTGATGAGCTTGCGCCGGTAGTGTTGGAGCTGCTGCTGCGGCGACAGCGCGGCGCGGCGCGCGCGCAGCCCGGCCTCCAGTCTGACTGTACCTTCTTGATGAGCTTGCGCCGGTAGTGTTGGAGCTGCTGCTGCGGCGACAGCGCGGCGCGGCGCGCGCGCAGCCCGGCCTCCAGTCTGACTGTACCTTCTTGATGAGCTTGCGCCGGTAGTGTTGGAGCTGCTGCTGCGGCGACAGCGCGGCGCGGCGCGCGCGCAGCCCGGCCTCCAGTCTGACTGTACCTTCTTGATGAGCTTGCGCCGGTAGTGTTGGAGCTGCTGCTGCGGCGACAGCGCGGCGCGGCGCGCGCGCAGCCCGGCCTCCAGTTCGTCCGCGTACTTGAGCACGCGCACCTCTATGTCGCGCAGCGTCTCGCGCTTCAGGGACAGCTCCTCCGACATGGACGCGCTGGACGTGCTGCTGTAATGGAGGAATCGACAGCGGCGTGCTTACGAGGTTCACGGCGAAATGTTTCACTAAACATAGATGGGCAACATTTATTCGAACGACGAGTGAGACTAACCAAATTATTCGCGAATGACGAAAAAAATTATCGAATGTTTATTCTTGTTTGAATATAGTTATTTGTGCAACAAGAGAGCAAAGTTGTTTTTTACTGCGAGTGCTGATTCAAATACACGAGATGCAAAAAAACTTTGGTCTCGTGTGACACATACAACTTTTCACCTCAGCAGCGAGAACATAATAAATTATTAAAGGTATATGAACGTCGTCTTTTTGTCTTTGTTGTGGTTTTCAACATTGAGTAAATACTTCATATTATATATATACCTAACAATAGGTACAGTCTCCGAAAAAGTGTTTGCATTGTTTAAAAATATCATAAGCTTTTAAATATTTTTCGCGAGACTTTTCAAGTAAGAAACTTACTCTGCATTATGTATTACTCCATTAATTCGTCTGGTGTTCAATTGTTGACTTCGTCACTGGACTCACTCAATTCACTTATAACTTATTCAAAAATGTTTTAAATAAGTACTTATTACTATTCTAATAATTTCCAAATTGCCTCTGATCGTGTACCAAACTCATAGAGTTCGATAACTCTGTAGCTAGAGAAACAGAAGAAAAGAATTAAAATTTGAATCCCGCTATTTTTTTAAAGATGCGTTCCGATACTACACCCGCTGCGTTCCGATGCTGCATCCGCTGTATTTACCACGATGTTCAAGATTGTTAAAATTATTAATAATTATATAGATACATGTTTAAACTTTGTTTTCAACAACATTTTTACTATTAATTTGATTATATAAAAATATAATCCAATTATTAAAAAAGTACCTACAATAATTTAATTTAAAACCTTAACAGACGAATTACAATTTTAAGGTTAAACACTTATTATGAGTATCCGAACGTTCAATCGTTCGTTTATTTTTAGGTCTACTAGGATATAATTTGAAATCGAAATTCGAATCGATTTGATCTTATCTCTTGCTCTTTTCGTATCGAAATGAAAGTGACAGATCAAACTGAAGTTCAAATCTTTCGAATTCAGTAAGCAGACCCATCATTGTCTTTGACTTTTAAAAATATTAATTATAAAGCTACTTTGTCTCACGCAGTGAGCAAAATCGGATTTTGCTCACTTTTTTTTAGTAGCAAAACCTGCCTGTTTGAGGTGCTGAGGTGAAAAATGATTTATTGGATTACTTTATTAACTTGACTCTTTGGATAAAAAAATATTCGAATAATGCTCATATCTGTCACTAAAGTACCGTTAGCCGACGTAAGGCCACTTTGATAATTTTAAAATCGCTATAAGTCGACATTGTCCATATGAGATAAATGATTGACATGTAAACAAAAAGAAGGTCGATGAAGACATCGTCAAGGAATAGCGAATTCTAACAAAAATACGTGAGTTGATCGGCAAACTACTTTTTAAAGTCACCCCGCAGTTCAAAGACACGCCGGTTTACGGTATAATAAATTGTACACAAAACGAACGAGCCATTTTATCTCAGACACCTAATATCCATCCGAGCCCTGAACTTGATTTCGGAAAACCAGTCTGTTCTCCGTTAATACAACGTGCCCACCAGGTTGCCGCGAGAGTCCAACCACGCATTCCTGAGGCCATATGGAGTAATAAATGTTATGTGAACCTAGGTCGAATTATGCTTTTTAACTTTTTTATTTTTTCATACATAATAAATAGGTACGCAATCCCAGCACCTCCACCACTTTCATAGTAAAATTTAAACATAAAAATGGAAATATCTCAAAAACTAAGCCTATTTCGACCTAGGTTCAGATAACATTTATTACTCCATATGGCCTCAGAAATGCGTGGTTGAGACTCTCGCAGAAACCTGGTGGGCACGTTGTACGACTTGAGAATAACTTGTAATTATTTAGACTAAATAACTTCAAATTCCCTAAGTCTTAAAGCCCATGACTTTAAAAAAATGGCCATAGACAATCAATTGTAGGTGTTAATGTGAATCTCGTGAACCTCTCGTTGAGTGAAGGCGGCGCCGGCGGCTCAGGGTCGGGCGGCGCGGGCGGCTCGGGCTGCCAGGCCTCCGCCGCGGGCTCCACGCGCTCCCAGCGCGACGGCACGAACCCGCCCGCCGGCCGCGGCGCCTCCAGGGGCACGCCGTCGATGTCCTCGTCCACTGCTCACACGACACAAACACTAATTAAATTAAATTAAATTAAATTATTTTTTTTTTTATTTAAGATAACTTTGATCCAATATTGGTTACTAAATAATCGTTACGACTATGTTAGTACCTTATTTCTAAAAGAGATTTTGTAATATTAATCATATGTCCGATCAGTGGACAATCCCCACAGTCGGCTATGACTTTCAGTACGCTGTTGCTGCTGCTACGTACCCTACGCAATGGCGGCGGCTTTCTTGCGCACGATAGCATCAAAGCTATCCACGTCCGCTAGCGCAAACATTGTGGACGCACTGCAAAAACGCGGCAGCCGCAACAGCGCCCTAAAAGCGTTATTATATTGAACACGTAGGGCGCTGTAGGCCTTTTTGGTGTAGTTGACCCATAAACTACTTGAGTACAAGGACTCACTCACGTGCCACTCACGTGCTTTTTTACATTTAGGGTAAATCGCCAATAACTTCAATAACTGGCCACCCTTCAATAACCTGGCCCCCTCATACTGAAAATGAACTCTGTTCCCCTACAAACAGAATCAAATTTAGTATAACGCTGCCAGTTATAGAAGGGTTGCCAGTAAGTAACACAGTAAAATGAATTCTATTAGGGGTGAACAGAGTTCGTTTTTAGTTTGAAGTGGCCAGTTATTGGCGATGAAACCTACTTTCAGTTATTGACAAGTGATTTCAAACAATGTTATTAGTGACTTAAGGAATAATTTGAAGTTATTCTGCCGTCGTATTCATAAAAGGCACAACTGCAAACTTACTCAAAACAGAAACGGCATAAGTTGACAAAGAACAAGTGTTCACTTAGGCTTTTTCTGTTTCACAAAAAATGCTAGATGTGCCCCTTTTCCTTACGACGGCAGTATTAGTGACTTAATCAAATTTGATTGAAATAAATAAAAAAATTGGCAACCGTGGTTGCACAAAGCATGTGCGTGGATAATGTGCAGTCGAATCAACTGAATCGTAACCCGCTGTAGAACCTTTTCACAGAAAATGTCACGGTGACTTGGAAAAAGTTCTACGATGGTTCGCGCGGCATAACAAACGTGCTAAAAAACATTTCAGTCGACTTGTAATTTTTAGCAATGAATAGTTCGTGATTAAGTTGCGAAAAATAATATCTATTTAGTCGGGTCACCACTGAGCGCGCCGCCTCGCGAGGCAGCCATTTTCAGTGCGATTTTGAGCTTTGTGTAGAACAAAATCATGCCTCATGCGCTTGCCTCGCGAGGCGGCTCGCTCAGTGGAGACCCGGCTTTATATGATGGGTCAGTAATCAAATGGTTCGACTATACAATTAATGGCAGAAGTGGATGAGCGGTGGAGGCGCTCAAAATGCCGCATGACTACCGCAAAAAGTAGTCATTTATTTTGCTTGGAAATCCAAGGGAGAAGAAGAAGCCTTAGTTAGCCCCCATAGTAAGACACTATTATAGGCTATTAACAAAAAATAGGTGAGAAGTGGCTTCGTAAATAGTGCTTATGTGGATTGAGTGTGAAACGAGTCAGCTCTGTATGTTTGTAACGGCGAAGTGTGTATGTGTGTGTCGGGTTCCTGGCACACCGTCGATGTGTGTATTGGATACGCACGCCGTCGTTGTGTGTGTGTGTGTGTGTGTGTGTGTGTGTATGTGTCGGGTACCAGGAACTCTGTCTGCGTGTGTACCTGGCACGCCGTCGATGTCTGGCGGCGGCTGGCGCGTGGCGGCGAGGCGGCGCAGCGCGGCCCCGTCCAGCGGGCCGGCGCCGCCCCCCTCCCACGACCCGGTGGAGGCGGGGGACGACGCGCCCGACCCCGCGTCCGACACGCCGTCGATGTCCTCCTCTTCTTCCTGCTACACGACAACGACACTACATAACGCAACATATCAGAGCATTTCTCAAAACATTATACATTTAATTTTGAACTCTGATTTATGTATAAATTTACAGGTGAGTAGCGTGAATGCAACTGGGCCAAATTAACACGTTCTCCCAAAATTTTTTCATTAGTTTGTATAGATATTTCCTTTTTTGTTACCAATATGCAACTCATAGTTAGCAATGAAAAACTATTAAACGCTAATAGTATTAAACAGAACAATGAGAGCGATACGGCACGATACAATACGTTTACTTTTAGTTTACCACTGACAGATTGCTCGCCTTCATTTCATTTCCAACTTTATAAAAAAATAATAATAAATAAATATCACGGGACAATTCACACCAATTGACCTAGTCCCAAAGTAAGCTTAGCAAAGCTTGTGTTATGGGTACTAAGCAACGGATAAACATACTTATATAGATAAATAAATACTTAAATACATAGAAAACATCCATAACTCAGGAACAAATATTCGTGCTCATCACACAAATAAATGTCCTTACCGGGATTTGAACCCAGGACCTCTTGCTTCGTAGGCAGGGTCACTGCCAACTAGGCTAAAGCGGTCGTTAAACCGTTAACTTTAACACCATACAAATAAAGTAGTTATTACAAAATCTGCAAACGTGAGTAACAGTATTCTAAAATTGGCTTTATTCGTAGGTAGTTAAAGTTGAATATGAAATGAAGGCAAACCATCTGTCAGTGGTAAACTTTATGTAATTTTACTGTACGAGCTTGGAAACCGCGACGGCATCGCCACTGCCGTGTGTTTGTGTCCATCACGTACCTTGTCGCGGGGCGCGCGGCCGCACAGCGCGTCACTGGCGGCGCGCAGCAGCTCGGTGGGGTAGACGGCCCAGTCGGCCCACGCCTGCAGTATGCGCATGACCCGCGCCCGGAACCCCTCTTGCTGGAGCCGCGACGGCATAGCCGCCCACGCCGTGTGGCAGTCGCGCATTATCTCCATAAGGCGGGATTGGATGCTGCAAGGGGTGACAGGTCAGTCGGAAGCCCACCGAGCGAGTCGTGTATGATGATCATGTGGTAGGAACCCAAAACTCGCCTCACCTAGCCTATTATAGTCCACGAGCCAGGCACAACTTTCGTTAGTCATATCATATCCTCTCGGTTAATAACTCGTAACGTAACATGCTTCAGGGAGTTGTATCTTTCCACCGAAACATAACCAGCTCACATGATTATTTATTCATAAAATTAGGTACTTATATAAATTATAATCTGACAAATTTTCAATCGAGAGGAAATGACTGAAAATTTTTTTTTGACGTGACAACGTCTAATAAATCGATGAACGCCGGCTGCATACACGAAAAAGGATGACGCAATGTAACGTACATGTAACGTTACGTAACGTTACATGTACGTACGGTCAAGTGCAAAAATAAGTATCGATTTAATCCTCCCATCGTTATAGTCCTATACCTTAATTCGACGACATAAGAGCTATGGAACATATTTATGAGCAAGTTGTATGCACCCATATTTTTACACTTGACTGTACCTACAGAGCAGTGAAGGCCAGTTGCAATATTACATAATACAATCTTAGTACTAGCGGTCGGGTAATTTTCAATGCGGGGGGGGGGCAGGGTGCGGGGGGGGGTTGAATGTTTTGTTATGACGTTGTCACGTTTTACTATCGTCCGTAAACCGACTTTACAGACAACCGGTTTTTGACGTGACAACGTCTAATAAATCGATGAACGCCGGCTGCATACACGAAAAAGGATGACGCAATGTAACGTGCACGCAACGTTACGCAACGTTACATGTACCTACAGAGTAGTGCAGGCCAGTTGCAATATTACATAATACAACCTTAGTACTAGCGCTCGGGTTATTTTCAATGCGGGGGGTGCGGGGTGTTTGCGGGGGGGGGGGGGGGTTTTGAATGTTTTGTTATAGAAAGAAAGAAAGAAAAAATATTTATTTGCCATAGTATAACGATTTCTGTCCTGCGGCAAAAGAAAGGAGCAGACTCGGCTAATGCTGCGCTTGCGGGGAAGCTGCCAGCGCTGGTTTTCAGCCTGCCCCTGTTGGCACATGCTGGAATAGCGTCTGTAGCCGGTTTGATGGCGGACAAAAAAAGAAAATTTAACAATACTTAGTAGGTAAAAAAGAAAACAAATATAAAACTTAATATTGAAATGAAAATAGAAACCGGAAGAAAAGAAGCCAAATTTCAGTTCCCATTCTTACTAAACAAATATCAATAAGGATAGTTACCAAATATAATACTTAATGACTAACCATAGTTTGTGTTAAATTACATAAATAAATATTCGAGGACAACACTGATCACCTAGTAATAGTTGCAGCTATTTTCAAGTTATGACGTTGTCACGTTAAACTATCGTCCGTAAACCGACTTTATTTTTGCGTTCGCAACTACACCAATACTTAATATGGTTAATTAACTTATCAATATAGTATGAAAAATGTATGAACCGCCTTTCGAGCGCATCGACAGAGACATCGTCAACATACATCATGTTCTTACGTTATCATACTTTTATGTATACTACTGTTGACTTACGCGCTCCTGAAGGCACTGGCATTAGTGAGCTTGGCGCCGGCGTTGTGCAGTATATCCGACATCAGGTACAGACGCGCCACCCGCTTGTGCGGCGCGGTGTGCTCGCCTGCCAAAGACTCCGCTAAACATTGCGCCACCTATATGTTTTTTAAATACAGAGTTACATGGTATACGTATCGCCACGAGAGTTGAGGTCACGCACACAACAACACGTCACGTAGTGACAGCGGGATTTTGACATTTACTCGTACCGATAGCGAGTTCAACAGACTCAACAGTTACAAGATTCACTAAAAATTTCTTCAACCTATTTCGTTAAGATTTTTTTTATATATATAAGAGGTGGCAAACGAGCAGACGGGTCACCTGATGGAGAGCGATCACCGTCGCCCATGGACACCCGCAACACGGGGGGCATCACAGGTGCGTTGCCGACCCTTTTAGGAATTGGTAGGCTCGTTTTTAAAGATCCCTAGGTTGTAACGCTCCGGGAATGCTGCCGCAGAAAGCTGATTCCAGATCTTTGTCGTTGAATCATTTCATCATCATCATTTCAGCCGAAAGACGTCCACTGCTGAACATATGGCATACAATGGTCGCAATCTAAAGCAGACCCGCGACCGATGTCCAAATATGACTAAAGGAGCCCTAGTATTGTTACCTCTCCGGCGGCTTCGGCGTGCTCGAGGCACCAGGCCATGGCCTCGCCGATGGCGGTTCGCGACGGCGTCAGCCCTCGTATCAACTCTTCTAGGCGGTCCCGCTGACTGTAAACAATAAAAGTTTAATAGCAGGAATACTTTGCCTGGACACAAAGAAAATGTGGTGATACCCCCCACATATTGCAACTGTATCAGGATTTTTTAGAGTGACGCTCCACTGGTGCATTCCGTCGTCGCAACGTTGACGCTGCGAGGTTTTACGTATAATTTTATGACATGACACACTGATGCGTTGACCAGTGGAGCCTCATCCTTATAGTACATTTTTGTCGTGCGTCAACGCAGCGCAGGTGTGGCATACAATGCGTTGATTCGTTGCGATGACGCGAACCACGCACTTACCAACGCACACCCGACTCCCGCTTGGTTAGCTCCCATTATGGACTCATGTAAAATACTTGTGAGAGATTAAAGAATATTAACTACCTAATTCGTTCAACATTCATATCCCAGTATTACCCAGACAATCTATACCAATAATATGTAGTTAAAATACAAAGAGGACAGACCCCTTATTGTGACATCGGCGTCATAGCGATACGATATTTTTTTGTGTACCTATTTATTTTTCTTAGTATTTAGGCAATTTCTGCACAATAAGGTACAACATATTTTAATTAATATTTGCAGTGTATGTATTTATGACAAAACATTTAGCTCTAAAAACTATAAAGACGTAACTTTTCACGCTACAGATACACACACACGCACGCACGCGCACATACACACAAACGCACACACACACACACACACACACACACACACACACACACACACACACACACACACACACACACACACACACACACCCAGACACCCCGACACCCCGACACCCCGACACCCCGACACCCCGACACCCCGACACCCAGACACCCAGACACCCAGACACCCAGACACCCAGACACCCAGACACCCAGACACCCAGACACCCAGACACCCAGACACCCAGACACCCAGACACCCAGACACCCAGACACCCAGACACCCAGACACCCAGACACCCAGACACCCAGACACCCAGACAGACAGACAGACAGACAGACAGACAGACAGACAGACGCACGCACGCACGCACGCACGCACACACGCACGCCACGTGTACACACATTTACAAATAGGTTTAGGATCAGCTAACCTTATTTTTTAAGTTTTTAAATATTCGAGTATATATATTTTTTAATTTTTCGTTCTTTTTCGTTATTTTAAGTTATTTTATTTTAGTACCTACTGTTGCAGTGTGACTTGCTAGGCACAAATAATTCTTTGTTTTTTTTTTACCCATAATTTAAATGTGAGAGGCGCTGCGACCGACCGTCCTCACAGGGACCAGTCTGAAAATCAGCGCCGGGCAACCAAGCCCAGCACATGCTGAGACTGGGGACCCATTGTCAATACTTAAACTTGAAATGTTTAATAGTTTATATCAATGATTATTTAAAAGCGAAAAAGTTTCACGGGTGCGCCGCCGGAGTCGTAGCTTCTAATAGTTGCGATGGATGTTACCACACGCCACTGTTGGCGTATGTAAGCGATTAAGAATTTCGGGGGAGTCGGTTGGATGCGACGTGGTTCAATTGGTATAACACCCGCATACCCGGGAGACGTGGGTTCGAATCCCGCCGGCGCACCCGAGAAACTTTTTCGCTTTTAAATAATCTTAGATTCGGTGAGCAGCCGTACTGCTAATAAAATAAATAATAGTTTATATCAATGTCTAGTTTTTAAGTTATGGCAATAAAGTTTTTTTATTATTATTATTATTTTATTATTATTAAATTACAAGTAGATACTTTTACAATGTTTCAGGTTCTTTTTTACATAAAACTGACCCACGATTGACCCTATCTCACCTGATGAAAGGCAGATGAAACCAAAGGTGTATTCCTAATTACTGTTTTTTTCTTGAAGCAAAAACATTTACACGAGTTTACCAGTCGCACTTGTCGGGACGGTGCTGTCAAAGGTCAGGCGTGAATACTTACTTGATAGAGAGCGTGCCTCGAATGTTGTCTTTGGTTTCGTCCTCGTCGACTAATTCGTCGGGCATGCCGGCTGTGTAAAGATTCATAACCGGCGGCCGCCACACCGAACCACCTAATAAAAAAAACATTTCGACATTCATTCTGCGTTTTATTGACACAGTGAAAGCAAACTGGGCCCATAACCTATAACATAACCTAACTAGGCCCTATACTACGAAGCGCGAAATTCGAACTTCGTTTCATGCCGTTCCACTCACGCTAATGGTATTTATAACGAGAGTAAGAGGGATCGCACGATCCGAACTTCGAACTTCGAATTTCGTAGTAACCCCCTAGGTGACCCGGCAAACTTCTGCCATATAAATTATCAAATTGACATACCTACGTTCCAAATATATAAAAAAAATCGTTTGAGCCCTTTCGGATGAGTGCAGCTAATGTATTATGTTGTCTAGCAACCTTATTGCTTTTAAGAAAAACAGTTCCTAAACCGTAATACCGTCTTCTTGTTTTAATCCGCGCAGAGTTGTATACTTGGCAAGTGAGTTATATTATAGTATAGTAATTTATGATTAAGTAATTTTTCTCAAACATGCTATGAAATATTGACGTTATGTTCCTTATAATATGCCACGAAGTGTCACGTTGAAGGTGCGGGCTAGACGAGAGGTCAATAATGGAATTTCATACAACATTGCTGGCCTTGGCCAGCAAAGTGATCGTCTATTGTTTCATACTATGACGTTTATAGGTCTATGGCATCATAGCATTTAGCCATTAAAAAAAAACTATAAGTAATATTTTGCGTTTTGGTTCATTAAGACATTCTGCCACTACGTTTATTTAAGGTAAGGTAAGATGATGATGATGTTGGTGATGATGATGGTGATGTTGATGGTGTCGATGATGGCGGTGATGATGATGGTGATGGTGGTGATGATGGTGATGATGGGTGATGATGGTGATGATGATGGTGATAACGAGATGATGATGATGGTGATGATGAGATGATGATGATGATGATGATGATGATGGTGATGATGGGTGATGGTGATGATGATGATGATGGTGATGATGAGATGATGGTGATGATGAGATGATGGTGATGATGGGTGATGATGATGATGATGATGATGGTGATGATGAGATGATGGTGATGATGGGTGATGATGATGGTGATGATAAGATGATGATGGTGGTGATGGTGATGGTGATGATGATGGTGACGACGACGACGACGATGACGATGATGATGATGATGATGATGCATGTTTGAGAAAAACTCTATACAAGCCTTGGCCACGAACAGGGATTGCTGGCCTCGTATCTCTAGATGGCCTCGTTAACACTCGGCCATCTATAACTACTCGGCCGGCAATCCCCTATTTCGCGGCCGCTGCAGTAATGTACTATTGTTAAAATTATTCGTTTTTATGATCTACAAATTATCCATTTACGCATGTAGTTTATGTAGTTCATCGCTTATATTTATAAGTGTACATTTTATCTATCTGTGTGGCGTTCCGGGTATTACCGACGGTACTGGCTGAAAATCAGCGCTGGGGTGTTATAAACGCCTCAGCATTATGCTGAGCCAGTGTCCAATTTGCAACCGCAATGACACACTCTATTTTTAGCCTTTGTATTGTCCTTTTTGTTAAAATATTTATGTGTCTTGTGTTGTTGTAAATAAATGTATTTTCTTTCTTTCTTTTCTTTCTTTAATAATATTTTAAAATTTAAAAACAATAAGGCAATATCAAATTGATTTGAGATGAAAATAGCCATGCATTTAACATTGAACCTTTAGGGTGGTAAAGGAATTTCTTAGTTGACTTTGCGTAATTTAATTTGAATAACTTCTAACACTATTTTAAAATAGCTACGATTCAGAAATACCACCCTGGCTGAAAATAAATTCTGAAGAAAGAATGCTATGAATTCACCAACCTTTGAACATCCTAAAGTCATTCAAAGCCCACTGCTTGGGCGAGTCGCCCTGGAGCATAGAATACAGCTTCCACCGGTAGTAGACATGCGCCGGCGACTGGTTCTCGAACAGGAACCGGAAGAACGGATTGTTCATCTCCTTGTTCATTATGATGGCTTCGAACATCGGGCCCTCTCGGATCACGAATTCGACCATGCGGTGGATTAGCATCAAGATGTTTCTGTAGAAATCCAGTAATATTTTTTACCAGACAATTGAATACTTGCACCCACGCAAACTACAATATAGGGATCTCATCGCTTTAAAGTGATTGCTCTTTCAGAAAAATATAGGGTATGCGATGCATGTGACCAAAATTTACTTTTGATCTTCATTAAAAATAGCAAAGAAATCAATTTATCCAATTTGGATTATTATTATATTGATTTGAGATACGAACGTTTTTCAAAGTAGTGACGATATATTATGTATATGTTTGTGTTTTATACGTACGTGTATTTTATTGCACTATTTGTTTATGTTAATTTTTAATTTCGGTTATTATTGCATGTCTCATCTTGATTCTGATGTATTTTCAATCGTACACAAGATAACTGAAAGAGATCTTTTTGTTTCTCTTATTATCTGTTAATTTAATGTGTTTTACGTGCAACAAAGAGTATTATATACATACATACATCGACTTGCATAATCAAGCACACACAAAAACATACATAAGAGCTATTTTCATTTGACTATATGAATGGGTTACTTACCTCTCCGTTGGTACTACAACTTTGACGATAGATTGAGATAAGATCTAAAACAAATCGATTCATTAATTTAGTTCGTGAGTGGTAATAGTTATGAATGAAAATCACGAAAGTTTAAAACATTGTATCCAAATAGGTTCTAAAGAAAATAAATGTTTTTCCAAGTAAAGTAGGTAAAGGAACAGTTAATATCGTACCTCGTCATAAGCATCGCGGTCTTCGGGATCGCTCGGATAGTACTCGCCCGGTCGCAAGCGCGGGATCTGTAAAAGCAAAATATATAAATACATAAGGGCTTTAAGGCCCCGGCCTAAAGATCGGAACTGCGAGAAGGAACTTAGAATTCCGAAAAGATTCACGAACACCGAACTGTGATGAACTGCCAACGGTAAAGGTGTTGAAGGTAAAAAGTCGGTTGCGAATGGCGCCATTGATAAATTTTGCTGCAGACAACGGATCGAACAATACTCCTTACAGAACTGTTTATGTTCGCGCGCGATTGAGGAGACGAGTCACGAGAACTGAGAGTGAACAAGCATTCGAGACTTGCCTCGCGCCGCGCTCGTTTCGTAAGCGTTTTTTTTAAACACGAGACTTCATGACTCCATGGAGTATCACGAGAGACAAAAGATGACTTACGAGGCGAAATACGAAGCGTAATATTATGTTAGGGATCACACCGTTTCCCATAATTTAATTTGTCTTATTTCACTTGCAATGTCATCGTTGTAGAGGAAAAAGTCAAGGTAGCCTAGTGGCTTGACCTATGCCCTCTCAAGCAGAAAGAAGGTCGTGGGTTCAAACCCGGGCTTGCACCTTTGAGTTTTCCGGACATTACGTGCGAAATTATATGAGAAATTTACCATGAGCTTTGCGGTGAAGCCTTGAAACCTGCACACACCTACGTACACATGGTGTATGAAGTTTCCAATCCGCACTGGGCCTGCGTGGGAACTACGGCCCAAGCCCTCTCATTCTGAGGACGCCTATGCCCTGCAGTGGGACATATACATATAGACCGAGATAATATATATAGATAGTCATTAGAATGTTTTGTTGTTTTTAAGTTTGTTTTATCGAAGTTTGAGTGATGCGTCACAATATCAAAATTAGTGAAATTGCTGATAATTCACTACAGTAGCCAGAATAATCCTTGGCGTAATTTGTTGCGGTTTAATGGTTCAGATACGATTTAACTGATCAAGTGTTGCCATACATACTTCCGGTTTGTACCTATTTAGGTTTTGTTGCGAAGTACACTTTCCGCTGGCGTTCGTGTCATCACAATGTGTTGTTTGTTTTTTTTTGTTTAGTTTTTAAATGGGTCCCACTGTAAAACAGCGTTGCGGCTTGCCGCAACATTATGCTGAGTGGGGCCCAATTTATACTATTCGATGATTTTTATTTGTATCTTTTCCTGTCAACTGTAATTCCTGTGTATCGAATATGTGTAAATAAACATCTCTCTCTCTCTCTCTCTCTATTATTATTAATTATGATGTTACCTTGTTGGCCCTGTGCCTGGGCGGCTGCGCGTTGAAGGGCAGCCCGGAGGGCGGCGGCGGCTGGCTCGGCGTCTGCAGCGCGGGCGGGATGTAGATCGGCACCGGCGGGATCACCACCGCCTTGCCCCAGCCCAGCTTCATCTCGTAGCACATTATCTCCTTGCCTGGGGACCGCAATAACGGGCTGACTGACAAACCTTGGCCAACGCCATTGCAACAATCCGGTTCGAAGGACCACTTTGTTTACATCAAACACCGTTGCTATGCTAATCCATTTAATTTTTTTTTTCGGACGGACTGTTGCTGTTAGCCTCGACGGCTTTTACAGCTTACCGGAGAGAGGGCGAGCCGCCAGACGGGCAGCTCAGCAATGGGTGGTTTTCTTAGCATGCCAAAGGGTGCTCCTATTGAGCTGAACTGGGACTTTGGCCGCTAAGTAGAGATTTGCAAGCAATCGGATTTTTTATGCCATATCGTTTCGGAAAAATTACGTTAGTCCCGACTGAAAAGAAATGACAAGAAACTAGTGATGAGTCCCTCACTCGTGAGGTTCCTCGTTTGAGTTCCTCATCGCGACAAAATGAGGGAGTACTCGAATTGCAACTTTGAACCACCTCATTTAGCTCCTCATTTTCTATCACAAGACGCGAGCACAGAGTACGAGGCGCGAGGTGCGAGCACAGATAACGAGGCGCGAGGCGCGAGCACAGATAACTCACTATACGAAGCGGCAACGATGCGCGTGCCTCGCTACGCATTTACTCATTCAACTCATTGCGAGTTGCGATCGTTTTAATTCCTCACACCTCACCTCACCTCAAATGAGGGGTACCTCGCGAGTACCTCGCGAGGCAAAACGAGTTACTCCCTCATCCTCATTTTAAAAGCATGAGTTACACAACGCTACAAGAAGCTCAGTCGGGTTGTGGTCTGATTGGGGAAAACCTACCCGGTATATGCCGGTATCGGTTAAATTCCATTTAATTTCAAATACGCACAATTCTTATAGATTCCCTAACAGTCAAACGTTATCAAGTTTTTCATAGGTATAGCGACATCTATCGTTCAATAAAGTAGAATGCGTCCGAAAAATACCTGTACATTGGAGGAGCGAAACAGCGGAGCGGAGTTGCGGATTATATCTGACCATATACGCGAAGCTAGAGACAGGGCCGGATTTAGGGGAGGGCATCCGGGGCCCCGGAGCCTCCACAACAGACTTCGAAAAAAAAATCTTTCAAATTCCGATGAGTAATTATTTAGAAAATAATCTGTGGCCAAGGGGCTTCACTCCTTTTATGCCTCGAGCCCTCCAGACCTCTAAATCCGGCCCTGGCTTGATAGCGGAGTGGTGCGAGAAAGTAATGTGGAACGGAATTGGGGTTGTCTTTTTTTTTTAATGTACAGTAAATCGAAAACTATTTCGAGATAAATGCTTTTTAAATTGTTTTCTGTGCTTATTTAATAGGCTACTTTCCTAACTAGTCAGTCTTTTAGATTATCAAAAAATATTGGACACGTATTTTTTATTTTGTCAATTATACAAAAAATTACGAAGATATGGCGCGTTGAAGTTTCGCGTGACGTCACTTGTTCCTACACTTTGTATGAGCGTTTTAGGAACAAGTGACGTCACGCCTCATCACGCGGAACTTCAACGCGCCATATCTTCGTCATTTTTTGTTTAATTGTCAAAAGAAAAATTACGTGTCTAATATTTTTTGATAATGTAAAATACGGACTAATAAGAATTATTATTTTTTTACCTAGGAAACATCCCTATTGAAATATAATGTAATGCATTTATTATGTAAATCAAATAAGCAATGACCTTCATTTGACATTGAAATAGATGTCGTAGAGGGTCCAAGTTATACTTTAATCAGTGTGGAATAGCGTTATTTAGAATTCTTTATAATTTACGCGTGAATTATTCTACAGATTTTGATTTGGGCCGGCTGTCTGACGTCTAGCACTTTGACAGCGCCAGTAAAGTGACACTAGTTACAGTATACCACTACACAAAATAGTACATCGTGCATCAAGGGCCGTAAGTAGAGGATTACTAACGAGAGTCTATTAGAAGCCCGACGCCTAAATATCAAAATATAATGTCGCACATAAACGAAAATCTCAGTGGTGCGAGCCCGGGCCCAAAATCACGACCCTCTGCTCGAAAACCGTAAGATAAAACCACTAGGCTACCACGGCTTTTTCATCATTGTAACGTAATAATACAAAAATTGTCCCATTAGTCTTCAACGGCCGTCACTTTTCGTCCTCACCGTTGGGCATGTCCCATTTGTCCCATAAAACTGTGAAATCGTGAAGTAACAGAGTTCAAAATCGTACCAAATCAGTTCTATAGAACCAATGGGAACTTCCCTCACCGTTGATGCAGCGCAGTGCGCGCTCGCCGTCGCGACGCGACATGAACGCGACGAAACCGCAGTTGCGCCCGCGCGCCTTCTCCTCGTCCGAGCGCGGCCACATTATCTTGATGCTAGCTAGCGGGCCATAGCGACCGAATATCTCCATTAACTGCTGCTCTGTTATCTATAAAAAGAATTCAAGATAGTATGAACTTACGTTTGGGCCTGTACGATGACCTGTAAAGTCCCTGAACAACATACAAATCATAAGAATCGGAGAATAAGCATTGTACATTTTGACTTTGAATATAATTAAAACTTGTTGTTGGGTCAAAAATACAAATGGCACACTCAAATAAAATACAACAAAACAAAAATCTTTTAGTTTAAATATGGTATTGGATTATATGCACTATCAAAATGTCAATATATTGAAAATATACCTAACTATACCTAACTATTGAAATAAGCATTATCAATGAAAAAGTACCAAAATATGCAATAAGCAATAACGCTATAAAAATAGAATTATATACATTTGCATATGCAAACATGAAAAATGCATATAATCCGATGTCTAGTTATCATCATATGTTATCTCATTGTTTATAAGTCCAGTAGTTGTGCGTATAACATCGAATTGATTCATTCTATGTTTTAATTTAGTAGTGTAATAGGGATGTTGACACCACCAATCAACTGACGTTCTTTTCATGAGCTGTCAAAACACAATTCGCCCATAGAGTTTGAATGGCAATAGCAACTTATGACGTCACTTGTTCGCCAACTCAATCAACTAACTATTTATTTGTTTTAAAGCAACAAAAAGTCTAATTTGCAGTTTATCGGAAATTAATCTGGTTTTCAGCGTTTTTTTACTGGAGCCGTGTATTCGAATTATTTTTAGTGGCGTCAACATCCCTATTAGTGTGTTGTATCTATAGTGGTGGCAGTTTTTAACTTTTTTGTTCTAGATTGGTTGTGGCGCTGGTATTCTACCGAACACGGGTAGCTCTACCGTACTTGACCAAAGGTCGACTAGCAGTGTCTTATCCAACCTCGACATTGGTGGAATCATCGCACCGTTCGATGGGGGGCCATTATTATCCCAAAAATTAAAATGAATTAGACAAGCACTTACGAAAGTTGAAAAATCTACAGCCGGTTCAGGGAAACCATGTTAAGAAGAAACCGGCTTGAATATTATCCCAACTACATATTCACCAAGGACGATTACCTTAGGGTTAAGGTTCCCAAGGTACAAATTAGTGGTGTTAGGGTCCCCGGTGTCGTAGGAGCCGACGTCAGGCAGCATGTCGATGACCGGCTCTGCGCCGGCGGTCGTGCCGCGCTCGCGCAATACATTCTTGTATTTGTGCCGCTCCGAACGCTCCTCTTGAATCCTGCGCAAGGGTTTTTGTACATAAAACTGATCCGTGATTGACTTCTATCTGACCTGATGAAAAGTACAGATGGTGTCAAAGGTGTATCATTGGTGGGTTCATGAAATAGTGCGAAGACTTGGACATACAGACCAAGAAAAAGTAGGTAAAAGATGAAAAGAGAACGAATTTCTCATACATGACAAATGACACGGTTAGGTATATAAAAAGACGTCCCTGACTTTTGTACTCTTTGTTGTTGGACTCTAACATTGTAATTTAGAGCAAATATCAACTTTTCATGATTGACACTAAGTTTCAAATTATGGATAGTCAAAATTTCTTCGTTTACGATGTTAAGTTAAAAAAAAATACTCAATAGAGTATTTTCTTGTCTATGAAAATTACTTGCAATGGATAGTTTTCATAAATTAAATTTTATAAAAATGTCTCACTGTCTCAGTTCTTCTTTGAACAATTCCAAATTGCTTTTCTTCTTATCCTTATTCTGCTTGGCGCGGAGCCGCGCTGATTGGTCGTTGCGCTGCGCAAGGCTGCGTACCACGTCCTCTGCGCTGGCGCTGCGCTTCTCATCAAAACGCGATACCGGCTTGTAGAGCTTACCTCTCTCGGAGGTATCTTCCTCTGCGCAAAGAATACTAGATTGTACAACAGTGTAATCATCACTGCCTATACACGTCCCACTGCAGGGAACAGGCCTCCTCTTAGAATGAGAGGGCTGCAGTTCCCATGCGGGCCCAGTACAGATTAGGAACATAAACCATTGAATATTTTGTCAGATATATGCAGTTTCCTCATGTTTTCCTTCACCATAAAGCTCATGGCAAATTTCAAATGGAATTTATGTTAGCCTGAGCTTGAACCCATGACCCTCTGCTTGAGGGGCTATAGGTCAAACCACTAGGAGACCACGGCGTGCCACGGCTTTTTCCCGACAGCAGCATAAAAAATGCCATTTTACTCAAACCATTTATATCTATGGTAGCTGCAGGTGAAGGTTGATAGTAGAGTCAAGAGTAAAATGGTTATACACTCTTCTTTTCACTTTAATTACGAGGAAATTAACCTTTTCAATGCATAACCTAGCCAAAACGTAAAGCTGCTTTGAACCTAATGTCATTGCGTGAAGATCACTATGATGTTGTACAGTCAAGGAATTTAATTTCCGACCCACCTAAGTTTGAATATTGTACGGCAAACTGTAATGTTGTTTTCACGTGTTGCAATTGACATTTCAATCTTAATGCATTGCGAATATTGCACAACATTTTTACAAAATGGGTAGGGAATGAAATTCCTTGACTGTACTTTGTGACACAGCATATATCAGTTAAACACAAAAATTACTAATAATTGTTCATTTAAAAGTTTTATTTTTCATGCTTTGCTATTTATTTAATACTAGCTTTTGCCCGCGACTCCGTCCGCGTGGAATTAGTAATTTGGGCAGCTTATGCTTTTTCATCAATTATGGCTGTCCTTAGTTCCTCGATATAAAAAAAACCCGCCCCCGCAACCCCCCGGCCCACCCGCGTTCACATTCACCACCGTGCTCCCAAGTCAAGCGTGCCTATAGATGTTTTACTTCAAAAACCCATGATTTTGAAACATTCTTCCGCTCCGCTCCGCTCCTATTGGTGTATGATATATAGCCTATAGCCTTCCTCGATAAATGGGCTATCTAACACTGAAAGAATTTTTCAAATCGGAGCAGTAGTTCCTGAGATTAGTGCGTTCAAACAACAAACAAACTAACTCTTCAGCTTATTAATTCTTCTAAAAACTGTTCAATAAATTCTTAAAATAGACGTATCTTTCTTATTTGTGAACCGATTGAAATGAAACAAACACTAAGGGGCTGTTTCACCACTTTTTTAAAAGTTTGGATTAGCTTAATCATAACCTTATTTGACAGATGAACTTAAAATTTCTGTTTCACCAGTCTTGATTCGCGCTAAGTGACGTGTTAATCCAAGAAAATACCAACATATCAGTGAAAACCGCATCCTTCTAGCTTAAGCCGTTTCTGAGATTAGCGCGCACAAACGCACAGACAAACAGACAAACAGATAAACAGACAAACAGACAATAATTCTAAAAATCATTGTTACGGGTTCTATTGCGCTAATAAATAGCCCTAGTGACAGTTTTTCTCAATTATCTTCAATGTACAGACACCGACTTGTTACAGATTTATTATATGTATAGATAGAAGATCTAGATAATAACTTTCTAATTAGTGTTAACTTAGACTGCAACCTATTAGATAGCTTTGTTCAAGCAAATGTTGTGGTCTAAATGTGTTACTGTAAATTTTTATCATGTATTTCTAACATGGGCAAAGCTGTGGGACAGAGCTAGTAGTAGTAGTAACTCCTATTGTTGCGTGGTCTCTGAATTTCAATTGGATTTAGTTCATGGACATTATTCTTAGATTTTGGTAACACGCAGGATATGGCGGTTGACACGCTTTGTGGTTAAATGAGTTTAGATAAAACTTACTTCTGGCACCCGCATCATAAGTCCCTGCCTTCACCCAAACCTTTGAAGTGGTACTGGGTGCCTCTTGGAAAGTCTCCACAAACTCTTTGAACACCTGATGGCAACATTATTCAGAAGGTCATTTATTATGGAATAATTGACAAGTTGTCAATACACACAAAACACAATAAAATAAAAATAAAAATATAAGGTCAGTCAAATAAACCCCCCCAGATTGCATCAGGCGCAAAGGTGCCCAACACACTAGCCGCATTGCCCCGATGAATTGCGATGGACAACCTTTACATCAGAAACAACCTAGAGCGATGGTAAAGACCTCTCTCACAAAGACGGCACCCCACTTATTTAAAAAAAAGTATTGCCAATTCAGATTAGTTTTAGTTGGGTAGCAAAGTCTCATTGTGTTACAGGGTTTAGTTTAGTCTGAAGTAAAAGTTAACTTAACATTTAAGAGTCCTTGAGGAATCTAGACAGAGTTGCCTGACTCCCGATTTTGAGGGGATATCCCAAATAATTTTAGCCCACAATTTTAGGTCTCACATGGGACAGTATTAGTTCTGCTGATGTTTATGCAGTCATGTTTTTTTTAGTATGTCCAAGGATGATATAGACTGGATTGGCAGTCGCCATAGTAAGCATCGGCCGCGGTTTTTGTAGTTTGATTATTAAATCTAGGTGGTGCTGAAATATAGCCAGAGGCTTTGAAGGCAAAACAATAAGACTACAGATATTTCATATCACTGCAAATGTATTATTATGCAATATTTTTGAAATATAATACATTTGTAGTAATATGAAACATCTGTAGTCTTAATGTGTTGCCTTCAAAGCTTCTGGCTATATTTCAGCGCCATCTAGATGTAATAATCAAACTACAAAAAACGCATACTATGGCGACTGCCAATCCAGTCTATATCATCCTTGGTATGTCCCACTTTCAATGGAAGAATCTATCTTTTGCAGTTTAATAAAAGGTATAAAAATCATGATTTACCTGAAAAAAATCTGACACTAACCTTTCCTGGGATATTTTTATCATTTGCTAACTCTTTAAAGCATAAATTGTACAGAAGCAGTTTTAGTTTCACATTGACTCCTGGATTTAATATACAGTCAAAACCATTTATAACGACATTCAAGGGACAGCAATACTTGGTTGTTAAACACGGTTGGTCATTGTAACCAGTGTTACTTAGGTATATAAGACTGTGTTGGGTTTTTTCTTGGTTGTTACATCCAATACGTCGTTGTAATTGGTGTTGCTATAAACGGTTTTGACTGTATCTCTATTTTGCAAATTTAAGATTGAGTTTTCACAATAGTGCTGAAGATGTCCATAGAGGACAAATTCGCAAAGCTTTACTTACGATACAATGACTATATTGTCCACCACAAAGAAAACAATACAGAAAAACAAATACATGGGAAAAATATATAAGGTAAGCAATAGGCGACCTCATCGCTTTGAAACGATCTCTTCCAGACTTACTTGCTGATTTATTGAAAACAAGTTTGGTTTACTAACAAACTAACAGCCTATATGGTTACAATAACTTACATGGGCAGCAGCTTCCTCTTCCTCCTTCTTTCTCAATTCTTCTAGTTCCTTCTTAGATAGGTTTCTGGCCCCCATGGAACCCACGGAGAATGCTTGTAGCTTTTGCTCAGGTATTTTCTACAAACATTAGTGACAAGAGAAATTTTAGCAGCCGTAATTTTATTATTCCAAAAAATACTACAATTTTGATTATATTTAGATAACTAACCTTCATAGCCACATAAGAAACTTGTAAAATGTAAAGATTATTGTTTCATCAAGTACATTAATTTTCTGGTTTCCGAAAATATTCCAAACAAATCACTCAGCATTCTAACCTCAATTTCAACAGACAGACAAGTCAAGTCCACAGACCACAGATCACTAATATACGTAGCTAACTGTCATGTCAAGTTAAACTTGCACTCCGTTTTACGTTATCGTCATTAATTTTATTATATTTATTCGATTTAAAGTTTTTTTATTTTTTTAATGTTGTTAGGAATTAGAATACACGCATTGACATACAATAAACAACAATACACGCGAAAAATATTATAGCACAAATAAAATTATTCAATTCATTTCACAAAAAAAAAAAGATAATTTTAATTCTCATTGCGTAAAGAGGAACGACGACTAGCTAGATAAAAATGGCGCGAGATTGTTATAATTTTGATGTATTAATTTTATTTATTATTACCGTACATCTTAGTCATCTTATCTAACCTAAACCTCTCAAATCTCAGTTGTAACAGAGAAACCACATGAAAGTTATCAAAAACATCCATTTTATTCTTATTGCAGTACCGAACAGAAGACAGCATTTGCTGGGACATGGGAAACAAACAACAATTCCTGAGTTGAGATGAGCAGTTTGTTTGTTAACAACTTCGATCAACAGAACATTGTTGATCGAAGGTTAACAATTTCTTGTGTCTACCTACACTAAGGTTAGATACGTTTTCACCATCAATTTGTTAATTATACTAAAACTAGCTGTTGCCCGCGACTCCGTCCGCGAAGAATAGGGGTAGGTATAAAAAATAGCCTACGACCTATTCTCAGACCTGCATGCCGAATGTGGAGAAAAAAATTCACAATAATCGGTCCAACCGTTTCGGAGGAGTTTGATAACAAACACCGTGACACGAGATTTTTATATTTTAGACTTGCTGGCCCGGCAAACGTTGTTTTGCCATATATCACCTAGGGGTATAAAAAATAGCCTCGACCTATTCTCAGACCTACCAAATATAGAGAAAAAAGTTGTCAAGCCGTTTTGGAGGAGTTCGGTAACAAACACCGTGACACGAGATTTTTATATATTAGATTACGCAATAAGTACCTCAATACCACGTTTTTAATGCTCGTGAGTGGAGTAAGTAAAGAGTAAGTAACATTCAAAGTTTTTTTTTGTTACAAGTTAAAATCGCTAAACAGTCGTTTTAAGAAAGATCTGCATGAAGCCATTAATGAATAAAATCTGCCCTATCATGAAAATATAAGTAATAAGACCTGAATAGACTTTCTTTTCCAATTTATCAATCATCTTATTTTACTCTCAACTGGTTATCTTACCTCTAGCCTAGCGGTTATGTTATGCGAGCCCAGAGATCTGAAATTTCTACGTAGTTAAATAAATCGAGTATTTGTTGCCAAATGTTATACTTAACTCTTTTTTTACAAACTTTCTTGTTATAAAAAGAATGCCTTAAGTGTCTTAAATTATCTAAGCCTTAAGTTGAGCACGGATCCATGTCTTAAGCATACAAAGGGTTAAGTTACTGTATGTAGGTAATGTAATGAGTAATCACATACATTACATTACTAATTTACTATTGTACTGTTTACTCATTTCTAAGATTTATTTTTTGTAGACATTTAGAAATAGCCAATTATATGTATTTAAAAGTAAAAAAGAATTACTACAAATATTATGTAGATTGTTTTGGATACATCACTCTAAATTTTATGTTTGGTCTGCATGGTCCTTAGTTGTTGTCTAACGAGCGGGCGCTTGCTATCGCATTCACTGTTGTTTTCTGTCAAACTGTATAAGATGGTGACAGAAAGAGACAGTAAAAGCGATTACGAGAGGCTGTGCATAGGCAATACAACCTCTTTGAGTCTTGACACTCATTTGTGCACTGCCGTGCCTTACTGCAGTGAATGTAAGTCTTTATTGCAAGCACCTTCATTTGTCTTGCACATACAGTTGAGTTGGGAGTAAGTAAAACAACAATTGTATTGGTTAAATATTTATTGAAAAAAGTATACATCAAAAAGTTTTCGATGTAAAATTAAAAAATAATGTGTAGGTAGTGCGATTTGCTAGTAGGTAATGTTTTTTTGCAAAGTAATTCGTCTTTTATACTGTCTCTTAATATAATTCAGGATGGAATTCAATTATAATGTAAAATATTTTACTTTCACAAATTTATATTGTGGCTTATAAAATTCATCACATTTAAAAAGGATAATAATAATACTATGATTTATGGTAGTGAGTATATTTTACAGCCAAGTGGTATATTGAACTAGAAGTCATTTGATTGAAACAATTATTAACATAATTGTAAAAAAATACTTAAATTATCTATATAGCGGCATGACAACAACAGATAATGTGACTGCATTTCTCATTTAGTTCCAATCTCCTACAGATCGACTAAAAACATCAAAAGTAAGACATAAGAATGCAAAACCTACGCTCAGGACAACATACGATTCAGTATTGGAGCACTAAACATCCTTTTTTCAAAATATATTATATTCCGGAATATGGAATGTGGGGCTACATTCCCTATTATTTCAAGATAGACAAAAAAAAATTATAAAATGTATCAGAGTATCTCTCATATCCCTTATACCTACATGAAAGTGACTACTTGTACTTAATATGAACGCCAAATAGGCCTCAGTAATTTTACCTTTTGGCTGTAAATCTACTTTAGTCCTGCTATTTATACTATTATGTATACAAAACAAAACCATTTAATACTTACATTAGAATACATAAATAATACAACTTTATAGCAACAGAAAACAATTAAACATTTAAAGTAATAATGCATTGATCTGTAAAATAATTTAATCACATTATCATTCACCTTGGGAGTCATTTAAATTGAATGGGGGCATACCGATGTGTTACATAGTAGCCTAAAAACTAACCAAACAACCCATAGTTGTCAGTTTGTTGCCAGCCCCATAAAAAGAAAGCCTAGTTTGTGGTAATTTTTGTGTAATTTAGTGCAAAGTACCAAGCGCCTTTGTGCGTGGTAAAATGTCCTTGATTTACACTAGACTTACTCTCGCTTTGTCTTTCCTGTAATGTTAATACCATCAAGTCAAGTAATGTTAAAACCGAATTATTTTTTCAATATTTCGCGTTCCTTACTTGAAACTTGTAAGGTACAGCCATATTGAAAATAGTGCATTATAAAGCTTTAGTATACAAGAAAACATGCCACGTAATTTACACAACTATTTGTACAGCGAAACAAATGTACATTGACACATAACAAATATATTTACTATAAGACCGTAGTGTCCCTTTGTCGAGTTGTTAAGATGGGTCTAAGAAATTTGAAATGATGACCGAGTTGATCTATTAAAATCATGAATGTTTTTTCACAGCTTAAACTAATTTTGTGTAGCTTGACAGCGACGTTTTATCAATAGCTCAATCCGTCCAAGGTCTCCAAGGCTGGATCTTTTCAATTACACCTCTCTGGTCATTGTTTGTAAATGGAACACCAGAATCCAATTTTACTTATGTGTACCACCAAATACTGTAGAGCCTAGTGCAACTAGGGAACAATGTCTTATGATATTAATGTAAACGCGTGCGGACTCTATTAGAAATTAGCCATCGTGATTTTAATAGACCACGTTGAACAGTTCTGAGTAACATAATCAGACTTAAACGCATAGAAATGAAAAACAATAGATATGTAGCAATTATAGCGTATCAGTGAACTGGACATTATAGTCAACAAATATTAAACATCTCTAATGATTCATTATAATTCATCTAAAGAATTTAAATTCTGTCTCGAAGGCCACAGGCAAAGAATTGTCTAGACCCCATCGCGCCGGGCATACCCTCGCGACTAGACTAGTACAGTTAACACCGACTACCTACGCGACTATAGCAAACCTGCGAGTGAGCGCACGCGACCACGGGCATTGTTGACTTAACACGTTCACTGTCCCCATACAAAATGATTTGACAAAGTCAAACGTCCCATCCTGCTTCCACTTTGAAGTTGTGAACCTATAGTGGTAGCACGTACTTCTAATAAAAAGCTTCACGACCCCACATTGGGGTCGCCCGGGCAAGGAAGGTGTTAAGTGTATACCGGTACGATTTACAGTTACGATCCGTTGTCCAGAGTGATCGAAACCACAAATAGTGTGTCAATAATAATTCAACTTTCAAACAGCCTGAACGATGGATCGTAACAATAGAATCGTACGACCAGTGAAGCTCTTTAAATCTGAGCCAGCAACCCATTTCCCATGCATGTTAAGCCGCGTGCCCCGCTCTCGAGGGCAATAATCCCAGTATATTTTGTATTATTTTATTTTAGTCCAACATCAACAATAAGGAAATATTTACTTACAGCACTACAAACAGAAATTAAATTACATTACAGAGGTAAAAACTATTTTTAAACTATTAAATGCATATTACCAACATATTGTACTATTCAAATAAATCGATGGCCGATCACACTATGAAAGAAAAAAAAAACTTGTACTCGCATAATTTGATCAATAAAAAACTATTAAAATAAATTTTCACGTACAATATACATCGAATACGATATAAAATTCTCCATTACATTAGTTGAATTGTGAATAGTCAAATCCTCTCGATACATTATACACTGTACATTATACAGAGAATGTCCGGACAGATCGCCTCACAGCCGCGTCCCGTGTTACCATCAAGTCGTCCCGATCATCGAGTGTTAACTTGCTGTGTTAATGCTTAAATATTAGCAGGACATTGACAGTGGTATGTTTTGGTCACGTAGCGACAGCGTGGTGTAGCGTTGCGTGGCGTGTGGCGAGCGCGGTGTCGCGTGCGCATGCGTGTTCAAGCGTCCGTGTCGGCGCCCTTCAGTCGCAGTCGCGCGAAATCCTCGAAGATAATATCGTCGTCTTGCTCTTGACCGTTCTCGTCCCTGGATTAGAAAACATAATTTATTAGATACCAATATAAAAAAATAGATGTGGGCTCACTCAACCCATTGGTGGATGCCGGATAGCAGCCGGCGACAGCGAAGGAGACCAAGGAAGCGGGATGATTTAGACGCCTATGTTAAACTGGTCGGATGTTGCGGCAGGCCGGAAGTTGTAACGATCTAGAACTGGTATACTAATGTTTCGCAAATTATTTTTCCCAAACTGATTCATTTCACAAATGTTTCATTTCCCAACTGTTTATTTTTTCTGAAACTGTAAACTTTTCAGGATTGTAATAAAACAAACCTAACCTAACCTACACAATAGTCCTGAAATATATCCTGAATAGTTTACAGTTTCAGAAAAAATAAACATTTGGGAAATGAAACATTTGCCAAATGAATCAGTTTGGGAAAAATAATTTGCCCCTTTGTTTGTATATACGGGATAATTATTCTAGATTAACATAGGTACATATTTAGCCCACTTTTAGTCCCTTGAAAGACCGAAGTTCCCGTGGGTCACGTAGACAAAGTTGCGGACAACAGCTAGTTAATGAAATAAGTGTACAGTCGCCATCATAAAAATCGGAGCGGTCTAGGTGCTCAAAAATATCTGAACACGCACTTACGCGATAGCAATACGGTCGTGTTCAAATATTTTTGACCACCTTGTATGCTCCGATGCTTACGATGGCGACTGTACAATAAATCACTCATTCCTTCAAAGAGCTCAAACAACAAACAGTCACTGGCTTTGCTGCTCTGGATCCCAAACGCAACTGGAGCCAAATTCCGTCTTATGAGAGACTTTCCAACCCAATGGATTCCCATTCCAGGAGTTCTCCAACAGTGGTCTATTTCCACTAGTTATATTATCAGTTCTATTAAACTTTGTATTTTAATTTTATTTGGAAGAAACAATTCCATCTAGTTACATTAATTTAAAAAAAAATGGTTCAACGTAACAACTGGTACAAAACATTTCCATACTTCTATCAAGGCAACTGATAGTATAACTAACAGATATAGACATTAATGGTGAGGTGAAGGAAAACATCGTGAGTAAACCTGTATACACCTGCGAAGAAATTCAATGGTGTGTGTGAAGTTCCCAATCCGCACTGGGCCCGCGTGGGAACTACGGCCAAGCCCTCACATTCTGAGAGGAGGCCTGTGCCCTGTAGTGGGACGTATAAAGGCTGGGATGTTGATGATGATGAGTTCTTGCGGCATCATAAATTATAATAAAATCTTAAGGTACTGACGGCTGCGGGTCGAGCTGTATAAGGTCGTGGTCGACATTGGGCGAAGGCTCAGCCAACAGCCGCGGCGGCTCCTCCTCCGGCTTCGGATGCATCAAGATGAACGGCAGCTCTGCGGATAGATCGCTGCAAGCAGAAAAACCAGGTCAAGAAAATATCAGGTAAGTGGCATCAATGCAACGTATGTTCATATCACACTCAGTACAATGGCAGTAACGCCAATTTTATTTTTATTATGATTACGCTTGCAGAAGTCTTGTTTAGGGATAGGCATACCAAACACGGCATCTTTTTTCTATTTTTTTTTTTCTATTAATTCAAAAACAAGAGCATTTGCGGCACGATTTACTTAAACCTACTATGCGGCGTTGTATGACTCCATGATATTTTAAAAAAAATATGTGAACACATTTCGATCAAAAAAGAGATAGGTGCAGAAAAGGCTATTAAGAAAATGAAACTTACCCTCCTAGAGGTCCCAGGCATAATTTGACTTTGACCTTATACTGTACTATGATACCCAGATTCTCCCGCTGAGCTGGATCCGCGATTCTAAAAAAAAACATATAATTACAGTTAAAACTATAAGCTACAAAAAAACAGAACATCAACAGGTTGATGGTAGACTAACAGCGTGCTAGAAGCCAGATTGGTGTCCTCATGCTTGAGCTGTCCGTCCAAAGCCAGCCCCCACTTGTCCTTGTTGTTGGCTAGCAGAGGCGTCAGTGTGAAGACCTTACTGAGCGTGAAACCTGGACCCACAGGACAGCCTTCCCTGGAAAAAAATAGCTCTTAATTAGTAGCTATTTAACTTTT
Organism: Archips crataeganus; assembly: GCA_947859365.1. NCBI lineage: Eukaryota > Metazoa > Arthropoda > Insecta > Lepidoptera > Tortricidae > Archips > Archips crataeganus. The sequence goes on along the minus strand of OX402048.1, from coordinate 4,731,281 downwards.
GTAACACTTGGCCAAATGGAAAGAGCCAACCTGTTTATAGTGAAACCTACGTCTCTAGAGTCTACTATCTGATTACACTTTTTTGTTTATGTCGATAAAAAGTATCGGTCCCTGTCGAACTAATCAAAGTACGTATAATCTTAAAAGTCCTTCCGGTCGCGCCAGTAACAATCGGGTTATTCGATATCTTATTTTTTTCTACAAAAACCGAAGGTCTTCACAAAAGGACAAATCTAATGTAGGTGCGTTGAATTGTCGCTTTAAAAAAAAACAATTTTACATGTACATTGAAATTAAATCTTGTAACATCACATTTTTTTTAATCTTAAGAAAATGGGACGTAGGAAGATATACAAATAAATGTAAATATTTTATGTACTCTGTAACTAGAAGTCGAGATTATGTTTGATGGATATAATGCATTTACAAACAAGCTGCTACTTTATAGTTGGTACAATGAAAAATAGTGTAGTGTGGTGAAAGTGTAGTAGCTTTTTGTCTCTACACCTACTACTTTTTGTATGATCTTCAATCAACTTTTCCTGCTAAAAATTGAATAGGTAAGTAGTTAATCCCCATAAATGTTCTGTTGTAGTAAGCTGTAGTCTAAGAAAAAGACAATCGTTATGAAATAAGAATCAACTATTAATTAGTCTATAAGGGAAGACATCTCACACCAAACCAGGGGAAAATACATATTTGTGCTACCTCTATAAGCCCCTTACTTTGGAATTTAAAAATTAAACATTCTTGGACAGTGTAATTTTACGATAACAAAATCAGAGGATATAAAAAGCTCTCAAACTGGATAACTAGTTTAGATGTTAGTGAATAAACTATAAAATATCAAAATAGTGATTTCAATAATGTATTTACAGTTTCAAAATAAAACCTTCTGTTGCACATGCAATGTAAAACGCAAACTCAAACTTACAGGGACTCAATTTTTAAGTTCTTATCTGACATCCCATAAAACGGGAATTTAAACTTTTTCTTCACCTTCGGTTTTGGTTGCCTGAATCAGAAATACAAGGTGTTCCATTAAACATTATGTTATTTGTATTTTAGCAATCCAAACAAAGTTTAGATCGAACTGAAGTCTCTAAGCAACGCTGCTAAAGCCAAACGGGGTTGAAAAGCCTTAAGCAATAAGGCGTGACATATTTCAGTCAATTTTGAATAATATTTCTTAACAGTTAAAAGAGTTTCATTTGATAAATTATATTAGTCTTAAGCCCAATATTCACACTTGTTTGCACTGTCATTTATTGAGACGTGTGAATCATTCTACGCATAGTAGCGTTTTTCAGAAATAGACGTGCCAAGAGTGTATAGTGGGCATAAAACTGCCACCCGCTTTTAAATATTCTAAAACATTCAAGTGCACTCACTCGCTCTCCGCTTCCGCGACGGTGCACTTGTACTGAGCGGTGGAGAAGAGGCAAATGTCCGCGAACTGACGCACCGACACTTTGATGCGTTTCACGGACCGGTTCGAATTGTTTGCTATGTGCACGTTTACTGCTATATTTTCACCGTGATGATACAACTCCTGAAAAAATATAACGACACCGGTCTTATAAAACTCATAATTAATGTAATTGCCAAATGCATTTTAGAAAACAAAAGACTAATATGTTACCTTATCGAGTGAAGCTTCTAAGTAAAGCTTGTTTGGGCTCATCATGAACTCTTTGGATACTTCGACCGACGGCTGCTCGCCCTGCTTGCTCGGTGCGTACATTATCTTCCTAATGGCTAGTCGTACTGAATTTCTGTAATATAAATAAAACCCAAATATGAATGGAATACTTTTAAAACCCCGCCCAAGTTTTTCTGCGATATCCTCGACTTAAGGCCCCTCTGCTCTTAGCAAAAAATGAACCCAGGAAAAGTCGTTATACCAAAGTTAAGATTAGGGTTTCGTTAATAGTGTTTGAAAGTGCGATATACTTAATGATATTTTCATATTAATTAAATAATGTACAAACGAAGCATTGTTTTACGTTACGAAACGAAGTCATTTAACGAGTTTGCACCTTCCCAAGATATTGACTTAAAGGTGACCTCGTGTGATATTAGCAACAACATGAATTAGTTGAGGCCCTGCACATCTAGCTCATCTTTTACGTTAAAATACCCGAACCTTCGCATTAAAGGAGCCGAAATTCTAAACCGATTTCACGCCCTGCATACGTTATAATTTATAACAAAGGGACCGTCATATTTCAGCAACACCGAGTCTGTACCGTACGTTTAGGATAAATAGTAACGTATTCCCAAGGTTACAACAACAGAGGTCGAAGATCCGAGTGCCGTAAAGAAGGGCGCGCCTTCGTTCGGGCAAACGTTTGCATACAAATATTGTCTTAGAGCATAATTTAACTTACGCAAGCTCCATTCTTTTTGGTATTAAATAAGCTCATATTTACTCCCCTTCTCGAACCGCCTTATGTTAATCAATCATGCATGAATATAGCGATCGTACTAGGAACATTGTTTATGCACGAGCTTAGAGCATTTCCAATAAGCTCGACTTCCCATGTCAAGGTGAATTTATTTTAATTCACAAAAACATTTCGGCTTTTGAGTACCTAATAAAAGTCTTAATAATAGTCAATCAGCCACTTTAAAACGACAATAATTAGAATAGTTACTTGTATGTTAGCGTTCGGCCGCTCGACAAGATCTCACCTTTTGTGCGGCTTATCATCCTGAGAGTCAGCCACGAAGGCTTTAAGCTCGTAATCGACGCCGCATGGCTTGCCGGTATCGCCGGGTGCCGGCTGAAGATAAAAATAATAAGATTTTATTGGATTTAACATGTAAGTACAGAGTAAAAGGGTATAACAGGTCATAGCGGATTTTTAAGTGTTAATTAAGCTTGCTACGCTATGTAGCCACTCGAGGAAGATCCAGAGCACGCATCTTTGCATATAAAATACATAGCTTAGCTGAACCCGTCTCCACCAGTGTTGACCAATGAATATGATTGGTGGATATCACGCATCCATAACAACGTAGCATAGCACATCCCTGGTGGAAAGGCACCATAAGAAGCTTAAGCCTGACCTGTAGCGTCACGGAGGCGGGGCAGTGCGGCGGTAGCTCGAAGTAGAACGGATGCGCAGCGGGACCCAGCTTGCGGACCAAGCGCTCCTGGAGCCGCGTCAGCGGCCGTTTCAGGGCGCCTGTCGCGGGGTAAATCTGAAAAAAAAAAGGCTACGCATAAACAAACATCCTATAAACTCACATTACCAATATTATAAACGCGAAAGTTTGTATGGATGTTTGATACTCTTTCACGCTAAAACGGTTTGACGGATTCTGAAGAAATTTGGCACACTAATAATTTACAACCAGGATTAACATATAGGATGCTTTACCCTGGAAAACTGCATAGTTCCCGCGGGATCGCGGGCAACAGACAGTTAACTCATATCACAAACATAAATATTCTACATAAAATATAGCGTTACGAATGGGTAAAATCGCTGTATTATTTAGCCGAGTATCCAATACAAATTAAAATCGTCTGACGAAATATAATATGCTACAGGGGAGTTAAAACTACTTTCGCGTGGATTCGCGCTAGAATCTTAATTTAGTACTGGAGCCAGCTCACGTTTCCCAATTACCTGTTCCGCGGCAAGATACAAGTCCTTCCTGAAGGTGAGCCCGAGGACATCGAGGTCCTCGCGGCCGTACCTAAAAGCTGCCAGTACATGCCCAAACACCTTCCTGTCCTTAACATACTCCGGGTCGATAAGGACCACGCCGTCTGAAAGAAAATGTAATTGTGAGTATTATTTTCTAAATAGATGAATTATTATATAATACAATATATATACAGTCGGGGTCGGGAGACATAACAAGAATTTAAGAGAGTTCTATTTGGATAGTAATGAACGTTTTTTGATTATATTTCGTACTAAATACAAACTGAAATATAGATGCACAGAAAAAACCCCAGAAAAAAGACCAATGCTGGGAATCGAACCCAGGTCCTCAGCATTCCGTGCCGCGTGCCATACCCCTACACCACCACTGGTCTAGAGATTAGACACGAATCTTTCCTATACATCATACATTTCAATCTGCTAAATCATCACCTTATGCAGTGACAAGCGCACATCTATGTTACACCCTCATCGAGAGATTTTAACACTCCTTCGGAACTAACCGCTCACCTGGACAAGAGATGGCGCTACTGTGCAACTTTAAACAAGTTAGCTATGAAGTATCTTAGTAAGTATCTTAGGTTAGTTCCGAAGGAGTGTTAAAATCTCTCGATGAGGGTGTAACATAGATGTGCGCTTGTCACTGCATAAGGTGATGATTTAGCAGATTGAAATGTATGATGTATAGGAAAGATTCGTGTCTAATCTCTAGACCAGTGGTGGTGTAGGGGTATGGCACGCGGCACGGAATGCTGAGGACCTGGGTTCGATTCCCAGCATTGGTCTTTTTTCTGGGGTTTTTTCTGTGCATCTATATTTCAGTTTGTATTTAGTACGAAATATATGATTTCACGGGATGACCGTAAAAGTAATAAAAAAATGAAGTTGAAAAAATAAGTACAAAAAAAAAAAAAGATACTTCATAGCTAACTTGTTTTTTGATTAATAAATGGACCTGAAATGAGCGAGTTTATCTTATAATAAGGTTCAGCTCGTTGTCAAGATTTACTACACTGACGAGCAAAAATAAAGGGTCGGTTACAAAAATGGCGATAACTACAAAACCCGCTGTGATAGCTTCTTCGAGTACCCAAAATGAGTTTCGTAAAGATTTTTAATCTCAATTAAACTTTTTCTTGTTAAGAATAAAACTCTTTACGAAACTCATTTTACTCGAAGAAGCTATCACAGCGGGTTTTGTAGTTATCGTCATTTTTGTATCCGACCCTTTATTTTTGCTCGTCAGTGTATATTAACTCTTATTATCAGAAAAACTCACAAAAGAAAAGGACAAATTATACACTGAGTTTTTTATATTTCCGTTAACTTATAAATATTACTTGGTACACGTAAAGACTCCTGATAAAGTTTATTATTCTAAATTATTATTTTTTTCTTTTCCATACATAATAATAAAATATTAAACTGATGGTCAATGTATAAGGTAACTTTCTAGTTAACAAAAGGTATCATTAATCAAAACGGATGAAGAATGCCTACTAATTTCTAAACAAAAAGAAAACTGTCAATTTCCCGTAGGCTTACCTATTGCTTTAATATAAGTGACATGACATTAATGTGACACATCAAAGACAAGAGATTAATGTTTAACAAACTCACATCTACCTTTTCAACGCCAACGACACATATAGGTGTCACAAAGTACAGTGTCAAAGTGATCTTGACACAATGACATAAGATTCAAAGTAGGTTTACGTTTTGTCGAGGCGTGGCGTTGAAAAGGTTAACCTTCTTCTTAACAAAATTGAAAAGGGGGATTCGATTTGTAGCATTCGAACATGGCGGATGTAGACAGTATCTAATTTTGGTATTTATGTTTCTTTGGCTAGTTGAAGTATAATTTTGATAGTGTTTTATGCGGCGATTAACCTTAATTAACAGTGATCACAAAATTCTATATTGCTCTCGTGTCTGACATTTTTTAATGCGCAAGTTGTCTCCACGTGGTTTCTGGAATTTTTCTATCAAGTTGCAGAAACTACAATCACCGTACAACGTCGCTCCCAAAAGAGCTTACTTCGACACTGGCGAAATTGTCCTACCTTTAAAGTGGGACAGAAGCCATATTTTTAAAAAAGAAGAAGAAAACTGAAAAGAAAACACTAGGTCGTTAAACTGGGAAGCAATATTACATTGTTTAACCACGCCTTACTCGTTAAATTAAATAGTTTTTTTATCTTCTACGTGGTCCGAGCTAAGATACTAGAGTCTTAAAAAAATAAGTTTTATTTGACCTGAAGATGGCCTCCCTGAATGTTAACGGATATCAAAAAAACACAGTGTATACGGGTATTAAACGGAGACATACCAATCGGGTCTACATGTGAGATGTGGTCTACGAAGTCTCTCTTTCCTAAGTATACTGTTATCTGAAAAGGAAACAAAGGCATTGATTTAACTAATACAAGTTGTCATGCTGTATTGGTTTAAACGAAAGATTATTATCGGAGAGGGGCAAGAAGACTTTGAAGTGTAGACTAAAATGTTGGTTACCTTGCCATTTGGAGAGCTTTTCTTGAAGACCCTCGTAGCCTGCCGCTGTTTGTTGCTGCCGGCGTCGTCCATTCTGCCACCGCGCCCTCCGCAACACTAGTTATCAACACAATTCCTACCTTAGATTATAAGAATAATTTGACATTGATCATTAAAATTTAATTTACTAAAAAGTTGCTGAAACGGGCAGCACAACATAGGGTCCTAAATACTAATGGCCCCTATTTGGATTCTACTTTTAAATAAGTTGGATAGTAGCTTACATGGACCCTCGCGTGGCTCCAGGGTGCGCGCCACCGCTACAAACTAATTCTGCGCTGCCTCGCCGCCCTGAAACAACAGAAATAATGCCATTAATCTTTGATCAATTATAACTGAAGATCATTGACGTACAATAAAACAACTAGACTCCCAATCGCTTAACAAAAGTTCCTCAAAAAACGTCCGAGCGGCGTTGTGTGTACGTATACATCAATTTATACAGATAACATTAACAGCATTCATTCAAATTAACACCTTATTTCGTAGCAGTAATGTTTAATGTCAATTGAATATGATCGTTCGAAGTAGTGACATGACGTCACGCGCTGGAAACCGCCTAAAGAGCAAAGAATGCAGTGGAGTGGTCATGCGAAGCGGAAGCTAGACTGTCTGTCTCTTTTTTTCTCGTGAGTTTGATTACGGTGCGAAAGAGACATATACGAATACGGGGCGAGAAGTGACGTTGTAATCAACGCGCGGTCGAAACACAACTGAACCAAAACTCTCCAATTGTGCGTCTATTGAGACGCGTGTGCAGACTTTTGCTTCGGACAATTTTTGAGCGTGATTGGGAGTCTAGTTGTTTTATTGTACGTCAATGCTGAAGATACTAGGGGCGTTCAATAAAAAGTGAGAATGAGTATGTTATAAACAACTTTTACTAAATGTCATTTTATTTTTCGACATAGTCACCTTTTAGCACAATACACTTAGTATATCTTTTTTCTAAACTTAAAATTCCATTTTTAAAAAAGGCCTCACCTTGAGTACTTAAAAAATCTTGTACTACAGCGACTACCGCGTCGTCGTCTTCAAATTTCTGGCCTCTCAGGTATTGTTTCAATCTCGGAAATAGGTAGAAATCACTGGGAGCGAGATCTGGTGAATACGGAGGATGCTTAAGGATATCGAACCAATTGTGTGCCGGGGCATTGTCCTGGTGGAACAGCACAACTTTCGAGAGTTTACCTCGCCGTTTTTCGCGGATCTCATTGCGCAATGTTGCTATTTGTTTGGCGTATAAAGTGCCCGTAATAGTGGCTCCATGCTCGAGATACTCAATCATTAATACCCCTTTACCATACCAAAAAACAGAGCCCATGACCTTACCGGCAGATGGGCTCACCTTGAATTTCTTCGGAGTTGGAGATGATGGCCTTTTCCATGTCATAGACTGCAGTTTCGTTTCTGGGTCGTAATGATGGAGCCATGTTTCGTCCATTGTTATAAATCGCGCCAAAAAAAGTTCCCGGTCTTGCTGCATCAGGTTCAAAGCTTCTTGACAAATCTCTAGTCTAGTTGGTTTTTGCGTGTCAGTAAGCATTCTTGGTACCCAACGCGCAGATACCTTTTTCATACCCAAGCGTTCATGTAAAATATTATGCACGCTCCCCGTTGAAATCTTTACATTTTCAGCAATAAAACGAACCGTGACACGACGATCCGCCAAAACTGAGTTTTCGACTTTTTTCACAATTTCTTCAGTTACTGCTGTAGTAGGGCGTCCGGAGCGGGGGTCGTCCATTGTCGATGTTCTTCCACGTCTAAATTCGGCGCACCAACGTGCGACTGTCGAATACGGAGGAGCATTAGACCCTAAAGTGTCCCGCAAATCCAAATTGACTTGGTCCGTAGAAAAATTTTTCAAATACAAGTATTTGATAACGGCGCGCAGTTCAATTTTCTCCATTTTCGCTAACGTACTCAATAGCATTGCAAAGAAATTCTTCTTCTTCTTCCTTAATGGCGGCCAATAGGCTTGTGCCAATGTCAGTTAATTGCTCTCTTTGGAGCGACGTTGTACGGTGATTGTAGTTTTTGCAACTTGATAGTAAAATTCCAGAAACCACGTGGAGACAACTTGCACATTAAAAAATGTCAGACACGAGAGCAATATAGAATTTTGAGATCACTGTAACAGTTAAGGTTAATCGCCGCATAAAACACTATCAAAATTATACCACAACTAGCCAAAGAAGCAGAAATACCAAAATCAGATACTGTCTACATCCGCCATGTTCGAATGCCACAAATCGAATCTAAGGCAAAGAAATTACCGTATATTTTTTTCAACAAAAGACAGTTAGTTTTTTTTTTCATAGCAATCAGCTAGATAGATTAGCTTTACCGGCCAGTATTTAATTTCGTAATATTAAAAGAGTTTGCATCTCATTCTCACTTTATATTGAACGCCCCTCGTACACATTGCCGAACAAAATCCCCTTCAAAGAATGTCCGAACTTTTTTATTTGTTCGCATAACAATTAAAATCATCACCTACACAGAAATTTGAACCTAGTCTTTACTTCATTACAGTCGAATTTCGGTTGACACTTGACAGCTAAACTTGACAATTTCACGCAACGTACTGAGAAAAAAACTTTTTAACAAAAAATTAAACCGCCGAAAAAACTGAAAAGCAAAAAATAATACCTTTTTTGTTTGACCTTAATCTAGGTACCAGTTTGAAGTCGGTGCGTCAGCACTTAGCCAGGAGGAGTGGACCTATAATCGTCTACCTGATTGGCTTCTATCACTCCTCCTGGCTCGTGCTGACGCACCGACTTCAAACTGGTACCTAGATTAAGGTCAAACAAAAAAGGTATTATTTTTTGCTTTCAGTTTTTTCGGCGGTTTAATTTTTTGTTAAAAAGTTTTTATTTTATACTTTTTTTCCATCCTTGGGGTAATTTTTTTCCAAATTTATAATACCAACTTCAAGGTATACCCTATAACATCCAATAAAAAAGAATTATGAAAATCAGACTACTCTATAAAAAGTTAGTCAATCATCCCCTGTTTTCCTACCCTTAGGGTAGGAATATTATTTCCAAATTTGCATGGGACCACCCTTGGGGTATACGCTTTCCAATAAAAAAAGAATCATCAAAATCCGACTACTCCGCAATAAGTTATGCGTGATCATATAGTACAATCAGTAACTGAACAATCAATCATCCCCTGTTTTTCTACCCTTAGGGTAGGAATATTGTTTCCAAATTTAAATGGGACCACCCTCGGGGTATACGCTTTCCAATAAAAAAAGAATCATCAAAATCGGACTACTCTGTAAAAAGTTATGCGTAATCATACATAAAAAAAAAAAAAAACACGTCGAATTGAGAACCTCCTCCTTTTGTTTTCGTCGGTTGAAAAAGAAGGCCACTTTTATCAAAGTGGCGCTCATTTGGCTCGGACATTTTCGGGCGCGCGACTGTGGATCTACAGTTATAATTGATCAAAGCCATTAATAGCAAATTAAAGCTTAATATTGCATTTCTGTAGCAAATGGAATTGTGATTAAAAATCAAATTAACGTGAGAACTGCGAGTTAACCATTTACCTACTCCAATCTGATTCTCGGCGGCCCAAATACAGTTTCCGAGAGCGGAAAGCTGCGATCCGCAACATGCCTACCAACATGACATCTAGGACGGGTCTATATTAATTCCGTGTAGTCGGGCGGGTCGCTTTTGGAATAATTTAACGCAAATTTTAAGAAACCTTCACTCGTGTTCTGAACCCATCAATCAATATCAAAGCAAAATTATCCGGAATTGAGAGAACGTGTTCCAAGATCCTATCCCAAAGTACAGTTCTAAAACAATCTTTACACTCGATTGGTCGCTGCAAATTATACTACGAAAAAAAGACTTGGGATACAACAAATCTTTATGGAAACCCTTTCTTCGAGCTTATTCTCGCATCAATGTATATAATTAATTCGTCAACAGAGCGTATCGACAAACGACAAATATTAAGATCTGACAGCTATGCCAGAAATGTTCGTGATAATAATCTCCTATCCCAATCAGATGACGCGCTACGCCGAGCTTCACTGATTGCGTTATGGGAGCGCTGAAGGTTGCATGCCATATTACCTACTTACCTACCTAAATACCTATCACGGGACAATTCACACCAATTGACCTAGTCCCAAAGTAAGCTAGGAAAGCTTGTGTTATGGGTACTAGGCAACGGGTAAACATACTTATATAGATAGATACATACTTAAATACATATTAAACACCCAAGACCCGAGAACAAACATTCGTATTTTTCATACAAATATCTGCCCCGACACGGGAATCGAACCCGGGACCTCAAGCTTCATAGTCAGGTTCTCTAACCACTAGGCCATCTGGTCGTCTAAACCACTGGTCGTCTGGTTATTCACGCACTCAGGTAATCATTTTATGCAGTATCTCTACCATGAGTTTACACTAGTTCACAGTGACCGTACTCGCTAGCGACGGCGTAAATGATTTGTTTGGAGAATTGTACTTCCGTAAGTGACCGCTAGAGGCGCTGTACAATTCTCCATACAAATAATTTACGCCGTCGCTAGCGAGTACGGTCACGTAAACTAGTGTAAACTCATGGTAGTGGTACAGATGTGTGAATGCGTCATCCAACTTAATAGTATTGTGTTTTTTTTTTTTAGGTAGTAGTATATGTAGTTCTAGCCTTTGCCCGCGGCTTCGCTCGCGAAAACCATTAGGTCTAAGGTCATTATTTGAGCATGGCTTCGAATGACATTTGTGGACATTTTTCTGTGGAATCTGCAAAAGATTGTAATACAGTTCCCAATTATCTTTTATAGCTTTTGCCCGCGACTCCGTCCGCGTGGAATTAGTAATTTGGGCAGCTTATTTTTTTTATCCAATTTGCTTTTTCATCAATTCCGTACCTGAGAAGCATAACACTGCAAGTGCCATTTCCGAAATTTTTCAGGAGAAGGGATTTTGTGTCAAATTCCAGCATACACGACAATAAGGATGGTTTAAAATAAAACTAATTGAATTTAAGTTACAGAGTTTTTTATTAATCAAAAGTTTGGTTATTCGAGATCAAGATTTATTATATTATGAGATCAACTTCTAAATCTGAGACATATTATTTTCAGAAAATAAAAAAAACTAGCTCACATACCGTGTTCTGCTTCTTAGCAAAAAATTAAACCTATAGAGTTACCTCAATAATCACATTATAATAGTGTTAATAAATGATAAAATAATAACGATATTTTATTTTTATTATCGAGGAAACTACAACGATTCGATTTTTAGGGTTTCGTAGCCAAATGGCAAAAAACGGGACCCTCGTGGATTCGTCATGTCAGTCTGTCTGTCTGTCCGTCCGTACTACTCGTACTGCACGTTGAGGTAACTCCCGCGCAATGACCAACAAATCCCTCCCTGCGCAAGTGCGCACCCGCCGCCTGGCTAACGTTTGGAGCACAATACTGTAAGTGCAGACTTACATTAAAATGCCTGATAGCATGATATTGTAACTCAACTAAATGTACTCCGGGACATACGATAAAATGTAGTTTATTTATCATCAAGTTGTATTATACGGTAATTCACTTAGACTGAAATGCTTCGCAGTGATAAATGTTCTTACATCAAAATACATCTGAGGAACTCGGAAACGTAAACGATTTCTACAGATACAGTGTTATGGCTCGATAGAGCTCAAAAAGTTATGTATGATACTGTAAAAAACCGAAAATCGTAAAAAGTGGCACTTGCAGTGTTATTTTTCTCAGGTACGGAATTATGGCTCTCCTTAGTTCCTCGATATTAAAAAAATTACCCCCCCCCCCTCCAACCCGCTCCCTCCCGCATCCCCCCCCCCCTCCCGCACCCCGCACCCCCTGCACACCTTCCCACACAGCACCCCGGCACACCCGCGTTCGTCCCAAGTCAAGCGTGCCTATAGAAGTTTAACTTCAAGTTTTTTTTGTCAAATGTCTCGAAAACGGTGCATCCTGCGGCAAAATCAATGAAATTTTCATCCCCCTTTAATACCCCCACACCCTCTGCCCCGCACCCCCCCCCCCAACCCCCCTCAACCCCCACAACCCGGTGTTTTTGTCAAATATCTTGAGAACGGTGCATCCTACGGCAAAATCAATGAAATGTTCATCCCCCCTTAAAACTCCCGCACACTCACCCCCCCAACCCGCCCCGGTGTTAACACTGAAAGAATTTTTCAAATCGGAGCAGTAGTTCCTGAGATTAGCGCGTTCAAACAAACAAACAAACAAACTCTTCAGCTTTATAATATTAGTATAGATTGACAGTGAAGTAAATTATCTATTATCCTCTAAAAAACAGTACCTCTACCATGCGTTACACTAGTTTACAGTGACCGTACTCGCTAGCGACGGCGTAAATGATTTGTATGGAGAATTGTACTTCCGTAAGTGACCGCTAGAGGCGCTGTACACAATTCTCCATACAAATCATTTACGCCGTCGCTAGCGAGTACGGTCACTGTAAACTAGTGTAACTCATGGTAGAGGTACTGGGAAGTGCCCCATTAATTGGGTTACGCATCAGATTTTCTTCTATCCATGTTTGTGGAATAAATATAACTAGGTAATAGTAACAGCGCCCAGTCACAGGTGACCTATAGTAATTCTAGAACTTGTAAACGACACGTGCCCTAGATTGCTTTGGTCGGTTGGGTCAGAATTCTCTGGTGACTGGCGTTAATAATCCGTATGTATGAAATAATGTTGGATGTATAAAACCATAGAAAACATCTAATTTACCGACATTCAAAATTGCTTTTCCGTGTACCTTCCTCACTGAAATAATTGAAAAGCAAATCAGGCAAACAGGTCAGCTTGAGTTTGCTCCTGCATATTTAATATCGTCGCATGAACTCTCAAACACGAAAGTTTTAAAAAAATCAGAAAGCAAACTCCGACGGACAGAAGATTTTATTAATTTGAATACTTCTCTGTGGATATTTTAGGTATCATGTTGTCATTGGTCAAAGAAGTTACATCAATGAAACCGTTGTAAACCACCTTTAGCTGGGGTTAAAAGATGTATAGGTAAAATATGATATAAGCTATGTGTCATACCTTAACACTTTTATTGAAAAGCTATAGGTATGTAATTTATCGTGTGGGTGGTAATTGATGGTAAAATTTCTGTTAGAATATGTGGAAATCGGTCAGTCATTTATTGATACGGGAACAATAAAGCATACATTTTGTGGAATGTAGGGCAAACAGCACGAATACCTATTTGTCTTGATAACAAGCTAGCTAAGAAATTAAATTAAAACATCCATCTTGAGTTCAAAGCTTCGGGATAAATTGTCTTCCTGTACTAACAACAAATACAATTATCTTGTCCTTGTTTTGGACGAAACATTGACACAGATACACCTACTATATTATAACTAGCTTTTTCCCGCGACTTCTTCCGCGCACAATTTTTTTTATAGCTAACTCCCGATTTCTATCCCGCAGCAAATTCCAAATATCCCTTTTTACAGCACCTCTATGATCCTAAGAAAAGATTACGGAGATAGTGTCTCATAGAATTCAATATATAAAGCTCGTTTGTTCCTTATGAAACTTAACCTACTATTATACTTAAACTACTGGACTGATTGAATTGCAATTTGACACACATACTTTCAAGAATTTTCAAGTCCTCAACATTAAATTTAAAATAGACACCATTTTCGTAATTAGAGTTGCAAAAAACCATAAAAACGACACCCAATATTGATATTTAGACATTTCAACCCCATCGCACCCCAACAGGGGAGATGGTATTCACTTCCGTCACGTTGGATTTTAAAATCGTCGTTGTTTTCGTAATCAGAGACCCGATAAACCATAGACACAATACCAGACTTTGTCATCACATTTCCCCCTTTTAGGGGTTGAATTCTCAAAAAACCTGAAAGACGTGACTGCTTATTTATCGTTAGTACTCCTGTGAAGTTTTGAATAAAATAGTCTAACTAATCTTGTTTCCCCAAACAAGCTTTGACCCCCGTTTCACCCTCTTAGGGGGTGAATTTTGAAAAATCCTGTCTTGGTGCATCCCTAGACCTTATAAGGAACCTACGTGCCAAAATTGGAATCTCTAGAACCAGCGGTTTGGGCTGTGCGTTGATATGTCAGTCAGTCAATTTCTTCTTTTATATATATAGATTTAGATTAGTAAAACTAAAATTACATTTACTTCCAGATACGAAAGTGCCTACTTACTCATTTTCATTGCTGAAAAAGTTAATCTTAATGATCAATGGCTGAAAAGTATTTTAAGCTGTTTTCCTCTAATTGAAAAGATAGCATCGTCACGCCTTGATTACTTGTGAAGTTGGAACGTTTCTCATTTACACGACCAACCATCTTCGAGCGAAACCTTCTCATCTAATTCTATCACACCGCTTATTTTCTTGCTGAAGTTTATTCATCTATCATTTGGTGAAACTCGAAGAGAAGAGAGCCTTATGAATATCAAATTGTACGAAGTTTGACGCATAATAAATAGGTATGTAATAAATAACGTAACCTTAACGAATAGTGTGTTATTTTTAATGTCACTTTTTACTAGAACATGGTTACCAAAAAGGATTCAATTTTCAACAAATCGCTTTTGATTTTGGATCAGGTTTCAGTATCAACAGAAGCGAAATTAAAGAAGAAAATATAAGTGGTTTAGATCCGTTTCGCCAAATTACGTCCACTTTGGCAAATGGAAAACTTTCTTCAACGGTGAAGATAATGAAATGACATAACAAATATAAATCATTTGCTCTGAAATTTGGATATGTTTCCTCTGTAAACTGTCTAAAAATTAAACTTTTAATGCGAATTGGGGATGGATCTACGAGTACGACTTATTTATCTGAAACCGAGGACACGGCGAGCCCGACCCGATCGCTCGAGTGCTAAGTTATGACAGCTTCACCCGCAAATAGTTGCCCGCTTGTTTTCACACGACTTTCCCATTAGCAAATAAGTTTTCATAATCGCCATATTTTCGAAGTTGATTGCGTGTAATCAATCCATTTAAAAATGGAAAGCATTTAATCGAAAGGATCACTTTGGTCCAGGCGTTGTGCATATTTTGAAAACGATCTAAATGTTGTCTTGTAATATGAAGCACCTGGGCGACCGAGCTCCGCTCGGGCTGAAACTCGGTACCGAGCGTTTTCCCAGAGATAAGACCAAGCTAGATCAATTTTTCATCCCCGAAAACCCCCACATACCAAATTTCATCGAAATCGTTGGAGCCGTTTCTTAGATTCTGATTATATATGATGGTTATTTGTAATTCACTAGCATCCTTTTAACCCTAAACTCCTACCACTTAAACAAATGTTTTTTTTGTTTTACGGCTTTTGTCATAACTTAATATTTTTGGTGTAATAACGTTTTGAAAATTTGAGACTACCTCTTATTTTTAAGATACTCTGTGTAATTGTATGGGGAAAAAAGTGCTTCATTTTAAAAAGTCGTAAAACAAAAAACATTTGTTTGAGTGATAGGAATTCAGGGTTAAGAGGATGTCAGTGAATTACAAATAACCCTGTATACAAGAATTGCTCGTTTAAAGGTATTAGATAGATAGATTACACTCGACGCTTCCCTCAACCGTGACCAATGTATTAGCACAAGGAGCAATTTCGCGTTATTGTAGTTTTCACGTAAATAATAGAGCGTAATGAAAATTTGATAACCAATATTAAAACACTTGGACCATCTATCATAAATATCCATCTTAATATGGCAATGACCTCGCCATGGGTCCTCCTTAGACATTATTAGTCGAAGAGTGTCTCCATCCATCACGACCGGGGGGACGGAACAGGTGTGAGGCTTTGCGGGAGGTGCCTCGAGCCCTCTTGGGGTGTTTACAATAAACAACGCTTCCTCTCGTGCAGAAACAAAGCCTCTCTGTCACCGGGCCCCCGTAACCGGCGCGTAATTACTCCAATACCCGATACGAATACCGCGAGAAGTGATGGACCACCCCCTAGCTCTAGTTTATGTCAATATTGACTCTGAGAAGGAGGAAGCCTACAATAACGTGATATTAACTTTCTGTAATAACATTTATATTAACCTCAATGAGCTTCGATTTTCGTTGTTATCCCTTGATTGAATTCGACGAGGTTCGCAAGTCATCGTTATGAGTGGGGATGGTTCGATGCTCTCGATAAACTTTCATGGCAGAGAGATAAAAACGTTTCTCGCAATTGATTGATTTTGGCAATAAAAATAAACATGCGAGCTTAACGAAATTTCACGGTTTCGTTATGAGCATACGAAAAGTCTACTAAAAACATACATTTTACGTACCTACACCTAAAAACAATGACAGAAAATTTTAGTATAAATAAATAGACCAAGTTCTAGTGTGACACAAAAGTAATGGAATCTGAAATGATTCCAAATTCGGCACAGGCTGTTATTGCATGAAAAAAGAGAAGTATAATTTAACGTCTTACGATAAGTCCATGGCAGTGTCTGTGCTAGTGCTACGACCGAGAAACATTGAAAACATTTTTAACAGCGAATTAACGTGAAATGTTTTAAAATAATAAAAAGTAATAACGTTATTTAACAACTCTTTAACGCTGTATCATACATGAAACGACCAAGTAATGGAGGAAACTAAAAGACAGACTTCTTTAATTATTCAAACAGTTGCGTTTAAAATGTTTCCTTTTCATTTTAAATTAAGTTTGTACGGCAACAGACAAGGCGAAACCTTTTCATGTCTGAAATGGTCGCTGCGTTTGTTAATCTGTAAAGCTTTTAAAAGCTATCGCTTTGCAGGTGAGACATTTTTCCTACTTTAAATGACTGTGACACAAAGCAGAGACATAATTTACGTCGGAAAAGGCTTACGAGTACGAAAGCAAAGGGCCAAAGGGCACGTGTTGTGCCAGCGAGTGAGGCAGGTCTATTGAGGCTGTGAAGTGGGTGTGAGGGCCTCGAGCCGGCGGTAACGAGCACGTTGCCGCGATCACGTGTCTACGTTCACCAACTAAGCATTTGCTAACGTCTAACGTCGTGTCAACACTGAAAAATTATGACTGACCTTAGCCTACGCAAATTTAGCTCTCGCTTAGTTTCATACTATCTTTTCATGCTGTCAGACAAAGGTCTACATCTACTTTAGACTTCGGATATAGCATTGATGGAATAGAGTTGGAGAGAGTCTCAACTGTGAGAGATCTTGGGGTGGTTTTTGATTGTAATCTTTCGTTCCGCAGTCATTATGAGAGCATGGTTTCAAAGGCAAACCGTATGCTGGGATTTATAATTCGTACGGCTAAGCCTTTTAAAAAAATTGACACCTTAATTATCTTGTACACATCGTTGGTGCGAACGAACCTCGAGTACTGTTCCTCGGTGAGCTACCCCATTTACAAGACACACTCGGATAGGTTGGAGGCAATCCAGAAAAAGTTTCTTAGACATCTTTGCTTTCGGAATGGCACCCGCCGTACCTTGCCAGTGACCGACTCCTTGCTTTTGGTCTGAAGTCATTGTCCAATAGGCGTCAGATTGCCGATCTTGTGACCCTTTATAAAATATTGCATGGCGATCTCGATGGTGGCCTTGTTGATCATGTTTATTTTAGAGCCACTAGTAAAGCTACCAGAAATCGTAATTTGTTTGCCCTGCCGGTAGTATGTAACAATAATGTCTCGAATAACGCTCCAATTACAAGAATGTGTAGACTTTTTAATAACATTGATCTTGAGTTAGACATATTCAACATTACGCTGGCAAAATTCAAATCTGTTGTAAATGAACACTTTACTATTGTATGATCATTGGCCTTCGTTTTTAGCTGTACATGATGTGCTTATTGCGATGAATTACCACTTTTGCATGTATTTTTATTTTATTATTGTTTTTTTTTTGTTTCCTTTTATGAGGGTTGTGTTAAATGCTGTGTACAATTATTATTGTGATGTATGCGCTGTAATGTCTTACATAGATTAAGTCACTAATTGTAATTTCGATAGCTTGCATTATGTTATTGTACCAAAGTTAATAAAATAAAATAAAATAAATAAAATAAATTTCTATAGTAAAAGTTCATAAAAATAATTTGCTGTATATTCGCCTATAGTCCAAGCAAAGCAATAATATATATGTTGGTTTTTCCCAGTAGTTTCAGAGAAAACAAATTAGGTATGTTTTGTAAGGAAGAACTGTTATTACTATACGTAAAGGTAGATAAAAAAATCTGCTAACCTTGTTGAATCTTCTGCGTATTCAATTATTTATTATCATGGTAAAGTTCACAGGTTCAGCGTGCAGCGTAACCGTTGGCCCCGACAGTTTAAAAATTGTCATTACAAATGTTGAAATGTATAAAATTTATTAAAAGAATTTCAAGCACGTTCAAATACTCGTAATCTAAATTGTTTTCAGTTAAATTGATAGCGTTATCTATATTTGAAACAAATATCGTAGTTGTAAGTCTATGAATGAACTTGCCTGTAGGTAGTTAGATATTGCATTATTTAGAACTAGCTTAACATGTTTATTGATCATCCTATACCACTTGACGAAGCAATTTATCGACCTAGATCACGACACCTGACTCATTACGGCAACTTCACCGCCTCCTCGGACGGGCATCTGTACACACACTCATACTTCATGGTTTCGATATTTCACACAGTGCAAAAGCAATTCTGTTTTATTGTTACCAAGTTTTATGAATATTCAACAAAAGTCAACGTTTTTAAACTGTCTGGGAATTTATATGTACGTCAGATGAATATTTATCTCTTGGGCCGAGTTGTTTACTATTTTTATAGTAATTGCTTGAAAGAGAACAAGACAAACACACGATAAATATTGGTGCAGTAATTATTTGTGCCTTGTTACTATTTTTTTTATACCTAAGCAATAGTTTTTACATTTCTTCCTCAGTGGGGAGCTCCTCCAGATGTAGCCTATCCTAAAAAGGCCTATCTTTACGGCCAGACAGGCCACACGGATGATAAAAAGAACGAACGATACTGCAAAACATTCACTCGATATTCGACTCATCTTTGTCTTACAAATCACATCCGTGCATCCGTGTCAGAAGAAAATTAGACGTTCCTTATAGGTCTGACGATGACAAACTTAGACATGTTAGCGCCCAAGACTCCGGACGCTAAATACTAGAAATTATATTCAGACAGTATAAATCCGCAACCATATTGTAGTGGTCGGTATAGACTATGCAAGTTCTCTACCAAATGCAGTAGTGTCTCGGCTGTCGGGTGTCGAGAGCAGGTCACGAGCTGCAAGATGTTTCTGACATTGCAACGGGCATAGCACGTGCATTCGGAACGAAGCGGAAACTAGGGCACAATTATATAAATAAGGAGCAGTGCAGGTAGATCTTATGCTATCTAATTATGTTTTCCTGGTTTCTATTGCGAGCGCTGACGTGAACACGCTTATCATAAATAAGAAACATCCAAGCAGATATATCACTTAGCCACGGTATTCTCAGGTGCGTCGGACAAAATAGTAAAAAATTAAAAATTGATTTTTTCCCGCAAGATTATCCAATACACTTCCCACGTTATTTGCATACCTACTTATTGGAATGGTCTTCAAATAAAACGGCTCAATATTCAAATGGCATGAGATAAAATACTGTTCATAGATTTATAATGTGCGAGAAATTTTCTTTCATTCATCATTGAGCGATCCAAAGTATATAAATCGTTGAATATTGTGAAAGATAATTACTTCTATGAATTGACGCAAAATGAACTTCCGTTTAGAAACAAGAATTTTTTAACGAATATATAATCTATATGGCTTTACCTGAGCGCTAGGAAGGCCTGCAACAATCGTGAATTGAAATTGAATATATAATTTTGGTCGTTAGTTACACATAAAATCATTAGCATTATTTGTCTTAAAAAAAAAACAAACGAAAGCGTACCCTTCGCGAAGAAGCCACCGTGTAGGTACCAAAGGGATGGCTTCGAAGCGAGGGTTTTTTGCAACGTTAAACATAATAAGAGGATTCAATTATTGGAGACATTTCATTCTGTTTTTATTTTGGCATCAAGAGGAAAGTAGAATTATGGCAATCATTAAATTTGAAGTGAATCGTTTTAATTAAACCAACAAGAGTTATACGTAGCACAACTACTACCAAGTACCTAACGAATTTATTCATGAAAGAAAAAACATATACTTTAAGGTGTAAATACAAGACTAAGGGGCTGTTTCACCACCCATTGATTAATTTTAACCGACGGATAAATGTGATGCCGTCTTCGTCTATCCGAACAAAACAAACAGAGACGCCAACACATTTATCCGTCAAATAAATTTGATCAATGGATGGTGAAACAGGGGGTAAAACTACTATTAAATTAAAGTAACTAAAACTAAACCTAATTAATAACCTATCTATTTTTTTTTTTCGATTTTTAACACGCTTTTATTAACTTCACTTGTAACTAAATATGTATGTGTAATCAAATCTTGGTAGTCGACATAATTATTTGATACCATCGAGCTGATTTGTTGATGGAGGCATAAGCTGGACAGTGGATCTCTTCAACGGCTACTAGTAAAACCTTTTAGATTGGGCTCATGTCATTCGTTTTGACAAGTCCCACAGGTTATACTTAGTAAGTTATATAATTTTAAAACTAAAAAGCACGCTTTCATCAGTTATACATTAAAAAGTACAAAATGATATACCTAATTTACATAATACTCTCACCATATATTCATTGTACGGACGCATGAATGAAGGTCTCAAGGTCAACATATTAGGTACGCTTGAGTGATGTGATAAGGATGTGATGATGTCGTCTGTTCAATGACTGAGTTAAAAAAGCGTGGGGCGCTTTGTTAAAAATAAAAAATAGTACCTACATTTTCCCCTATTCTGTTCGTCACTGAAAAGAGCTTTTTGGTTCTTCATGAACTATGTATAGCGACCGCTTTTCTTAAATACCTCACCTAAACCATCAAATTCAATGCAAGTGTGCACAGATTTATCAACTGGCAACGAAAATTAAGTTAAAATCGTCAAAACCTTTTTTTGCTCTGTTGAGCGCAGAGATAAAATCGAGTATCTAAGCCGCTTAGATGTTAAAGCTAGTTGAAACAAATTGTGAAATCCTTTAACAATTTCAGGATTTAGAAACGTGGCAAGGCGTGGGGCTGTATCTCCTGTCAACATTAAATAAAATAGAGCCGAGGGCCGGCCGCAAAAACATGCCGACATTCTCGATTTAATACAAGTCTTTTGTGCCGTATTATGGCGAGATGTTGTCGTAAAAACTGTAATATTGTCGAGCGGCTGTAAAAATATGACATTATTTGTTACAACTTTGGATGGAGCTGTTATTAAACTAAGATAAGATTAGTTTTAGTTTTATGGTGTTTGAAAACTATAGCGCTAGACAATAAACGACTGACCGAAATAAAACGGAACTGTCGATAGATGCTACAGACAATTTGAGCAATCACAACAATTCAAAAGACTGAAACAGCAATCATTGAATTTAACTACCCCTGGGTGGCCCCTAAGCTTATCTCTGTATTACGGAAGCAAGACGTGGGTTTGACTCCCGGTTGCCTCACAGATAAAAAACGTTTATACTAAATTATATCGTTATAATATAATAAACAACGGGAACATTACATAATGATATAAATACGCTGTTTTAACGAACTTAGGTATGAAAATAGAGATTCTTTCCTCTAGTTAGGTTTCAGAACTTACCCTTAAGTTCTGAATGAGCGACTCCGATTCACACTTGACCAGTTTATTATAATAACTATTAAATTCATCGTAATACATAGATTAGTGTATTACGATGTGTAGTACATAATTTACCATTGAAAAGATAGTGTAAACTGATAACGAATTCTTACTAAAAGTGTCCCTTGTGTTTACTTAAGTCTGACATATAAAAGCGCCTGTAGACAAGTTATTTTTTATAGGAGCTCGGAGCAGTAACATACGACAGGGCGTAAGTATTAATAAAATATCTAATATGTAATACCTGCGACTTGGCATCCCTAATGGCACGGGGAATTCGGCCCACCCCCCCAGCTGTCAGTGAATATAATCTATTCCTATGTAACTTTGACGTTTATTACTTTCTTTTACACCCTTATAGTTTGTATACATATAATATAATCTTTACTATGTTGCATTTTAATAAATTTTAAATTGAGTTTCAGATCAATTGTAACTGGGCCATTCTACTTTTCGTTGACCAGTCATTTTTTGTACTGTGCTCTTCAAACATTTTTTTTTACAAGAACGGTAAAGTCCTCGGTTTAAATCATTAAAGATTTAAATAGGCACATAATTAGGCTTACATTTAAAATTATCACTACGTATAAAAAGTAATCATTATTATCTATAAAGTAGGTAACGCAGTGGACATGCATGTCCCCGCCATTTGTATGGAAATTGATGTATTTTCCGCTGGGTTACCAATTTTTTCCACAAAATTTCTTTGAATTTAAAGTTTTATTGCTTTAAAACATTAAATTTAGGTGTTTCAGTTTGTATATAAGTTATTTACACTTGAAAAAAAATCAGCAGGTATGCCTTGTATTTCACAAAAGATTAATGATTACTTAAAAGTAGAATGGCCCAACTACCTAAAAGAAATTTATGCACCACACGAGGTTCAACGTCAATAAATAAGAACTAGTATGACTTACAAATCAAAGTGACAGTAAGACAGATATTGTGTTTTTTATTAGTCTGTTAGAACTGTCATGAAATTGGTAAAAGCATTTACTTGTTCGAATGTAGGACGTAACGCAACGAGGAGCTGAAATTTACATGAGAAACAATTGAATTTATAACACTGGCTAAAGGTAAAAATTGAAAAAGAAAATACAGACTAAAGGATTAAAGGTTAAGTAAAGGTTAAAACTAAAAGTACGTTTTTATTTTAGGTGCAAGTAGCCCTAATTCAACCAAATCTATTTAAACTCAAAATAACCCTTCGTTTATATAGTTTAAATAGATTTGGTTTGGTAGAACCCTTCGGTTGTTTTCCTGAAAACAATATCAATAGCATTTCTCATTTATGGTCTGTCCATTTCTTGTGAAACAGACCTACAAGTGTAGCCTGCCCACCCAGAAAATTTGTCGTCAGCTGTCATGTGATAGCGGTCATCTCATCACAGTGACACGCATGGTTACCTTCAATCTGAAGGTCCAAGACAAAAGATTATGTGACTGCCGCAGCAGGCCGACCGGAGAAAATTGAGGCTGCAGACATTATTGTTTCTTTATTATTTTTCTCCGTAAAATTGAACAGATCGAAACAAAGTCGTACGTACAAATTTATAAAAACGTTTTGACTTTACCTATCATACATTGTCATTATTGCTATCGCAAGAAAGAGGCATGACGATAAAGCGTTGTTTTTCTAGAATCCTCATTCTTAACTCCTTAGTTTATTTTGTACATATGTACTAACATTTACATGAAACCTTAGCGGTCAAAGGGAAACCAATGGTACCATTTTATTGTTAACCTAAAATTTTTATTGTATGTATACTGCCTTTAATATCGCAAACTACGATATAACACGCGTACCTAAGTTAGATTCGTAACAATCGATTTATACTCGCAACCTTCAAAGTCTAGCCTAGAATCATACATAATGATAATGAGGGACTAGTGATAGTTTCACGTAAGTAAAGCGTGAATATTTATATGTACCTACCGTGGGTCTACAAGTGTCTAGTCAGTTCTACAGGGTTATTTGTAATTCACTAGCATCCTTTTAACCCTAAACTCCTACCACTTAAACAAATGTTTTTTGTTTTACGGCTTTTGTCATAACTTAATATTTTTGGTGTAATAACGTTTCGAAAATTTGAGATTACCTCTTTATTTTTACGATACTCTGTGTATTTGTATGGGAAAAAAAGTGCTTCATTTTAAAAAGTCGTAAAACAAAAAACATTTGTTTGAGTGATAGGAATTCAGGGTTAAGAGGATGTCAGTGAATTGCAAATAACCCTGTATATTCACGTCTGTATAACAGGTGAAAGCATCCGTCTATGAGGAAGAAAAAAAGTATTTCAAAGGATTTTTCGAAAAAGTATAAGTTTCATTTTTGTATTTTCTCTTTGCCTTACCCTTTGTTTTTTGATTCTGTTTCTCGGAAATAACCGACAATTCTCGTCCTCTGAAAATGTTAAAGTACCCCGAAACAAAACAAGACCGCGGTATCCACTAGGACTAGGATCACCTAATTCGATCCCCCAGTTACAATAATTGACATTTCATTTTTTTAACACCTGAAAATTACTACAGGAATCGAAAGAGTTTCGCCTCCTGAACACGGAAAAATATTTATTATAATTTATTTCTTCATATTTAAAAAAATACAACATATTTAAAAAACATATGTGTACTTACCTGTACCTCCACAGAATAGATATGTTTCCTTTTCTCTAGAAAAAAGAGCTGTCATAATTTTAAATTTGATAACAACCTTAATGTCAAATTTACGTCATCACTTTTTTTTTAATAGAGACTAGACAATAGTAATAGTTACGCTCTTTTAGAATAAGCACATCTTTAAAAAATTGTAATAAATTAATTAATAATCCTAGTGAAAATTTAAAATTATCAACGTCTTTCTCTTTCCAAACAGTATACAGAGAACGAATCAAATTATAGTCTTAGAAATGTGAAATGTTGTCAATTGTACATGGAGGGGATGTAATTAGGTGATCCTAGTGGATACCGCGAACAAGACCACTCTTAAATAATAAACTATTCTTATAACGTACCTACCTACGATTTAAATTTAGCCACAAGAGTTCTTCGATTCCCAATTGATCTATAGTGTTTATATTATAAATTATAAGTGTACAATTTTTTCAATATACACCGTGAAATTTTAGTGGTTGTTTTCCCGAAACGAGGTGATCTAGTATCGATTGTACAATCGATTTATAATTACTATTTTGACTAGAGTCAAAAATCCAATTGTGAAAAACTAAAGTCGAAAATGACCGCAAACCAATAGTAACGCTTCGTTGGTACCTCACCTATCGTACGATCGTACGCTACTTGTACCAACGAAGCGTTACTTTTGGTTTGCGGTCATTTTCGACTTTCGTTTTTCACAATTGGATTTTTGACTCTAGTCAAAATAGTAATTATAAATCGATTGTACAATCGATACTAAATCACCTCGTTTCGGGAAAACAACCACTAAAATTTCACGGTGTATTGACGCGCAGAACCACCAGCTTTGGCTATGTATAAGAATATTCTTAAGTGAGAAATGCAAAGTACAGTATAATCTAAATGCAAATACAAATACTTGCATTAGCGTTAACGTTGCGCGTGTAGCTGACGTCAGCAAGTTTGAGAACGTTAAAGGATACATATAAGGTTCTGTCCCCAATGTCCCTTCCTATTAATAACTGCCCAATACTTAATATTATAGACTTCACAAAAAAAAATATGAATAACTCTTTTATTTGTAATTATGTATTTAATGTGTCGTTTTGAGCCATTTGCAGATATGGCCGAGGCAAATCATAAATTTTAACTACCCTTGTGTCTTTTCACTCGTACTTTCCGTTGATAAATATGTATTAACATAAAATATTTTTAGAATCTTAATTCAAACAGGAAAATAATGTTTCATTGAATATTCCGAGATTTTAACTCTACATAAAGTAATGCACAAGAATGAAAGACCATTTTTTTATTCTACCGTATGCCGCCAGACCATTTTAGAGGAAAAAACAAATACGCCATTTTCTCGACCATAGACAATCTTAAATATAATCAATAAATCATTTCAATAAGTCGATTTAATTATTACTTACCGACGAAACGGGGCACTTGTTAAGATTTTACACACCAGTGTATGTCAATGAAATTTGTAGTTTATTGACCTTGTGTTAGTAAATGTGCACAAAACCAACAGATTTCCTGTAAACCGTACGCTCGGTTGTGTTGTACGAAACTGGAATTTTTAAACAAACTGTTTTTATTTTTAGCAATTTGTTTAGTTTGCAATCGCGTTTCCGTGCTTTCCGGATTCTGAGGCGTGAGTTGCGGTAATATGGATCACTAGCGCTTGGGATATTTTAGAAGTTAGTATTTTGAAGAAAAGGATACTTGTCTTGAAGCCATGCGGACACGACGCTAGACGCTAGACACTAGACATATTAGCTGACTATGTATGTTCAACAGAAAGGACGTCTGCAGTAATCTGAAGAAAGTTGGACGTGCGAAAGCGCCCTTGTGACCTGTCTGCAGAAAAGTTAGTTTTGTTGTTAGCTGTAAAAAGTGTTGAACTCTGCAAAAGATTGTAACGAATGGTATAGTCGGATTTAAGTAAGAAGTGGTAATTATAGAAAGAGAACATTTTTATATTACTTCAAATTTTAATAATTATTTCACTGCCAGTATGCAACGGTAAATGTATGCACTCGTAAATTAAATAAAACTATTAATATTCAAGTGCTTATTAACTAATAATTTTCATATTAAACTATGTTTTCCTCGGAGAGTAGTCATTGAGGAAAAACTCGATGTTTCTATAAGTTGATTAAGAATACATAATGAATTTGTAATTTAGTTTCAATGAATATATTCAACAATAATAAACATTATGGTTATGTTATGTAATTATTATCCAACACATTATCATTAAAATGGTTAGATACTTGGTGCAGCGAACAATTCAATCACTTACATCTCTAGACATTTATTAAGAAAATATACAAAGATTTGTACGACGCGCGACGTCTAAAATTGGGAAAGGGCCAAAACATTTAGAGCTAGAACACAATCTGGTAATAATAACTTGTTATAGGTGAAAAACTAAAGTAAGTCACCTGTTGTATGTAGTAGTGCACAGAATTAACATCCCAAGTAACAAAAACTTCTATAACCAAGGCTTTTTATCACTAAACAGTAATATAGCAGGCCTATAATGGTAACCATTGTGACTGCTTGTACTATAAAGGTTTTCAACATAGCATTTTGGTTCTTTAAGATTAAGTTCTATAATTTAGCTCTTAGAACGCTTACAGGACCATACATAAAAAAATTTAAATAAAAAATAAAACCGCCTTCAAAAAACACCCAAAAAAAACTTGGAAATAAAAAAAAATTAAATAAAAAATAAAACCTCCTTCAAAAAACCCCCAAAAAAACATAAAATAATAATTGATTGAACCGACCACAATAAGCATGAAAATATCTTTCTACTAATCTGTTTGAAGTTGGTGCCTCAGCACGAGCCAGCAGGAGTGTAGAAGCCCTATAATAGGTATGTAGGTAAGTTAGATTACTAGGTCCACTCCTGCTGGCTCGTGCTGAGGCACCAACTTCAAACAGATTAGTAGAAAGATATTTTCATGCTTATTGTGGTCGGTTCAATCAATTATTATTTTATGTTTTTTTGGGGGTTTTTTGAAGGAGGTTTTATTTTTTATTTAATTTTTTTTTATTTCCAAGTTTTTTTTGGGTGTTTTTTGAAGGCGGTTTTATTTTTTATTTAAATTTTTTTATTTTTTTCTTTTTAGTTGTTGCTAATGGCCTGGACTGGCACTCTTTACTGACTGTACTTTTTGCCTCTGGTTACCAAAGTACTTATCAAGACGAATCAAACGAGACCAAACTTGATGGGGTTATGTCGTTTTACTACGGAGTTCTTATGGTCACCATCCAACTTCATTGTCAGACCCTGGTTACCATCTAGGACCAAAGTACTCGTTGAGACGAGTCAAATGAGTCCGTACTCGATGGGGTAAGTGCCGTTACTTTATGGAGTAACTTTGGCCACCTTCCAGCTCCATCATCAGACCCTGGTTACCATCTGGGATCAAAGTGCTCGTCAAGACGTTTCAAATGAACCCAAACTCGACGGGGTTGTGTTGTTTTATTACAGAGTTTCTATGGCCACCTTCCAACTCCATCATCAGATTAGCTCCATGTCACAATAATATTGCATTGTCACCTGATTTACACATGCATGTAAAATATGAAATCAATCAGAAACCGGGAAGTGAGTCAAATTCAACTTGCAAGATTTGACCCGTTGAGGAGTTCCGTTGGCCATCTGCGGTCTTCTTCATCAGATCTAGTTTACCAAATGACACTTTATGAATGCAAATGCTCGATTTGTCACTGAAAATACTAAAATCGCTTTACATTTCCCTTGAACTTTTTAAGAGTTCCTTCAATTCCTCATGGATCCCATCATCAGAACTGGATTCCGGTAACAACGGGACCAACCTTGAAGCATATGCTTTCAAACAACGAAAGAATTTTCCAAATCGGTTCATAAATGACGGAGTTCTGAGGTAACACACGTTAAAAAAAAAAAAAAAAGAACATACAACCGAATTAAGAACCTCCTCCTTTTTTTGAAGTCGGTTAAAAAGAATATTTAAAGTGTTGCATTGTAATAGATATCAATAAAGCGATTATGGTTTTATTTAGTACTATAGATGACCTTGCTGACACTTTTATGTATCTATTTTGCACTAATAATGCGCCAAAATAACTCTTACAGTTTAGTATTGTAGCAGCATCGAAAAAACTATTACAGGATCAATCTGCACTATAAAAGTACCTTGCACGACCGTTACGTAACGTGTTAGCTCCTTAAAAGCTCCCTCAACATCGCTATGGGGCTTGTTCTGTAAGCGTAATGAAAACTCTTCTATAGTACAAAATAGTACCATAGCTACTCCTGGTGCGTTGCTAAATAGCTTAAATTCTAAATATTTCTAATATGGCTGCTGCTTTTGCTATAATAGCATATTAGCAGCACGTCTGGATCCAATGTGTACTATAGCAGCGATAGTCGAGACTATTCTTTAATTTATTTATTTAATTTTAATTAAAACATAAAAATTATGAAGGCGCATTGTCAAATTTGAAATAAGCATAATGATTTTATCGATACAATTATTTTCGCAAGTGCAAGTTACGGCAGAGTTACAGTCCTTAAACGATCAACGACAGCAAATGACATAAAGCATAAATTATATATATTTTCTTGGCAAATACAACACAAAAAAATGGCGAACAAGTATTGATAAAAAAATCACTGGAATCGGTTACGGTGAAAAATAGCACTATAAACATGTTTTGGTTACCTTTATAGAGCACATTTGTGACATAAACGTTGCAGACAGCACTATTTTAGTACTAAAATGCGTTTCTCGACACTTTTACATTTCAACTATAGAGTTAATTTATCACCGTGAAAGCCTTTATGTAATACTTATAGAATAAATCAGTGATGTAATTAGGGCCTTTTCGTGGTTTTATAAACGTTTACAATACCATTACAGTGCTAATCATGAACACTAGTTAGCACGCTCCAAATCGTTCTCAGGACTTTTATAGTACCAAATTTTGTTACTTGGGATGGAACTTAAGTCATTTTTGAAATTTGGAAAGTCAATTTGTTTATACGGACACGTTACTACTACATACAACAGGTGGTCAGGTGACTTACTTAAGTTTTTCACCTATATCTTTACGGTTACGCAATGCGTCCAGATTGACAAAACAAAACAAAATAGTATAACAAATAGATCAGCCTAAAGTTCGCTGCGTCTGTGCCATATTTTACTTAAGGATAGTACGTGCAAGCTTATTCAGGGCAGTCCATACCGCTCGCCCGCGTATGTTTGTTTTATTTGGCGCACAATAGCGCGTGGGAACTGCTCCGTTCGAGATAATGTAATCAAACACGATCATTGGGTTGATCTGGTTACGCAGTTGGAAAAACAGGATTAGGCTAATGAGCGTAAATTGATAAAAAATACACCACACATCAGATTAACCGCATTGAGGTAACTTGCGTAGGTTATTTTTTGTTCAAGTTAAAATATGAGGATGTACTTTAGCCGCTGAAGTCTGTTTTGTCTCGTCACGGTCAACGAGTGATTTGTACCTAATTTAGTAGAGACGAAAGAGTTAAAATGTTACGTGTTAAGTAAGTAGAGGTACGTTCCCTAAAATCATAATCTAAACAACATTGTTACAGTGTTTCGATGACAATTTGAGCATTGTGGCTATAATAAACACATTCACAGAGTATTTCTTGGATGGTCGCAGTGTTATAGTTTTTTTGGCTGGATACCTCAGAGCTCAGACAATGTCGAATTGACATCCAAAACCCTTATAGTTCGCTGGGTTTGATTAAACTTGTTTACTAGGCTGTGAGCCAACAAGCGAGCTTATTTGTCCGACTGCGTTTACAGCAAAAGCTACACAAAATTTACCTTACATTTAAGTATGTACCAGTATATCTTATGTATGCGGCGATGACTGATCTTAAACTACATAAATAAATATTCAAGGACATGACATCACATGCCACTTTGTATATTTTAAGATTCACGCGAAAGTCATAACATATATATTATAGTTTTGTCACATTTGAAGTACTTTGTTATAGTCCAATAACTCGGACTGTAGCAATGTGTCAGTCACAATGAACCCCGCGTCAAACCCCAATTCCAGATAAACTGACATAAGACAAATTATTAGGAGGAGTTCTATGGGTAATCACGATGTTGGTCGTGCTAGCGGTTTAACGCTTTATTGCGTCACAGTAAGATTTATTATCCCATGAAGGGACTTTTAGAAAACGGAGCTGATCAAATTACTCTACAATTCTCGTAGCATGAAAGGAAAATTTATTTTGGCGCCTTGCTTGCAATATCAAGGCTTGGAAAATACTCGAGCCAATAGATGAGTTTGATTGTGTATTTTTCGTACCTATACAATCTGGAAAAAGGAGAGTGGATTTTTAACATCTGTTGTTATATAGGTATTATGTAATTTATGTATATTAGCGCTTAAAACTATTAATCAGTAATTTTAACCCCATTTAATAAAATAAGGGAAATTAAAGAGTTTAATTTATTCGATTACTGTTCTCAGTAATAGGGTCCCGTTTTTATCCTTTGGGTACGGAACCCTAAAAAATGAGAAACTTTAAGGTCATTTTTAGGGTTCCGTAGTCAACTAGGAACCCTTATAGTTTCGCCATGTCTGTCCGTCTGTCTGTCTGTCTGTCTGTCCGCGGCTAAGCTCAGAGATCGTTAGTACTAGAAAGCTGTAATTTGGCATGAATATACATATCAGTCACGCCAACAAAGTGGTAAAATAAAAAATAAAAAAATATTCTTTTTTAGGGTACCTCCCATAGACGTAAAGGGGGGGGTGATTTTTTTTTTCTCGACTTATCCTATAGTGTGGGGTATCGTTGGATAGGTCTTTTAAAACCATTGCGGGGTTGCTAACATGATTTTTCTATTTAGTGATCTGTTTGCGAAATATTCAACTTTAAAGTGAAAATTTTCATTAAAATCGTGCGTCCCCACCCCTCTAAAATCTAAACTGTTAGGTGGAAAAATTTGAAAAAATTCAGAATGGTAGTAAATATATCAAATTTACTAGGAAAATTGTAGCGGCTAAGATTGCTTGGAAATTATTTGTAGTTTAAGAGTAAATAGTAGCCTAAGGTATAAAACATACCTAAAGTTGGATGATTCCGTACACATACGAAATCCTTAGAAAAATATTACTTGATTTTTTTGTAATGGCTACGGAACCCTAACTTGTGCGTGTCCGACACGCTCTTGGCCGGTTTTCTATATTTGGTAGGTGACCTGCCCGATGGGCTAAATAAAATAAGGGAAATTAAAGAGTTTAATTTATTCGATTACTGTTCTCAATAATAGGGTCCCGTTTTTATCCTTTGGGTACGGAAACCTAAATAATTAGAAACTTTAAGGTCATTTTTAGGGTTCCGTAGTCAACTAGGAACCCTTATAGTTTCGCCATGTCTGTCCGTCTGTCTGTCTGTCTGTCTGTCTGTCCGCGGCTAAGCTCAGAGACTGTTAGTACTAGAAAGCTGTAATTTGGCATCAATATATATATCAGTCACGCCGACAAAGTGATTGAATAAAAAAAAAGTAAAAAAAAATTTTTTAGGGTACCTCCCATAGACGTAAAGTGGGGGTGATTTTTTTTTTCTCGGCTAACCCTATAGTGTGGAGTATCGTTGGATAGGTCTTTTAAAATCATTGTGGGGTTGCTAACATGATTTTTCTATTCAGTGATCTGTTTGCGAAATATTAAACTTTAAAGTGAAAATTTTCATTAAAATCGGCCGTCCCCCCCCCCTCTAAAATCTAAACTGTTGGGTGGAAAAATTTGAAAAAATTCAGAAGGGTAGTAAATATATCAAATTTACTAGGAAAATTATAGCGGCTAAGATTGCTTGGAAATTATTTGTAGTTTAAGAGTAAATAGTAGCCTAAGGTATAAAGCATACCTAAACTTGGATGATTCCGTACACATACGAAATCCTTAGAAAAATATTACTTGATTTTTTCGTAATGGCTACGGAAACCTACCTTGGGCGTGTCCGACACGCTCTTGGCCGGTTTTTCTATATTTGGTAGGTGACCTGCCCAGATGGGAGGCAGATACCCTTTAAGTTTGTCGTGCAACTTACGGGACACCCTGAATACAGACACAAGGATAGTCTGACTAAGTCTTCAAACTTTAAGGACTTCAAAACAACAACAACATGTTATGCGCAAAATAAGGGTGCGTGACCACCTAACAACTAAATAATGCCCTTAAATAATTGAGAAGCTTTTTAATCACGTCGATAAAACATTTTCAGACCGAAGTACAGGGTGCGAAGTGTCGTTTAATATTTAAATGAGTCTATTTGACAGACCGAAGGGAGGGGCGGAGTTTTCAACCACCCAGAAGATTGATGAGTATTATTTGATCAAGGGTCGTAAAAAGAAATAAGAGGGTACCTACCTACGTTTATCCTGGTCAAGTTACACACTGCATTCTCTCATTCAATCTCAAAAGTATGGCTATCAGTGAGGTAAACAAATATATTTTGAACTAGCTTTTGCCCACGACTCCGTCCGCGTGGAATTAGTAATTTAGGCAGCTTATTTTTTTTATCAAATTTGCTTTTTCATCAATTATTGCTCTCCTTAGTTCCTCGATATAAAAAAATTACCCGCCCCCGCAAACCCCCCCCCCACCTCCCTCCCAACCACGCCCCCCCCCCCCCCCCCACCAAACCCCCCGCACACCCGCGTTCACATTCACCACCATACTCCCAAGTCAAGCGTGCCTATAGAAGTTTTACTTCAAAAACCCCTGATTTTGAAACATTTTTCCGCTCCGCTCTGCTCCTATTGGTGTTAGTGTGATGATATATAGCCTATAGCCTTCCTCGATAAATGGGCTATCTAACATTGAAAGAATTTTTAAAATCTGAGCAGTAGTTCCTGAGATTAGCGCGTTCAAACAACAAACAAACAAACTCTTCAGCTTATTAATTCTTCTAAAAACTGTTCGATAAATTCTTAAAATAGACGTATCTTTCTCATTTGTGACCGATTGAAATGAAACAAACACTAAATGTTAATCCAAGAAAATACCAACATATCAGTGAAAACCGCATCCTTCTAGGTTAAGCCGTTTCTGAGATTAGCGCGCACAAACGCACAGACAAACAGATAAACAGACAAACAGACAATAATTCTAAAAATCATTGTTTTGGGTTCTATTGCGCTAATAAATAGCCCTAGAGACAGTTTTTCTCAAATATCTTCAATGTACAGACACCGACTTGTTACAGTTTTATTATATGTATAGATTATAATGATTAAAATTTAACAGATATTTTTCCCAGCCACCACTTTCTATTTTTAGACAGTTTTTAAATTTCAGTCACATTTTCTTATAAAGAACTAAGGCCCTTCTCCCACCACTAACGATGAACAAGAAGCAAGTAGAGTTTTTAACTAAAAACTAGAGACGGGTTGACGAGCAGCGAAATGAGAGTGTCTAGTTCCAATATTTTGGTCGCTAGGCTATTATAAGCGAGTGTATGAGTGTGACGGGCCATTACACGCACTTTCGAGTAAAATTGCCGCTGTGGCAATATGTTCTCTCAACGCACTACCAACTGAAAACCGCTGAGAGAATTTTAACTTTGATACCTGTTTCTTTCTTGAATTCTATCTTTGAACTGCCAGCGATTAACTATTAATATTTTTATCTTTTTTACTGACACAGGTTGTTACAGGATATCTTTTGTTCGTTTCTTGAGCAAGAAAATAGTCAATACCTACTAATCGCTTCTTCAACAGCATTAGAACAAGTACCTAATGCTTATTGGAGATAACTTTATTATACTTGCCGATGCCGTAAAGCGTAAAAGGACCAGTTTAATACATAATTTTAAAGCAAACTCTAGAAATGAAATGAGGAGCCTAAAATTATTAAAAACAAGTTAGAAATCTACAGCTAACTACTTACGTACGTAATGAATAATAGTGTCGACCAAAAACTACTTTACCTCCCAAGGTTCAATGTCATTTGCACGACACAAAACTTCAAGTCAAATGCTGTGCAATAGGCTACTTTCCTGACTAGTCAGTCTTTTAGATTATCAAAAAATATTGGACACATATTTTTTATTTTGTCAATTAAACAAAAAATTACGAAGATATGGCGCGTTGAAGTTTCGCGTGACGTCACTTGTTCCTACACTTTGTATGAGCGTTTTAGGAACAAGTGACGTCACGCCTCGTCACGCGGAACTTCAACGCGCCATATCTTCGTCATTTTTTGTTTAATTGTCAAAAGAAAAATTAAGTGTCTAATATTTTTTCATAATGTAAAATACGGACTAATAAGAATTATTATTTTTTTACCTAGGAAACATCCCTATTTACCAGAGCTGCGCGAGCTGCGAGGTAACTAAGCGGTTTGCGAGGAAAAAATCCTCATTAACCTAGCCTGACCTGACCGCAGCAAGTTCTTAACGGAATTAGAGGTTATTTAACCAAATCTGTAAGGTTAATGCTAGTGGGATCGCTGGTTCATTAGCTCTTTAACTGTTGCGATTCAGTGTATGGTCCGAGGCTTTTAGTACAAAACTGCAACCTGTCCAGAGAGCACAAAATGCACGCGTGAGGTTTTGTTTTGAGGTACAAAGGCGAGCTCATATTTATTACCCCGTACCTCAACCGAAAACGAATTTTGAAAGTGTCCGCAAGAACGCTGCTTTATTCGGCTAGTTTAGTTCACAAAGCGGTATTGCAAGAAAATAACAGAATACTTTCTTGACAAAATTACATAGACGAAAAACGTATACGTACGTAAGTAAAAACTAGAAGAAGGCGTTCGCGTTCCTTTCCATGCACAGATCTGTCGGATTTCGAGACTGCTTTAAATTTGGAACGGCCTGCCGCCCGCCACCATTCGCAAAAACTTTGAAGAACAAATTGAGTATTTTATTTTCAAATAAACAAATAAATCTCGATGCCACTTGTCCTATCAATGCGTTGAGTTCGACGTCGTGTTGTACAAATGCAGTTGTTAGGCTCGGCTACCTGCCTACCTAATCAGTTTTACACTATTCTTACCGACTCAATTTTTAACTTTCATTTGGTGTCTACATTTGTATTTAAAAAAATGAATTCTTTACATTTATTCAAATTTTTTTGTGTACTCGAACTTACACGGAATTAAAAAAAAAATACATATTTGCAGGGTTAGATGGAAAATGAGCAATGTGTGCGTGCGCGCCTTTTTAAGTTTAATGTACAAAATATCTTACTTTTAATAATCTATACTAATATTATAAAACTGAAGAGTTTGTTTGTTTGAACGCGCTAAACTCAGGAACTACTGCTTCGATTTGAAAAATTCTTTCAGTGTTAACACCGTGGGGGGGGGGGGGTGTTGAGGGGGTGAGGGTGCGGGAGTTTTAAGGGGGGATGAACATTTCATTGATTTTGCCGTAGGATGCACCGTTTTCAAGATATTTGACAAAAACACCGGGTGGGGGGGGGGGGGTTGAGGGGGGTGCGGGGGGGTAACCCTGCAGGGTTATTTGTAATTCACTAGCATCCTTTTAACCCTAAACTCCTACCACTTAAACAAATGTTTTTTTGTTTTACGGCTTTTGTCTTAACTTAATATTTTTGGTGTAATGAAGGTTTGAAAATTTGAGATTACCTCTTAGTTTTACGATACTCTGTGTATTTGTATGGGAAAAAAGTGATTCATTTTAAAAAGTCGTAAAACAAAAAACATTTGTTTGAGTGATAGGAATTCAGGGTTAAGAGGATGTCAGTGAATTACAAATAACCCTGTATGAGAACTGGTAACAAAACACATGCAGTGTGCTCAAAGTTAGTGCAATACATAGGTATTAGCATATTACATTTACATAGTAAGATGTTGCTACGATGCCTACGCCGTAGAGCCGTAGCTCGGACGCTACGGGGCGTAGCAATGGCTTAATTACTTTAATGGAACAGAGGCCAATTTATTGTTCTATTTTTATACCTGGAATAACAGGCGTGGACACATAACACACTATTTTCATACACTTATCAAACTTATCATATTTAAGAAATTAAGAGACTTAGGGGCTGTTTCACCACTTTTTTTAAAGTTCGAATTAGCTAAATCATAACCTTATTTGACAGATGAACTTAAAATTTCTGTTTCACCAGTCTTGATTAGCACTAAGTGACGGACAAACTGTTTTTTAATTTGACCATCAGATCGGGTGGCATTTAGCATTTTTATCCGTCACATAACTTTTTAATTAGTCAGTTAATTTTTTTGTGGTCATGGTTGGAGAGCCCTTCAGCCGGTTTCAGAAAAATAAATCAAAGTATTTTTTATTTTTTAAATAAAGAAGTCATGCTAAATTGCAAACGAGGATTCAAATATCAAGATTTGAATAAAAAAATATAGGTACGCTTTTAGTATGTAAAAATATATCCAAAATTTCGTAATATTTTTTAATTACAGACTTTTTTTCAGGGGCACAATCGTTTGTTCTACGTGAACTTGTACATCGCCATTAAAAAAAAAGTTAATCTGTCAAATGGTTTGGCGCCACTTTTCGATTCGTTTTACGTGATTTTATTTTTCTTTGTTATTGTTAACAAAGTATCGTAAATAAATACCGTTTTTGGATTAATTATAATGTTACACATTTATTTATGCAAAAAAATAGATGTATCTAAAAAATACATAGTTTACGATTTCTTTTGCTTTAACAATGAGCGACTCTTTGAACGAAAGTGTGCGAACAGGAACGCGTGATCGTGAAATGTGACGTTGCCATTCCCCCTCTATGTTAAACCGACGATTAGTTAAGTGGTACTTAGTTTGCACAGGACCGGGTGGTGAAACTGAAAAAAACTAGCCGACAGAAATGTCCAGTACTTAGTTTATTCATTGGTTACGTGACCAGTAGTTTGACAATAAGGTGGTGAAACACCCCCTTAATCAAAGACGCAGTATGTTGAGCTCGTTATGTACGGCACACTCCTGATCTTCATATTCCTCTCAGCAATATACATTGTTAGAATTTCTTGACGTTTGTGAAGCGAATAGTCTTTTGCTAAGTGTGATGTTTTAAATTTTCAATTAGAAACTACATTGCCGCATACCAATAGAATTTTGTACATCTGCTACTTTCACTCTTTACCTACCATTGGCGTGCCGTCGTAACAACTCGGTTTCTACCGGGTTGCCTAAATTTTCAAGTGACGTCAGTATGACAACTATGGTAAAGCTTGTGTATACTAACTGCGAGGTGTCGCATTCGAAGATATACTTGACTAGTTGACGCATGCTTCCTTCACTCTCCGGCTTGCTTAACACAAATGTACACTCCATCGACACAATTGCTACTTAGCAACTAGGCCGTTGGAGAACGATCAAAACCTCGTTGTAAATTAAACATTTAAATCGCTTTGGGTTTGCTTTTTACCGAGTTATGGGGTGTTAATTTAATGTCACAAAGGGGCGAATCAACTTTTTTTTTCCATCCGTTGCTATGGTTACACAAATTTTGTCTCCTGGACAACCTAAGCATTTTTCTATGAATCAGTATGAAGTTGTCACTTGGATAACCGGAGACAGAGAAAACAACACAAAAAAGTTGATTCACCCAAAGACAGGCTTGTTCTCAATAAATTTTCTTTTCCAGGAAGATTGCTCGAACGATGTCCCTTAATTGGTAAAGAAATTGCCTTTAAATCTAAGTTACGTCGATCAATGTGGCTTCGTAACAACGCCGGCGCCAAAGCGTCCTTAATAAAACATTAAGTCCTGTTCGTTCTGCAGTGTCAATATACTTTGGTCCAAATGTCGAACTATTGACGCGAACGTATTTTCAGCAACATTGTCCTCATTTAATGGAAAACTGCGTTAAACTTACGAGGACTCTGTTTATTTAGGTTATATCTATCTCCAAAGTTTCCGCTCGCACATAACCACTTCAAAACAGATTGGGAGGAAAGCGAATTCGATGGCAACATTATCTAATATCCGGCGACGGGGCCGGCGCTCGACATTGATTTGATCCGGAGCCCAAGGCATCGCTTGTAAATTTGGTTAGTTCACGACCTGGTCCATGCTATTCGAGCTACCTTCTCAAGATACTGAGACGTTTCAAGAATTATGCAAACATGATTTACATTAGCTTTGTCTGTAACAATATTCAACACGCAATGTGCGATATTTTGACTATCCACAAGCGTATTATCAATGCTTTTAAATTATTTCGAATACAAAACAAACATATCTAGTGCGTTCACGACAAAATTTATTAATAGCAAATTATTTCTGAGCCTATTCCTTCAAATCAAAGATGGATTTGATCCATCCACTAATTCTCAGAAAAAACCTTTCATCTGTCCATTTCAGTACGTTCTCTGATCCGCGAATTTGAGGGTTGTTAATACTATAAAGACTTACAGCTTTTACGTGGGCGGCAACAATTCGAAGTAAGAATAAACCAGCTGTTTTGCTCATGGCTAGCACGAAGGCAATTTAAAAGCAATGTAATTAAAAGGCAGAAAGCAAGAGGCGGGTTTTGCTGGCCATTTTTCTCATTTAACTAAGTACAAGTTAATAGCGGGCGGTGCGATTTTATTCCTTAATGGATGGAGCGTCATTTGAGTAATGAGTCTTTGGGTTGTTCGCAACAATAAGCTGGAGAGTTCAGCGGTTGCGGTCCTAACTAGAGCTGACTTCGCCGCAAAATTCACGACAGCCTACAGGCGTATCCCTGAGTGAAACAGGAAAGTTGTCTTATGCATACCTAATGGCACGAGTATCCAATAAATATATCTATACATATAATAAATCTGTAACAAGTCGGTGTCTGTACATTGAAGATATTTGAGAAAAACTGTCACTAGGGCTATTTATTAGCGCAATAGAACCCGAAACAATGATTTTTAGAATTATTGTCTGTTTGTCTGTGCGTTTGTGCGCGCTAATCTCAGAAACAGCTTAACCTAGAAGGATGCGGTTTTCACTGATATGTTGGTATTTTCTTGGATTAACTTTTTGTGTTTGTTTCATTTCAATCGGTTCACAAATAAGAAAGATACGTCTATTTTAAAAATTTATCGAACAGTTTTTAGAAGAATTAATAAGCTAAAGAGTTTGTTTGTTGTTTGAACTACTGCTCCGATTTGAAAAAAATCTTTCAGTGTTAGATAGCCCATTTATCGAGGAAGGCTATAGGCTAATTATATCATCACGCTAACACCAATAGGAGCGGAGCGGAGCGGAAGAATGTTTCAAAATCAGGGGTTTGAAGAAAAACTTCTATAGGCACGCTTGACTTGGGAGTACGGTGGTGAATGTGAACGCGGGTGTGCGGGAAAGTTCGGTGGGGGGGTTGCGGGGGCGGGTAATTTTTTTATATCGAGGAACTAAGGAGAGCCAATTATGGTTCATCAATTATGATGAAAAAGCAAATTTCTTAAAAAAAATAAGCTGCCCAAATTACTAATTCCACGCGGACGGAGTCGCGGGCAAAAGCTAGTATGAAATATATTATGTACTTAGTTTTACTCCTACGAGCATATAACCCCTGGAGACGTAATGCCTGCGAATTTAAAAGGAAACGATTCTGTCAACTAGCTGAGGTGCGGGGGGAGTTGCGATCGGTTCGAAGTGTTCCGAAGTATTCCGAACCCGATCGCTAGGGCGTGCATCGTAATGACTATGCTTTCTATCGATATCGATAAAAGGTTGTGCAAAAAGGTTTTTCAAGCAGTACACTCTGGTAAAATTTAAATGCCAACTTTGAATTTATTTTAAGCTTAAACTAAACAAGTTGAAAAGTACTTTTAATGGTTTATTGAACTTAAGTAACTACTAAAATATTATCATAATAGGTAAAGTTCAAATAAAATTACGTTATACTGTCGTGAAGCGGGTCGGTATAATTGGATTAGGTACTTACTTACTCCTCACTTCACTGGCAGATAAGTTACATTTCTTTTGGTTACAAACTAGAAGTTGCTCAGATAGGTTCAGCGGCTTCCTAAAAGACCTTTACTTCAAGGGCCGTAGCCGGTTGTGCTTATGTTGGGGTGATTAGGGCAGACAGCGAAATGATACAAAGGCCAATTTAAATTAACAGTGTATTGTTTTACCAACATGCAACGATAAAAACAATTTCATAGATTGCAATAATTTCATAACATAAGTTGTGTGACGAAGAACGGTACGTTCGAGTTAGGAATGACCTCTTATTAGAGTACGTTTGAGTTAGGAATGACCTCTTATTAGAGTACGTTTGGTAACGCGCACTGATTTTAAAGCGTGGGCAAATTCACGCTCGCACTGGCCAGTGGATAAATAAAAGTTAGTGCACTTACGGGATCTTCGGGACTACCTCGACGATGACGGGTGGATCACGCTAGGCTACGGAGGCCGTAGCCTGCGGAGTATGTTCGGGGACCCTCAGGCCGTCGAACCCAACTAGCCAGTAGCTAGGTGAGGCCTGGGGGGGAAACCGGAGGCTGCGCCCGATGACCACGGTGATGGTTAGTGCGGGGTGCAGTGCGCGGGCAGGCATGAAGCCCTTGGCATCGCACTATGTACTGCAGGATCTGCCCGCCAGAATCCTGAGCCTACGGGAACCGAGGCGCGCGCGGTCAGCCGCGGCGCGCGACGGGGGTGAAGTAAGGCGTTGACACACCCTTGGCTTCGCGTAAACGCATCAGGCCGCCTCTAAGCCTGAGCCTTCGGGCAATCAAAAGCGAGCGCGGTCACGCGCGGCTCGCGTTGCAAATAGGGCGCGGCATTCAGGCTCGGCGCGTAGCAGGGGTGATGAAGGGCGTTGAAGTCTTCTTGGCGTCGCACGAATGCACCCGGCCGCCCTCTCAGCCGGGGCCTACGAAGAATGAGTGCGGCGGCGCTCTCACACCGCGAACGTCACTACGCGGCACAACTCGCGTTCAACACTGTATTTGTGGCGATACTACAATCCGCGGCACATTACTAAGCGACCGCAACGGCCTGCCAAGACGTTCGGACCGACGCGGTATGCGCGGGCGTGATGTTTTTGTCCGATTGTTTACATGCGGGTTCGGAATGTCAAACGCGCGCGGTAAAAATGCGTACGTGAGCTCGCGAGGAGCGCCGTGCCAACACTGACGTTTCACTCGGGAAACTCCTGCGCCAGTTCCTTGTTACGCTCCGCGGCGGGATGCTGCCTTAAATTAGCATGACGCGCCGCTGTCAATGTGCGCCGTTAGGGAACGCATATTTCGCTAAATGGAATGGTTTTTGACAGGTGTCTAACTTTTCTAATAAAAAGATACCGTCTCGTTTGAAAAATAAATTTATGACAGTTCCGCGTCTGGAATTTACTGAAATACGTTTTGTTGTGTAAAACAGTGATAATAAGTGTGTAGCTTATGTCCTGGCGATGAAATTGGTGTATCGCATGTGGTTGGGAGTAAGATAGTTTAGTGAGGAAGTGCTTGTGAAAGTTTGCGATAACACATGGAGTTTCTGTGGTGAATTCAACTCCTATAGCTACTGAAGGCCTGGAATATGCCTGTTACTCGTTAGATTAAGAGTTTAGCTACACGTGAGTACATATGTCTTATTCCAAAACATGTTATTCATGTAAATATTGACATGTCAAAATCGGTATTGAGTTTAAGGTTATGTTGTAGTAATTTGTACTACAATACCCCCCTTGTCAGGAAAAGAGGTTAAGCCGAGCTTAACCGCAACAGCCGGTATAGCCGGAAAAAAAAAATCTTATGCCCTCATTTAGGTATGCATGCGACTTAATATCGTTAAGATTAGGGAGTAGAAAATCAAACTTATCAAGTAAGTGATCCTAAAGGCTAAGCATGCGTGTTGAACTTTATCAACGTCTAACACTAATGCCTGGACTCCGGCCTATGTGGATCCGGTTCCTGGACTATGATCCTAACTTTCTATCTAATACGCCTAGAATACCTAAATTACTACCAACGAGCTATGGTAGGTCATGCCATGTTATGATGTTTATCCTAACTTAAAGTACAAGTATATGTATATTTATTTTATACTACAATATACATTTTGTACAAGAGGTACATGACAGTGTGCGCACACTGTCAAGTTCTCACTATATACAGTAGCACACCTTGTGGTGGTGGCTACAGCAAATCCTAGATGTGTGAAGTGTCAATAGACTTCACACTGAAATTTAAAGTTCGATAATTGTGATAGCTATCAAGAAAGTATGAGAAAAAACTTAGTTTTCATTTTTTCTCTAAAAGTACTGGACCGATTTTAATCCAGTTTGCACTCCCTGGTACCTAGGGTAGTACAGGTACACATAAATTTTTAATTTTTCAAAAAAAGTTGAGTTTGACACTTTTTGTAAAAAGGTGTGCTGTGTACAAAAAAGCAAAACAAAGTCAATGTCGCGCTTTGGTATACACCTTATGGCACTTTTATGATGTCCTTGGCATGATATTTTCCTGTTTTACCCGTGTCAATGTCTTGTAGATCATAAACGACATCTGAGTGCTTCTTCGTAACTTTGCTCTTGACGAATCTCGGGGCAAGTTTCGCTGAGAAGAAGTGTGCCGCACTTGACTGTACAAAATTACGCCTCCACACGGTATCTCCCACGCTTAGCCGGAGCTCTCGGCGGCGTAGGTTATACCGGTTCGCGTTTTGTTTGTACGCTTTGGTCAAGGCGTCTGTTACACGGTTGAAGATATCTGCCAAGTCATCTAGCGTGTTAGCTTTGTTAGACCGAGTTGCGAGCTGGAGGTCGTCTGACGAATGTGGTGCGTTGCCACGTATGTGATGCAACGCGCCGTCCGCGACGAACTCACGGCCTTTTGCCAAGAAAAATGGTGTATATCCCGTTGCAACATTGACGGTGCTATTCAGTGACATCTGAATATGTGGTAGGTGCTTGGACCAGTTTCTGTGGTCTTCCCCCACTAAAATAGCTAAGCAGGTTTGGATCGTTTGGTTGTATCGCTCAATAGTGTTCGATTGTGGCGCGTAAAAAGCTCCGTAAAATATCCTGGGAATTGAATGTTTCGAGCAAAAGTTTTTAAATTCTCGACTTTGAAAGATCGTGGCGTTATCGCATATGAGAACGCATGGTATGCCCTCTTTGGTCAATATCTCAGACTCTATAAATGATGACACTGTTTTGGTGGTTGCAGTTCTTAACGGGTGTAACCAACAATATTTAGTAAAAACGTCTACAATTGACAGTATGTAGACGTGACCAGAATACGATTTAGCTATGGGGCCGATGATGTCTATTGACAAAGTATGCATCGGCCTATCAACCTTCTTCTGGTTAGTCATGTGCCCGTGCGGCGGGTTATTGGAGTGTTTATAAGCTTT
The DNA here is from genome assembly GCA_947859365.1 of Archips crataeganus. Classification (NCBI taxonomy): domain Eukaryota; kingdom Metazoa; phylum Arthropoda; class Insecta; order Lepidoptera; family Tortricidae; genus Archips; species Archips crataeganus. The sequence goes on along the minus strand of OX402048.1, from coordinate 4,687,261 downwards.
ACACTTCTCGCACGCGGACACATAACTTTTCACGTCTGCATACATGCCCTTCCAGTAATAATTTTCCTTAATTTTTGAAAATGTTTTAAAAGTACCTGGGTGCACCGCGTTAATTTCGTGGTTTTCCTTCATGCACTCTGGTATTAGTTCTCGTGGAATTACTATTTTCCACTCGGTAGCGCTAAGTAGTTGCGACGATGGTTTGCTATACCTTAACAACATTCCATTTTTTATTTGGTAATTTTTGTGGAATGTTGGGTTTGATTCTACGTTTTTAAATAATTTATTATACCAATCGTCGTTAGAACTGCTACCACCAGTAAATGCAACTGCCTTGAGTTCAATTCGAGATAATATATCTGGGACTACGTGGTTCGAGCCTTTTCTGTGTCGTATCTCGAAATTGAAGCAAGACAGCTGCATCGCCCAGCGTGCTAAACGACCAGAAGGGTTGTTTAGCGACTTCAACCATTTGAGGCACATATGGTCCGTGACGACCACAAAGTGAGTACCGTCTATATAAGGGCGGAAATGATTTATGGAGTCTACCACGGCCAACAACTCGCGCTCTGTAGTGCTGTAGTTCCGCTCGGTCTTGGAGAGAAGTCTCGAGTGGAATGCGACGGGGTGTTCTATGCCGTCGATCTCCTGAATAAGGACGCTCCCGATGCCTACCGACGAAGCGTCGGTGTGGATTTGGAATGGTAGGGAAAAGTCGGGGCAAGCCAGTACTGGAGCCATGGTGAGAGCTTCTTTGAGCGCTAGGAAGGACCTTTCTGCTTCTTCTCCCCAGGCTATGGCGTCTTTTCCCTTCTTTTTTCCTACCAATGCGGTCATCGGTGCGACTATGGTCGAGAACTTATCCACGAACCTGCGGTAGTATGAACACAGACCTATAAATGCGCGCAATTGCCTAGCTGTTGTTGGTCGTGGGAAGTTTTTAATACAGTCCAACTTTTGTGGATCTGTTTGTAAACCTTGAGGGCCGATAACATAACCAAGATATTTCAGCTCGTCCTTACAGAACTCGCATTTGTTGAAGTTAATTGTCAAACCCGCTTTGCTTAAAGCGTCGAAAACGTCGTTTAAAATTTCAAGGTGTTCTTGAAAGTTACTTGTGGCGATTAGTAAGTCGTCACAATAACCAAAGATTTTTTCACCATATTTGTGATGAAACAAAGAATCTATTAAACGTTGCAATTCGCAACCGGCGTTTGATATACCAAACGGAAGCCTACGGAATTCGAAAAGTCCTCTGCCTGGTACAACAAAAGCCGTTTTTTGACACGATGTTCCAGAGCCGTCCACGTTGTCGGAGTTACATAAAGATATTTGCCAGTAAGCGGCAGACAAATCAATTGAAGTTAGATAGCGAGAACCGCGCAAATTATCCAAAATCGAACTTATGTAAGGTAATGGGTATGAGTCTTTGACTGTGACATCATTTAATTTTCTTGCATCTAAGCAAAACCTAAGAGAGCCATCTTTTTTTGGAGTCATGACGACTGGATTTGACCAAGGCGACTTAGACGGTGCTATCACGCCCAGCTCTAGCATTCGGTCTACTTCCTCATTTAAAGCCTTAAGTTTGACTGGGGAAAGCGGATAGTACCGTTGCTTGATTGGTGGTCCGGTCGTCAGGATCTTGTGCTCGACTATGGATGTTTTGCCTAAACCCCTCTCCTCTGTACTTATGGTTTTGTATTTAGCTATGACCTTATTTATTTCGATTGCTTCCAAAGGAGAGAGTTGTTGCTTTGGAATTATGGCGCAAACACCGGTATTACCTTGTGTTTGTGTCACAATTCCATTGCATGTTGTTGTGCTGTGGTTTATTAAATTTATTAATCCAACTTTATGCATAAAATCCATACCCATTATAAAGTTATCGATTACGGTTGGTATTACCAAAAACGTGGTCTCGTAAGTTCGATTTCTGAAAATGATCGGTAAAAGTAAAGTGCCTATGACGTTAACTTTAGAGCCGTTCGCACAAGTTGCACTTGAGCGTACGGGTGTTAATTTGAAACCTAGTTTTAACAAGTTTTTGTGGTATCCGTTACCAATAATATTTAAATTCGCGCCTGTGTCCAACAGTCCCTTGTAAGTTCCAGATCCAATGTCGAAGTCGATGTACAGTCTATTGTCACCATCAATGACTGATATGCCAGGGGTCACCGTTCCTAGATGGGGTGATTTATGATCTGTTTCGGTGAACCCTGGAGTATCTAGTTTTTTGGGCTATTGTTTGCCTCCAGGTGTGGCCTGCGCTTAGGGGGGTTGCATTTTGGGCAGGTATTTGACAATACCCCTCTTTGTCCACACTGGAAGCAAACAATGCCGGGTATAGTTCGACATTGTCTGTAAGAGTGACCAATTTTTTTACATTTTTTACAGGTCACTGAGTTATTTGAGGTGAATTTTCTACTATGCTGTGTATTTACAACAGCCACGTGATTCGACTGTTTGTTTGATCTGGATCCGGAACTGACAGTGGGTGGACCGGCGTAAGCTTCGAGTCGCTTACCCAAAATGATCAAGTTTTGGATAGTGTAAGTATCACCGACAGCTAGCAGTTGTGCATACATAGGCTGAATATTGTGTTTGATGATTTCGATAAGGCTGGTCTCTTGTAATGGGGACACCAACCTCGAATTCATCGTCAGCATTTCTAGTATGTATAAATGTAACGGCTGTCCTGGTAGCTGTCGGTGGTCTCTAACTTTCTTTTCTAAAGCGTAATCGCTATCAATGGATGTGAAAAAACTCCTGAATTTGGTTTGTAACTCCGACAGGGTGGTGACGCTGTCTCGTATCTGCCTATAAAAATCTAAAGCTTTGCCACTCAATAAGTCGGGAAAACATTTGAGTACCTTGCGCTCCGGCGTATCGCGGCTGCGCATATAATCATCGAGCCTAAGGAAGAAATCTGCGACGTCCGATTCGCCCGTGAACTTTAAGTTCCACGCTCGTAAGCTATCCTCGCGTATTACGTGTACAACGCGTTCTTCAGAATCTGCGGTCGGCTGGTGGTACATTTCGCGCCAGTGAGGTGGTTGGTCTAAGATTCTGGACACAAGCTTCGGAGCTTCCAATGTGTTTATGGAACGATACTGTCCGGTCGCGGCGGTCGGCGCGTCTGGTTGATTGGATGGACCGGGGGTCGGTTCATATGGGTCTCGATTTCCGCGCGGTCGCGTGTTAACGAAACTAGGACCGGGTCCTAAGTCAAAATTTGAGGTTGTCGTCGGTGGGTCGCGTCTGGTGATTTCAATTTCGTGATATAATTCGTTTTCGTGGTCCGACATGTTGGCAGCTCGTCAATGTCTGTGTGGTCCCGAACAAGTGTGATAATAATAACAATAATGACACTTCTCAATGGAGAAGGTGTTATATAAATTGTATCAACTGCAAAGCATCTATTATGATGCGCAGTAAAATAATTGGGGAATATATTTAATTGTAATTGTTCAAATTGTTTGTTGTTACTATGCTACATTCTCATAGTACAACTAAAATAATTAAATTAATTAATTGTTACTTGGTCGGGTACACACAGATGCACAAAAAGACTTATAAGTACAGGCAGGTTACCATATTGCATCGAAAATATTCAATTTGTTTCAGAAAACATGGCCATGTTATAAAAAATACAATTTAACTATCAGCTGTCCGCTAATCACACCAACAATATTTAAATTTAGTGAAACTATTTTTTCCTATGTTAATTACAGTTTTTTGTTATTGATGTTGTATACTAATATCGACTAGTGAAGGTAAATTTTATAATTAATTGTTTTTTTTTTTTTTTCCAAAGTTACATTTTTTTTTTTAAATTATTATTATTTATGAAGCTGAATAATAACGTTAATAATTAAGGTTCGGGCGCCAAATCTGTCGTGAAGCGGGTCGGTATAATTGGATTAGGTACTTACTTACTCCTCACTTCACTGGCAGATAAGTTACATTTCTTTTGGTTACAAACTAGAAGTTGCTCAGATAGGTTCAGCGGCTTCCTAAAAGACCTTTACTTCAAGGGCCGTAGCCGGTTGTGCTTATGTTGGGGTGATTAGGGCAGACAGCGAAATGATACAAAGGCCAATTTAAATTAACAGTGTATTGTTTTACCAACATGCAACGATAAAAACAATTTCATAGATTGCAATAATTTCATAACATAAGTTGTGTGACGAAGAACGGTACGTTCGAGTTAGGAATGACCTCTTATTAGAGTACGTTTGAGTTAGGAATGACCTCTTATTAGAGTACGTTTGGTAACGCGCACTGATTTTAAAGCGTGGGCAAATTCACGCTCGCACTGGCCAGTGGATAAATAAAAGTTAGTGCACTTACGGGATCTTCGGGACTACCTCGACGATGACGGGTGGATCACGCTAGGCTACGGAGGCCGTAGCCTGCGGAGTATGTTCGGGGACCCTCAGGCCGTCGAACCCAACTAGCCAGTAGCTAGGTGAGGCCTGGGGGGGAAACCGGAGGCTGCGCCCGATGACCACGGTGATGGTTAGTGCGGGGTGCAGTGCGCGGGCAGGCATGAAGCCCTTGGCATCGCACTATGTACTGCAGGATCTGCCCGCCAGAATCCTGAGCCTACGGGAACCGAGGCGCGCGCGGTCAGCCGCGGCGCGCGACGGGGGTGAAGTAAGGCGTTGACACACCCTTGGCTTCGCGTAAACGCATCAGGCCGCCTCTAAGCCTGAGCCTTCGGGCAATCAAAAGCGAGCGCGGTCACGCGCGGCTCGCGTTGCAAATAGGGCGCGGCATTCAGGCTCGGCGCGTAGCAGGGGTGATGAAGGGCGTTGAAGTCTTCTTGGCGTCGCACGAATGCACCCGGCCGCCCTCTCAGCCGGGGCCTACGAAGAATGAGTGCGGCGGCGCTCTCACACCGCGAACGTCACTACGCGGCACAACTCGCGTTCAACACTGTATTTGTGGCGATACTACAATCCGCGGCACATTACTAAGCGACCGCAACGGCCTGCCAAGACGTTCGGACCGACGCGGTATGCGCGGGCGTGATGTTTTTGTCCGATTGTTTACATGCGGGTTCGGAATGTCAAACGCGCGCGGTAAAAATGCGTACGTGAGCTCGCGAGGAGCGCCGTGCCAACACTGACGTTTCACTCGGGAAACTCCTGCGCCAGTTCCTTGTTACGCTCCGCGGCGGGATGCTGCCTTAAATTAGCATGACGCGCCGCTGTCAATGTGCGCCGTTAGGGAACGCATATTTCGCTAAATGGAATGGTTTTTGACAGGTGTCTAACTTTTCTAATAAAAAGATACCGTCTCGTTTGAAAAATAAATTTATGACAGTTCCGCGTCTGGAATTTACTGAAATACGTTTTGTTGTGTAAAACAGTGATAATAAGTGTGTAGCTTATGTCCTGGCGATGAAATTGGTGTATCGCATGTGGTTGGGAGTAAGATAGTTTAGTGAGGAAGTGCTTGTGAAAGTTTGCGATAACACATGGAGTTTCTGTGGTGAATTCAACTCCTATAGCTACTGAAGGCCTGGAATATGCCTGTTACTCGTTAGATTAAGAGTTTAGCTACACGTGAGTACATATGTCTTATTCCAAAACATGTTATTCATGTAAATATTGACATGTCAAAATCGGTATTGAGTTTAAGGTTATGTTGTAGTAATTTGTACTACAATACCTATCCAATACAGGTACAGTCGAACAAATTGAATCATGACCCAGGGTGGACCTTTGTGCTACTAATGTTATGTTGACATCTCATACTTTTGTCATGGAAATCATAGTGAAATTGATTATTAAAAGGTTCTATCCTGTGTCATGATTCAATTTGTTCGACCGTACACGAAAATAAGAATTATAATTAATATCACGAAGTCTAATAGTAATAAACCACGAAAAAAAATCCGATATCAATAGATACAATAATCATTTAGTGGATAATTATCGACAATACAAAATAAATGCATCGCACCACACTAGTCATTGGCGACACGAGACTAATTACGATAATAAGAGATAGATATACACGATTGCAGTGAGAAAGAAAAAGATGGGGGACGGACCAGTCCAATCCAACTTGACCCGCGTTGCAACTAATCAAATTTTCGTAAATATTTTGATAAAATAAACAAATGGACTTACCGATGAAAAGTAACATTGTTTTTTGTTTCATTACATTTTTTACTGTTGTTTCCGCACCATTTAACTGCACAACAAGACATGATGCCGTATATTGAAGCTGTTTTACGTCGTAAATGTCAGCTGTCTCATCGGTCATACTTTATGGTTGAAACTGACGGTAAACCAAGGAGTCGGGAAATACATCATTGATAAATCACTGACTAGTCGACAGATTAGTGTCGCCTTTCACTACGTCTCTAGGGGTTATATGCTCGTAGTTTTACTCTAAGACAACGTATCAGATGGCCGCATACACAAACAATTTTATTACAAACAAAAAAATAGTTGAGATTTTCTTTTTGAGGAAAACCTATCAGCTTAAATGGCATTGTAGCGTGTTGGAAGCTAATGTAAAAATATTTCTTTAACATTTATAAGAGATATAATCTTGTAGGTTATGGCTCACGGGTAGGTATAAATATAGGGGAGGATTGTGTATGATTCCTTATGGATTTTCAAAGGAGCAAGAATGTGATAGGATTAAAAGTTAAGAGCATAAAAAAAACCTTTTTTTTTCTGGTCCAATAAGTAGTACACTGTACATATTTGGGGCAGCTAGAAGCTGAGCTGAGATTACACAAATATTATAATGGTATATGATTGAGGAACACAATTGGAGGCAATGAAGCGGTCGACCAGAATTAAATTTGAACAAATTGACGTTTGGTAAAACATATTTATCATGGTAAAAGCGAATGAAAGGCGAGAAATCCTTTCCTAAATTATTTTAAAAAATATGAACTTGCTTAGTGAATACTTTTTGTATGAAAGGAAGCCGGGCTCGAAATTAAAGGAAAACGTGACGTGAATAAGGTTTCCTTTGCTAAAGTTTGAACTCGGTAAGAGAACAAGAAAATTTTGTTTTGGAACATAGCAATTTTAATTACCAAATAGCCTTGGTTTTTGCTTGCTGACAACATTTATTTCTTCAATACATAACGTCATGTCAGATTATGCTTAAAAAGATTAATTTTCATATCAATGAACACTTAGATACTTACACGCGTTTCTTGGCACACAAAGAAATGAAATGATTTTCATAAGTACATACCTACTAAAACACCCAAATGTAGGGCTTAAATAAATCTCAAAATTGGCGTGAAGTGGATGGCTCCATGTATGTAGAATTATTTTCTAGATAATTTCTGTAACAGTTTTCAGTCAGATACTACGTCGAGCGGCAAAGGAAATAAGCAGCAGGAAACTGCCGAAACTTTGGCAAACTTTTCAGATTTTATCGGCAAAATTCTAAGCCTGCGTGGAAAACGGGGACAAACTCCCAAACTCTTAGGATTAATTTTATCGCTTCTCTTCAAGACTTTGAGCGGAACTTATTGTTCTCGGTGTGTGGTAAACATAGATTAACGAGTTTTCAGGTAACAGACACGCTGTATAATAAATAATATCGGCAATCAATAACGCGATATTTATAGGAAGATATGTAGGTATTTCGCGGACCGACTGTCCTTGGCGCCAAAGTTGCTTTAAATAGCAACACATGTGACTTTTTAAAATTCTAACGTCTAACGAGTTGGCTTTGTGTCGAGTAATAAATAAATCCTAATTACAGCTGCGCGACTTATTTAGCGATAGTGGCGCTAATGTATGAAATCTCATGATATCGTCAAAATTTAAAATAGACGTGAAACATCTAAAAACTTTACAAGATATAAAAAGGTACTCGTGCACAATATCCGACAGAAGGTTAAGAGGTAGATACTTGGACGTGAGTGCGCGTAAAGGTGGTCACGGGTTGTTAGTTACACCCGGCGAAGCAAGAGGCAGTCATGTCACCGGTGATGGATCGTCCACTGCCATAATGTACTCTCAGCTGATTTAGTAAGTATAATATGAAATAATAGCTACAGTAGGACTCAATAGCTACGTTTTAAAGGTTGTGGTACTTACGTACGACCACGTAACTACTTGTCTCCAGTCAGGACTAACGCAGTCTTTACTAAACAATGGTAACATAAAAATCAGATTACTTCTATAAATCTCCCTTACCGTCCAAAGTCCGAGCTCAATAGGAGCACCCTTTGGCATGCTAAGAAAGTTTTCGCCTTGGTGAGCGACCCGTCTGGCAGCTCGCTCTCTCTCCGATAAACTTTAAAAGCCATCAGAGGCTAACAGCAACCACCGTCCGAAAAAAAGTAACTACTAAATAATAGTGAATCAAACCAAATCTCTTCTTACAGCCATGTTTAAATGCCTTGACCATAGTCACACTCTGACCATATTACACTACAGTGGCCAGTATATTCTCTTTTCAAGCATTATTTATAGTGTCCACCACCCCTCGTAGGTACATTGGGTCATTGCATTCTACAATCAATTCAAGTTTGCCAATATAATCTCTGGAACTAGAGTAAGATTGACGGCACATCCTATCAAATTGATACCTACTAAATGATTTCCTATTCGTATTGCGACCAGAGGCTGTATGTCTTCCGCGTGGACGCTCACATTTGGATCTTTATCCTAGGACATCCTTACCTTACCCTAGCTAGGTATACTGTTTGACGGAAATAAGAAAGTGATGAAAGCGATTGTAATTTCGAGTGTGTTCGACAATATGGCCTCCGGTCGTATCAAATCCACGATAATGCCAGCATGGTTGTTAAGATACATACTACAGAACAAAAGTAAAGTAAAGTTAAGCTTACGCAAGAAACAGTAACGATAGTGGGTAATTTAAACTTACGTTACTAATGGCGGCTAGGCGGCGTGGAGTAGGCGATTGAACATCCGTTGTACCTGTTGAAATAGAGACAGATTAAGTTTCAAAATTCTATACACAAGTGGGTAAGTCTAAGCGCTTTAGAATAATATAGTGTCATAATTAAATATAAATGAAATGGAACCTTTTATTAACAGATATAATACTTGATATGCTTTGATATGTGTATTCTTCCCATCTTAACCTACGGCGCCCAGACTTGGTCATTAACTGAAGCTCAAAAGTCCAGGCTTAAGGTTTGCCAGCGAGCAATGGAGCGCAGTATCCTGTGTGTTCGAAGAACTGATCGAATCAGAAACACTGCACTGCGCTCAAAAACTCGTATTACAGATGTGGGTGTCAAAACCGCCAAGCTGAAGTGGGACTGGGCCGGACATGTCTGCCGAATGCATCCGGACCGATGGGCGCGAATCGTTACCGAATGGGTTCCGAGCGATGGCCAAAGAAGCAGAGGCAGACCTAAGAGGAGATGGCGGGACGACCTGAGGCGCTTTTCAGCTCGATTGGCAGGTGCATGCCCAGGATAGGGAAAAATGGCGGTGGAAAGGGGAGGCCTTTGCCCAGCAGTGGGACATATCATAGGCTATAAAAAAAATGCTGTGATAAATAGTAAAGTGTCACCCAATCTGCGTCCATGAAAAAGTAGTACGCATGTAGCATCAATAACATAGAGATTATTAGATAGAGACGGTATGCTGAGGTACTTGATACATATGCGGGCTATGTAGTGTATGCAAGAAAGACGTATTTTTTCCGGTTTAGCTACTACCAATGCGGAGCTAGTTGGGGTAAAGACGTACGTGTCCTGTCAAACCGCGCTCGCTCGACTCACAACGCAAGCCGCACGAATATCAGTAGTCAACCAGTCGTAATAGCAATAATAAACAAAAGTAAGTAGGAAGACATCTCAAAACACGTACCGATACTCTTGAGGCACCGCATTTCCAATAACGGAATTCTAAAGCTGTATAGACATTATTATTACCCAGCTTCAATTATTTTGCAATTAACTTATACCTGCGGCTTGGCTCGCTTAAACCAGGGTTTAGCTGTCGAATTGAAATTGTATGAATGTATGTATGTAAAACTCTTTATTGTACATAAAACATGAAAATAACTAGTTATAAATAAATAAATAAATAAATAAATAAATATCACGGGACAATTCACACCAATTGACCCAGTCCCAAAGTAAGCTAGGAAAGCTTGTGTTATGGGTACTAGGCAACGGATAAACATACTTATATAGATAGATACATACTTAAATACATATTAAACACCCAAGAACCGAGAACAAACATTCGTATTATTCATACAAATATCTGCCCCGACACGGGAATCGAACCCGGGACCTCAACCTTCATAGTCAGGTTCTCTAACCACTAGGCCATCTGGTCGTCAAACAAACTAGTTAACAAGAGAGACAGATGTACAAAGGCGAACTTATCCCTTAAAGGGATCTCTTCCAGTTAACCTTAGAACGATTGACAGGACATCAGAGACAAGAGAGAAATTCGGGATTTTAATAAATTCTCTTAGGCATACCAAAAACTTACATCGTGGTCTTCATTCATGTTTGAAAATTCGTGCAAAATTTCATGTATCTAAACTTAACGGTTAATATTTTGTGATTTTACATGAATTTCGTGAGAAAATCGGGATAAAAAGTAGCCTGTGTTATTTCAGAGATATAGCTATCCGCATAGGTACTAAATTTCATCCAGTTACATACATACACACACATGCACATGTTTGGCATTTATAACATTAATAGAATTTTACTTAGAAACCTGTAATCTACGTACGCAAAGTCTTGTTTTACTTTGAAAATGGACATATTTTCATGCTATACGATACGACTATACTTGACTCTAGTTTATACGACTTGATAGTCACTAGCGGCGTTGCCTCTTTCAAACAGACACTGCTTGAATCATCTGTAAAGATGTAAGAGACTTTGTGTGTGTGTGTGTGTGTGTGTGTGTGTGTGTGTGTGTGTGTGTGTGTGTGTGTGTGGTGTGTATGTGTTGTAGGTAATTGTAGGATTTCTAAAAACCATGGGTAACTAACTATTGATTTAGTAAATAATTGTTTTTTGTAAGTTATCCTCCTGAGACCTGTAAAAACTATTGTATATTTGAATTAGGAATCCATTTATTATTTGGTTACAATTCAAAGTCAATTTTGAAATCTGTACAAAAATGTTTACTCCGAGTCTTAGGAGGTTAGGCATGTAACTCTGGCACACTATAGGTGCTATAGGGCACAAGGCCAAACGTTTGGCTGCTGTTTACCAAAGAAAAACTTTGTTTCCTCGGACATAGTTCTGTTGTGAACAGGGTTTACGACCTCGAAAGTTTATACAGAAGGTACTTTTATGCTGTTTTCAAACATTTAACAATAGCGACGTTGCATTACTTTAAATTCAGCTTTCACACAGCATGGAACTTAGTGAATAGAACTTAAAAGATTTTAAAACGTTTTACGGACTTTTCCAATATCACAGGGTTGGCCAACCGATGGATCGCATATTGACCCAGTCGATTGTGGCAAAGCGTAACAGTAATGTTTATATAGAAAAATATTTTATTTTTAACACTAGCAATCTTGCTGATGGTACTTGATTACTTATTGCCTTGGCACCGAAGGTGACATGACAACTTCGAAGTCGTTTTTGTAAGCAACGTCGGATAATTTCAGGCTACAACAATGACGTGTTTGATGTGTAGTGTATGTACCTACTACAAACACCAGATGGTTCTAAGTGATTCCATGACGTGATAAAGTGAACAAATGCACAGATCACGAGTGACGCACAGCGATTTGAATAAGTATAAGAACAAGGACGCAGGCGCAGCCGCGTGCGGTTTGTTTTTATCGGTCATGAAATGCATTATATCTAATAAGATTGCATTCTGCATTGGACGTGCTTGCTATTACAATTATTTGTACGCAACAAAATTGTTGCGTTCAAAGGCAAGGTAAACGTCGTAGCTGTTGGTAGCTCCATATACATTTAACATACATATAACACAGTACTCTTCTGACGTGGTCGGGTTAAAACTATAATGATCACCTAGGTTATCTAAATGTAAAAAAAGTATGTATGTATAATGGATCTTTTATTTTTGCACCGATTGCACGATGTATCTACAACTGATACTGTTACAAACTTAAGCCTCAAACTAAAAATTATTAATACACTACCTACGTAATGGAATTAAATTAAACGGAAGCTATATTAGGGTGATTCTTCAAGGTCGTGATTTTTGTTTTATTCCTGTGTCGTATTTTTTTTTTTACTTAGTACAGAAAAAATCATGCTCCCATGAAAATAGATTTGTTCAGTAACACAAATTTATGTTTAAATTTGTGTTTATCTAAGTAAAAAAAAAAATACGACAGAGGAATAAAACAAAAATCACGACCTTGAAGAATCACCCATTAACCAACTCTCAAATACTCGTAGCGTAGGCATTTCTTTCCATCCAACGGCAGAGTAGTACGCGGCGTCTTAATTATGATACAATCTCCACAATTTCGCAACTCGTAACAAGTAAGGTTTCAAACAGGAATCCATTGAAATTATTTTGAAGATATATTTATAATATTTGTTTGCCCGCCGACCCACCCCAATTCGGGACGGGAGGCTGAGGCTGACATTGCGGGTTCACCCGTGACAGCGTCTTATATTTTTCAACTTGACACCAATCACGAGCCATTCAGGTCGGTTTCCTTTCTGTCATAGCTTTTAAAGTTTATACGTAATCAGAAAATTCCGTAACTTGACAACCTTGCTTATTTATTATGTGTTTTATGCATATTATGTTGTATATGGTAGTATATTTTTAATAGGTTTCTTTATATTATGAGTTTATGTATTGTATTTACTAAAAGTTGTATTGTAGCCTTTGCTTTGTCCGGCTGTTTTATTTTTATTTACTCTTTGTCGGTCCCTTAGTAAATGCTCCTTTCATCCACTCAAAGGTTGACTGGTAGAGATCCCTTAAAGGGATAAGTTCGCCTTTGTACATGCATTTCAATGGTTGTCTATAATATTTTTCTTTTTTTTCCCTTATTTTGTACAATAAAGAGTTTACATACATACATACATACATACATACATACATACATACATACATACATACATACATACCTTTAGAGCATTTATGATAAACCATGCAGCATATCGCCGAAAAATCACCAGAACCGAAAAGAAGGGTTATATTATGTTAAAATACTAGTAATAGTTTCTAAAATGCTGAAATTATGAAAATATAATAAGTTGGACATCGACATTTTTAGCATTTTGAATGTTGTTCTACAATCTGGAACAACCACTTAAAATCAAATTTTCCATAGTTCCCGTAGACTGATAAGATTACAACTTGAAAGGCAGCGAACGGTCTCGTCAGCTTGCATTATCTGTTTGGCTGTATTTAGCAAACATTAGGTAACTTGAGCGTTCATCAACATTGTACCTACCTAACAGTGCACCCCTGTTTCCCGCCTTCAATATTTGGATATAACCATGAGCACATGTTACGGTTGCGAAGTTATTTATGGTAGTAGTTTGCGCGGAGGTAATGTCCACACGTGTCGTACTCCCGATGAATTATGAAACAGATTGTCTCGAGGCTACCATTTTGCATCGATATATGCACCGCTAGCCGCTTTGTTTTATTCAAGAGTTACTTTTGCGGTGCCACTGACGTGCGTGATTTGCGAAAAAATACGATTGATACCTTTTCACCGGCCATGACAGTTAGGGCTTCAAAAGCAAGATAAAAGTCTGCTACCATCTTCATAATTTTCGGCTATCTTCAGAGATATACTGTACTTCAATGTCACATTTTTGAATGCATTAGAAAACATAAAATTGATTATAACAATATAATATAACAATCAGAAAATTAAACTAACTAACAAATTGCATGCGTACTTCATTACGGGACCGTGTTGGACCTCTTTCTCGATGACCGCCCTGATAGGGGTCCGAATCGTCCCCAGGGTACTGGGCGACCCTTGGAAATATTAATAGTAGACAAGAGTCCTAATTGGACACGAATAATGAATTAGCGAAGGATGTGGTAACAAGCAGTATAATAATAAGTTACGTTTATTACCCAATCTATTTGCGAGTTTGCTTTTTAATTTGGTAAATCGATAATACATATTTGCTGCTTCTAATATCAAAAGCTTGAATGTCTTCTTAAAAACCCATAAGTTCGAAGAGTAAAAATGTCTGCATATTCTACATCGAGCATCGAGGTCACTTTAATGATTTTGCTAAAAATAAGATTTCAAGGAATTTCTCTAATTTCTAATCATTGCCAGTAAACGATATCACAGACAGAGATAAACTCGAAGAGAATTTGAATGGATTTGTCCGATAATTAGTTTTGAAACTTATCAATTCAGATGAAACGGACCCTTGTCTAAACCATGACAATTACAATTATAATGACAATTACAATGACAATTAGAATTATAACTTTAGATCGTCCAGAATATAAGTGACAAGTTATTTTTTATTCTGTGTAAAGAATTTTTGTTATGACGACGATAGACCAAAATAGAATAGATAGATATTAGGCTACAGTATTAATTATTTATATTAGCCATTAGTGACGCGCTTCCGGTATCTCGATACGATACCTTCCGAGCAGGCTGACGTAAGGTAACGACTTTAATGAAATATTGATTGGTGATAATGATACAATGCTTTGCAATGGATATCTATGCATATCAGCCAACCGCGTGGATGAGTTTCTAGATGCAGTCAGACTACCATCATCAGTGCTAGAAATGAGAGACGGAATTACAGATTAGAGTTTAGATTTAGATAAACAAAAGATCAAGTGGTAATCACTTGGAAACTAAAACAATTTAATAGAGTAGGTAAGTATTTTCTTTAAGTAGTCTGCCAACAGACACGGATGCTAAAGCCAACGCCTCGCCATTGCGCCTCTCGTCGTTAAATGTTAAAAGGGAATAGCTTTTCTATTTACGATAAAACCGTTTTAATGGTATATTGGAAAGCTTCTCTGCCACATGAATAGCTCGCGTACATTAAGTGGCTCTATCTAATAACGTTATCACTGGCGTCACGACAAATCACACGCTATTCGACAACAACACTAATACAGCATTTAGCACCAGCAGACAAGTGACGCGCGATTGGATTATGGCCGATAACAATATCAGCATTCAGAGTAGAGCACGAGTTGTTACATAAAATTAAATTATTTGTAGGCAGTTTAAACAAATTGCAAAGTTGCTTGATAGGCTTATGAATTTACAGCTGTTTCTGAATGTTATATTGGGATAACTGTTAGTAGCGCATAGTGGCTGTGTGTAGTTTCTGTGTATTGAAATTAGTTACGTTCTTGCGGTGATATTTACGGTTCAAGAGAGTATTCTAAGACTTTTAAATTATTTATTAATATTTTTTTTTGATTTGATGAAATATAAGTCAACATGTTTATTAAGATATTTATCTACATAGTTTAAAAATAAAACTTTACAGTCCAGTAATATACCTAGTTTCCTAACTCTATTTACACAACTTTACTCGTCAGCCACATTGAGAGGCATAAGCTAAGAGCTTCATTTATTCAGCATCCCTCTAAGTTTAATAACTCATGCGCCGAGAGAACAATTAATATGGGACACAAAGTTGCAATTTCTGTTTGCGAGCTCAAGAAGCGTGTGACTCATTTAAGTAACCGTAATAAGAAACTTTGCGTGCTCAAGTTCCTTAAATCTATAATCATACTTACTTATTAATTACAAACTTTACTATGAAGCTATTTGCGTTTCCTCAGTGCAACTGTTTAAAATCTGTTAAAAAATATTTTCTCCTCAATTACCATCTACTTATGACTGAAACTCTCGGTAACATACTGTTCTGTTCTTCAATTTTCACGTCTAGAGACACTGATGACATTTTGGCCATCGAATTTTCAGCACCCTATTGGCACCATTCACGCGTCCAAGATAAACGATCTTACATTCCGAAGCAGAACACGTATTGAATAAAGGTGAGGCGGATAAATTCCCTTGAAGGTACGGCAGGTGGCAACGGGTGCAGGCGTCTCAAGGTGCCATGTTGCCAAGGCAGCAAACAACATGTGTTAATAGTCTTGTAACGAACTTCTACTTCGTTAATTCACTATTTGTGTTTGTTGGAATATGCTTCTGCTGCAAAGTAGACTTTCTTCGAAAAACGTTTTAACATTTTGTACTTTAATTGTTAAATCAAAACAAGGGATTTTAAAGTTGCTCGATATCGCTGCGGTTAGGTTTCTGTTGTAGTTACAGTATAGGTAACGCCACGAGAGTAGAGGCGAATGATTACAAACACAGCTACATAGAGTACTGATTGCAAAAATTTAGTGAATGAATGAAATTAATGAGAGAATGAAAATGTGAATTATATTATTATGATCTTACTGGCTGTTGCCCGCGACTCCGTCTGCGAAGAATAGGGCTAGGTAGATAAGCAAAAAATAGCCTACGACCTATTTTCAAACCTACCGAATATAGAGAAAAAGTTTCATAAAGATCGGTCAAGCCCTCTCGGAGGAGTTCGATAACAAACACCGTGACACGAGATTTTTATATATTAGATGATGAAATACCTACGCAATATTAAGCATATTATAAGTTTTCTTTTTTCATAACATATTTTTGAAATAAAACAATTTAAAACTGATAAGAAATATTCGCAACAAAAAAATCGGTATTTTATAAATAGCGAATAATCTGTTTTAAATAAAATAGATCAAAATATTTTATTTTCTGTTTTGTTTGAACTAGATGTATTTTCCTAAATAATTCTTAACGAAATAGGTTGAATAAATTTTTAGTCAATCTTGTAATTCACTGGTGAGTCTGTTGAACTTGCTAACTGCTATCGATACGAATAAATGTCTAAATCCCGCTGTCATTACATGACGTGTTGTTGTGTGCGTGACCTCAACTCTCATGGCGTTACCTATACTTAGTACCAAGTACTTAGTACGTGTAGTACAATATCTCGAGAACGAGCGAAAACACACTGAATCGCTCCGATTGATACTCAGAGTATTGAGACGCAGAACTCTAGATACTGTGAACGTGAGACCATTACCGAATCCTATCGTCAAGCGCGTTACGTTAGAACTTTTCCAGATATTTTCCAGCATATTCACTTAAGAAGACCTGATATAAGGTTAATTTAATTACCATTCGTCGGTGCACGTGTAATACCGCGTAACTAGCCTTTTCCATATTTAAGATCTATTTTATCTCACTTTCACTGTTATTTAATTTCAAGTTGAGGCTTATGGAAAAAGCTAGTTACGCAGTATTGCTCGCGCACAGACGCATATTGCTTTGTGTAATAATTAAGCGGCCGTTGATATGTCTAGGAGGTAAGTTGTGAACTCAAATAACCCAGTACGAATTTAAAACACTAGTATGAAGCTCTACTACGAAAGAGTAATGTAATACGGCGCTTAGCAACTACCAACCAAGGCGATGCTTACCACATAAACCACTCTTCGAGCAAGATGCGGCGTAGCCGACTTAGGTACATAATGCGCCGTGTACGATCAGTCGCGCATGTTATGGATTACACTGTAATCCATGTATAACATCGCACTAGATTGTCATGGTACACATCGCTCACTCATAAAAAACATGGTAGGTACAGGAAACTTGCTTGCTATAGTTATAATGCATATATATCGATTTATTTCCGCGGGTTTTTACGATTTGGTATCAAAGCATATACGTCAAATTAATATACTTTTTTAAATATATGGAAACAGACTGCACAAGTTTATTCGGAGCACGAAAATAAACGCGTTCTGACATTATAGAGCTTACGAACAATACATTTCCTGCTTCCCTTATATTTTATTTTAATTTAGATGTTGTCCGCGATTTTTTCTGCGAAGAATTCGTTTATCGCTATCCCGGGAGAACTATGTAATTGTCCGGGATAAAAAATATCTATATGTATGTTAATCCAGGTTATAATTTATCTGTTTGTGAAATTTAATCAGAATCCGTTAAATTTCGTTTTATTATTTACAGTTGCGAGCCTCCTTCAGATATATTGGGTGGAAAACTAAGCAGACAAGACTGGCAGGCAGGTGTTTTGAGACCCAGAAGATAGCTTTCTTTTGTTCTCAATATTTGATTTCAACGTTGTGCCTGTTCGGGAATCCAATTTCGGATCTATATTCATTGGGTATTATTGAATTATCATTGGAGCGTTCAGTATGGTTCGGTGAAGTAATTAATTAGAATGGTGATATTTGTTAAATTGGCATACATGAACACATTCATCGTCACTTCAGCGACTAGGGGGAATATCATCACAAAACGAGCACATAACACGTCCAAACAAATTATATTAGACTATAAAACCCGCTGCGAATAGGCGCCAAACAGTAAACACATTTACGAGGCGTGTGCGCTTTTGTATGTAAAATCGTTTGATGTATTGTGAATAATGTTATGTCCCTCTCGCACTGGGAGAGTCCGAAAGGGATGCCATTTACATTGGTAAATCATCAATAGTGTGTAACGATCGCACATACAGCAAATTCAGTTCTAATGTTCCACGTCCAAATCTTGTTCGAAGTTAATTTATTGATACGAGGGGACGTCAAAGTGTGTATTAAATATACAAATGAAATTGTAGTGGTAGAGCCATGTTGTAACTAGCCGCTACATCACGAATGGGCCGGATCGTCCGGAGTAGTACCACCCTCTCACAGCAACCCGGAGAGAAGTAGCAGTACTCCTGCTGCGTTTCGTACGGTCAGCGAGAGCAACGGGGGCCCAAAACCTCTCCCCCTCCCCCACCCTTATTCCCTCTCCTTTTTTAAAGGCCGGCAACAGATCAGTGACTCTCTTTGATTTGTTGATATTTATGGGCGCTGGTGATCATTTTCCATCAGATGACCCGCTTGCTCGTTTGCCTCGTCCCTCTCATAATAAAAAAAATATATTTTTTTTAACAATAACCCTCTCGAGTTCAATACATTTTATTTGATCTATAAATTAGTCAGTGAAATTCTTTTTCTTTGCTCTCAAAATAAGCCTAGCTCTTTCACTTCTTCACGCGTATTTTTTTTAAATTGGGAACAAATAATTATTATTATTAATCGTATGGCATTAGAAATATGAGGGCAATTAGAGAACAGCTCTGAGGTTGCTAAGCCAGGCAGCTACGTCAGGAGTCAGATCGTCCAAGTCTTCAGCAGGTCCGGGGTAGGAATGAAGGGGGCAGCGCCGGAAGATGTGCTCGATGGTTTGCTCCTCCTCACCGCAATCGCAGAGTGGAGAATAATAATAATAACTAGCTTTTGCCCGCGACTCCGTCCGCGTGGAATTAGTAATTTGGGCAGCTTATTTTTTTTTTATCCAATTTGCTTTTTCATCAATTATGGCTCTCCTTAGTTCCTCGATATAAAAAAATTACCCCCCCCCCCCGAACCCCCCGCACACCCGCGTTCACATTCACACCGTACTCCCAAGTCAAGCGTGCCTATAGAAGTTTTACTTCAAAAACCCCCGATTTTGAAACATTCTTCCGCTCCGCTCAGCTCCTATTGGTGCTAGCGTGATGATATATAGCCTATAGCCTTCCTCGATACCCTTTCCTTTCACTGAAAGAATTTTTCAAATCGGAGCTGTAGCTCCTGAGATTAGCGCGCTCAAACAAAAAAAAAAACCTGTTCGATAAATTCTTAAAAAAGACGTATCTTTCTTATTTGTGAACCGATTCAAATGAAACAAACACTAAATGTTAATCCAAGAAAATACCAACATATCAGTGAAAACTGCATCCTTCTAGGTTAAGCCGTTTCTAAGATTAGCGCGCACAAACGCACAGACAAACAGACGAACAGACAATAATTCTAAAAATCATTGTTTTGGGTTCTATTGTGCTAATAAATAGCCCTAGTGACAGTTTTTCTCAAATATCTTCAATTTACAGACACCGACTTGTTACAGATTTATTATATGTATAGATAGATTGGGGACTAATTTAGGGCTGTTGGGTGGATAAATGAGCAATTCGAAGGCACATCTGTGAAAAGCAGCAGTCGCAACATGGATCTTGTGAACAAGTGCATTGTCATGCAAAAGCAACATAGTCTTTGACAATATGCTTCTCTGTTTCTCGCAGTTTTTTTTCAGTAGCGTTAAATAATATACCCAATTATTGTGACTCTTATCCCAGTCAAATTCTGCTCTATTTGTTCGAACTCCTTATTTCTCAGAATCCCCTTCGAGTCCCAAAAAATCGTAGAAATAAAATTCAAACTTCTTCCAAGCAGGAGCACTTTTATGATTGTCACTACATAGGCTTCTGCTTGGACTCAGATGCAATCTACCTCTCATCTCCTGGCTTAATGAGGGTTTTCTGACAGGTTGAATATCGCTAGATGGCGTTAGTATCGTAAGGTCTATTTGACGTTACACCCATACAACAAATGTCAAAGTTGTCAAACGGACCTGACTGGTATGTATTACAATACCGAAATACGAAAGACCGCATGTATTAAAACATCGAATGGGTCAAAAGACCGACACGATTTTTTTCTGAAGCCGTTAACTTTTGAAGATTGTTATAAAACAAACCTAACCTAACCTAATGGGTCCTGTATGATGCCGTTTTAATAAATTCTGAAAAGTTTACGGTTTCAGAAAAAAATCGTGTCGATCTTTTGACCCATTCGATGTTTTAATACATTCGGTCTTTCGTACTTCGGTATTGTAATACATACCTGACCTGACGATACTAGCGCCAAATAGCCTCTCATAGAAAACCCTCATTCGACTCAATGTGTGGGTACTGTGGGCAGACTGCCACACAAGTTTAAACACTGCTTCGACGCTTGAACTTGTTGCATCTGTAGTGGTATAAGCTTGGGACTCAACTTGCATTCATCTTCGTCATGCCACGATGATCATGCAGACACCTTAAAATAGTTGTATCAGACATGACATTTAATGCAGAAAATTATTTTTTTCTTAAGAAGAGCATCTTCCACTATGAGTTTTTCAACTTATTGACTAATGTTTGCGACGTGGCATTGATCAGTCTTCCTCGGGCGAGGGTTGTCTTTAATTGACTCTTTGCCTTCTTTGAACACGTTATGCCACTCGTAAATAATAGTTTTGGAAAGTCATTGCGCCCCGTAGACGGCCGTCATTTCAAAAATTACTAACAATTTGGTGGAGGTTTTCTTTGCTTAGAACTTTTCGCAAGTTGTTCTTTATGACGAGAGAATGCAGCACAAAATGGCTTTTTATGCTCTAGTTCTAGTGTATGACGTAAAATCTTCGTCTAAGACCAAGGCAATAATCAGGCGCAAACCGCCACACACACAGTAGAAATTTATAAAATATAAGTTTCTTGTTTTTTTTATATAACTGGTATTTCATATTACGAAATAAATAAAACGAAGCAAATCTAGTACATTATTAACAGCTCGGGTGGCTATATGAACGTCTCGGGTAAAATGGCTCGTTTTATGCTCTTGTTGTACAATGTACATTATCACAGCACGATATCCTGGGCTGCAAATTTGTAAAAATAAAACATCAGTTTTTTCTTCGGTCTCTAATAAAATCTTGTTTCAAAATTAAAAGACCGTGATCAAGAATTCTTAATCAAAGTATTAACATTTCAAAAGTGAAGAGGCCTGAAAGCTTTATTAACTAGCTTGTTCGTGCGTCGAGGACTCATTTAATTAGCGTGCCGTGCAATGCCCGAAGCAATTTTTAATGTGAATTAAATTAATTATGCTCCATCATGTACATATTTAGTTACATGCTCACAAAATAACGTAGATGAGATACCTTTTCTTCGCTTCGAATAGCGATAACGTAGACAAATTACTATTTAACAATGTGCTACCATTAAACAGCCGTGGTTTTTATTTCCGTCAACAAACTATAATATTTAATGAAACAGTGGTCACGTAAACATAATTTCCTCTCCGTAAAATAATTATCATTAAACAATGTGACGAGCAAACTTCAATAATTTTTACTTGAACAATCACCTATTGCACTTCAAATTTGATAGATAGAAGCATCGCAATCGTTAAAGCGCTAGTCGCATCATCTTATCAACAAATGGAGTCTAAAATTCAGATAAAAAAACCTTGCCTTGCTGTCTACAGTCTGAGGGACAGAAATAACGTCAAGAATTCTGGCAAACAAGGGTAAAACTCGCAAAGAATACCTCAATTTCAGCAATTTACGAGACTTGAAACTTGTGTAAGCAATACTGTCTAACCTTTGTAAGCTTATGAACAGTGAGGCAAGTGAATGAATAATAAAAAGGTTTTCAACGACCTGTGCCTCACTGTCACGCGAAAATCGAACCGTCCCGTAGAAACGGTGATGTTTAATGTGGACTTTTATTTCGTTATAAGTGCTATAACTAACTAGCCACAAACTTCTGATAATAAAGGAGAAATGTATGACATTTGGCACACCAAAAAGGAGTTTTACAGGCATCTTTACTAAATGAAGGATCAAATTGAAATGCTCACCAAATTATATCTTTTTGCTTCCCAGAATGGATGTTTTGCTCACCAAATATTAGGTTAGGTTAGGTTAGCATTCATCCGTTTTGGCAAGCATTAAGAATATATTTGGCAGGCTTTTAAACACAAGCCCTAAATGAAAACGTCGACATATCACAACAACACGCGTTTAGAGCAAAGATATTTCATTTACCTGAATATTTCGACCGTATTACTCATACTTGTATTTTAGAACGTGATAAATAAATATTATGAGAAAACTTCTACATTCCATTTACATGAATAATCAATAGAAACCCACTCAAAGCATCAATCAAAATTCAACTATCCATTTGAACAGTTGGCAAGTTTTCATTGCATAACCCCAATTCGCAAATTTGATCAGCTGACCGAAATACGCTTATAAAAGCGATGACAGGATGACTCACAAGTACGAAATGGATAATAAAGTACAATTGAATTGGTGAAATATTTCTGTGTTATCATTTATTGTAAAAACAGCAGAAGGAAGGAAAATTAAGTTATGTTAGGCCAGTGTTTTTCAAACTTTTTGGCGTCACGGCCCTTAATGACCATCAAAATTCCTTCGCGACCCCCCAAAACCCAATTTCTACGATTAACCTTAAAACCCATCTACACCCTTAAAAAAAATCATTCCATCTAGTCACAAGACTTTCTTGGAGCTGAGCCTCGCGACCCACCTGGATAGGTCTCCCGACCCCCCGGGGGGTCACGACCCACGCTTTGAAAAACACTGTGTTAGGCTATAGAACCAGCAGTAGATCAGACTTCCACCTCCAAGATGAAGATAGTTATGATGTAGTAGCGCCTCTGATAGGAGAGTCACAGGAAGAAGTGAAAATCGTGAAGTGGAATGCAAGTGGACATTACCCGAAGAAGCCGACACGTTAAAACGCTTTTTTCCGTGTAGCTATTTTGACTAGACGTAGCAGTTGAAGTTAAATTGTGTTAGATAGTGTATCTAACCGTACCGTGGTTTGACGTCAGCCATGGTTACTCGGTCCATTCAACAGCTTATCTGTTTTCGGTTGGAAGCGCATTCTTCAGTGCTCTCTATTTTTTTTATATTTAGAGCGCTTTATCGTGTAACTGAATGGAGCAAACACTGCATTAGTGACATCGCGATTGCGTTAATGTAGACGCATTTAACCACTCACTTGTTCAATAGATATCGAACGCTGTCAGCATAATGGGATGGGAACGTTGTTGGTGCTATCCAACAACCGATTGCCCTACGTTAAAGAACTGATCTGGTTCTCGATAGGATGCAATGAGGAGTAGGGGAGAGGTGGCATGAAAGGGACACGTATTGAAAGGGACAATTTAAATTTAGTAAGCGTTTATTATTTAAACTATTGAAATAAAATAAAATAATTGTCATTAATCAATTCTTAGTTACTTATTTTTGCATCTTTAAAGAATGTGTATTTTTCCCTTTAATAAATAAATAAATAAATATCACGGGACAATTCACACCAATTGACCCAGTCCCAAAGTAAGCTAAGCAAAGCTTGTGTTATGGTTACTAGGTGGACTTTTATTTTGAATTGTTCCTTTCAATACGTGTCCCTTTCGTGCCACCTCTACCCTACATGATGGAGGTTACATATAAAATAAACAGTTTTACTTTTTTTTGTTACTTTCTCAAGAGGAAAAAATATATGCACGGAATATTCTGCAATATTTTCACATTGCCTCCTTTTCGATACTTTTTTCCAAGTTAAAGATTCGAAATCCATAAAGGTTAAGCAAACACAGTCCCTGCGGTAAAAACGTGTTGATTAGTTCCTCAGTCTGTTAGAATGCGAGAGCAAACGTCGACAGCTGACTGATTAATTCAACGGTCCAACCAAATTAATTAATACCTTGATCGAATAGAATTCGTCCCACCCAAGGGTCAAAGTCGGGGCTAAAGAGGCTTTTATCACAAATTCGATAAACTATTTAAGTATTCGCCCTTATTCCTTAATTCCTTCAGCTGTGAAGGGTGTTCTGATCCTCAGAGCACACTGATCATTTTAATGTCGGTCAAGCTGGGATTATCGTGGCTCGGAGCACTTTACGCGAGCCGGGTGGACATCGTCCGGTCACTCGCCTTGCACTGCAGCCATTAAATCCCCGGATAAAAGGACGCAGTATTCTACTACTACAGTTATTATATAACTAAGCAGAGGCTGGATGTAAGTCTCTGACGACAAACTAACCGACAACGAAAAATGTGTATTTAACTCAAAGTTTTCCTCCATCGTCACAGCATGCACGGTTCAGACTCAAGCATGTTAGTTTAGTTCAAAGGTGAGCCTTACAATACAGAGCTCAAGTTATTCAGAGATGCAGAACAGAGGTGGCAGGTTCTTTTAACTATTACGACATTGCATTTCATAAATATTTATGTTGGTTATGTTCGTCTATTAATATTTCATACGACTCTTCGCACTTAAGAATTATATTAAACAATCAGCGGGTAAAATCTGAGTAAAACCTTCATCGGCTTTGAAGAATTGTTTCATGAATGACGTGAATCCATTGGCCGCCGGATTGTTATTTTATATCACACCAATTCTACGAACAGCCGTCACGATAACGAACAACCAGGTCCAATCACGTCTCGGATGTTAGCTTTGTCAAAGAAAATTCGTAGCGAAGCGTTTTGAAAATCCTTTAACTATGTAATAGGTGCTAACGAGGGTTTAGGGTAACAGTAGGTATCTTCTTGGCTGATCTTTTTAGTTTTACGACTCAGCAATAGAGATATTAGGATTAAGTTCGTAAGACGGCACAACGTTAATGTTCAAGTTTTCACTTCTGCCGGCACTCCCGGAGTGCAACCCGTTGTTTTTATATTACCTAACAGTGGCCCCGCTATGTGAAAATTTTTGCAAGTAAAGCCGGAGCAAGAAAATCCTAAAACCCCATTTTATTCTCTTCTTGAAAGTAAAGTAATGGAAAAGAAGCGTTTGGTAACTTCGAAAGTTTAGGCAACCCGGGGGAATCGGGTTGTTAGTACCCTTCGCCACTGTTACCTAAGATTATGATCTAAAGCTAATATTTTCACAATTAACAAGCCCTCTCATTTGGGGAGGAGGCCTGTGCCCTGCAGTGGGACGTTTATAGATGATGATGATGATGACGATGATGATGAACATTTGACCTTTTTTAGTTGCATTTATGTCATAGTTTTGTCAAAGTCGCATTCCTGAAACAGTTTTATGACAACTGAAATTAATAAAATGATTTACTTACGGTTATTTTTAAATATGGTGATATTAAAAACGTTTAATAAGTGGATTAAAACCTATCCCGAGCTATCTTTATGATGAAAATATCCGTGAAATATTGTGTACAGTATGTGACATTCGTATTAAAATGGAGTATCGAATGTTGATGGTTCCATATTTTCAATTCAACCGTCAGTATTTAAAAAATGTTGATTGAAACACATTTCGTACTAAATACAAACTGAAATATAGATGCACAGAAAAAACCCCAGAAAAAAGACCAATGCTGGGAATCGAACCCAGGTCCTCAGCATTCCGTGCCGCGTGCCATACCCCTACACCACCACTGGTCTAGAGATTAGACACGAATCTTTCCTATACATCATACATTTCAATCTGCTAAATCATCACCTTATGCAGTGACAAACGCACATCTATGTTACACCCTCATCGAGAGATTTTAACACTCCTTCGGAACTAACCGCTCACCTGGACAAGAGATGGCGCTACTGTGCAACTTTAAACAAGTTAGCTATGAAGTATCTTTTTTTTGTACATATTTTTTCAACTTCATTTTTTTTTATTACTTTTACGGTCATCCCGTGAAATCATACATTTCGTACTAAATACAAACTGAAATATAGATGCACAGAAAAAACCCCAGAAAAAAGACCAATGCTGGGAATCGAACCCAGGTCCTCAGCATTCCGTGCCGCGTGCCATACCCCTACACCACCACTGGTCTAGAGATTAGACACGAATCTTTCCTATACATCATACATTTCAATCTGCTAAATCATCACCTTATGCAGTGACAAACGCACATCTATGTTACAAAAAAAATGAAGTTGAAAAAATATGTACAAAAAAAAAGATACTTCATAGCTAACTTGTTTAAAGTTGCACAGTAGCGCCATCTCTTGTCCAGGTGAGCGGTTAGTTCCGAAGGAGTGTTAAAATCTCTCGATGAGGGTGTAACATAGATGTGCGTTTGTCACTGCATAAGGTGATGATTTAGCAGATTGAAATGTATGATGTATAGGAAAGATTCGTGTCTAATCTCTAGACCAGTGGTGGTGTAGGGGTATGGCACGCGGCACGGAATGCTGAGGACCTGGGTTCGATTCCCAGCATTGGTCTTTTTTCTGGGGTTTTTTCTGTGCATCTATATTTCAGTTTGTATTTAGTACGAAATGTATGATTTCACGGGATGACCGTAAAAATAATAAAAAAAAATGAAGTTGAAAAAATATGTACAAAAAAAGATACTTCATAGCTAACTTGTTTGATTGAAACACCTTTACAAACATATAGACAATTTTCAGTTACCGTTATAAATGAAATCGTACAATATAAATAAATAATACTGTACATAATACGACTCTATTAATCTTGTTATATTACCATGTTGCGATTGTTTTGCGATGACATGTAATGTACAAGGGAAGCTACCAGACTTAAGAGAATCATACGTACAAAACATAATATCTTTAAATAAATTAACACTATAAATATAAATAAAATAAAACTATATTTTTTAACCAAACAGTTGTTCGGGTCAGCCTCAGCCGGGATTAGAATCCGCATCTCTTGGCTGACTTTGCCGACTATACTAAATCCAATTACGCCAAGCATACACGACCATTACGTTACGATCAACCCACTTGGACAACTTGATCGCTTGCTTACGCCAAATAGAGGCGTGTAGTGGTTGTTCAGATTTCAATGAGCAATGTACTAATAAAAACAAAATATTGAAAAGAATCGGTCTGCGTTCAGGCCTCAGTCAAAGAGGTCTCGCATCTGATTATTCATATTCCCATCCATCATCTATCACATATTTGATTCGCAGGAAATAACGTTTTTTTTTATGTTAGAGAGGCCAGGCAAACGAACTAGTGGGTCACCTGATGTTAAATGAACACCACTGTCCATAGACACTCGCAGCGCCTTACGCGAAACCAGTGCGTTGTCGGCCCTGCAGAAAATTGTACACTCGCCACTTAAATTTGACAATAGCTTTTAGCGTATAGAACGTGCCATATTTCACGTTTTACGTTATATCTATGTACTATTGATGCGTTACGGTTTACCAATCGCTAATGTTGATACCGAAACCCGTAGGGACAATCTTAATGATTCATCTCGATTAGTTAGAGATTCATCTTCATCACAATATGATCGATTTGAAGAAAGGCGCAGGCAATTCATTTAATCACTACATTAGAGAAGATTGTAATATTGCGTGTTTAGTCTAATTCATTAGTAATCTTGTGCAATTTGATAAAATTAGTAATTTAACTACTACAAGGTGAAATACACATATTAAATAGAACGTGGCGTTGTAACAGTAACCCGCGTATTGTATCATTCGCAACGGATACTATCATTACGCCACAACTAGTTGGGACTGGGACAGGCACCGGCGGGTGGCAAATAAAGCGGAACAAATTGTTGTGGTCGCCATAACCGTGGCGTACAGGGATCGGCGCGAGCGCCACCAAACCAATTTAAACCGTTCCCCATCGGGTAAAGGATTAAATTAGTTCGACCCGATGCGAAATGTAACCCGTGGGAAATGACCGACCAACAAACGCAGCGATGACGCAGCGCAGCAGACACTCCTTCGCGGCAGCCGCTTAACGAGATGACTATCTAGCTTATTATAACTGGCTGGAGATCCTGTGTAATTAGCTGTGTAACATACTCGCAGCCACAGCCTTCAAATGTTACAACAACCATGTTTATTGCTTGCAAGCGAATTACTTACATGTATCTAGTTGAAAGCAGATACGTACAGCATCCGGTTTCATAGTAGCCTATCTTGTTATCTGACATATTCTTTATTACCAACACATATAAATTTAAGGAACAGCGCTTATTACCGTCGCGTACCTACTACGGAGGGCAAGGACTGTTAAAAATGTATTTTAAAGCATTATTAGCACCTAAGTAAGAATATTGTATTCTCCTACAAGAACGCGTGTCGCCTATAGGTCGACAGGATCGTATGCGTTTATGCGATTTGTACTACCTAAACATTTATTTAAATTTCTGTGACTATCAAGGAAGATCCATATGTAAGCATAGAGATATTTTATATATTTTTTTTGTATACAGGGTTATTTGTAATTCACTAGCATCCTTTTAACCCTAAACTCCTACCACTTAAACAAATGTTTTTTGTTTTACGGCTTTTGTCATAACTTAACATTTTTGGTGTAATAACGTTTTGAAAATTTGAGATTACCTCTTATTTTTACGATACTCTGTGTATTTGTATGGGAAAAAAGTGCTTCATTTTAAAAAGTAGTAAAACAAAAAACATTTGTTTGAGTGATAGGATTCAGGGTTAAGAGGATGTCAGTGAATTACAAATAACCCTGTATTTTTGTAGTAGTAGAGACATGTTGTACCTAGCCGCTGCATCACGAATGGGCCGGCTCGTCCGGGGCACCACCCTCTCATAGAACACCGGCGTGAAGCAGCAGTAGTCCTACTTCATTTCGTACGGTGAGTGAGAGCGCCGGGGTCTAATACCTCTTTCCCTCCCCTTCCCTTATTCCCTCTCCTTTTTTAAAGGCCGGCAACAGATCAATGACTCCCTTTGAATTGTTGATATTTATGGGCAGCGGTGATCATTTTCCATCACATGACCCGCTTGCTCGTTTTCCACTCGCTCATAAAAAAAAATAAGAGGCCGTTTTAGACACAATAACCGTGCGTGAAAAATGATTCAACCATAAAACATTTGATAATTCACCGCAATCATCCCGCGCTAACCTCAAATGGCACCATTTGTCGAGATCCAGCGTATCAGAGCATTAGATAACTGACCGATTAGAAGCGCCTGATTCAAGTGACTCATTTGCCCATAATCGGCGTTTAAAACAGACCCGACTTCTCAGAAATCACACGATAACCATGCCCAAATATAATCAAAAACCCCGCTTATGCATGACACAACTCTGGCAAATCGCGACGAACGCTGACTTCTAAATAACATGTTTAGGTACAATTTGTTTTTACAGACAGTTATTGATAATGTAATGTCTCCCGCGTCCAAATATTTGGTACGTGAATCACAGCTCGGCGCCCCGCGGGGCACGAGTCTTCTTACATTATGCTGACGACATTCAAATACTCTGTATATATAATATCAAATAATAAGTAGCAACAGCTTAGAAACATGTTGGGTTTAGATTGCTGGAATACGTACAGAGAATCAGGAGTTGCCCCACTAGATAGACACAGTACAGAAATATTGATTGTTAAGGACGGAAAATTTGCCGTTTGACTTCATGGCGGCTCACGCTTGGTCTGAGGCCGGTGCAGACCAGATGCGTGTGCGTCACGCACCAGTTCCAATGAATGAAACTGTAAGAAACATGGTACACCATGTGCAAACATCTAGTGCGCCATCTTTCTTACAGTTTCATTTATTACAACTGATGCGTGTGCGTATCAGTCACCCCACTCACCACTTCATAACATTTTCTAATTTTTGATTTATCTATTTATTCCTAGACGTTTAAAGGCTTACAGGGCTTTGAATCTCAGGCTACGCCCCTGAATACAATCATTGTTATAAGCCATTTAGCGCCAACGTAAATTTTCTCAAACAGCTATAAGCTATCCGGAAATTCCGAAACTCAAGTGTTCTGTTTATGATTATACGGGCTATCTTCGAGTAGGTAGATAAATTATTCCGGTTTCACGATACAAATAATGATGGAATTCACGCAAATAGAACCCCGGCCGGATTAAATGGTAGCCAACTAAAAGCGAGAATTTATTGCTATAGCACCAAAAGTTTCAAGGACTTTGTATAGCAGAGTGAGCACCTAATTCAGTAAGCAGGCAGCTCTGTAGTTAGGGAAAATCTATTGAAATTATTAACTTCAGCGGTAAAACTCTCGTATAACCCTGAATCATTCACTTTAACACGTCTCGAATGACGGAGGTGTGTTCGTCCAGTTTCTAGGATATTTGACTCATACGTAAATGGATATCGCGATCATGATCAACAACTTCCATTTACGGTAATCGACATCCATTCGATACCGAAAATCGAAAA
Source organism: Archips crataeganus (assembly GCA_947859365.1). Lineage (NCBI taxonomy): Eukaryota > Metazoa > Arthropoda > Insecta > Lepidoptera > Tortricidae > Archips > Archips crataeganus. The sequence goes on along the minus strand of OX402048.1, from coordinate 4,656,458 downwards.
TAAATGGATAACGTCACAGAAATCTAATATATAAAATTCTCGTGTCGCGGTGTTTGTTACCAAACTCTTCCGAAATGGCTCGACCGATTCTCATGAAATTTTGTGTGCATATCGGGTAGGTCTGAGAATCGGTCAAGATCTATTTTTCATACCGCTATTCTTCGCAGAAGGAGTCGCGGGCAACAGCTAGTAATAGTATAATATAATAATATCACGGGATAATTCACACAAATTGACCTAGTCCCAAACTAAACAAAGCTTTACTATGGGTAGGTACTAGAATAGACAACGGATAAACATAACAGTCTCATAAAATTCCAGCTAAAATTAAAATGGTTTTATTTTGGATTTAAGACTTTCGCTCCAAGACATCTGCGGTCAATAAATGTTACTGCGCTTAGTAAAAACACTTCATGTACTTAATAAACTTTTACAGTCAGTTCAATGTCCCGGGTTAGAAGACCAATTTGCTCGAAAGAGAAAATGTAAATCTCAGCCGGTCTCTTGAGTCGTAGATTTCTGTAATAACGGAATAATAACAGTTGATATTCAGTGCATAGCAAAGTTTCACTTGGTCTTGTTTGACAGTTACTTGAATGGGTGAACAGCGAACACAGAGTGCATCCTGCGTGGCACGTAAACCGGCTCATGCAAGCAAAAAAAAATACGCGACGCCACTTGGTTGCGGGCTGCGGCCTTCACCCGTGCAATATTATTGCTAGCAAAACCCACGCAAAAGATAGGACTAAACGAACGTAGGAGCGGAATACTGTTCAGAGCCTTTACGTTGATGATTTCTCGATACCTTGATTATTGGAGAAAAATATTCATCTAGAATCCCGTCGTCTGAACTAACATCGCTTTATTGTTATTGTAGGTAGATGGTCCCAAAGAGAATAAATACTACTACTTGTTAAATTAGGTGCCGTTATTGATTTAAACTGTCAAGCAAAAGTATCGTTTTTTTTCTCATCAGCAAATAACGCTGTACTAATTAAAGCAGATCTTTTATTGCTTATATTTCTATTAACTGTTCCAGCCGCACAATACTTGAATTGAAGAAAACTTCTTGATAAGAGTCTATTAAGTAAAAGTCCCCGGGATTCAGTTAGGTATATTTGACGCGACTCGAATTAAAGAAAGATAAGCATCTGCCGGCTTTCAACCGGGTCAAGTATTCGTGGAGGGCAAGTGTCTGGCTTCCAAGTCTGTTTCGGGACTTCGTCAGCGCATCTCGCTTAGTCGTAAAATATATAAGATGCTGCATCAAAATAAATCGAAGTAATTGATAAGCGCAGCATATTTGAAATGGATATCACTGTCAAACCATCATGCACAGAGGCGTCTGTAACCCACAGTGTTCCGTAAAGTGTGTGCCGCGGCACACTGGTGTACCGTGGTCATTAGTTGGTGTGCCTCGGAAAAATTATGTTATCTCATAAAGCTAAATAAGCAGACGGAAAAAAAATACTAAAGATGTCAATCACGCTGATTCACATAATTTTTGGTGTACCTCCAAAAAATTTAGTTTTCCTTGTACGGTCGACCAAGAAAGTGGTCTACCAGTTTTGACAAAAGTTTCTGTGACATCTAAATATCCCTAAGTCACTGTCATCATGTTATTGCAAGGGAAAATCGACCTCGTTGCATCATGACGTGCAAATGAACTTCGACCGTAGGGGGGTAGACCATATTTTTGGCCGACAGTACCTTTAACACAAAAAGTTTGCGGAACACTGCTCTAGCCCATGTAGCGCCCGTGTGCAATCATTACTTATATTATAACGCCCAGCGTCATAACACGGCCGCAGGTTCATTGAGAGTGCCGTGGCCGGCACCCCTAAGTCCCTAACACCGCTGAGCCCGTGTGCAACGCACATTCTGCACCATAGGTAAGGCCACCTCTGATCATGTACACTTGTTTCAGCCCCGGTTCTAAGGGGAGGCAAACCGGGGCACTTGCTCCGGGCGGCAGTTTCATGGGGGCGCCAAATCCTTGAGGCAAGAATTCGAAATATCGAACAAGTGAAGGGAGGAGGCGCCACTATCAAGTTATTGCCCCGGTTCGAAAAAATCGTAGATCCGGGGCTGATTAGATTCCTACCCCTATTAAAGTACTACCACTATCAAAGTACGGTATATATGACTAACTTTTCTGCTTTTGATTGAGGCATGCTTAGCTAGTTGCACTGTTGTATTTACATTAAATAGTAAGGTATTTATAAAGTGGAGACAGAAGGCGCGGTAAATCATGATTCAAGGCACGACCACGACAGTCCCTCGCTGCCGGTGCCTCATGCCGTACATTATACATGCATTATCAGCTTGTAAATACTAATTATTCAGAGTCGGCGCCAAGTCGGGCGATTGCGCTTGCTTGGATGTAACGAGAGTTTAGATGAATTCACAATGCTGAGAAAGAAATAGGTACACATGGGTCCATATTATTTAAAACAAAAAAATCCAGACAAGACAAAATCTTTAGAGAAAGTACAACGATTACCTTAAGTTAAATCGTGGCTATTTTTCGTACCAATCGATCTATCAGAGGTGGCATGGTAGGTAGTATCGAAGACTTTGACTGTATGGAGAAAACGGAATTGAATGTATACCTAATATTATGCAGAATTGTTATTCTGCCTTACAAAACTATGTGAAGTGATAAATCTCCTTCCAGAGTAGAATCCCAGAGATGCAAAATATCAGACCCGCAAAATGCCAGAATCGCAATATATCAATCAGACTCGCGGGATACTAGAATTGCAAAATACCAGATAGAGCAGAATACCAGAGTCGCAAAATAGCAGGCTTTGGTCATTCTTATACAGGGTAATTTTTTAATCAGTGCACAAATTTTGATACGTGATTCAGTATTGTTGATAGATCACGATTATCTGTTCAAGATTTTTTGTCTGATATTTTGCGATTCTGGTATCCTGCAAGTCTGATATTTTGCGATACTGGTATTCTACGAGTCTGATATTATGGGACTCTGGGCTTCTTCTCTGGAAGGATAAATCTGCCAAAGAAAAATATGAAAAAACAAATGTTTTATTCTTGATTTTGTTGAAAAGAATGTTGATATTATATCAATGAAATCTCTTCTGATACAATGCTTGTTCAAACAAAAACATGGTGTTAACTGATAATTACAGAAATATGTGAGAGAGCTGATAAGCCTGCTGTCATATACATTATAATGAAGTGGGTAGAACTCTCTTGCTTTCTGTAATAAAAAGTGATTGATGTAGGGTACATATATATGTTCCCATGTATGCATGCAGGCACAGCTCCCTAGCTGAATAAAGTCTAATACAATTAATTGAAGTGTTTTACTGGACATAATAGTGGCGACGAAGTGTAAAAGTGAACTTTTAAAACAAAATGTCAAAAAAATCCGTGAAGTTTAATGAGTTTAACCCTCAAGTGGACAGTTGGGACAATTACTTGGACAGGTTAAAATATTGCTTTATAGCAAATGGTATTGACACAGATAGTGATAAGAAAGCTAATTTCTTTACTGTGTGTGGTGCGCAAGTGTTTGAGACTTGTTTAGCGTTAATTACTCCGTACAAAACTAGTGATGTGACATTTGATCAAATTGAAACAGTTTTAACCAGACATTACAGTCCGAAGCCAAATGAAATTTCCATGTCATATAAATTTTACAAGCGAGATCAAGGTCAAGGAGAAAAGGCATCCGAGTACATAACCGACTTAAGAAAGATTAGTTCATCTTGTAACTTTAGTAACTTGGAACGTATGTTACGCGACCGACTCGTGTGCGGTATGAGTGATCATAGATTGCAGTACGAACTATTGAAAAAAGACGGCCTCACCTACCAGGATGTCGTGGACGCTATGCTGTCATCTGAGAGTGCGGTGAAGGACATTCGTATGATGGTGACGAATTACGGAGCAAACGGCGCCCCGGACGCAACCACACACACCCCGTCTACATCGACGGTGCATACGGAATCGATGGACGTCAACGCCGTGCAGACAAAGGCGATCACTCGTCTGTGCTACAGGTGTGGGGACCACCACGGCGGAGAATGTCGTTTCGTTAACGCAATATGCCGTTTTTGTAAGAAAAAAGGACACTTGGAGAAGATTTGCCTGGCCAAAAAGAAACGTGGCTACAAAGCAGTCCATTACACGGAGGAGGACAAGGACGATTACATCGGTGGTATATACAACGTGGGCGGCGTGAGCCGCGTGCCGCCCTACGAAGTGGCCGTGACGTTGAACGGCACGCCGACACACATGCAGGTGGACACGGGCGCGAGCTTCTCGCTGGTGAACGAGCGCACGTGGCGCGCACTGGCCCGCCCGCGCCCGCCGCTGCAGCCGCCGCCGCTATCGCTGCGCACATGGACCGACTCGCCTGTCGCGCTGTTGGGCCGGACGACGCTTCGAGTGCAGTACAAAGACGTTGCTCGTGATTTAGATGTTTTTGTTGCGAAAGGAAAAGGGCCGAACCTCTTAGGACGTGATTGGTTTGAGCCTTTAAGTTTTACATTAAACGTTAATTTCGTGTCAACTTCGTACGATGTTAGTCAAATAATTAATAGGCATGTGGAGGTATTTAAAGAAGGACTCGGTACTTACCAAGGTCAACCAGTAGCTATTCATGTGAAGCAAGGGGCGACGCCTAAATTTATTAAAGCCCGACCGGTACCGTACGCGATAAAAAATCGGGTCGAAAAAGAGATAGATAGATTGGTTCAGGAAGGGGTACTCCGTCCGGTATCTTTTTCCGACTGGGCGACTCCTGTGGTGCCGATTGTCAAGAAAACAGGGGATATTCGACTATGTGGGGATTATCGCAGTACGGTGAACCAAGCCTCCGAATCGGATACGTATCCGATGCCAACCGCCAATGAAGTCTTCGCTACCATAGCCGGAGGTAAATATTTTTCAACTCTGGATCTAGACAGAGCTTATACGCAGGTAACGGTAGACGACCCCACAGCAAAATTGCTCACTTTAAACACCTGCAAGGGCTTATACTCGGTGCACCGCCTGGCATTCGGAGTCAAAGCGAGCCCAGGTATCTTTCAACGATTGATGACAGCTCTACTGGCTGGCATCCAAGGGGTGGCGGTTCTAATCGATGATATTATTGTTTCTGGTCACAATAAAGATGAGATGTGGCAGCGTCTGGATGCGGTACTTACACGTATACAAAAAGCAGGACTACGGTTGAACAAAAACAAATGTAAGTTGGGCAGACAGAGAGTAGAATTCCTGGGATACGTAATAGACGCAGAGGGTATTCATCCAGCTCCAAGCAAAGTGGAGGCTATAATGAACACACCCGAACCACAAAACGTGCAGGAGTTGCAAGCTTTTCTTGGACTCTATAACTTTTATGAAAGGTTCATACCACATAAAGCAACGATGCTGGAACCTTTACATCGGTTGCTCGATAAGGCTAGGACGTGGTACTGGTCGGAAACAGAACAAGTAGCATTCGACAAGGCAAAAGGTCTGTTGTCATTTGATTTAACGCTAGTCCATTATGATCTACACAAACCTCTAGTACTTACTTGCGACAGTTCAGAATATGGCGTAGGTGTGGTGTTATCGCACGTTTTCGAAGACGGAATTGAACGTCCAATTGCAATGAGCTCTCGAACGTTACATACACACGAACGGCGTTATTCGCAGCTTGACAAAGAAGCTGCATCAATCATGTTCGGCATTCAAAAATTTCATAACTATTTGATTGGCCGCTCCTTTACGATTGTAACGGACCACAAGCCATTACTTGGTATATTCGACCCAAAAAAGCCTATGCCAAGCATGATATCTCCGCGCTTAACTAGAATTTGTTTGGCATTAACTGCACATAGTTACGAAATAATATACAAACCGGGTTCCCAGATCGGCAATGCTGACGGATTAAGTCGTTGGCCACAACCTGTGCCGGATCAACCAGAACAAGAACTTGGGGAGATTTTACTGATGGCAGAAGCCCCGCAAGATTTTCCGTTCGATGCAGAACAAATTGCAGCAGAAACAAAAAAAGATAAAATATTAGCAACTGTTGTTCATCACATACAACGTGGTTGGCCAACCAAAGTAAATGATAGTGATTTACGTGGATACTGGTTACATCGAAACGAATTATCGCTAAAGGAAGATTGCATACTGTTAGGCTCTCGTGTGGTTATTCCACCCATGTTTCGGGAAGCCACACTTCGGGTACTTCATAGTACTCATAATGGCATCGTACAGACTAAGGCGCTCGCAAGAAGTTACATATGGTGGCCTCAGCTTAACGAAGACATTGAGAGGCTCATTGGAAATTGTTCAAAGTGCCTAGAGAACCGGCACATGCCTCCTAAAACAAATCACGAGTGGATCACACCTACCAGACCATGGTCTAGACTTCACGTCGACTTTGCGGGGCCGTTTCAGAGCAGATATTTCCTGATAGCAGTTGACTCTTACTCACGGTGGCCTGAAGTGTTTATGGTCACCAATATAACCTCGGCTACTGTAATAAAACACTTGCGTATACTGTTTGCTACTCACGGCTTATGCGAAATGATCGTTTCCGACAATGGTACATCGTTCGTATCCGGCGAAATGGAGCGTTTTTTAAAGGCGAATAATATAAAACATATAAAGACAGCACCTTACCATCCAGCAACAAATGGTTTAGCAGAAAGAATGGTGCAAACAGTAAAGAATAAACTTCGAAAAATGAATAATGTACCGTGGGAAGTTCGTATCCCGAACATGCTCCTTGGATTACGAGCTACAGCATGCTCGGGGACAAACAAGAGCCCGGCGGAACTCCTGATGAACAGGAAACTGCGTACACTTTTGGATACTATTCACCCAGATAATGTCAGCAATAAAAAAGTGGAAGAACAGATTGATAGGAATGCACATCGAAAGGTGAGAGAAAGCAATGTTGGACATAATATAATGTATAGAAATTATGGTAATGGCCCCAGATGGTTACCAGGAAAGGTTGTTTCGAAAGGTGGCCCATCGAGTTACCGCGTGGAAACAACAGATGGGTCGATAACCAACAGACACATGGATCAGTTAATTAAAACAGCCGCACAGAACTCGGATCCAAATGAAGAAACGGAAACACCCAAAGAAGATGTAGTAAGAGATGAAGAATTAGAAAATAAAGGAACGGTACCAGAAACAGAAAAGGTTGAAGAGGAAGACAGAGGTGATGGGGTAACCAGTGAAGAGGGGAATCAGGAAAAGGATATTATTGAAATACCGAGCTCAGACCAGTGGGCTAAGATGCTAGGAATACCTAATCCTGAACCATGTCAAACCGGAGGCAAAGTAACTAAAAAACCCAAGTACCGTTCCATGTTACCATATGATAGACCAGGTAGAAGTTATAAGTAGTTACTTTATATTCTACATGTATTTTTAGATTTAAGTTGTTGTCACTGGTGTGAGCATGAACTTTAATTGTGTGCATTTGTTATTGTTTAGAGTAAAGATACTTGGGGGGAAGGTATGTCATATACATTATAATGAAGTGGGTAGAACTCTCTTGCTTTCTGTAATAAAAAGTGATTGATGTAGGGTACATATATATGTTCCCATGTATGCATGCAGGCACAGCTCCCTAGCTGAATAAAGTCTAATACAATTAATTGAAGTGTTTTACTGGACATAATACCTGCTGTCCTACATAACATCTTTCAAAACAAAAGACAACTATGCATAGTATAACTAGGTATATTGGTGGCATCCTAGATGTATAGTTAATTTTTGTTTTATACTTACTACTTAAATATAAATATTAGAATAAATAAATAAATATTAGGGGACAATCTTACACAAATCAACCTAGTCCCAAACTAAGCAAAGCTTGTACTATGGGTACTAGACGACGATAAACATACTTATATAGATAAATAAATACTTAAATACATAGAAAACATCCATAACTCAGGAACAAATATTCATGCTCATCACACAAATAAATGCCCTTACCGGGATTTGAACCCAGGACCTCTTGCTTCGTAGGCAGGGTCACTACCAACTAGGCTAAAGCGGTTGTTAAACTTGATTACTTCATTGACAAATAAGCATCTGGGTTGCTTGATGGTAAGCAATTATCATAGCAATCATAGCTTAGGAATGCTTGTGACAACAGAGTAGTTGAGTCCTAAGTATGCTGCCAACCCTTTAACCCGTCGAACGTCCCGCGCGCCACAAACTAACTGTTCATGATTTGCTAATTTTTGTTACTAGTTCCGATCACCTTTTAACATAGCATACTTAGAAAAAAATTCCCTAAAATGTTGTTGGTTGTGCAACGGGTTAAAAACTTCCACAATTTCATGAAAAACCCCACACTAGCTCCTCAAAAAAGATATTTATAATAAATCTATTTATTCAAAACATTCCTTAAAAGTTTGCGTTTCTTCTTCTGAGAATTATAACCATGTGGGAAAAAAACAAGTTCACTTTTGACGACCAGATGGCCTAGTTGTTAGAGAACCTGACTACGAAGCTTGAGGTCCCGGGTTTGATTCCCGTGTCGGGGCAGATATTTGTATGAAAAATATGAATGTTTGTTCTCGGGTCTTGGGTGTTTAATATGTATTTAAGTATGTATCTATCTATATAAGTATGTTTATCCGTTGCCTAGTACCCATAACACAAGCTTTACTTAGCTTAATTTGGGACTAGGTCAATTGGTGTGAATTGTCCCGTGATATTTATTTATTATTTATTTACTTTAATAAATAACATATCAATTGCCTTTCTGTATTTCTTGCTCTATCCACATTTTGGTCTAAAACTGGAAGATCCCAAGCACGCAAGATCTAGACCAGAGATCTCCAAATTTTTGTGTCTTGTAGACTCATAAGTCCTAGCCATATTTTTTAATTTTAGGACAGTACGGTAATACAAAATTAAACCTACCCGCATCCGCATAAGAATCAATTTTGTTCCAAACAAAAATTATGCATGGCGGTCAAAAGGTTAATTGTTTTTTTTTTGCTGTACATAGAACCCTCTCAGCTCTTCATCAACCCCTGGGGGTCAATAGAGAACACTGGGTATCACTGATCTAGACAAATGGAACACATCATCATCATCATCTACATTTCATAAGTTTTTAAGGGGTTCAGGTTGGTCTTGAAATACAATGCAACATTTACCTGTTTATCTAGTATATGGACCTTCAAAAGTATTGTTTGAGTGAATCAATTTATTGGTATTGGAAGTCTAACAGGGATAATGTATTTATGTTTGAAAAACCCTGCTGTACACAAACAGAACCAGGCACAATAGAAAGTTTTATTGTTATGATATCAAGAGACATAATACTTGTGAAAGTACTATGTAAGAAGAAACTTAGTCCACACAGTGTACCAACTTACAGTTTCAGATTGAATATGTTGTAACTTCAGACAAATCAGATGTTTTTTTGTTTTAATAATTTAACACATTTATGGACAGTACTTTCAATTAAGCATTGTTAAGCTATATATTTGTATGCTTACAGGCATAGTGTCCTTCAAAGTGTTAAGAAGGCTTGAGTACACTTATTCAGATTAAATCATAAATTAATAAATCATATTGGATACCACTTTGGTTTTTTATAAACCTTACTAGTAATATTTTAAACAGAAAAGTAATTCTCTGTTATCTCTTTGTGCTTAAACTACTTGAACTGATTTAGATAACATTTGGTATGTAGATAGTTTGAGACCCTGGGAAGTAGAACAGAATTTATCCCAGAAGATTGCTTCCGGTGGGATTGCAATAAACAAATTCTTTTAAGATGCAGTAACAGACAGCAGTTTGTACCAGTTATATTCTACTATTTTCTGAGCTGATAAAAAAATAAAAATAGTTTGGTAAAATAAAAAAGACAAGGTAAAATAAAATAAGTACAATCAAATGGTGGCTCTTTTATTTAATTTCCGAGCAATTTCAGGCAAATTATTTTGTATTGGTTAACCACAATAACAACCTAAGTAATCCAAATGTATAGTATCATTGCAGATTTTGCTCATAGATTAGGCCATATTTAAGAAATATACTAACTGATTCTTTTGATATTATTTAAGTTTCTTAACAAGGAAATATATGAATACATATTTTAAGAATAAAAAAATATCTTAACAGTACATTTAAGCAACCTCAATTAAACCTCTTAAGCGGAACATTAAATCAGAAAAATATATTTAAAAAAAATAGTAGTTTTATTTTATAGAATACATAGGTACAATGTATGTATGTAGTACAGTAAGTAACATTTTCGTAAATAATTAATTATACTTTTATAAGCATTTCAAGGATTATATATGGGAGTACTGCTGACTAGATTTTATAAAGCCAAAAGTGAAACATGAGCCGCAAAAAGTCTACGGTAGTTGAGTTGAGGCCAAATCGTACACGGAAATGTTTACCTACAAAAACTACTATACAAATTTAGACGGTAAATTCCGTTACGCTCATCTGCAGCGACTTATATACTCCTGATATATATAAATGTACAAGGCATACTCACAATGAACTGATTGTCCCTGCGTCCTTTATTTATTAACAGTCCACCATTAAACGCATTGACCAGTGAGCAAAAAGTAAGGGGTACCGATTGATCAAGTCACAACGGTCTCACAGTTTACGGGCGTAAAATAAAACAACACAACACTAGCTAATAATAGCACAACGTTAGAAAGAAAAAAAAAGGTGATGGATTAAATCACGGCATTGAAGAGTACATTTCGACGGCACAGTTCACCAAAATTCCAACCAAGTCCACACTACACCTCACCTCACCACCATTACTGCGCATCCGGCAATTCACGGTTTTTGTGAGTGACATTACCAGTGTTGCTAAAGTTTGGTTCACTTTTTCCCTTCCCTTGTTTTGGTTATTTACTTCTTATCTTAAGGCAGGTTTATACAGGGTTTGTAACTGACTTCGAATTCGAGACAAGTCAGCGCTGACCCGAGAAATACCCAATGTAAATTGATTTGAAGTCAGTAAAGCGGTGGGAAGTCAGCGCTGACTTAAATATACGCACGCGAATATTTTGAGGTCAGTCGGCGCCCCCCGCCACCCGCGCCTACCCGCGCCAGTGGAAAAAACCCCGTGTAAATGGAGAAGTCAGCGCTGGGTCAGTCACTGTCGCTGTGTTGTTGGTTGACAACGCGTCTCGCTAAAAATGTCTCGTAAACTAAGCGAAGACGAAACCTTGAAATTGGTGCAATTATATGGAGAAAACGAGTTCCTGTGGGATCTCAAATCTCACAATTATCGCAACAGAGAAATGCGTGCAACAGCGTTGTGAAATAAATATAAATAAACTAGCCTTTGCCCGCGACTTCGTACGCGAAGACAATAACGTTTGTTGTTTGGATGAAATTTGGCACACAGGTAGTTTATTACATGGATTAGCACATGCAAAAAGCAAAATTCCCGTGGAATAGGAATAAGTGAATTGTATAGCCAGCCGCTAAGCCGTGGTTAACGTGGTTTGCACCTTTGAGTTTTTCCGAATTCATGTGCTAAATTACGTTTAAAGTTTACCATGAGCTTTATAGTGATGGAAAACATCGCGAGGAAAGCTGCACACACCTGAGAAGAAATTCAATGGTGGTGCAAGTTCCCGAATTGCACTGGGCCCGCGTGGGAACTACTGCCCAAGTCTTTGTTTGTCTTTCTGGGAAGAGGCCTATGCCTGATTGAAACAGGCTTTTTTTATCCCGAGAAAGTGCAAAGTAAAGTTCCCGCGGGATAGAAACACCTCGTTTATTACTTTACTTGTACTGTCGAATTAATGAAAAACGAGATGCTGGATTTTACTTGTATAATACAAAAGAAGAGCAATTACATTAATTATCGATATATATATGTATCAAAGGAACGCGTGCGCGCGCGTGAGTGTTAGTTTGGCCAGTGGCGGCGGCGGCGCGGCGCGGCGGCCGCGTCTTCTTCCCGCCCTCCCCGCGCTCCCACCGCGCATGCGCGGCGGCTGCGCAGGCAAAGAGCAGTGATGGCGTAGACATACTGGGGGCCCTTGAAGACAGGTCTTCAAGAGTCTTGTGAAGAAGGCAGGGGGCAGATCCTGTTGAGTGCCCGCCTGATGGTGCCATGAGCCGTGGCTATATCGGCCACGCGTGGAACTCCGTCGGGGCCAGGAAACAGCCGCGAGACCCGGCCCATGCGCCAATGTAGTGGGCGCAAGCTCTCGTCCTTAATGAGTACTAGCGTGTCCAGCTGTAGGTCTCGATGTCTGGCTCGCCACTTGTAGCGCTGTTGCAGCTCGGCCACGTACTCTTTCGACCAGCGCGTCCAGAAGTGCTGCCGTATTTGTTCAAGTCTTCTGTAGCGGTCCAGTCGGCTGGGGCTGGCGTCGTGCAGCGCAGGCGACGGCAGCGACATCAGAGGTCTGCCAACCAGAAAGTGCCCTGGCGTGAGCGGGGAAAAATCGTTGGGACTGGGGGAGAGGGGGCAAAGTGGCCTACTGTTCAAAATAGCTTCTACTTGACTAAAGACGGAGGCTAGCTCTTCGAACGTCAAGTGTGTGTCTCCCAAAACTCGCTTTAAATGAAATTTTGCCCCCTTTATTCCGGCCTCGGCCAGGCCATTATGGTTTGGAGCGTAAGCCGGTGAGAAGTAAAAATTAATGCCTTCGTCAGCTGCCAACTCTTTAATATTAATTTTATTTAATTTTACAAATTCTGCGATTTCCTTAGCAGCAGCTACGAAATTTCGGCCGTTATCACAAAAAATATCATTAGGCTTGCCCCTTCTCGAAATGAACCTTCTAAGAGCTAAAATAAATGCATCCTTAGACAGCTCACTCACAGCCTCCAAGTGAATGCATCTATATTTAAGACAAACGAACAAACAGAGATAGCATTTAGTTATTTTGCAGCCGCGCCCACGGCGGTCAGTAATTAGATATGGGCCCGCAAAGTCAACTGCTGTGGCTATGAAAGGGTAGCCAGGCGTTAGGCGCTGAGGTGGTAAGTTACCCATTATGTTTTCTAGAGTTTTACCAGTGGCGCGTCTGCAAGTAGCACAATTGTGGGCCGTGCGTCGCGCCAGGTTTCTACCTCCAACAGGCCATATAGTTTCTCTTACCGACGCTAAGAGAAGCTGCGGTCCTGCGTGTAAGAGACGCCTGTGTTCTTGTTCAAATATGAGTTTAGTGAGTGTGTGTTTTGAACTTAGTACAATGGGATGCTTCTTATCATAGTTGTATTCAGAAGCATCCAGCCTCCCCCCTACTCTCAAGATCCCTTGAGAGTCGATAAAAGGAGTGAGAGGAGCCAGGTGAGAATTTGTATTCAAGTATTTGTTTTTATGTAAAGTGGTTATTTCTTTATTGAATGTTTGAGCTTGTGAAAGTTTAGTTAGAGTGTGAAAGGAGTCATTCAATTCTTGCGGCGATAGTGGGCTTGTTAGTTTGGGGTTTTTCTGTCTACAATTGTTTAGGAAGCGGCTCATGAATGCAACAACACGCTGCAATGTTTTTAATCTAGAAAAATTGATAAAATTTATGACACAATCTTGAGGTGAGTCTATATTTTCATGAGTCAACATAGTAGTTACCTTTAGTTCGGGTAAGTTTTGTGGAGGTATTTTCTCTAAGGTGGGCCAATTTGCCTCTGGTTCGAGTAAAAAGTCGGGTCCGTGCTACCATAATGAAGTCTTAGCTACATGCTGGGGATCAATACCGCGTGATGCTAAGTCTGCGGGGTTCTGTTTCGTGGGCACATGCCTCCAATTAGAGGCAGTAGTAAGGTCTACAATGGCTGTAACTTTATTGCGTACAAAGACATTTAACTTGGATGGAGGAGTTTTTAACCACGCTAGAACTACACTAGAGTCTGTCCAAAAGAACGTACGTGAAACGGGTTTTCTTAACGCTGCAATCACAGCTGACCATGCTTGGGCAGCTAGTAGGGCTCCACACAACTCCATTCGAGGAATGGTGATGGGTTTTATAGGGCCCAGCCTATCCTTTTCGCACAATAAATTGACACACTGTTTACCAGATTTTGAAACGGATTTTACATAGATACATGCGGCAAAGGCTGATTGAGATGCGTCGCTAAAGCAGTGAAGTTCTATTGTACATGGTGAGCTGATTAAAATGTTTCTTGGGACTGAAAGTTCTCTTAGATGATGAATATTTTTAATGAAACGGGACCAGATCCGTTGGATTTCAGGAGGCGCTGGATCATCCCAGCCTAATTTGGCCTCCCATAATTTTTGTATTAATAATTTCGGCTTGACTGTACACAAACATAACAGCCCTAATGGGTCAAAAATTTTGAATGTTTCTGATAGGATTGATCTTTTAGTGACTGCCTTCTCCTCTTTATTAGTTGCATCAATAGAGAAGTGCAGCGTATCTTGGCTAGGATTCCATCCTAAGCCAAGCGTTTGGCAGGACTGACTCAAGGCTAAGTTGTCTTGAGCGTTGATGGTCATTGAATTTAATAGTTCACTTGAGTTGGACCTGTATTTACGCAGATTAAAACAGCCAGCGTTTAAAGCCTTAGACACAGCTGCCTGTATATGCAATAAATCTGATTCCGTGTCAGCACCAGTCAAAAGATCGTCGCAATAAAAATCACGCTGTATAATAGCTCTTATTCTGGGGTCACTGCACTCATCTCCTAACTGCCACAAACATCGTGCCGCAAGAAAGCTTGCGCTAGCGAAGCCGTATGTTACAGTGTTTAAAGTGAGTGAACGAATTGGCAAGCGGTCGTTCTCGCGCCACAAAATTGTTTGTAAATGTCTATCTAACTCGTTCACTAGAATTTGTCTATACTGTTTTTCTATGTCTCCTGATAATACGTATCTGTAGTGACGAAATCTAAGAAGAATATTGAATAAAGAATCCTGTATGCATGGACCTACCATCTGGATATCGTTAACACTATAACCAGAGGAGGTTGGACATGACGCATCAAAAACTACACGCAAGCTCGTGGACTCACTTTTTTCCTTCAATACAGGGTGATGAGGCAGATAATTATTATTATTATGAGGTGGAGAATGAGATTCCGATAAGTGCCCTAACTGTTTATATTCACTTATAAAATCGTTATACCTATTTCTCAATTCAGGTTGTTTATGAAAGCGTTTCTCTAAATTAAGCAAGCGCTTTTTTGCCATAAAAAATGAATTGCCTAAACAGTCTGAGGCATCTGCCAATGGAAGTCTAACTACAAAGCGGCCATTATCTAAGCGATAGGTATTTTCAATGAATTTCTCCTCAATGGGCTGCCTGGCAGAAGGACTGTCCTTTGAAATTTGTGCTGAGGGCAATTCCTCGGCTTCCCAAAAACGAGTCATTTGATTAGAAATTTCAGTCAGAGAAAAATTGGTTCTGATAGTTTTTGTTCTTGAGGCACAATCTGTGCTCATGACAGAGCCTGCTATTACCCAGCCTAATTTTGAATCAATAAGCATGGCTTGTTTATTGGCTAAGGGCATCTGTTTACCTCCTACAATGTGCCAAAAAATATCAGCTCCTAAGAGGACCTGTACCTGAGACGGTATATTAAAGGTAGGATCTGCCAGTCTTACCGTTGAAGGTATTTTCAATTGACTTACATCTAAATAATTTTTTGGCAAGTTATCAGTTATTTCCTTAAGTACTAAGAAATCTAATTTAGTAGTAAAGTTATCCGATAACGAATTTATCTGGGCTGTGCAGCGCCCAGGGACACATTTTAGTTCAGTGTTACCTATACCTAAAATGGTTGTGGCAGTTAGGGGAAGAGATGGCAATGCCAAGCGGGACTTCAAATCCTCACTTATATATGATGATTGGCTACCACAGTCCAGTAGCGCCCGTACGGTTTCCTTACGATTGTTGCACGGATTATAAATTTCTATTAATGCTGTGGACAATAGAACTTCACTACTGGACAGCGCAGAGGTGGACACAGTCGAAGTGTTCTCACCAGGGGTCAGACAAGCCCGAGCAGCGGCGGATGTGGACGGCTCGCCCGGTTCCATGCTAGCGCTGCCTGCTTGGGGGTTAGGTATGTTTGTGTTTTGTGTTTGTTCTTTGTGTAAAAATGTGTTGTGGCGTTTCTTACACACACGACAGCCGTTGAGTTTACAGTGCCGCGTCTCGTGATCCGCGCGCAGACAGACATGGCACAGCTGGAGTTTAGAAACCCGCGCCCATCTCTCTTCGACGGAGAGGTGCCGAAACAGCGAGCAGTCGTACACACGGTGGTCGCCGCGACATACGACGCACGGCCGACCCTTGTTGTCAGCTTGCTTAGCTGAAATTACAAATGTATTTATGTTTTTATCATGTTTAATTGGGCCTTTGTTATTTATTGTTTCGTTTTTATAATAATTTTTATCCTTATCCCTTTTGGATCTATTCAAGGTTTCCAAGACATTAGCACGGTTTTTAAGGAATTTTCTGAAATCATCCAAAGTGGGTGAGTCGGACAGCTCCCCACGGTGCTCCTCCCATTTAGTGCTGGTACTAGGATCTAGTTTATTAGCAAATAAATGTATGAGAAGAGCGTCCCAATGTTCAGTAGGAAGACCAAGGGTTTTGAGCGCTCTTAGATTTTTGGTGAGATGATCACTCAAAAACCGCAGGGATTTGTCAGACTCCCTTTGTATAAGACCTATATTTAATAAAGAATTCAGATGGTTAGTGACTAGTTGTCGCTTGTTGTTGTATCTTTCGCACAAAATATTCCAAGCTTCAGAATAATTGGAGTCGGAGACCTCCAAGTTAGATATGACTCGAGATGCTTCGCCTTCTAGATATGAATTCAAATAATGGAATTTATGGACAGCCCTAGTTCGCTCATTACTATGTATCAGGGATTCAAATGTATCTCTGAACTCCATCCATTTGTAGTAGGAGCCATCAAACTTGGAAATTCGTATTTGTGGGAGTTGAAAACTCATGTTATGTTCCGAATGATGGCAGCCACCACTAGATGCGGCTTCAGATCGTATAGGCCTTCGCCCGGAAGCTGCGGCTTTATCAAGGATGCATTGTGCTGTGGCAATAGCCAAGTGAAAACCGTCTTCCAAGCGTTCGCGCTCCGAAAGCTCATTATCACACTATACAAGCCTATTTTCTATCCCGTGGGAATTTTGTTTTTTCCCGAAGAAAAAGTACCCTATGTCATTCGAGGATAGTCATATCACATAATATGTAAGATTTTTTAAAATCAGCCCCGAAGTTGATGTAATTTATGTCTATCCCATGGGAATTTTGAATTTTCCCGGATAAAAAGTAACCTATGCCAATCATAGATAGTGTAACTTTGTAATGGTAAAAGAATTTTTAAAATCGGCTCAATAGTTTCAGAGATTCCGCTACAAACATAGAAGCAATGAAAGTTTAGATATTTCCCTATCCCGTGGGAATTTCGAAAAATCCTTCCTTAGTGCACCTCTACAATACTCAAGCTACATGTATGTCAAATTTCAAGTCTCTAGCATCAGTAGTTTAGGCTGTGCGTTGTCTGTCAGTCAGTCAGTCAGTCAGTCACGGTACTGTTTTATATGTATATGTATATGTATATAGAGATAAATAAAAATCGTTTATTCAATCACTTATGGATACATAGTAACAATGGTTGGTGCCTCTTTTTAAGTATACGTGATACCTGTGCTAAGAGACACCGCTCTTCCAATGTGGGTAACAGTTTTTAAGTAAGAGTAAGAAAGCTAAGTATATAAAATTAAGAAACTTACTCATACTAGGTAAGGTAATAGCAAGCTGTTCTTCATTTAACTTAACACATTTAGATAAGCAAAATTAAGAGTGAGTGTGCGCATGTGAGTGTGTGTGTGTGTGTGTGTTTGTGTGTGTGTGTGTGTGTGTGTGCTTGTGAAATCTATACTAATATATAAAGCTGAAGAGTTTGTTTGTTTGTTTGTTTGTTTGTTTGAACGCGCTAATCTGAGGAACTACTGCTCCGATTTGAAAAATTATTTCAGTAATAAATAGCCCATTTATCGAGGAAGGCTATAGGCTATATATCATCACGCTTACACCAATATGTCGGAGCGGAGCGGAGTGGAAGAATGTTTCCAAATCAGGGGTTTTTGAAGTAAAACTTCTATATCTCGGGATCTATTGCTCCGATTTGAAAAATTCTTTCAGTGTTAGATAGCCCAGTTAGATAGGGCGGGTTGGGAGTGGTGGGGGGGCGAGTTAAGAGCAGGTTGGGGGCGGGTTGAGAGCGGGTTGGGGGCGGGTTGAAAGCGAGTTGGGGGCGGGTTGGAAGCGGGTTAGGAGCGGGTTGGGGGCGAGTTGGGGGCGGGTTGAGGACGGGTTGGGAGTGGGTTTGTTTTTCGGGTCAGCGCTGACTTGTCTCGAATTCAAGTCAGTTACTGACCCTGTCTAAACCTGCCTTTAGCTCCTACTACGCACTCGCTCAGTCAATAAAACCTCGAATGTATAGAAGATAGAATTATTATTATTCTACATATTTATTTCTTAGAGAAAAAAGACTGCGATAAACGTCACATGAAGTCAATTTGCTAACCATAAACTAGGGACAATTTAAAAACTAGCAACATTTTTTTTATTTTTTTATTACCTAACGTTACAGAAAGCTATGGAATGGTTTCATTATGCGTTTAACATAAATAAATATCCTTAAATTAATGCAAATAGTATCTCTTAGGCTTCAGGAAATTAATATATGACGCGTTAATTGATTTGATTTTTTTGTGATTAGTTTTTACGTGGCATTTCCTTAGTTTATTAAATTGTACAGTGCATTTCATATTTCCGAACGTGTTGTAACTGTCACTGAGTGAGTTGTCAATTAGTATTTTTCTCTAAATAAAAACCGGTCCCCAAATTAAAATGTCCAAATGAATATAATTAAGACTTACCTCATACGTAAAATAGTTCACGTAATTTAAAAAAATAACTAAATATTAAAAAAAAATACAGCGTTCACCATAAAACGACTCTCTTTATAACATTTTAAGTTACAGTCCCAATATAAAGTACAAATCAAGCAAATTTGATTTCGAGAGGTACCTACTGAATGACTGATACATGTAGTTTGGACAAAGCTAAATCCATTGCATTGCGGTGAGTTAAATTTAACAGTAAAATATATCTTTTTCGTTATTGTCAGCTGCCGTCAACAAACGAAACTGACGTGTACCTTCAAAACAATTTAAAACTAAAATCATCAAGTTCATGGTGTCCCGATTTAATGAGACTGAGAATGTCGGAGAATCCAAGACTGCCTGAGGAGGCACCATCGGTGGAGGCTCAGACGACGAACAGCGAAGGACCGTTATCAGAACGCGAGGCTTACTTCGTAGCGCTTCGCGTTTGGATCCAGCAGGCCCGGACGTACCAAAACTTGTCGTCATGCTTTCCCTATTATATGATGGGGTTTCGAGGCCCTTATCCTACTCAAAGGAACGTGCCGTTGCTAAACAATAACTACCAATTTCAAGGACAACAGTTTCCTTTCCAAGTGCCAAATCCTCCACGAAACGCTCCCGTCAATCAGCCACAACTGGAAGCCCTCACCCCAGCTGAAGGTAAATCTAAATATAATTTTTAATGTGACTATCATTTAAAAATTAGATTGGGTTCAGTAGCTTAGTGCCCCTATTTTCAGGATGTATCACAATATTGTGTAATTTCCCAAAGTTGTCTCAGACCATGTCCTTAGTGGACTTGGAACATTGAAATTGAAATGAATGCAAACCCACATTTGGCACAAAGGTCAATTTACCTTTTGAACACCAGTGTTGTTTATAGCCAACAATATTGTAATACAAAAATTAACCTATGCATATCCACATAAGAATCAATTTTGTTTGCAACAAAAACAATATGAGGTTAAAAGGTTAATATTGATCATAACAAAGAAATATATTTTTAATATAAAATAAGAATATTTATTAGGTTCCTAAGACTAATTTCACAAAAAGACTGACCTGTTTTTTCATATATTTATTATTTGTGATGTGTTGGTCCATCTGATTATCTATTACTAGCTTTTGCCCGCGGCTTCGCTCGCGTGTACTATGAGTATTCCAAAGAACCAAGATATCAAGCAAGCAAGCATACAGGCAAGCAAGCAAGCAGGTCCACAATTGACCGAGAAATCGGTGAACATCCCTACATAAAAAAATACATAAAGTGGAATGCATAACCTCCTCCTTTTTTAGAAGTCGGTTAAAGTGCCCTTTGCGGCCTACTTACAGTATAAACTTATGAATTTTGAAATTTTAGCTTTTTACAACCAGTAAAACGCAAAATCCCGTTTTTTCCCGTTCCCGTAAGAATTTCGGGAAATGTTTTCTTAATGCTCCCCTCCCCACTGCACTCCCCAAACAACCTACATGCCGAATTTCAGCTTTCTACGACCAGTAAAACGAAAAATCCCGTTTTTTCCCGTTCCCGTGGGAATTTGAGAAAGTCCTCTCTCAATGCTCATCTACACTCCCCAAGCAACCTACGTGCCGAATTTCGGCTTTCTACGACCCGTAAAACGAAAAATCTCGTTTTTTCCTTATCCCGTGGGAATTTCCGAAAATCCTTAATCCTGTTTTTTACTATTATAATTACCTACTTCTATGCCAAATTTGAAGAGTCTAGTAATTATAGTTCATAGGATCCCGTTGAACTGAATATATAAATCCCGTTTTTTCCATATCCCGTGGGAATTTTGAAAAATCCTGAAATTAATATTTTAAATAATGTAATACCTACTTGTGTATCAAATTTGAAGAGTCTAGTTATTATAGTTACTGAGATAGGGTCACTCGGAATCGAATATATAAATCCCGTTTTTTCCCTTTCCCGTGGGAATTCCCAAAAATCCTTGGATGCCTACATTGTATAAGGTATCTATGTGCAAAATTTCAAGTCTCTAGGTCCAGTGGTTTGGACTGTGCGTTGATGTATCAACAGTCATTTAGTTTATTTAGATATTTCAACCCCATCGCACCCCATCCAGGGAGATGGTATTTTACGTCTGCCACGTCGGATTTTAAAACCGTTGTTGTTTTCATAACCAGCGACCCGATAAACCATAGAAACAACACCCATGTTGATTTTCAGACTTTGTTACCCCTTTCCCCCCTTTTAGGGGTTGAATTCTCAAAAAACCTGAAACACGTGTTTACTCATTTATTATTCAGAGTACTTCTGTGAAGTTTCAAATAAAATAGTCGAACTAATCTTGTTTCCCCATACAAACTTTGGACCCCCGTTTCACCCCCTTAGGGAGTGAATTTTGAAAAATCCTTTCTTAGTGCACCCCTAGACCTTATAAGGAACCTACATGCCAAATTTGGAATCTCTAGGCCCAGTGGTTTGGGCTGTGCGTTGATATGTCAGTCAGTCAGTCGGTCAGTCAGTCAGTCAGTTTCTTCTTTTATATATATAGATTACCCAAATCACTGATTATTATCCAATTTTTTGAGATAAAAGAGACTAGATGTTTAGTTTATTTACTTGTTGCATTCCAACTGTGACAACAAACAGTATTGAAACTAAAAATTCAAATTTTGCAGACTCAATAGTGTGTATGTTGCAACAGTTGATATATAGGAAAATAAAATTGGTTTCAGTGATCTCCCGTCATGGAGGCTATGAATATGTGATCCCCGCTCTGTACAAGAGGCTCGCTGCAGAGTTCATTGACTTCATGTTGCTGTTTATCCTAAAGCTCATTGTCACCTTCATAGCTGTAGACATGTTTGAATTGATGTAAGTAGACTGTCAATTGTATGAAGTTTTTTTATGAACCCACAGTTAACGGCAGCACAGACCAGATGCATATGTGTGTAATTTTTTTTTATCCAATATTTTAATGAGGCTTGTGTACACATAATGTGACTATGTCAGCCTCATGGGTAGCCACAGAAAATTACAACACACATGTGCATGTCATGCTACAGTTGTAAATTAATGAATGAAACTGGTGCATGTGCGTGATGTGACACTCACATTGCTGGCTTATTGTCTAACGTTTCTGTTGGTTTGCTTGCCTTTGCAATCACTATTTCTTCCTGTCAAACGGTAAAAAATAATGTCAGAAAGAGATGGTGAAAGCGAAGGCAAGCGTCAGAAGCGTTAGATAATACGGCCTCTGGTCTGCTCCGGCCTTTAGTTTTGAATGTTCTGATGTGGCCACCAGAAGGTTTATCTACTTAACTTATGATGTAACAATATGCCCCATGACATCTGTAGTGTTTACTGTCAACAAACTTTGATGACTCGTAAATGGGTCTTTTAATTTTAATCTAATATTTTACAGTAAAAAAAATTACATAAAGTTTACCACGGACAGATGGTTTGCCTTCATTTCATATTCAACTTTAACCACCTACAAATAAAGCCAATTTTAGAATACTGTTACCCACGTTTGCAGATTTTGTAATAACTACTTTATTTGTATGGTATTAAAGTTGGAAATGAACTGAAGGCAAGCAATCTGTCAGTGGTAAACTAAAAGTAAACGTATTGTAACGAGGCTTGAGTACACCTAACTATGTCAGCTTCATGGAAAGCCACAGAAAACTACAATACACTAAATGCTGCCTTGCACAGAGATTGAGTCTGTATTAGTGATGCGACTCGAGCCGTTTTTTACTCGAGTGACTCGAGTGAATTTGTTAAACTCGTATTCGAGTGAAAAAAAAATTTACTCAAGTTTGTTTGCACTCGAGTTACCGAGTCAACTCGGTGCGCCGATTAGATTCTAAGGAGATTTGGCAAGTCATTTTATTTTTCTTTGTTGATTAATGACACAAATAAGGTAGGTATGTAATATTTATAAAGGTATTTCAAAATTCTTAATCTAAACTAATCAAAACTCGGCTCAAGTGATAAATTCTTACTCGAGTTTTAAGGAGTATAAGTAGTTTACTCGAGTGACTCGAAAACTCGAGTACAACTCGAGTGACATAGTAAAATTACTTGAATGACTCGAGTCACAAAATCCTACTCGAGTTGCATCACTAGTCTGTATACAAAAGCATGTCTAATGAATTTGTACATCAGTATTGCATCATCTGACAATGGCTTAAGTACTTAGAATGTAAATGGGTCTTAAATTGTTGTTTTGCACTCACAATTAATGAGTGTAATGAAATGACTTAGTTTTTTGACCCTTGGTTTATTGCATTACAGAGTAAATAATTAGTTTTTTTCGAGAACAATACCGCCGGGTTAAAGGCAAAACCAACTATTTTGTCCAAAAACAAATAACAGATACCTATACTTAGTCGCTTTTGCCTTTAACCCGGCGATACTTAATTAACTAACTAATTTGGCAACTTACAACTTAACAAATACAGGAGTTAATTAGTACTACTAGTAGTCTTTCAATAAATTAACTCCTTCCTTCTTAGGCTGGATTTTACCAAACTTTTATTCCGACAATAACACTTACTCTCAGATAGTAATGTCAAATTACTATGGGGGTTTGAAATTACTATCTTAGAGTAAGCGTTATTCTCGCAATAAAAGTTTGGTAAAATTATAACATAACATATAAGTTGTCTACAGAATTATCAAGTTGACCATTAATTAAAAGCTTTTTAGGGTTCCGTAGTCAACTAGGAACCTTTATAGTTTCGCCATGTCTGTCCGTCTGTCTGTCTGTCTGTCTGTCTGTCCGCGGCTAAGCTCAGAGACTGTTAGTACTAGAAAGCTGTAATTTGGCATCAATATATATATCAGTCACGCCGACAAAGTGATTGAATAAAAAAAAGTAAAAAAAATTTTTTTAGGGTACCTCCCATAGACGTAAAGTGGGGGTGATTTTTTTTTTCTCGGCTAACCCTATAGTGTGGGGTATCGTTGGATAGGTCTTTTAAAATCATTGCGGGGTTGCTAACATGATTTTTCTATTCAGTGATTTGTTTGCGAAATATTCAACTTTAAAGTGAAAATTTTCATTAAAATCGGCCGTCCCCCCCCTCTAAAATCTAAACTGTTGGGTGGAAAAATTTGAAAAAATTCAGGATGGTAGTAAATATATCAAATTTACTAGGAAAATTATAGCGGCTAAGATTGCTTGGAAATTATTTGTAGTTTAAGAGTAAATAGTAGCCTAAGGTATAAAACATACCTAAACTTGGATGATTCCGTACACATACGAAATCCTTAGAAAAATATTACTTGATTTTTTCGTAATGGCTACGGAACCCTACCTTGGGCGTGTCCGACACGCTCTTGGCCGGTTTTTATTAACTTGCAATGTATGTAAGTATGTATGTATGGGTCAAATCTTGGAAGTTGAATTTGACCCACTTCCAGTGGTCGGATTTACTTGAAATTTGGTATACTTAAGTAGGTTGGACGACAATGCAAGTACAGTCAGCGAAAAAGCTTGCATTGAAAATGAATTTCTTAACAAAAACTTCTATATAAATTCTTTTTCATGGACATTTCAGAGATTTGGATAAATTTGACTTCTACAAATTCAGTGAACATTATGACGACTACAAATATGCAATGGAACTGACATCTGAAATCCTGTTCCTAGAAGTCATATACAGAGTGCTTGTTTGTATATTTGAGGTTAGTGTAACATATCAAGGAAATATATAAAGGAAACAAGCTGTTGCCCGTGACTCCGTCTGTGAAGAATAGGGGTACCTATAAAAAAATAGCTTACGACCTATTATCAGACCTACCAAATATAGACAAAAAATTCATAAAAATCGGTCAAGTCGTCTCGGAGGAGTTCAATAACAAACACCGTGACACATGATTTTTATACACCGTGAAATTTTAGTGGTTGTTTTCCCGAAACAAGGTGATTTAGTTTCGTTTGTACAATCGATTTATAATTACTATTTTGACTAGAGTCAAAAATCCAATTGTGAAAAACGAAAGTCGAAAATGACCGCAAACCAATAGTAACGCTTCGTTGGTACAAGTAGCGTACGATCGTACGATAGGTTAGCTACCAACGAAGCGTTACTATTGGTTTGCGGTCATTTTCGACTTTCGTTTTTCACAATTGGATTTTTGACTCTAGTCAAAATAGTAATTATAAATCGACTGTACAATCGATACTAAATCACCTCGTTTCGGGAAAACAACCACTAAAATTTCACGGTGTATATTAGATTAGATATTTACTCCTAGAATATGTGTGATTCTGGTGTAAATTATCTAACTTTTTTTACTGTCTTTTATTTTATTTTGTTGTATGTATGATTGGCATTGTTAATGTCTCCAGAGCTTGTGTACTGATTATGATGAGTTTTTATGTTGTCCCAGTGGTTGCATAATACATTTTTCAATCAGTGTTGGCTAATGGGACAAGGTTCATATCATTGTGAATTTGTGAGCATGTTTTTAGGGTTACACACCCAAAGGGTAAAAACGGGACCCTATTACTGAGGCTCTGCTGTCCGTCCGTCTGTCCGTCCGTCCGTCCGTCTGTCACCAAGCTGTATCTCATGAACCGTGATAGCTAGACAGTTGAAATTTTCACAGATGATGTATTTCGGTTGCCGCTACAACATCAAATACTAAAAACCAGAATAAAATAAATACTTAAGGGGGCTCCCATACAACAAACGTGATTTTTTTGCTCGTTTTTGCTCAATATTGATAACGGCAACAGGTAGACGCTTGAAATATTCACAGAATATTTAGTTATAAAGGGTAATTCTTTATTAAGTGCACAGATTTTAATATGTGATTCAGTGTCGTTAAAATAACAAATTTCAGTATTTTTCTTTATAATATTAATCACTTTTTTTTTTGTTTTTCATAGTAACTCGACCAATTATTAGATGAATTACTATGAACAACCCAAATTTCAAAATTTAAAAAAAAAATCTTGATTAGATAATCGTGATCTATCAACGATACTGAAGCACGTATCAAAATTTGTGCACTGATTAAAAAATTACCTGTATATTCACTTTAAAAATAAATAGTTTAATTAAAATAATACAAAAAACCTGATTTTTTGCCGTTTTTATAGATAATGGTACGGCACCCTTCGTGCGCGAGTCCGACTCGCACTTGGCCGGTTTTTTGTCTAGTTAGTTTTATTGCCCTAAGGGCCGGGCCTGTCTCAAAAAAGAAATAAAAAAAATGCAAATTGCTGATTGAAATGTTTTATGCCATGTGAATATAAAACTATTTTTTCCAGGCATTCTGTCTGAGTGGGAGCGTAGGCCGCACTGGAGGCGCGACGCCCGGCAAGGCGCTTCTCGGGCTCCGCGTGGTCACGGCCTCCGCCGTCGTCCCCGTCGACGGCCGCCCCAGGGAGACTGTCCTGCTTTACCCTGGCCGACCGCTCACTTTCATGTTGGCCCTCGTAAGGTCCCTAATGAAGAACTTCCTGATCTCTTTACTGTTTCCCCTATGTGTAGTGCTATTTGTCTTCCGCCATAACCGCACTGGGTACGATTTGTTGTGTGGCGTGATCGTCGTCGAAGAGAACATGTTTCCACGGAGACGGCACGCTCCCTAAGGTTAAGCTTAACACGAGGTGGTAGCAAGAAACTTTTGCCAAATTCGATGGTTTCGAGGTACAAAGACTGTTTAGATGAGCAGCGAAAGCCATAAAAATAACCGAAGCGTCGAAACGACGTGGTTATTATTCAAAAATCGCTGACTCGTCGTGCATGTAGTTTGAATATTGTCTTTCTAATTTACCAAAGACATTTTAGTACCGAAATGCACCAAAAACAGCATTCTGAGTGTCTTTGACCTGTTAGTGTCTTTTTATGTGTATTGTCTCCATGTTTTCCAACGGCTTGACAAAAGCTTCTTGCAATTCGAATATAGGGGTGGCAACTAGTGGCAAGAGTGTTTATTTAACTTGTTGACCGCCTTATAATTTACAAGCGTATAGGCTGATGTTATGGAGTTTATACTTTATAAACTATTATATAGTCTGGCAAGCGAGACCTGGTGCAAGTGAGTGACGGTAAATTTTGAAAACATTGAGTTGGTAACACATTTTTCACATAAAAAAATATTTGTGACAAGTAGGTAACAAATGCGCAAATATTGTAGAAATGTTTACACGCAAACGGAAATGGGAATAACAGTCAAACGCGATAGCAAAGGTTCGAGATTATTGTGCTTTGATGTCCAAAGTTTGTATGCAGTGGGTGTCACGTTTCTCTGCAGCTGACTGTACGTCCAACCAACGCCCACATAGATCGATCGTTTGAAAATATTGTCTTACAGTATCTTGTTGCTACGCTTATTCGTGCGAATGTGAAAGACCCAGCTTTACATTTGTCATAATCTCATAATTTAATTTTGGTTCCTGCTTGCCGGATTGATTTTTAAGGTTGCCAAAACCAGGTTTGCTTTAGATTGCTTGTGCCAGAACTGGGTAGGCCCCATTTGTTCTATGGAACATGACGTCATAGAATAAAATGACACATTTATTCCCCTATTTATTCCATAGAACTACATACTAGCTTTTCACCCGAATTTCATGCCATAGAACAAAATGGAAATCATACTTTCCCAAAATCTTCCATGAGAAGCTAAATGACACTGATAGATAGTGACAATTACTCTGTCATACCATTGAAAGGGATCAAAGATCTGCCTGGATAAAATAAGCCTATACTTAAAAGAATTGGCTAAGTAAAGTTTTTTGAAGAGGTGCTAAATATTTTTTTTTCGACAGTAGTCGTCTTCTAGACCGAGAAACTGCAGCTGTTTTATTTTTATCTCCTATTGTTTACTGGAAATATTTTTTTAAGTGTTCGAGATGACATTTGTGAGATTTAATGGCTGACAAGCGGTTCATGCTCAGTACTTAGTAGAAATAGAAAAAAAAACGAAGTCAATTGTCAATGTCAAATGAAATCTAACCGTTTGCGTTTCGTTTACTTTGCATTGTCCAAAAAGCAGTTCCAAAATAATGATCGAAAATGTTCAATCGTGATTTAATTATCGTGCATAATTCGTGGAGAAATGCGGGAAAATTTTAAATCCGGATTTTGTGCGGAGGTCGTTAAAAATAGTCCAAAAATCACACCAAAACGCAAAGCAAACGAAACGCTAACGGTTTGACATGGACAAAAGTGACAGATGACTTCGTTTTTTTTCTGTTTCTACTAAGTACTGAGCACGAACGGCTTGTCAGCCATTAAATCTCACAAATGTCAACTCGAACACTTAAAAAAATATTTCCAGTAAACAATAGGAGATAAAAATAAAACAGCTGCAGTTTCTCGATCTTCAGAACGCCGACTGTCGAAAAAAAATATAATTAGCACCTCTTAAAAAAACTTTACTTAGCCAATTCTAGAAATATAAATAATGGATATTCGTAGCAAGAGGCAACGGGAGGACTCCCCAGATTATGTAGATGATTTTCAGTCTCAGAGCATTTCAGTACCACCAGTTCACAAAAAATGTAAACAACAAGCATCCCCAATTTATGAACCTGAAGAAACAACACCAGAGATAGAAGTAACCTGTCCTGACTGCGTCGAAGATAAAGACGACAATAGGAACGAATATTATAGAGGTTTTATTTACCTTGTGCTATAGAACAAAATGAGAAATAAAAGTATTGCACGTTCCATAGTACAAAATAAGAAAAAATATCTTATTCTGTCCGATGACGTCATGTTCCATAGAACAAATGGGATCTACCCACAGAAGGCTCGCTTTCCTTACTATAGCAGGTAAGCTTTCGAAAGGTGTTCAGAAAGTGTTTAATTTTTTTGTGATTTTTATTCGATCCATTGCTATAGCGTGGTGTGAATTATACTGTGAATATGTTAGCTTTATACCGGACGCCGTATATACTGTACACACACAACACTATAACATTAATCATAATCCGTAATGTAACGTATGCTGGCAATTATCTGGTATGCGGTGAGGGTGTCGACCACCAGTCGCGCATAGTCGTGTCAGTCTAGCGAATAAAAGCCGTCATTTTCCTCAGCATGATCATTCACCCGAGATTTGAATTCAGTGTAATAAGCAGGTAGAAGGCAGGTTGCGCGCGCCCCCTAGCAGTGCAAACCGTACAACAAATAGGTACGGGGCACTGTAACCGGTACGCGCGCGCTGCACAACTGCTCAGACCCTTCCTCCACAATGGCTTCTAAGGTTTGACCACGAAATAAAGTAAACCGCAATTAGATTACCAACTGAGTATTCTTTTTTATGTGTAAGAATACTAAGAATCTAAAATCCCTACAATTTTCCTTACAAGTTGTGAAGTCCTACATAATGCCAGTTAAGGCTTAGACTCTAAGCCTAAAATGTCTCTAGAGCTAAAATGATTGCATACAGATGTGTGTACTTCTGGCATGATTTAAAACAATTTATGACCTGCATACGGTAATCAAGTGTCTGGAAAGATATTCGCGGAACATTATAGCGTCGATAATCTATTTGAGTAAAGAAAAAAAAGAATCTCTGTGACCCAAACGTGAAAAATACTAAAGATTTCCCAGAGATTTCGAAAGTAAACCCAAAAATGGATAGCATCTGATATAAATAAATATCCATAATAGCACTCAAAACGAAAGGTGAAGTCTTTCTTTCTAATGATATTCTTTAAAAAATGTAATTTCATATTGAAAACCTGAATTATACAACAGTGGCTACTTTTTTTCGTGGACAAGCCTTACAGGCAACAGGCCGGAACACGATGGGAGTCGCTTGGCGGCCTGGCCTCCGCCAAACACGCTAGTGTGCAAAGGCTCTGGGGGGCTACTAAGGAATTCGATAATCAAAGTTCGTATCGTGCCGTCCTCTTCAATCTCCTGTTTAATTCTGTTGGCGTGTACGGAATGCTACGATACGAAGTTTCAAAATCCAATTTCGTAGTTATTAACCTTTCGTATTCCGAAAGTAAAAAAAAAAAAGTCGTGCATTCTAGCCTCAACAGTTTCATATAAATCCAATGATACAGATTTAAAAAAAATACAAAAAGAAAGCCTTAAATTGGGTACGGATCCGGTACAAGGCATCCGAAGAAGGGGGCATGTTCTTAACGTTGCTCAGTGAAGAGACTTTTAATGAAAATTGTATCGTATATTCTACGTCTATGGTTCAAAAAGCTTTGTAGATAATAATTATGGCTGTGTAATATAATATTTTAACCTTTTGGACGTTAAGTAATGCAACGACACTGCTGATTTAGTAAGAGCGTGTAGCTTTGACTAAATATAATCAATTAATCAGTTAGATTTCAAGATGGTGTTACACGCGGGCAAAAGGTTAAAAATACAGCAATATTTGAACTTTTTCCGTTTTAAATATTATTTATTTTATTAGCACCTACGTCTGCTCACCGAACCTAAGATTTCGGGGAGGTCGGTTGGATGCGATGTGGTTCAGTTGGTAGAACACCTGTTGGGGCGCATACCCAGGAGACGTGGGTTCAAGTCCCACCGGCGCACCCGGAAACTTTTTCCGTTTTGCCAACATATCGTTATAAATATAACAATTCTTGTTATTTTTGTCTTGAGTATACATCTGACGTGATTCATTGGAGATTGATACTTTTTGTAATGCTTTATTGTTTTTATAAGGTTTTTTTTTTTAATTTTTCCAGAATTTAACTTTATTTTTGTTTTCTATTCTACATTATGTATATTGCTGGCTCATGAAGGATTAGGTTATAAGTAGTAGTAAAAATTAAACCAAACTATTTTAAAGTACACTAAAGTGGTTAATTGTGCCTTTGGAAGAAAGCAGATTTCAATCAATAATATTTTAGTTCCTATGTGCGCTAATAGTGACCAGTTTCCGAAGCTGTTATGCGTAGAAGGCCCCATCCCTTCAATATCAATATCATACAGTCAGCATCAATCACAATGCGTTTAGGTATTCAAAATTAAAATTAAAGGTATGGGATAAAATGCCGTCATAGGCATTAAAGTTATGGTGACTGATTATATCTGTTAATTTTAGCGCTCATGATTGATTAATATTATCTTATTGTGGTATTAATATTACCCTCGCCTTCGGCTCGTACATCTAATACCAAGCTGCGATCTGAGACTTTGTTTAATCGCCCTAAGTATGTAAATGTGTAAACGTGTGCTACAAATGAGGCTACTGGTTACCATAGGAATACGCGAGAGTGGAGGAATTGTATTAAGTGTACATAAAGACTTGTTAAATGAAAAGTGTTTTTTTTTATCATTAGGTATCCTACTTAATATTATATATGTGAAAGTTTGTGAAGATGTTTGGATATTTGTTACTCAATCGCGCAATAAAGCTCCAAACACACAGCAGAGGCGTGGCGGTGACGGTTGTAATATTCTACCTTGTATGAACGGTTGTGCGGTACCGTACCGCGAACTCGTTCATACAAGTTAGAATATTACAACAGTCACCGCCCCGCCTCCGCTGTCTGTGCGTTTAGAGCTTAATGGCTAAACAGATTTACATGAAATTTGGTATGGAGGTAGTGTGAGACCTTAGGAATAATATAAAATAGTTTATATCCCGGATAGTTGCATAGTTCCCGCGGGGCAGCGATAAACGAATTCTTCGCGGACAGAGTCGCGGGCAACAGCTAGTTTTTAGGGTTCCGTATTCTATTCTAGTATAGTTCTTGCATGTCACGAAGGCGGACTGACTTTACTTGTGTCAAAAACGTATCTGTATACGCGTCAAAGTGTGTGTGAGAACGAAATCTGGTATAATTAACTAGTATAAAAAGAAATGTTCAAAAAATTTATCGTACAACAAAGTTTACACACATTCAATCTTGGATACACGTTCAATCACGAATAAATCCCGCTCGCCTTCGTGACTTGCAAGAACTGTACTAAAAGATCTTGGAACGTCAAATCAAAATTGCCATAGATTCTTACTATCGTCTGTATTGGCTATATTATAACGCTTGACTATGGCGTATATGATGCATACAAAAACGATCGCCAATGGCTTGCAAAAGAAATTGTGTTCCTACTACCTACCCGATGTTGTAATGTAATTTGCAATACAATAACTTTTTGTAGATTTTTTTACCTCGTTTCTTCGCTACCTACCGTACTCTACATGTACTAAACAAATGAAACATAAAAGAAACAACGCTAAACAAAACCTCAACCTTAGATTTCTTTAGTTAAAGAAGGTAAAAAATACACATTAATTATTATTGCAGATGACGGCACCCGACATTTTGATTTACATAATTTCCTTCTACTCTGTAAGCACCGTTTGCTTCATGTCTTTACGGTAGGTAAGTACTTGCTGTATAAATTTTACGAGTTTTTCGTCTGCCTCGTGCATCCCGTTTATTTGTCTATCAACTAAATATTCCTAGAAAGAAAGGAAAGTCTTTAAAATACGGACTTTACCTACCTTACCTAAAAGTACCCTAAAAGCGGAGGTGATAAGGGCATCCGATTTTTTTTACAAAATAACCGAATAGGTACTGCTGTTGCTGTTTTTTTATTAATGCCCCGTAAGATGTTAAGCTACCCCCTGGTTGAACCGGCCAATTTGAACTATTTCAATGTGACATCACCAGTACAAGAACAACTTTCAAATCTACAACACTACCTACATAAGGAAATGGTGACTCATCCAAGTGTTCATTCTTTGCGGATTCGTAATCATTATAACGATCGAATTACATCACTGTAGGTATGTCAGTTAACTGTAGCTTAAATATCTTGACCCCAAAAGAGAACACAAACTTGCGCGCCTGAGTGTACTTCTTATTCCTTCGAGACGGTTTTCATAAAAATAACACCGTATTATGAATAAATAACAGTCAAAAAGCAATAGTAATCGTATCACTTTAAAGAACAAAATTGATTGTCAATCCTTTCACACTGACTGATTGATCGTTATAATGATGAAAATGTCACCCACTCGAACTTGTTGTCAAAATTCGGAATTCCGTTCAGAAACCCGATCTTGATATAATGATTTTTATTGAATAAAACGATAAAAGTTGTAATTCTTGCTAGTCAGAATGTAATCAAATTTGAGGACTAATTATGTTTTCTTCACTGAGCTCCATTTATTAAATTTATAATACAATGAAAATTATTTATTAAGATTTTTGCTGAGTTGGCTTGTGCGTCGCGCCGTCAGTCCGCCGGGTAACGTGGCGGCGCTGCGCTCGTGTGCGAGGAGTGGCTCGAGCTGTCACTGTTCATGTAGTTTTCTGTGATAAGAAATACTGTGAAATTAATAGTTTAGCGAACTAATTTATACAATCACGATGTCCGCGTCGGGTGAATTCGGTAATCCTCTACGCAAGTTCAAGCTCGTTTTCCTTGGAGAACAGAGCGGTAAGTCGGACCCGAAATTGTCTTGGTCGTACATTTTTAATATCTAGTTTTTGAATTTACGACACGTAAGTATAGATTCGTCTAGACTTTGTAGGATTACTGACCTAGATTCGGTCGGGGTGGTTGGTTTCACGGGTGATCGGTGCCGTTGCGGGGTCGTGGTAGATGAATGAGTACGCGGAATTACGTTAGCGATGTAGGTTACGCTCGGAGCGCGTGAACCATTGTTCTGGCTGGCGGCTGACGGCTGGCTGAGCAAGCGGCTCTCACCGCCACCGATCGCCCGTGAGCGGCCCCGGCGCCGCCCGCGGTGTTCTCATGGGAACTTGGTGTTTTTCAGTTGGCAAGACGTCGCTCATCACTAGATTCATGTACGATAGCTTTGACAACACTTATCAGGTGAGTCACCCTATTTTGTTGTTATTAGAATGCTTTTCTAATTAGAAACCTGTTTTTATTTTATTAGTCTTACTTGAACAATAAGTTAATTACCTTAACCATTTGTTGCAAGTCCAATATAATTACTATCCAACTTCAGAAATTTTTCTTCTTCATTTTTATATAAGTACCTGGGCAACAAGCGGTAACAAGCGTTTTCTCAGAGATAAGACCAAGCTAGATCAATATTTCATCCCTGAAAACCCCCACATACCAAATTTCATTGGAATTGTTGGAGCCGTTTCCCAGATTCTGATTTTTTTATTTTTTTTTTTAACTAAATAATTCATTTATTAAATACATAATATTCATTTATTAGATTCTGATTATATATAAAATGCTGCCAGTGAACATTTCTTTTCTGTTTTTCAATATTAAAATCAAATAACATTGCTATAGATCCAAAATTACTCAAATCTGAAACTGTAGAACTTGCATTACAATTTCAAGAGCTCTTCAAAAGGTGCTCGTCACAATATCACAGTTTTATTTATGCCAATTTTATCAATTGTACATTTCATAATTATGAAAAAATGATGAAATAATTTAATTGGTTTGCAAGTCCTTTTTCTGTTGAAAGTCAGTATCGTCACCGCCATGTGAAAATCTTGTATGTGCTAAAAAAGAGATTTGTAAAGAGAGATGAATAAATGTATAAAACGGTTTTCACAAAATTTTGTTACACTTACGAGGTTTTCACAAGGCGGTGACGGTATTTAGAGCTTTGGCTTGACATTGATAAACCATCAGACTTATAATATATCAAGTTTAATACTTTCGCTGCCACCTTTTGTGATGTACTACGCTCACAACCAATATAGCAGCATTTTCTGCTTTGTAACAAAATGTCTGTGAATACCAAACACTGGCAAGTTCTTGGCACTGAATGTGTTAAGTTTTGCAATACTCTGTATTGAATATCATCATCACATTACATAAAACACAAAAAAAAATTTACCTATGTCTGTTATAGACTTTGAAACCATCCAACAGAGGTGCCCCAAACCCCTCGTTTGCGGGAAGTGAAAAAAATCGTGCATTCTAGTCTCAACTGTTTCATATAACATCCAATAATAAAGATTTAATAAAAAATACAAAAAGTATCTTAAATTGGGCACAGATCCGTGTCTTAAGCATACGAGGGGTTAATGTGAAGATGGATTTAGACCAATAAAACAATGCATTGGGCACATTTCTTCCATTCATGACTCAATATGCAGACAAAGTCATGGGCAAAAGCTAGTATAAAAAGCAAT
Organism: Archips crataeganus; assembly: GCA_947859365.1. Classification (NCBI taxonomy): domain Eukaryota; kingdom Metazoa; phylum Arthropoda; class Insecta; order Lepidoptera; family Tortricidae; genus Archips; species Archips crataeganus. Next base: position 4,621,511 of record OX402048.1, on the reverse strand, counting down.
ACAGAAATAGCTATATGGAGATAATTTTCTTAATATTGACAATATTGTGTCACATTCTGAGGATATTTTTGGCCACTTTTGTCTGTGTTTTGCTTCAATAATGCTGTCCTAAAACATCAAAGTTAAGTCCTTCACTGATAGTCAATTAAATACTTCATTTGATGATTATTGCAAGATTATAGATTATCTATACTAATCTACAAATATATAATAAAAACCTAAACTTTGTGAGTCTATATATTTATTTGTTTGTATCTACATACACATCATGGGATCATCTAACTAAACCTATTCTAAAAATTCATTTGCAAAGGAAAGCAGATGATGTTGTGGTCAACAGCTAGTAAATTATATCAAGCTTAGTTTTCAGCTTTTTTTTACAAAAACACATAAATGTTCAAGATAAAGCTTGTGTGTTATACCATTTGCAATTTTTTTATTTTATTGTGTATTCAATTTGTATTGTTGCTTTGAAATTTGGCTTATATTTGTTTGATTCTTAGATTATGATCTTAGATTTGATGTAGATTTCTGAAAGAGTTGTTTATATCTAATACTAGCTGATGCCTGCGGTTTCGCCCCTGATGAAGTATTTTTTAAATCATTTATTGAATTGAATCAGGCGTTACTTTGCGGAGGTTGATATCAATGAACTGAATCAATTACATTGCACACATGCAATCTTAAAAAAAGAAGAAGGTTGCGGGTGAGCAAAGTAATTGTTTTAGTTGATTGGTCTTTTTTCATTCATGAAAACCATGTCCTGACAATCACAAACACAAAAAAAGGAATTACCTAATTTGGTGCAGTAGTTCTTGAGTTTAGCGCTTAGCTTTGGCGTTTCATAGCTTTCATTTTACCTTCATTAGTTAAACCATTAATCTAAGATCTTTATTGCAGGCAACAATTGGCATTGACTTCCTCTCGAAGACTATGTACCTTGAGGACCGCACGGTGCGACTGCAGTTGTGGGACACCGCAGGGCAGGAGCGCTTCCGCTCCCTCATACCTTCCTACATCCGGGACTCAACTGTTGCTGTTGTTGTTTATGATATAACCAGTGAGTAACATTGGCTTCTAATTTTACACAAATTTAAACTTTATTTCAAAGATATAAATTTATATTATGGGACAATTTATACCTTGAGCTAGTCCCAAAGCAAGTAAAGCTACATATATAGTAATAAATACATATAGTAACAAACATCCATGACTCTGGCACAGTTGCCATCATAAACATCGCAGCAGTCAAAGCGTTCAAAAACATTGGTACATGCATGAACAAGCTTGATAATGCTCATGTTCAGATATTTTAAACCACCTTGAATGCTCCGATGTAAGATGGCGACTATACAAACGTTTGTTAAACATACAACTGCCTGCCCCTACTAGATTTCAAGCCTAGTACCTTAAAGTTTTATAGTTGAAATACTGATCACAAAATTGGCTGCATTTAAAGAGTTATGAAAAGATATGCTAGACGCTAGTGCTACATTTTTTGAGTTTCATTAATAAACAGAACTCAATAATCAATGTCTTATTAGACGTCTAACTTTGTGAATAATACTCCAAATGCAGTATTGTGTATGCTTTGAGTTTATTAGTATGACCTTAGATTATGAACCAGACATAGTTGGCAATGAAATACTCTGAAAACTTAATAGTATTTTTTTAAATGCTCATATTTTTGTTCATTCCAATTAAATACTCGCTGATTCTATATACCAGTCAAAGTCAGTCAGCAGTATCAATTAGTTTTTAAGCGACATCAATGAAGGCGCGAATATTGCAACAAACATGCAACGCCAATATGTTAACACAAGTCAACGCATTTTCTTCTTGTCTAGATACTCAGATGTATAAACATTCTGTGGTAAAATTTATCCGGCATATGTCCGATGTTTGGGTTTGTTGGGATGAAAACCCCCGTAAATGTTTTCTAGATTTTTTTAAATTGTGGTTGACAATTTTGACCATTCATTGGTTGATGTTGAAAACGCCGAGGTAGCCATTATTGTTGACTTTCGGCCTCAAGTAGAGTGTCGGTCGTGTAAATACCAAAGACTTATTTTCACTTGCAAGTCAATGTGACAATCAGCCTCATTGTTGTTTGATGTAGGAACTGTCCTTAGATTATTTGTGTATAAATAATCTAAGGAACTGTCATAAAACTTGGAAAAACACTTAATCGGTCGACTACGTAGCACTATTTATTTACATATACGTACAAAGTCGAACTTTTCACGTATTTGTTTTGAGGAGAAATCCATACGAATATCATAAATGCGAAAGTGCGTCTGTCTATCTGTTACCTCCTCACGCTTAAACCACTGAATCGATTTCGGTGAAATTTGTTATGGCAATAGTTTGAGACCCTGGGAAGGACATAGGATAGTTTTCACGAAACGAATAGGGATGTTGACACCATTAAAAAAGAATTTGAAGACACGACTCCAGTAAAAAAACGCTTTATTTCGGCCCTGAAAGTCAAGATTAATTTTCGATTAAATGCAAAATTAGATTTTTTGTTGCTTTAAAACAAATAAATAGTTAGTTGATTGAGCATTGCGAACAATGACGTCATATGTCGCTATTGTCATTCAAACTCTATGGGAGATTGTGTTTTGACAGCTCATAAAAAGAACGTCAGTTGATTGGTGGTGTCAACATCCCCATTCTTTGCAGACGGAGTCGCAAGAAACAGCTAGTGCGTAATAAATAAAATAAAGTTACATCTCAGGTAGGTCCCTTAGGTTACAATACAATACAATACAATGACACTTTATTGTACACCAGGAATAGTAAGCAATACAGAAAACAGGTACACAGAGAGTAAGTTACAAGATAAGCAATAGGCGGCCTTATCGCTTAAGAGCGATCTCTACCAGGCAACCCTTTAACAGAAAGAAGGAAGGACTAGTTTACAGCAGGTGGTGCATCAACAGTGGATCAAAAAATTAAAACGCAACAAAAATAGTACATCTACTCATACACATATCGTACATATAATACATACCTACCTACCTACACTTTTTAGACTGTATTCGCCTGTTTAAAAGAACGCCGTCTGATTAAAGTGACATAAGTTATAGAACTACCAGTCGGGAGCTATGTAGGTCGGCTAGTGAGCTTCGTATCTGAATATTTGATGTATAGTCCGTAACGTCTTGGGACTCGCAGAGCAGGATGAAATTATGTAGGTAGACTGACTTGAAAAACTCACCCGTACCCGAGTGTGGAGAAATATATTACTTGTTCGTAACATTACCTAAGCATGTGTGCAAAAAAGAAGTACATAGGTACATTTTTAGCTGGTAATGGTAAAAGCTCGTTCTCTATATTCGTATGCATTCGTATGCTGTTGCCCGCGACTTTCTGGGATAAAATCTATCTTGGGTCTCAAACTGTCTCCACACCAAATTTCATCTAAATCGTTTCATCGGTTAAAGCGTTAACTGGAAACAGACACACAAACAGACAGAGTCATTTAGAATTTGTAATATTAGTGAGGATTAGTTAGGATAAAGTTTTTTGTCCTTGCGTAAATAACGAGCGAAAGAAACTTTTTGGGTCTTGAGTTACCTAAAGTCGCATCCCGACCTCTAGCTAACTACTTGATAGACAAAAACAAAGTTTTGTAGCTCCGCTTTGAAGCTGAATATGGACGAAAGAACGCACTTTCGCATTTATAATATTAGTCAGGAATTTTTATGTACATTGTCAGAGAAACTTCCGTAATTACGTAATTTGATTTCAAAGAGAAGCTACCCGCGACGTAATAAAAAGGACAAAAATAAGATTATAAATCAATTTATTGGTCTTAATAATACTATTTACGTAAGATTACAGTGCAAAGTGAGCGTAGGAAATGAGCAAGTTGCTTCACACTTAGAATTTTTCAACTTTTTTTAAAAATGCAACCGAAAAAATGAGACACTAGAATGGAGCGGTTACAGCTATTGGTTGCATGAATCGTCTGCACTGGCCGAAAGTGTGCCACCGACCTCGGTTGTCGAAGGTTAGGAAATATTGTTTTTAATTAGCCTCACACGAAGTATGAAAAAAATATGATAACACAAATCAACTTATTCGGCACTACAGTTTTGGATTACGTACTAAACTTGCTTAAGAAAAATACTGCGTTCCTCTTAAATCGATAGCAGAAGTTTTAATAGACACATTTAATTTAATTCTCTCCGCCACGGTCTCGTGAAGCAGGGTATAAAATTATTGACAACGCCGATAACGCACGTTCTTGGCGTCTGGAGATTATATTTATGTTTTGAATTATTTTGCAACATCTACTTTGTTCGTTATTTCTACTGACTTCTGAGGAACTTAGCCACAAACATCGTCAACTAGAAATAGGTTTAATTGAAACAACATGAAAAAGGCGTATGAGATAAGCATTAAATAAAAATATGTCAAAATTGATTCATTCGCAAACTTTTATTTATAGTTGCGGAATGAAAATGTTCGTCACTTTTCGATCTTAACTCGTTGAGATAGAGTCGACAAGACGAACCTTTTCATTCCGCTACTGTACCAGCCGTTACCCGCGACTCCGTCTGCGAAGATTTCGTTTATCGCCATGCCGCGGGAACGCTTAGGGTTCATTAAAACAAAATTGCATAATGCCTTATTAATTTACTAAATTTCAAATGGCCAAATAACAAATTGACGCATTATTAAAATGAACGAAAGTCATAATGAGTTTGACCGAAAGCGTTCAATTCCCGAAATGACTAAATATTGATAATGTACATTTCTTTCAAACACCGCAAAGGCAAAATGTCAGTCTCAAAATACCTAAAGTTTTTTACAAGCTTTTCTAGTTTAACAAGATTAGAGTGAGTTTAGTTATTATGAGACAGTGACATTTTAAAATTCAGTCGTATTAAAAATCCGGTGTTTTGAGAAAAAATATAGTATTTCGGGATTCAGCCATTTTGAGATCTAGGTACCTATGTTGGTAATAGGGTATAACGAAATCAAGGTAAAATAAGGCTGGCATAGTCAAACAGGTGCACTAAAGCCTCGAAAAAAAAAATAGAAAAAAAAAGGTAAAATAAGACCTAAACGTGGGAACTATGCAGTTTTCTGGGGTAGAAACTATCCTATGTTCTAATAATCTATCTAATATACTAATAACTATCTCCATACAAATATCATCTAAATCGGTTCATTGGTTTAGGCGTGAAGAGGTAACAGGCAGACAGGCAGACAGAGCTATTTCGCGTTTGTGTTTAATAACACTTATGTAAGAATTAATAATTACTAATGTAAGAATTTATTAGGTACTTAAACAAAGACTTATGATACGAACCAATTTAAACGTACCTCAGTTTTTCTATACTATACCAATGTCAAATCTAAGTAATCTAAATTCGTAATTTGAATGTTGGTGCCCAATATTGGTTTTGTTACGACCTTGGGCGTCCCGTCATTGGCAAATATTTGTTCCAGCCCAGCCTCCCACAATTATAGGGGACCGTGTGCGAGGCCAATAACGTATCAAGGGTTTATTGGGACAGCGGAAAGTAGAATTAAGTTTCTAGTAAGAAATTGAACGAGAGAGTTTTTTTACTTACAGTCGAAACAACTGAATTGTGACCCATTTTCATAGATAATGTCACAGTGCCATCGCATTGCTTTACAAGGAAAATCATTATGAGGCTTACTGTGAAAACGTTCTATGTTGGGTCAGAGATCAAATGGCTCGACTGTACGTACAATATCATCGTCATCATCATCCCAGCCTATATAACGTCCCATTGCAGGGCACAGGCTTGATCACAGAAATAATAATAAACAGGATAAAAATGCCTTAGTTCCTATTTTCTTCCGGAACTCGTGTCGCTGCTTCATCCCCTCTACTTGCTGTGTTAATGCACACATGCAAAAGACCGGAACCGTACTACGCAATCACGCACACAATTACTAATATTTTTGCTTACAAACAATTATGAACCTTACGCCTTAGAGATAGCATTGAATAACATTCAACGTAAGTCATACCCTCATTTACACAACGGCGCCATTTATTGGCCGCGTCGGCATTATGTCTGTACTAGTCGTAACCTGTTTTTTTGTCCGTACCACGAACTTATGTGCAAGACGGAAGGGTTATCAAAAATTAATTTACATTGCTGCGTATAATTCAAAACGATCTGCGTTTTTATGGGCATGAGTAGCAATGGTATATGAAGTTTCGTGTTAATAACGTGTAAACCAATATTTCATAATGAAATATTTTCTCAAGTTGTATTTTGATATAAACCGCATTATTACATTAAATTAATACATACCAATGAAATGTAATCCCCTTATTAGTGTAATTACACAGTGTGGACGAGTTTCCGCAATTGCTAATGCTGCAAAACACCATTTTAAAGCACTTGTTGTCATACCCACGTTTCAAATAGCACTGAGCCACAAGTCGCGCGCTTGTGGCCTACGAGTCACAAGCGCGGCGCCAAGGTCACGCGTCTAAGGCACTTCTATCCTCTTTATTATTATTTCTGTGGGCTTGATAGACAGAATAAGAGGGTTTGGGCCATAGTTCACAAGCGGGCTCAGTGCGGATTTCGAACTACACATGCACTATTGAATTTCTTCGCAGATTTGTACAGGTTTCCTCACTATATTTTCCTTCACTGTGCACCGTGATAAATCATCACCATCATCGTGCTCATGATAAATTTGAAATGTAATTTTTGTAATAAAATAAAATATACTTACTCTTATTTAGTCGACCCTGAAAATGTTTTAGAGATCTCACGAACTAAAAGCCCCAATATTGGATACAAGGCGATGGATAATATTTTTGTCTTTCGTATTAGATATACTTAAAAACTACTTGGCTTAGATTATTTTCGCTATTCTCATACCATACCTAATTTATCACATGACTTATCAGTTAGAAATTTCATTTGTTGTAAGCAAAATAAATAGCATATATATTTTTTAGCTGAACCTCTTAGTACTTTGTAATTCACACTAATTTCAAACTATCCCATTCACTGTGACAAAGTTACGAAGGGGTTATGCTACTACCAAACATGACAATAGACCTAGGTATAGTAATAGTTAGGAGTGACTCGCGAAAATCTTCTTAAATTTTAGTTTAGGTGACAATAGTTGTGGATGAAATAATGGGTTGGGTCCTGAAGGCCTTACTTGCATTTAGCCATGGCGAGCAGAGCACCTTAGTTGTACATATATTTATCCGCGTTGCAAAATGTCTTGGTCTGTAAAAGGTCCTCATTGCTATAAGACATAGCAGACTGAATGACTTGGCTGTAAAACGACTTAATGTCATAATGTTTCAATAGGTCTGGATAACCTTCATTACTTACCAATATAATGCAATCAAGTCAAGACCTTATATAATATTGAGTTATTCTGCCTACTTGTGCATTTCACGTCCTAGACGTTTTTCTAAGAAAGTCTTCTTGAAACTTAGACAATTTTGTAATCATGGCATTAGATAAACAAGTCATTTTGCATACTTGGTCAGTGTGCTACTGAGACGTTTTGAATGCCAAGGCTAAATGCAAGTAAGGCCTTCAGGACCCAACCCGAAATAATCATGAATTTGTCGTTAAGACTCCATCTAAACGCTAATCAATCGATATAAATGGTATCTAACGATGCTAAGACCGCGGCCCTGGCAATCTGGCAATCTTTGGTTATTTTTATTATTATATTATTATGTTTTGTTTTTTATAAATTTTTGACGATCTCAGCATAAATTCTTATATACTGACTTTAATGTATTATATAATGTAATTATTATGTCTGAGTGAATAAATAAACTAAACTAAACTAAACTAATAAATATGCGGTCGCCGTGGGAGCGGTTTTCTAGGAAATTCAGAAGTAGGCTTTATATAATCATTAATTCATTAGCTCAGCCAGAATGAAACAACGTTAGTTACTTTACTAGCCTTTTCCCGTAACTTTGTCTACGTAAAATACGGTTGCTACATCCAGCGGGAATACAATTTTCCGGGTCATAAAAGATCTAGCTGTTGCTCGTGATTCCGTCTGCGAAGAATTTATTTATCGCTGTCTCACGGGAATTATGCAATTTTCCGGGATTAAAAATATCCCATGTTCATCCCAGGGTCTCAAACCAGGTGCTAAATTCAGGAACGGGCCTTCACGGGTTTGGTAGCGGGCAGCGATAATTCAATCGTTTGGGTTGGGTTTGGTTTGAACTGCTATTCAGGAACGCCAAAAATCACTGGTTTGGGCTGAGTTTGGGATCAGCTTTATTTATTTGTTTATTTATTTATTTACAAAGCGAATTAACAAGAAAATAAGGTTCATCCCAAGCTCAACCCATTCATATCCTTTGCCAAACGATTGAATCACCGCTCGCAAACCGTGTTGGGCCGTTCCTGAATTTAGCTCTATGTCTTTACCAATGGAACCTCTAGCTTCATAGTCAGGGCCACAACTACTAGGCTATTGGACGGTCGTAACTTAAAATAACGATCGTTTCAGAACGCAAGCAACTGTACAAACATAAGTATAATCTGTATAATTTAATAATAGGTATAGGTTCTATATCGAAGTACGGTCGGCCAAGAAAGGGGTCTACCAGTTTTGACAAAACTTTCTGTGAGATCTAAATATCGCTAAAGGTTGACTTTTCTGAGTGAAGTCATTAGCCACTGTCATCATATTATTGCAAGGGGATATCGACCTCGTTGTATTATAACGTGCAAATGAACTTCAACCGTAGGGTGGTAGACCATATTTTTGGCCGACATTACTGTATATAACATTTCTTCAAGGCATTTACGATTTCAGCGTTTAATAGGATAAATTCCAAGTACCTACGCATCAATGGTTCAGTTGGAATATAATCTGAGATACGTTACTTTACAATCGTTACATAATACACATTTTGCGTAGCCGCCACAGTTCGTAGTAAACAACAGGGAGCTTGCACTGGCTAATATTTTTATGGCTGCCTCTGATATAAAGATAAAATGCTAATTGCCTGTAAGCTGCCGAATCCTAATTTACGACTTTCCTGTATTATTTGTAATGAAATTTTTAAGTTATCGATAACGCGTATCGATTTAATCGTTTTGTACAGTAACCCACGACTTAGAGAATCTGTTTGTACAGACGGGGAATGAAAAGGTTCATCGTAAAAGTCGATTTTTGCTTGTAGACAAGTTGTTGACATCAAGGAATCACACACAGGATGATATTGACAGAATCTGCATGTATTTAGTTTTAATGATCGTACGCGAATAGTTTGTATCACTTCATTTATCAGAGTATAATGACAGGCTAATCTGATAAAAAGGTTTTAGCTCTATTATTCATAGCCAAGGAACATTGGTTCGACTAAATTTAACCCCTTTGTCAAACAGTTAAGCATAATTTCTATGCAACAGTCTGGTGTGTTACATTGTAGGTTAGAAAGGTATTGTGTGCATTTAAAGTGTAATTAAAGTATTTGAAAACTGAGAAACCTTTTTGCGACGGAGTTCATGATTCAAGACCCTTAATCAAGTGCAAGAGACTTATTGAGTTTGGGCTTTACGTACACTACACTACACCTCGTCCTCGAAAATGAGCAGAATAAGATAAGCGAATTAAAACTTCCAAATAGTAATTTGTGTTTCATTGAGAAGGTGCTGCAAGAAAAATTGTAAGATCTGTGCCTTTATTATCGACCGGAGGTCGGATCCGGGACTTTAAGCTTCATAGTCAGGTTCTCTAACCGTTTGGCTATCCAGTCCTCAAACTAATTCGCTTTACTTAAAGCCGAGTTTAGACCTGCAAGAAAGTTTTTTCTGTGCAAGTTGGATTACATTGTACATCAAGTGCCGCAATGTAATGCAACTTGCACGGTTTTTCTGGCAGGATTGACTCTGCTTTATGGAGCTCTACGATGACGATGACGATGACGATGACGATGACGATGACGATGACGATGACGATGACGATGACGATGACGATGACGATGACGATGACGATGACGATGACGATGATGATGATGATGATGATGATGATGATGATGATGATGATGAAATATTTCTCAAGGCAGATCACCATTACCATCACCATCACCATCTTACCTTACCTTAAATAAGCGTAGTGGCAGAATGTCATAATGAACCAAAACGCAAATATTACTTATAGTTTTTTTTTAAATGGCTAAATGCTATGATGCCAAACCTATAAACATCATGGTGCTGTGTGACATGAAACAATAGACGATCGCATTGCCGGCCTAGGCCTGCAACGGTGTATTTTGAAGCCTGTTTTAAGGAACACAACGTAAACATTACATAGCATGTTTGAGAAAATAAACTTGTATAATGTGAAATCGGTTAAATACTGTAGAGGTAATCGTTAGAGGGTAGAGCCTGCATTTTCATGCACCACACAACTAATAATGATAGGATTCGAAATGTTTCGTGTATTTCCTTCCAGTGTCGGTACTTTTTCGCATCCTGTCATTAATCTGTACACGTTTTTTGTATTTTCATAGGTATTAGTACATTTACGATACCTACTCGCCAGTAAAATGTAATGGTTTTTGAACAAAATTTTGTGCAAGAACCCAATTTTTGGGTAATTAACTTGTCAAAGTATGAAGGAGCGAGAAAGGGAAATGGGAAAACATGTACCTGGTTCGACGTACGCGCGGCTGCGAGATGCTTTTATTTATTTATTTATTTGTAATAAGGATAACAACAGCCGTAGATATACAACATAGTACATAATCTGTTACATCATCAAGGCCAATAACAGCTATCCATTGCTTACTTAAACTATGCTATCATATTTTTCCGGGGATAGGAAGTATGAAGGATTTGAGGGTAGGTGACATGAACAGATAAGTTTACAAACAATACCGAACAAAGTAGTATCGAGTATCAACTGGGGAAAATAAATATACCTATGGCTTTTTAGCCATATAGCAGTGGCGAGGCGTGAATTTTTTTCCAGGTAAAGCCGGACGAAAAAAAGCAAACAAAAATCATACCCCATTTCTTAGTAGTTATACTAGGTTATATTCTTGAAAACTAGTACTTACGTGCAGTAATTCGATCCATAAGACTGCAGTATATTTATCCTTTCACTGATATCAGTATCAAAACAATATGTTACTTATACATGAATTAGACACTGAATTATAATCAGATTTACAACCTGACAGACATAATATGTACGATTAAATTTCACCGATATTGCGTATCAACACTGATCTAATATTGTGTTTTTATTAAAATTATTTCACATAATTTTATTATAATATAAATAAACAAACTACAAAACACTGAGCGATTGACATGACATTACCTAATGTTGTCATTTCAATAAATACCACACCACAAACAAATCGACCGCGCTAGCGGATCACGTCCGGCACGTTCTATGGCTCCGAATCGTACATACAGTGACACATTCCGGCAGCGCGGCACAGCGTATACGATTTGGTGTTGTGCAGCGCGCTGAGCACAGCCCGTGGCGGTTTAATTTTGTCTGTTTATAAATCTTATTATAAAAATAGATAAAATATCGTACTTTCTGTTTTACACTAAAACTCGATATTTTAAAATTAAATTTCGCTCCAGTAATTTTAAATAAGTCTACGAATGGCTGCATGAATGTCAATTCCGTCGGCTATTCCAGTGGGATAAATTAATTAAAAAAAAAGCTTCTGTCAAAGTGAAATTAAGCCTTATGCACAATATAGAAAGTCTTTTTTTAAATGTGATAAGCCGATAGAGACCGGGTTATCTTCAGCCTATTATTCCATGCCTATTCTTACGGTAGACGCTTGTAGTGAATCTATGGTTTTATGAATGAATATTTACATGTGTGAGTGTACAATTCCTGCCGGAATACTGAATTTATGAATGACTGATTGGTCTTGTGGATATTTTGATGCGTTTTGTTACTGCACCATTTTGAAAAATACTTAAAAGTTTATTATGGAAGAGTAAGTCTCTATACAAACAATCGGTTACTAAGAGAAGCGTTTGGTTACTTCAAAATTTTAGGCAACCCGCTGGGAATCGAGTTGTTAGCACCCTTCGCCACTGCCATATAGCCGCCTCTTGGTGTTATCTGAGATTATCTCACGTGCGTGATGTTCTGTTCCTCGTTGCTAGCTAGCTGTTGCTCGCGTCAAAGTCTGCGAATCCTGTATAGCTATCCCGCGGAACTGTAACTTTTTCCGAGATACAAGTACCTTATATGTTAATCCAGGTTATGAATTATCTGTGCGCCAAATTTCATCAGAATCCGTCTAACCGTTTTAGCGGGAAAGAGTAAGAAACATTCATACAAACTTTCGCGTTTACAATATTAGTAGGTATAGGTAGTCAGATTCTTTAATGAACACATCTAAAGTTAATTTCAAAAAATCTGGCAGTCTCTTGGATGCTTATAGCCAATTACACGGACACCTGGTTATCGAGGTTCCTAGGTATGATTATAATCGAAAACCAATAATAAAAGGCTTAATCATATCGCTACTAAGGACCTGAGGCTGTATTGTCTAACGCTTTTGACGCTTGCCTTCGCTTTCACCATCTCTGTCTGTCATCATCTTATACCGTTTGACAGAAAGAAATAGTGATTGCGAAGGCAAGCGTCAGAACCGTTAGACAATAAGCCGGCTGGACAATTCGGTGTTCATGTCATTTGGCCATAGTGTCTACGAGATGGTCAGATTCTATTCAAATGGAGTTTATAGTACAGTCACACACGTCCAATTTGATAGCGGTGTGGTGGTGTTTTGAGCTCAAAATTAATTTCAAAATTAAACCCGCAGATGCAAACTCATTCCATCAGACGTCTAAATGGATCGACGACGTCCGCACGGAGCGTGGCTCGGACGTCATAATCATGCTGGTCGGGAACAAGACGGACTTGTCCGACAAACGGCAGGTGTCCACCGAGGACGGGGACCGCAAAGCTAAGGAGTTGAACGTCATGTTCATCGAAACCAGCGCTAAGGCCGGGTACAACGTGAAACAAGTGAGTCGCATGCTTTATTTTTACAGACACGGTCGGTCCTTTAGAGTCATATCACGCTGGCGATTTGCGAACGTATTAGCACAGAATAAGTAATAGTACTAACGTACAGAAGGATCACTCTCGAACAAAAGTCAACTTTAGGTATAAAAAGTTGCCAACTCTTACTGCTTGCACGCGAAATTGAAACTTATCGTGTGATACGAGCGCTCATATTCCGTTGGGCACCGCTGATCCGAAACCAAGGGCACTGGGTTCCCACTCGCCGATATTTGGAAGGTATATAAATCAAGAAAGATACCAGTGTGTATTAATTCAGTAAACTAGCTTTAAACGCAACAGTATCTTTTATACGGATTATAAGATCGTTTAGAAGTCATCGTTTGTTGCAAAAATCACAGAAAATAATTACGCGCGAAGCGGCTAGCGTGCGCACCGAATGCCGAGCGACAACCTACTGCCATACGCCTGCCCGGGAGGCGCGCCGGCCGAACATACCTAAACTGCGGAGTGAAACCCCCTGGTATTAGAAGCGGATCGGACGCGCAGCGTGTTCGCCGCAAATGCGCAACGTATTCGCCGCGAATGCATAACGTTTTGGTCGCGAGCACGCAGCGAATTCGCGGCGTCTATAGGGCTGGGACGCTTGATATACAAAAACTGAAGTGGGTAAAATAGAAGTTAGATGACGTACGTTGAAGGTCCCAAATGCTCACATTTAAAAAAAAAAACGAGAAAGATGTGGAGGATGTAGTACGTGTCATATAACATGTGGTAATAGTTCCGTTTGTATATTCCAGTTATTCCGGCGAGTTGCCGCCGCGCTGCCCGGCATGGACTCTGCCGAAAGCAAGCCACCCGAAGACAGTATCCTTTTACACCTAACATTATCGGGCACATCAATCGCTGAACCATTATACATGGCATTCCACACTAGCCCGCCGATGGGATGTTGCCACTTGTTACCACCACTTTCGAATAAGTGGTAACGAGTTACACAGTCTGAATTATCTGTATCTTGAAAGCGGTTCTCGTATATTGCTCCGCACTTCAATCCCACCTCGCTGGCTTGTATCAAGATGATTTTTTAGTTATGATCCAAATTTTTATGTGATCTGGTATCGATAAACAAACATTTTGAATTTCGTGTTGTTTTGTGGAATTCGTCAGTTTCTGTTCGAATTACTAAGGACCACCTAAAATTTTAAGTGTTAATAATTCCGAATGACATATAAAAATTAGGATCATGATAAAAAAATCACCCTTCATAGTACAGTCGACTACAAAGAGTGCGATACGTTCATAGCTCAAAAATATGTTTACACGACTTTATGGACTTAACGTTAAAGTGATGCTTACATATTTTTGTAACCTTGGCCGTATCGATCTCTTTGTAGTCGACTGTACCTACCCGTATAAGCGTAAGAGCGGATTCACGTGTGGTTGGTATTACTATTTTATTGTAGTACAGCTTAACTTTTTAAATTCACAGATATTATCCGACAGCTTGTATATACCGTTGGTTTTAAAATGGTGGTAACTTGTAACACCGGTTGGATTTGAAGCCAGTCTGGGTGTCCCACTCCGGAGAGCAGGGCCCTGGTCCCAGGCTTAAATAATCCTAACACAGGAAATATTTTACAAGCAGTAAGACGACAGAACAAACAGCGCACTTGCACAGTCCTAGCAAATTTTTGAAGTACAAGTCATAAAGTACATTTAGATAGGTTAATTTTGTCTCCTATAGAGACACATTCCTATAGAGCAACTTAGCAACGATTGGTCACGACTCGCTTAGTGGCTCGGCGAGACTAGTTTTTATGACTAACCCAGAAGAAAAAGAGTGCGTTCAGTTGCAAGCGAAAAGTAATTTACACTTGTGTATAAATTTATAAGGGAGTGTACTAAACTACGTTATTTTAAGCTCACCCTATTTTGGTTTACCTGCTCAGTCAGTCTGTGCTTGCGCATTATATAAAAGGCTTTGCCAGAGCCTACTTTTTCCAACAATCTATTAATTCAATCGAGTTGCCCTACTGCTTGTAATATGTTGCCTGTGCTATCAAATATTTGACACGCTCGTTTACATGCACAAAGTTAATACACCATTATTTACTTAAATATTATTAACGCGCGTTGCTAGATAACTTATATGTTTTAACACGGCTAGTTAGCGCTAGGCGGAGATTGGCGGAGTGACAAGAACAAAAAATGTGACGTCCATTTTAAAGTGATCGTTTTTCAATGTGAAATTAGCTACAAGTTGGAGTATAGTTACGATTTTGTTTTATATTCAATGAATCCAACGGTTTTTGGACTAATTTTATAATAAAAGCCAGTAAGATGTTTAACCAAATTGAGCTAAAAGTAGAACTTCATTATGAGCTACACATGTATATTGTTGTAAAGAAAATAAAGCATAGAATATGACAGCATAAAGCATGCAAGCAGCCTGCGAAGCACCAGTTAATTCTAGGCATATAGCGATGTTAAATCACGGCGAAATCGATCGCATGGTGTATTTTAATTTGGCGCTCGTTCGAAAGTTTTTAAACTTAGTAAATGCTCTTTGTATTCCAATCCAAAATTAAAATGTGAAAACTGTTAACGGATCGCAATTCGTAGCTAATTTCACGCATACATGTAAACTGTTCATTGAAATAGTGTTGTGCCTGTGTCGGTGATGGTTAACGTCTAACAAGTGTTGTAAGTAAACGTTACTAATATTAATGTTTATGTCGCTTAGTTCATTCTTTCTGCCTGATTTAATGAATACGTCGAAAACTAAATGATTGGAGTGATGTCCTGATGTCACCTATACGTGTGAACCATCGTTAACTTAGCTGGGTACTGACTCAGACAGTCTCAGAGAGGTTAGCTTTCGATACAGATAAAAGCACGAAATTGCACGACACGATGCTTAAAATCATGCTAAAATTGTTTGCAATTCATGTCACAATGTATGGCCACTTACTGGAAAAAAATAACTTTAGTTCTAAGCGCAGTTTAGTTGTGTCAAAATGTATGGAACTGTCAAACTTAAACTAGGTTTAACGAGTTAAGTTTATTATTTTTCAGCCTGTGGTAAAGGCCATATTTACTCCCTTTTTATCAAAAATGCCTAACGAAAAGTTAAGAAAGTTTTCTTCTACTAGAGTGTAGATTTCAGATAGGGAGTTAGGGGCGTGTTTATAACTTGGTATAACATCGGAATGACAAATAGAAGGAATATTCCAGTCATTTAGTTCCCGATGGCCGTATCACTAATCTTATATGCTATAAGATTTTTATATTATATTCAGTTGCTGATTTGAACAGCGGACACCTTAGTTAGAGCCATAATTATGACACTGACGTTTTGTGAACGTATTAGCGGAGCGAACAGATTCGCCGCGAACGCCCAACGTATTTAGACTTAAGTACCTATTTGATACGGGAAAAAAGCCGTGGTGGCCTAGCGGTTTGACCTATGGCCTCTCAAGCAGAACGTCGTGGGTTCAAATCCCGGCTCGCATCTTTGAGTTTTTCGGAGTTTATGTGCGAAATTACATTTGAAATTTATTATGAGATTTACGGTGAAGGAAAACATCGTGGGGACACCTGCTTTGATCTGCAAAGAAATTCGATGGTGTGTGTGAAGTTCCCAACCCGCACCGGGTCCGCGTGGGAACTACGGCCGAAGCCCTCTCATTCTGAGAGGAGGCCTGTGCCCTGCACTGGGACGTATATATGGTGGGATGATGATGATGACGATTTGATGCGTTGGCCGTTCGCAGCGAATCCGTTGCGCCTCTCCGCTTCTAATACGTTTGTAAATCGCCAGTGTCATACGGCTCTTACTGGTGCGAATGTTTTTTATGTAACGAACCAATTTTTATCACGTTAGGTCAAGTGCGAAAATATGTATCGATTCAATCCTCTCTTCATTATACCTTAATGCGGCGACATAAGTGCTATATGCAAGGCTCGGATTTTTCATTGCATGTTAAGATGAAAGAAAACTATGGAGTCGATATTAAACCTAAAATTTAACTCATACTCATACTCATTCATTTAATTAATACCGAAAGTAAATTGTAAATGAAATAAATAATTTAAATTTAATTAGATTAATTTTGAAATAAAAAAAATAATTGCCACACAATAGAAAAAATTAACATTAGGAAAGCTCCTAGTTTGTATGGGAGGTAAATATTCAGCGTTTTTGCGGCGGTTTTTTTTGTCATTACCATTTGAGCAGTAATTATTAAAATCGATGATGCTTAGGGTTAACTTTTTATGAAAACTTAAGACAGTACCGATGCTGAATCTAGTTTGATGAAATTTCGCGCGATTCGTCCTTCGATTGTGGTAATAATCGTCGAATGGTAATGACGTTTAACCGCGCGGTCAAAACGCTCGAATATTCACCCAGGGCATATAAATACAGGAATGGGTGCTTCAAAACCTTGACAAGGTATGGTATTAATGAACTAAAACAATTACTTTGCTCACCCGCGACCTTACAATAGTTACGTTTATGCAAGAAATGTGCGCAAAGTAACGCCTGATTCAATAAATTAAATAAGGTATGGTATATCGTGGCGACTTTTTCCATATTTTTTATAGTAAACGTTCTATATTGGTTGAAATCTTTCTACATCAACGGACGTTAGAATAAGATATTCTAGACTTCCCACATCGTTCTACAAAAGAATGTTTTAATTATATTAAGTGTGTAAGTAAGATTAGCTTTCGATTGACATTTTCGATCTATCAGCCTGATATTACGGTACTAAGAAAATAAGTGAGTATGAGTATGAGTAAAATTTTAGTTTTAATATTGACTCCATAGTTTTCTTTGATCTTACCATGCGATGAAAAATCCGAGCCTTGCTATAGGATATATTTATAAGTTGTATGCACCCTTATTTTTACACTTGGCTGTACCTTCACCAACCGACTTGACATTGACAGAAAATATTTTGTAATAAATCCGTTTGTCAATAGCAATTTGCACTAGACTGCTTTTTTTAAAGTTGTGTTTTATTTGCTCGATAAATTATTTGTGTACTAATATTGTTTTCATTTTACGCTAGAGCTATGCTTTTCATGCCTACTTACTTCAAAATATTTTAAGATCCCGATAATATTGATTAATTCGCTTTTAATTTTCTGCAAATTTTGTCATAAAGTTAAGAGTATATTTCATAATTCTGTACTATTCTTGTTTAGTTACAGCTTTATTTTATGATATTGAAATGACAACTAATGTTCATTATTTGTGTCGTTCTATCATCTTTGGCATTCCGAGGAGCCAACTTTGCGAACTATTTTCTTATGTCGCCTGAAATTTCAGTATCAAGGAGAAAGCTTTAAGTAATCTGTCAATACAAAGCCTCACTGCTAGTAAATTTTTCAGACGTTGACATAGTAATTCGTGCATATTAAGTACAAAAAAATCACATTATGAGTATAGTATTAATTTCAATCGTGCTTTTATCTTTTTGAATTCAGCAGATGTGTCGCTGCTAAACTACTAGTTTATGTATTTTTATTAGTACAGGATACGAAGAAGCCGACCTTCACTCATTTGTTTACCGGAAAACAAACAATAAATGAAATCAATTTTATAGAAGATAATGTGTATGCCGCCATGGTTTTTTAGGCTTGTAATTAAAAAAGTAAACAATAGTAGTCGCCATCATAAATATCGGAGCTGTTTGGGTGCTCATAAATATCTGAACGCGATCCTATTTCGAATCGCGTACGTCCGTGTTCAGATATTTTTGAGCTCTTAGCCAGCTCCGATGTTTATGAAGGCGACTGTACTTTACTGACTTATTAGTCAGTCGAATTATATTCCAATTCAAAGTATAATATGAAACAGTTAGGTTGCTACTTTTTCTTGTTCTGTAAAGTGTTTTTTTTTTTTAATATTTTCTTGACCACATACACGATGATTTTTAATCGGTGATCTGGAACCAATTTTTCGAGATCATTATTCCTTGGCAAACACGTTTAAGCCGCATTACTTGAAACAAAACGTCTATTTCTTTAATAACGATTATTTATTTGTAAAATCACTTTTTAATTTAAAACCTTCTCACCCTACACATGATTTAGTCTATGAGCGTAAAACCTCTTCGAGAAGTCAATTTCTTAAACAAACTTTGACGAAATTACAAATGTAGGGTGACCATGCATTCGGCGTATGGAGGAAGTTTTAACGATAATTTCTTTAGGCAACACGTTTGCCATGTATTTAGAAACACTATTATTTGATTTCATCAAGTCTTCAGATAGGTGAAGGTCGGTTCGAGGTGGGAACATAGACTATACACCGTGAAATTTTAGTGGTTGTTTTCCCGAAACGAGTTGATTTAGTATCGATTGTACAGTCGATTTATTATTACTATTTTGACTAGAGTCAAAAATCCAATTGTGAAAAACGAAAGTCGAAAATGACCGCAAACCAATAGTAACGCTTCGTTGGTACAAGTAGCGTACGATCGTACGATAGGTTAGGTACCAACGAAGCGTTACTATTGGTTTGCGGTCATTTTCAACTTTCGTTTTTCACAATTGGATTTTTGACTCTAGTCAAAATAGTAATTATAAATCGATTGTACAATCGATAGTAAATCACCTCGTTTCGGGAAAACAACCACTAAAATTTCACGGTGTATAAAACTCCTTCCACATATCTCATTGAGATACATAGAAACTAGCGTCGCGGCGACACGTTACTTGCTGCAGCCGGTTACGGGAATACACCTTTAGTTTCAGAGGCATTGTACTGGCGCACGCTACTGTAATGTTTTGAGTTCCATATTTTCCTTAATCTGATGTGATGCAGTGCAAGAGGTGATTCTGCGGCAGGCGCCAGGGGACCACAAGGAGCCCGACGGCGGCTGCGCCTGCTAGTGCCGTCGCTTGGCCGCCGCCGCCGCCCACTAAGACCCAACGAGGCCCAAACTAGAGACACCCGGAAATCGAAGCATCCATAACCTTTTGAACGCCAGTGTTGGTTACATACGACAATACGGTAATACAAAAATTAACCTACCCGCATAAGAATCAATTTTGTTCGTAACAAAAACGATGTGTGGCGTTCAAAAGGTGATAAAATAACTTGTAACTTTCGCAAGGTAACTGAAAAAAACGTGACAAAGTTGAAGGCATGCACGCTAGTTGATTTAAAAATAGTAACTAAGTAAGTAAGTATGGCAACAGTCACACCTACCGTGATGCTAAACTAAATGGCTCTTGAATCGCTCTAAATGGCTGTGTCTATCTCTAACATACATAGAGAAACTAAGAAGTAAGCGACAAAATGGCGGGAGTAAAAGCAGCCCAGTACAAAAAGTTAATCTATTCGCTGCCGCTGCTTATACTCAAAAACTGTTATAGCAAAATGTATGTTTTATCTGTGTCTGTTTAAGGCAAATGTCAAAATGATAGACAAAGATAAACAGATGTTAGGTTAACTTGAACTTAGTATTCGTCTTTACGGGACATAAAAAATTTATGGTAGTGGGTGCGTTAGCTATTTGTTGGGTTACTCGGACATGTTCAACTATTTAAATTGACGCATAGAACAATAAATTGCGATAGTTACCAGTCTTGTAGGAATTATGACGAACTCGTAAAAGACGATCGTCATTATTTTCGAACTTAAAAAAAGAAAAACGATCTTTCCTGCCAGTCTCAGAAAAATTGGGAGCACGGTTTGGACCGAGAGCCGTGAAATTCGCTAGGTCTGTTCGGGTCGGCAAGGCGCGAGCCCTGTCCGGATTGTGCTTTTGTGTGTCTTCACAGTGATACTAGGTTTTAAAAAGTAAATTCAGTAGTTCCGAAGCTGATAGCTGTCTACACTTATGTGAGCCTAATTTGTTTGCTGTTCGATGGATACGTTCGAATACACAAAAGCACGGTTGTTTGCTTAACTATGCGAATGAAGTAATACTTCTGTATTTACCCTTTCGGCGCGGCCGTATACTTTGTATGAAATGGAACGAACAGATTTTGTGAATCCTACGTGTTTATATCTAAAATGGTGATAGCTAGTACGTGATGTTTTAGCGCTACTATCCAACGTCGAATATTTCTGAACGTTTTTAAATATTAATTAAATTCTATTTCGCCTGTTTTTGAAGGTGAGATAGAACTGTCAATCTGTTTGTTCGAAATCGTATTTTTGAGTAGGTACGCATTCTTGATCTCATACAGCAATCGGGTTCTAAGATAGTGGCGCTGAAACCTCAGGAAATTTTATAAATGGGAACAGGTTGATATTTATCTAGACGATTTTTTTGTATACTAACCGCAGACACACTATCGAGATAGACAATGCAAGCGAAAGAACTTTGCATGCCGAAAATTCGGGAAAGACTGATGTTTTCGTATTCCCCTATAGATTTAAATCGCTTTTGAAACACCTGAAAAACGCTCGCGAAGCACGAAGAATTTCGTGCAATGAACCGTCACTATGTGTCTGTCGCTCGCATGAATTTGTACTAATTCGATGGATGGCAAATATTTACGCGTGAGCGACAAAGACAAGCAGTGAAGGTCATTGTGCGATATTCCTCGTGTTTCGCGGCCGTACTTTAGTGAAAATATGGCGGCCTAGACTGATGATGCTCTCATGAACCTAAGAACTTTACGAAATGGGTTCTCAAGTCTGCTATATTCGCTACGTTTATATCGATAGGTAGTCTAATATGTTCTTATTTTACTTCGTTCAGATAATTAAATGTTTAATCTGTTCCCACAGTGACCTAGGATTACTTAATTGTCATTGTAAAGTACAGTGTACCTTTAAAACCAAGCTGCTTAAATCAATTGTGATAATTATATCAGTCTTGCAACACTAATATATTTTCGTTACACATAAATATGAGACCGGAGAGTGAAACATGCGCGTGTTCTTATAATTATAAGAATCACATTATATGTTCATAAGTATATCTTCTAAATTCACGACAGTATCCGATACTTATCTAAATCGCTTTCTAACCAACCATCAAAACATGCTACGTCTTTCTTTTGGCGTTTGCTGCAGGCTGCCAAAATGGCAACTTCTTTATATACTTACCACAAACGCGAATTATGACAGCAGTTCTGGGTGAAAGTCACGATGCAATGATGCGTTCAAAAAACAAGTTTAATTTAATGTAATAAGAGGTAAAGTTTGGTTTTAAAGGTGCCATGATTATCTGTCGGTGTAGGTAGACCCCGGTGTGAGTGAGAGGCGAGATGTTAGAGCTGCTCTGTGTTGTATATAGCACGCGACCGCGGGACCGCCAGTAATACCCTCTTATTAACCTCTATTGTAACTTTTTTCAAACGCGTATGTGCATAGCACGTAATAGGCGATACGGTTACCGTCGATTTAATTTGTACAAGCATATGTATGAACAGAACAAGAAATTAATCAAAGTTGTGTTGTGTAAAATGATTCGCGTCTGGTTTGGTTTCTCAAGAGTGTTTGTTATCAAACGAAATGGAAGTTGGTATAGATCAACAGGCGAAAACATTGCATTCTTGGTACATACAATGACCATTGAAGCGTAACATTTAGGTTACTTAAATAAAAACATATTTTTGAAATTAAACTAGAAGCTTTATTATTAAAAAATGAGTGCCGTTGTCCCGCGGTCTTTGTAATTAGTATTATTTATTTAATTAGTGCTTAAGAATAAAATCTTATGATTCTAATAAATTATATCTAAAGTTTTTTTTTAATTAGTGAGATTATCACCGCTCTTGGGCTTATATTAATGTTTTATAACGACTTTTTAATAATTATAACACATTATGAACTGTCATTCCAATAAGCTTTGATCGTCCAACAATAATGTGTAATCGTTAATATTTGAGAGCAATACCTATTATTATGTTTAGTAGTAGTTTTGACAATGTTTATATATCAGATATTAATAAGTTTTTTTTTGTAATATAATTTACCCGAAATGAATCCTTTATTTTTGAAAATATTCTTTGCATAATGAATTCGGTGTAAGTATGTTTTGTGTTCTCAGAAAACGCAATTTTCCTCAAGATTTAAATCTTGTTTTGTTAGTGTATAACTTTTATTTTTTGACAGTCGATAGCGTCGTTTTAAAAAAAGTGATTTTTCTGCACTTAGTTATCATTTTATGTCGAAACAATTTGTTGTTATTCCTGCATGAACTAAACATGAACAGTAACAATTTAAACTCTGAATAATCATAATACATTATATATATATATATATATATATATATATATAGTTCCCTTTTCAGGCATAAGAGAAGAGTATATTGTATTTGTCTATCGTTGCGTTTTCTGGCAAATTATAATTTTACACAAACGCTATAGAGTTAGGTACAATAAAATCCAGCTTAACTTTGTGGTACATTAAAAGTTCATGTAGCGGTCTCTATTGCGAATGTGGTGTCGATGTACATACCCGTAATTCACGCTGATTATACATATTTTTAATAAAACATTAAACCCTAAGCAATTCTTTTATTACACCTGAATTACTTTAAAGATCCTATTCGTTGTCATCCACGATGGAAAGTTGGGCGGTATATGCGTTTGGAGTAAGAGGTTGTGTGTTTGTATGTTGTATGTTTTAACAGTTCAGTCGTATAGATAATTTTGCTGTGACAGCTGCTAACTTATAAAATAGTCTTAGATAAAAGGAAGACCGTGAAATTTTACATCCGAATTTCGGCATAGCCCCAGTTTCGGTTCCGGTCCTACTTAACTAAACCGTAACTCCAATTTTACGCAGAAACCGAATACTAGTTCAGTGCAAATGGAGGGCTGCGGACAACTGGGGATAGCCCACAGAAGTCTTTAAGGTCTAATTTAACACGTTCAGTGCCAGTGAGACGTCTGTGGTCAAAAAATTCTTACTACTATACAAGTAACACGCATGCGTGTCAACAGAATTCGCACTCCTATTTCAGTGATACTCTGACTACGATCGTTTCGACCGGCATTGTGAAAGGGCTTAGCGGAACGTTGCAGGAGCCGGTGTTATGGTGGGTATGTATTACAATACCGAACTACGAAAGACCGAATGTATTAAAACATCGAATGGGTCAAAAGACCGACACGATTTTTTTCTGAAACCGTAAACTTCTCAGAATTTATTAAAACGGCATCATACAGAACCCATTAGGTTAGGTTAGGTTAGTTTTATAACAATCTTAAAAAGTTAACGGTTTCAGAAAAAAATCGTGTCGGTCTTTTGACCCATTCGATGTTTTAATACATTCGGTCTTTCGTACTTCGGTATTGTAATACATCCCCGTTATGGTGGCAATATAAGTACCGCTGTACCGCTGCCCTGTAGATAAACCACATAAGTGGTGGATCGCCCGCGGGGCAAAAGAACTTGGAGTGGTGGTGTTTCGCGGTTTCTTGAGCTGAAGTGACGTTCCTCAGTGAGCTTGCGGAGCCCGCACTGCGCAGTGTGTGTCGATGCCTGCTTCCACTCACCTCTTGCCTCGCAGACGATCCGCCAGTTGTGTGGTTTATCTACCTATACCTAGTTAATCTTATATCGTCAGCGTGACAAGTGTTCGCAAATAACAAAATGAATATTGCTTGATGTTGTAACTAAACTTAACTCTAGAACAGCCGTGGACTTGCAAACTCAGTCGCCGATGGGCTCTGAGCAAGAAGGCAACGAGAGCGGCTGCGTCTGCTGAACACCCCGCCTCGATCCCCGCACCCCGCACGCTTCCTCCGGAGCAGCCAAGTATCCCATTACTTTTTTATAGCTAGCTAGTATGGAATGCCGGGATTGTACGTTTAAATGGGACTTTAAAACTAGTGTTGCCGATCAATAGACGGATGTCTATAGTCTATCGATAACTGTTTGATTGTAAACATATTGATAGTTATATCGATACTGTCGGTAGCTCGGAACGAGACAATAGTATTGACAGAGTGCAATACTATCAAAGTTTAAAATTTCTGAAAACAATAACATTGATATTGACATTATTAACATAAATTCTTACGATCTACTTGCAACACAATACGTGAGCAATAAACTTAGGCTTTGACTCTTGACTTTGGTAGTAGGTAGTTGAAATTAAATGTTTATTGTAACACCAGGAGTTGTGAAAAGTAAGCTACTATCGGTAGTCTAAAACAATAGATAATAACGATACTGTCGATATTATTGTTTCTAGAACTGCGACAGTAAGTATTGTACACCGTCAGTAGTATTGCCATGACTTGCACTATCGATAGTATGGTATTTTTTTAATGAAAACTATCGATTGTGAAACTATCGATAATGTGGTAACACTACTTTAAACTGCCGCACATTGGGTCACTTGTGGCAGTGAGAAAATGCACCAATAATCTCGCCCGCAACTTGTGACGGCCACCAGTGGCCTAATGTATGTCACTCCTAACCTAAGCCCACAGTCACCATCGAAATGGACCTAATAAGTTGTATGGGAATGAAGTACAAAGAGTGTAACTTTTTAATTTCAGTGACGTAAGTACGAGGCTATGACTTAGAAATCCACCTCACACGGCAAGTCAATTTAGGCGATTCAAAATGTTAATTTGAATAGTCAGATGAACTATGTATGAACTATCACTCTGACTCGCGCGTGAAAATGTCGCTCTGGGACGTCTTGGCTCATGCTGTAAGTTCACTTGCTTTGTCTATATCGACAGGCGTGTCTATGACAAGCCCTCATATCTTTGCTGAATATTTAGTTTTATGTGCAAACTCCACTGGAAATAGACGTCCCAAAGGCCCCAAAGTATGTAAGTTACTAATAAAGTACATAATGTCTCGCTAAGACAGGCAAGCTGTCTGTAGGTATGTGTACGTGATTGCAGAATCACAAATTAAGCATTTTTCGCTCATTTATTATTATAACGCTGGAAGTTTCGCTAATAAAGAAAAATAATATATTTTTTAAAAGCTTATCTTTTATTTTACTTTAATCCTTGCAAAACATTGTTTTATGAGTATACTTATTATTTTTTCTGGCACGAACAACATGTGGATAGATAATAAATAATAATAACATCAATTCGGTTTGGTATTATTGTTCTATATTTTCAAACGTGTCACATTGATATAATGCCACTTATAATATATCGATAAACTAAGTATTAAAAGGGTATTAGTTCGTGCCAGGAAAATCTCTAGGTAGGTATATTTATGAGTATGATATCGCACAAGTCGCGCACAAGTCGAAAAATAGCTATGTGATGATGTTATTTTGTATAAACTTAGGTACTTTAATCATCTTTAAACAATAAAAAGAGTATAAAACCAAAGATCTTATTTATTACAAAACATCATATATCCGTTTTTTTTACTTTAGCGGTAGGTATTGTTTTATAAGTAACTGTACCTAAGTACATATGTTAATTTTAGAGCGAAACTTTCGAACTAGACCGTTGGACTGCAATAAACAGTTTCTTTGTGTTTTGTGTTAAAAACGCATAACTGTTGTAGGTACCTCTACCAATAGTGATCGGACCTGTATGACAGCTTAAAATGTGGTCACTCAGTAGGTAATATTTCGTCAGGATCACTCGAAAGTCAAGCCTCTAGTTTTACAATTGCATTATGTGCAGATGAAAAGTACTTATTATTTTTTAACAACTAAAATTACTACCTTTTTAGACCAAAATTGTTACTCGAACCCCATCGACACGGAATCGGCTTCAAAGAGGCTGGTTGAACAGATCCGAGCTGATGGACGTCTTTTTCACTGGCGTGGACATATAGTAGATTGTACAGCGAGTGCATTTAGCGCGCCTTTTTACCCGAGACGTTTATATCCACCCAAGCCGCAGGCGAGGGTTTATGCTTAATTCAAGGGTTGCTTTTTACTCTCTGATTTCCACTTCGATTACGAGGAAATTAAACAGCAACTTTGCCAATATTCACTGAGTAGTTGGGAATAAAAAACATGGATTATAAACTATAATTGTCTCGCCTGTTAGCGCTTGATTGCCTTCATCTTAGAAGGAGATTTATAGATTTAACTTTATGCACTACAGCATAAAAAGTCATAGTCAGTCAGTCAAGCTTACAATTTTATGAGTATGAGAAGGGAAAAAGCTTTTTTAGTCAGCTGACGTCGATTCCGCGTCGGTAGATGTGGGGAGAGTCCTTACAAGCCTACAACCAGCAATAAATTGTAATAGGTATTTTTAAATAATCTTACTTAGTTGATTTTATAACTTTAAGATCAACATAAAATTTATTTCTTACTGTCATTTTTATAGGGTAGGGCTCTGAAGCGTTTCTATCACCATGTCCCGTGTGTAACGAAAATCTATAAATAATGTCAATGAACTAAAACCAATTGCAATTCTGCGACCACGCGCCACACAACGTGAGGTGGTGGTCATTGGAATTTTTAGTTGATGGATATATTATTAGTCGATTTTCGTAACACACAGGATACGGCGGTTGAAACGCTTCAGAACCCCGCCCAGTACACTTGGTGACAGCAAAAATTTTTTATTGGGATATACACCGTGAAATTTTAGTGGTTGTTTTCCCGAAACGAGGTGATTTAGTTTCGATTGTACAATCGATTTATAATTACTATTTTAACTAGAGTCAAAAATCCAATTGTGAAAAACGAAAGTCGAAAATGACCGCGAACCAATAGTAACGCTTCGTTGGTACAAGTAGCGTACGATCGTACGATAGGTTAGGTACCAACGAAGTGTTACTATTGGTTTGCGGTCATTTTCGACATTCGTTTTTCACAATTGGATTTTTGACTCTAGTCAAAATAGTAATTATAAATCGATTGTACAATCGATACTAAATCACCTCGTTTCGGGAAAACAACCACTAAAATTTCACGGTGTATATTTGCACTATTCACAACGTTTTGAAGATTTGGCATGGTATTTGTAACCGTCGCCACTTGTCAGCCTTCGATGATTTGGTGGCAGCCATCAACGCGCAATTTACGGCGGCAAACGTCGGCGCTCTTCGTAGTTGTAAATAAAATAGATTCCGAGGATTTCGATAGATTTCACGTTTCATGCACACCGGACTATTTGCAGTTTATTAACAAAATGGCGCAAGGGTCACGTTACAATTGTAAGCGTCGCTAGTGGTTGACAGCTGCTGCCTACCCGTCGGGGTGAGGTTCTGAAGCGTTTCAATCGCCGCGTCACGTGTGTTACGAAAATCTAAGGAAAATCTATGGTCCATGAACTAAAACTACTCGTAACTGCAATTTTGCGACCACGCACCACACCACGCGTGATTTTAAGTTGACGGACGTATATAGTCTATTTTCGTAACACACGGGATACGGCGGTTGAAACGCTTCAAAGCCCCACCTGGCTGTATTTGGTTGTTTGTGGACGTATCACGTTAAAGATGGCTCGTTGTGATGGTGTGGTGGACAGGAAATGTTAGGCGAAATTGTCACCGAGATTATTGTACTTTATGTAGTCTCGAAGGTCGTAATAAGTATATTTTAATTACTATATTGTCTACCGGGAATTTTCTTATGACAACAGCTGCGATGTTCTTATTTATAAGCTCAAATATAACATGGGATAGATATAGAAAATGCTCTTTTTATCAGTTTGATGATGACTGCAGTGGAAGCGACCGGTTCTTTGGCGTTTGCAACTACCGTCATGTGATACCGCTCTACGATATTGTCTTAGGGATACTAAACTAATTCATTTTTGTATTTTAGTAAATATAACTCTTATTATAATAGTATTTCATAATTTAACAGTGGTTAAACATGTCGAAGTGTAATAGCAATTTTATAGTAGCCTTAGATATATTGATAGCAATGGAAAGTAACAAATCGTGGAGCACTAGTTTTTCTATTTTCAACTAAGAAGCTTCACGCCCTTTGCTGTAATGTGAATACCCGACTAAGCAATTCTTCATGCGCTGAAATGTTAACATTTTATCCGTGGGGCTTTTATGCTAATATCAAATAAGATTGTAGCATCAAAGGTGTTCCTGAAGTCCAAAAACACGACATGGAACATACGCAGAGTTTCAGTATAAGTACGAGTAAGTCACTTCTGTTGCATGCATGTTGGGTTTAAGGCCGGCATAGATCAGATGCGTGTGCATGTCACGCACCAGTTGAAATGAATGAAACTCTAAGAAAGATGGCACACCATGTGCATGTGTCTAATGCATCATCTTTCTTAGTTACATTTATTGCAACTGGTGCGTGTGCATGACGTGACACGCACACGCATCTGGTCTGCGCCGGCCTTTAAGGCTCTGTTTGGACGTATTTGATTATAATGAAGCATTTGTTTATTACTAGTTGTTTACTGTACCTAAAATTTTTAAAGTTTACGAGAACCGGATAGCAGTCAGCGTTTCGAAATATTCTTGCAAATGTGTTGTGAACTTACAGTTAGCTAATTTGTTTCCTGCGCCACCATAGAATATTATCCTGATAAATAACTTTAAAAGTTAATAACTTTATAAGTATATCTGTAATAATGGTTATCGAACGACGTATAATGTCACATTGACTAGGTTCTGTGGTGGCCTAGGACCCAAATTGGTTTACAGTAAAGTGTAAAAATAGAATGTAAAGTCTGGGTACTTTGGCCCAATGGACGGTAACATTAGGGTATATGAAAACCACATATAGAAGGGTATAATAAAAAACCTAAAAACGTGGGTGATTAGCTAAAACCAGCCTATATGGCAATGTGCTATAAGTTCAATGTAATAGTAAAATCTGGACTGAGTTAGTCCCAATGGCCAAAGTTACTCTTCAGAGGCAAAGTGCAACACTTCAAAAATGTGTCAGGTACTTAATTTAAATAGTTACTTAACCGCTCTTTTAGTCGGACGTAATACATAATAACGTCTTGGTACATATCTTTGAGTGGTTCGAATCAATGTATCGAAATATATTTTAACACTTGACTGTGACCTGTTTATGTATTTATGAATACAATGTGAGAAAATGTGAACACTAAAGGTATTTTAAACAAGGAAAACTGATCGCTATCGAAGGTGGTGAGTGAGAATTGAAATTGTCAATACTTAATTACAATTTTATCTTCTAGTATGTGTAACATGTATGTTATTTAAACACTGCTTATATTCGAGGTGCAGACGACAGCAATAGCCTAATGTTATCGAGATTCAGTGTCACGCTTACGCGCAATACTTCTATAGCAGTGTTTCCTAACCGTTTTTGGAATTTACCCCTGAAAAGGTGAGTAAGTTGTAATTCGGCTCTTAAGGCCGGAGCAGACCAGATGCGTGTGCGTGACGCGACATGCACACGCATCTGGTCTACGCCGGCCTTTATAAATAAGAGCAGGTCGCGTAACTTCCATTGTGTTGTACCTACTAGCCTCGGGTCTAGAGAAGAGGGAAGAGTGGGGCAAACCGGGGCATCCGCCAAAACCAAATATAATATGATTGAAAAAAAAAACTTGCTCCACAAAGCGCCTACCTAGTATACGGAAGCCTGAAGGGGCGCCACTATAAAGTTTCTGCCCTGGTTCCAAAATGCTGGAGAGGCACGACGCGCCACTATCAAGTTTTTGCCCCAGTTCGGAAAAATCTTAGATCCGGGGCTGCTACCAACTGCCTCTTGCTATTTTATTCGTTACACATGAACTACAGTAACCTACAGTAAACCTTTTGGAGTACCCCAGGTTCGGAAACAATGCTCTAGAGGTACATTCGTCTGATAGTGAGATGAAACTTGTGTAAGCTATAGGTGGACCATATTGCTAGTGGGTACGCATCATGTCGAATAACGGCTCGCAGTGGCGTAACTATAGGGCGGCATGGCTGGGAAAATGCCACGGGCCCCGACCCTAAAGGGCCCCGGGCCAAGCGGCCGCGAGCTCAGAAATAACATTAAAATTAAATTACAAGGTGACGATTTTACTAAGGGTCCCATCTAAAGTATTTGCCATGGGCCTCAGTATAGTTACGCCATTGACGGCTCGAGTTTTTCGAGTCTCTTTTCACCAGGTATGTATTGTGCTTTGCAGCAATGCTGCGAGGATGTTAAAGGTACGCTACGAAACTATGTGAAGGTTTCCACTAATGCTAATTATGTAGCCGCTCGAGTAAGATACAGAGCACGCATCTTTTCATATAAAAAACATAGCTTTGTTGAACCCGTTGCCACCAGAGCCGCTTGTGGACCAATGAAGATGATTGGTGGATATCAAACGCATCCATACCAACGTAGCATAGCACATCATGGAATGGAAAGAAAGGCATCCTTAATTTCACCATGTTTCATAGAGTAACCGACGATGGGGCTAGCGCTTTAAGGGTTGCTGCAACGTGGTTGCTTTCCAATGACAATCTTGTGCAGTGACTGGATTCTGTTCAAAGTCAGTGCGACATTTAGTTTGTTCTCTCTCTAGTATTTTCCGGGTGGACGTACTTAGTACTTAGGTATCGAACTTCATTGTATCGAGCCCCTGCTTATGTCCTTTATACTCGTCACTCGGGCCAAACATCTTACTTTTAATGCTCTTTATTGTTGTTCGATAAAACATACCGCTGTGACTGAATAAATGTAGACGGCGGAAGTGACAGCGCACGCAGAAGTGATATCGTTGGCTGTAAACCTTACGGCTAAGGCTTTTTGTTTATCCACTCACGTGCTATCATGGCAGCCATTCTGTCGTATGGAGGCTGTAAAAACGCTAATGGTTAGTTGATCACGTTTGTTACTGATGCTTTCGCCGTAAACGGTGGCTGTAATTTTTAATGTTAATCGCATTTGCTCTTAATTATACCTAGTCTGAACTGGATATTAGAGTGTACTTTTGAACTTAAGAAACAGTTTCGAATCGAAGTGATGGGTATTAGAAATGAGGGAGAAACATGAAGCGCATGATCAATAATAATATTTGTATTTTGTTACGATGCTTGTAAAAACACCGAATACAATCGATTGTATTATTATTTGGATTTTTTTATTTATGTAGAGAATATTTTTTGCTCTCGAAATAACGAATTTATTGTATAGACGAGCCCGCCATCTGTGTTCAGTGAACTGGTACTGCCAAGGCAACTAATTAGAATTGTCTTTTATTGGATACATAGCAGGATGTGCAAGTCGCAAAAAGTGCATATCGCAATAAGTACACATAGCAATAAGTGCAGATCGCAGTAAGTGCAGACCGCAATAAGTGCAGATCGCAATAAGTGCAGCGCAATGGTTTTTTACTGAAGCTTATTTTCACAATCGCGTTATTTCCCAATTTAAATTGACACAGAAACAGTGTCGACGGAGCTCCGCTCGCGCGGAGCTCCTTCTTCTGTGTGTATTTAGCCTAAAATGTGCCTTTAAAACGTGCAGGTCTCATAATGAGCAGATCGCAAAATGTGCAGATCTCATATTGAGCAGATCGCAAAATTGCAGATTTCATATTGAGCTGATCGTAAAATGTGCAAGTAGAAAAAAAAATGTGTGTGTTGTTCCGATCTGCTCATTATGAGATCTGCACATTTTACGTTTTGCTCATTTTACGTAGCCTGCACATTTAGCGACTTGCACATCCTGCTATGTATCGCTTTTATTTATACTCAGTCAATTTAAGTGATCCATAAATTATCAATCTTGAGGGACGTTATGAACGCGAACGTGAGGTGAGGGTGCTATTTGACACTGCCCGATTGAAATTGAAGCAGTGACATAATATAGACCGTGTCCAACAGTGCCGTCACTAAATAACTCAGGACCCCGGTTTAAAAATAAACTGGACTCCCAAATTTTTGCCAAACGGATTAGCTCGTTGAAATGGCAATGGAAGGGCAG
This sequence comes from Archips crataeganus, assembly GCA_947859365.1. Taxonomy (NCBI): domain Eukaryota; kingdom Metazoa; phylum Arthropoda; class Insecta; order Lepidoptera; family Tortricidae; genus Archips; species Archips crataeganus. Next base: position 4,588,701 of record OX402048.1, on the reverse strand, counting down.
GGCATATAGCACACAGAACAGACGGACGTTGAGGCCGAAAAGTTCTCGAAATGAAGACCACGGACTGGCAAGCGCAGCGTGGGACGTCCACCAACGAGATGAACGGACGATCTGGTAAAGGCCCCAGGTCCACGGTGGATGCAAGCCGCTTCCAACCGTAATGATTGGGTATTAATGAGAGAGGCCTATCTCCAGCAGTGAACGGTTTTCTCTTTCTTGCCCTTATTAGCGCTAAAGGTTCTTTTTTAATTCATAATTCGCAAGTTAAGGTTCGAGAGAGCCCCGATACACGGCACCATTTAGTCCTCCTATAGCTACTAATCCTGGCAACCTGAGTGGTTAAATGTGGGCTCAGATGGTGCGGTCGACTGTACGGCGCGGCGTTCGCTATACAATCAATATTTATAGCTACTATGGTCACTTTAGGAGGATACGATGTCAACTAAGTATAGGCAAATTTACTATCGAAATAGAGTTATCATGACAATTTATTTCTAAAATTACGTTGACTGAAAATCGTTTAAGTTTGAAACGAAGAAGAACAGATCGAACTGATAACCTACTAAGTTCTAGCCACGCACAATTATCGGTCGGAATGTTCGTAGGCCTTTGCAACCTGGGGGGCTATTGCGTGCCTAATGTACATACTACGTCGTCGCTTCCTCCTGTCCTCGTCACTTCCTCCACGATGTGGATTTAGCATTAAAGAGAATATGAATGTTGAACGAGATTTAATATTCTTTAAGTACACGCATGTATAAATCTATTTACATGACATTTTATAAAAGGTAGCTGACCAGGCGGGAGCCGGGGCGCGTTGTTAGGCTGTTCCACCAGAGATGTAAGTACGAGGCAGCTGAGCGGTGCGACGATTAGTAGCGAGGATGTGGAACGTTGTGACTATTTCCACCAGATGTGCAAGTAGCTGAGCGGTGCGAGGAAGCGTAGCTAAGTCGTGTCGAGGGCTCTTTTCAAATAAGCGAGGGGGGGCGGTGAGGCGAGAGTAGAGCGCGCGCCACTGAAAACTTTGCAGCACCATCCTTCGCCTCGCTACACATTCCTTGCACAAATCCTCCTCTTGTTTTATATATACAAAAACCTTGCTCCGCGGAGCTGTTCCCACTAGAGCTGCGCTGAGCGAGGATAGGTAAATGAAGCGTTTATATTGGTTTATGACAAACACATTCCTCGCAACGTATCCTCGCGTACCTCTGTTAGAAATATTAGCCTCAGGCGCGTGACAGGAAAGGTGGCTAACCGTCATTTTCCGTTGGCTGCGGGCCAGTGTGGTTATCATCATAATCATTTATGCCGAAAGACGTCCACTGCTGAACATAGGCCTCCCCAAGATCGGTCCTGCGCTGCGCCATCCGCATCCAACGCGTGGTAATAGGTACAAAGACTCGCGGCAGACGGTGCTATAAATCACTTTTGTACTATACCTTGACAAGCTCGTGCGCGGCGCTCGGCGGAACCCTGTCGCAGGGAGCCTCTGCTGTCCTTAACGAGATTGTTTTTAATAAGTGCGGCAAATGCTGACTGCGACAGGGTTCCGCGGAGAGCCGCGCACGAGCTTGTCGGACTATAGATGCGCTCGCTCAAGTTTACTGAACTGTCGATTAAATGCAATATGCGTGAGTCATCGCTGCACTAATGTGTATAAATCACCATATTAAAGGATATTTATAACTAATGGCTACATGCATATAATTAACAATTATGTTTATCACATTTCAAACACCCCACAAAAAAGTTGAATGTTAATGATAAACGTACGTAGCCAAACAATGCCCATCTTTGTGACGTCACTATAAACAGGGCAAGTGCGAGAGAGAACGATGTGCGCTGTCTCGTGTACGTTTTATTGCACCGTCTGCCGCGAGTCTTTGTGAATACTACTCAACTCAACTCAAAACTGCTGATGCAGTGAATAACGCTAGGGAAGCAGCCACAGAACGTTATTGGTATAGGAATAGTGGCATGGTAAATATTGACTGTGTAGTATAGCGTAGTACCTACGTCTACCGAAGCGAGGCTCGGGGGCTGGGTGACGCCGCGCTTGACCCTCAGACTGACGCACGTGTCGATTTTATGAGATGTTACTTGACGATATGCTTCATAATAAATCATGTGTGCTGCTGTATACTGTTTTATTCCATACCAGCCTATAGATACTCAACAAGGGTCAAAGAACAAGGGTCACCGACACCCAAACGGATTAGTGGCGATGAAAGGGTAATGGGCAGCCTATATAACACGCGGAACAGATGGCTGTTGGAGCCGAAAAGTTCTCGAATGGAGCACCGGACTGACAAGCGCAGCGTGGAACGTCCACCGACGAGATGGGCGGATGATCTGGTCGCTCGTTCCCTAAATATCAGAATTGCAAAATACTAGATTGCCGACTTACCCTATTTTTAAAATATCAAATTCCCGACTTTCCTGTCACCGTGTTTGTCTCTATATCGGATTGCCAAAACAGCTTGTTTTCTATACACCATGTTCCGTTCAAAACCGAATTCCCATAATACCAGGTAATGAAATCACCAGGCTCGTAAAACAAGCTGTTTTGGTAATCCAATATATAGAGAAAAACACGGTGTCAGGAAAGTCTGGTATTCTGGGAATTTGGTATTTTAGAAATAGGGTAAGTCAGCAATCAAGTATTTTGCAATTCTGATATTTAGAGAACGTGCGGATCTGGTGAAGCCGCATGTACAGGTGGATGCAAGGCGCGTCCAACTTTAATGATTGGGTATCAATGAGGGAGGCCTATATCCAGCAGTGGACGTCCTACTGCTGAAATGATGATGATGATGATGCCTTAAATTTACCTGCGGTTTCGCTCACGCAACGCAAACCATTAGGTCTGGCAGTCTAGAAATTCCGGGATTTCCCAAAAATGAAATCGTACTATTTATTAAAGTTGCATATAAAAACAACCGCGCCAAATTTCACGCCTCTCAAGTTCTCAACCTAGCGGTTGAAATTTCTCGCTATCATCCCGATCCCGTGGGAATGCCGGGATAGAAGTAGCCTATAGTTGTGTTATTCCAGACGTACAGCTATCTACTTACAATACCAAAATTTCATCTAAATCCATCCAGGCTTTTTAACGTGAAGGTATAACACGCACGCACATACAAACTTTTGCATTTATAATACTTATTAGTAGTATTAATAGGACTAGTCTTTACCCGCGTCTTCGTCCTCATAAAATAAATAAATAAATAAATATCACGAGTTAACTCGCCTACAGGACTGAGGATCAAGTATCATTTCACGAATGATGAATCTGGCATAAGTACCTTTCTACTGGGTAGGTTTTGTGTACGACTATGCGAAGGAAAGGGTTAAGTAAGCTTGGCTTTGAATCATTTAAATGGCTTTAAAGACACATAATTTACCCTTTATGGCAATAAAATGGCAGTTTGAATTATCACATCGTACATTATTGTCATTCATTCCGGATGGACAAGCACATGCTCGTATTTTAACTGCACCAGTCCGTGGCATTATATACCGGAATTGCTTGTTTAATGTTACGAGTCATTTCATTATGAAGTAAATAGCAAACATACTTAAAGACGTAATTAAAGATTGACATTCCCTGGGAATTACCTAAAAATCTAAATTATTATGTACCGTGGCAACACTGCTCGCAGACTATCAAGGGCTTCCTTTCGTCGCAACGCAAAGTTATTAGGGTAAGTGGCCAAATTTGGAACTAAGATAACTTGGTAGCAATTACGCGACAGTAGCGACACAAGCTATACAATTTAGAAGTTGGTAGAGATAAGTTAATGTTTATCGAAAGAATAGAGTAGTTATCTAAATTTTTATACTAAGCGGTGCTGCCAGTGGTGAAATTTCTACATTTTTGCATATTTGTGTACAAAGGGATGGCGGATTAATGTCTTACTTAAAGCAATCCCTTTTGGCTGACCATTTTGAAGACCAGAAAAAAAATTGGGCATTCGTTCTTTAAAATAAATACCTACATATTTGATTTGTTAGCAATCATTTATTGCAAATAAATTCAAATTTTAGATATAAAGAATGCAACTAAAAAATAGAAAATAAATAATAGTTTAAAAAAACTAAAAAACACGCTTTAAAAAATAAAAAATAAATTTTAATAAATTTCAATTCACTATTCTTATAGTACAGTAAAAAATCTTTATAAGCAATTATTATATTGTTATATCCAGATCAAAACTTGTAAACAATTCTAAATATTGATAAAATAAATAATAATAGTTTAAAATATTTTATTGTAAAAAAAGCGTGGGGTGCATGGTGTCAATTGTCAAGGATTATCATTTTGATAACATCTTAAAAAGCACCCCACGCTTTTTTTACAATAAAATATTTTAAACTATTATTATTTATTTTATCAATATTTAGAATTGTTTACAAGTTTTGATCTGGATATAACAATATAATAATTGCTTATAAAGATTTTTTACTGTACTATAAGAATAGTGAATTGAAATTTATTAAAATTTAAAGCGTGTTTTTTAGTTTTTTTAAACTATTATTTATTTTCTATTTTTTAGTTGCATTTTTTCACAGTGAGAGTTTCCATGTGCTAAAAAGAGAAAACGGTTTTTGCTCGTCTTAAATAGAATCAGTCCATCTTATACTTGGTCTTTGGTGCGCGCGCACTGCTCTACACTACTAAACGTAAACCTCTTTCTTTCTAACTCTACCCCCCTCACCTACAACCCCCCAACCCCCTAAACCCAACCCCCCAACATCCCCCATCCCATTTCCCCAACCCCCCCCTCCAACCCCAAACCCCAATCCCCTAATCCCCCTTCTCATTTTACAGACCCCCAACCCCCAACCCCGACCCCCACCACCCAAGCCCTCCCCGCGACCTGCCCCCCCCCCCCTTTCCAGCTCCATCATCAAACCCTTGTTACCATCTAGGCCTCTTACCCCCTCCCCATTTCCCACAACCCCCCAAAATCACTTACCCCCGAACCCCCCAACACCCCCCCCCATCCCCTAACCCCAACCGCCACACCCTTACCCCCAACCCTCTAAACCCCCGACCCCCTAACCCCACATACCCCATTCCCCCACCACCCCGCCACCTACCCCCCTTCCAGCTCCATCATCAGACCCTTGTTACCATCTAGGACCAAAGTACTCGTCGAAACGAATCAAACGAGCCCAAACTCGATGGGGTTGTTTCGTTTTATTGTGGAGTGCCTTTGGCCATCATCCAGCTCCATCATCAGACCCTGGTTACCATATGGGATCAAAGTGCTCGTCAAGACGAATCAAACGAGCCCAAACTCGATGGGGTTGTGTCGTTTTATTGTGGAGTGCCTTTGGCCATCTTCCAGCTCCATCATCAGACCCTGGTTACCATATGGGATCAAAATGCTCGTCAAGACGAATCAAACGAGCCCAAACTCGATGGGGTTGTGTCGTTTTATTGTGGAGTGCCTTTGGCCATCTTCCAGCTCCATCATCAGACCCTGGTTACCATATGGGATCAAAGTGCTCGTCAAGACGAATTAAACGAGCCCAAACTCGATGGGGTTGTGTCGTTTTATTGTGGAGTGCCTTTGGCCATCTTCCAGCTCCATCATCAGACCCTGGTTACCATCTGGGATCAAAGTGCTCGTCAAGACGAATCAAACGAGCCCAAACTCGACGGGATTGTGTTGTTTTATTACATAGTTCCTATGGCCACCATTCAGCTCCATCATCAGATCAGCTCCATGTTACAATAATATTGCATTGTCATCCAATTTACACATATGTGCAAAATTTCAGCTCAATCGGAAACCGGGAAGTGGGTCAAAATCGCGCCCTAAGGAGTCGGTTACAAACATACATACAAACATACAGGTGAAGCTAATATAAAGCGTGTAAAAAGAAAATTATGGCGTTATTATTGAGTTTATGGTACCGGCAACACTGAAGTTTCAAATTCGGTGGCCTTTGTTCCAAATTCTATAAATAGAACATCGACCGAAGCCACTAGCCAGGCTTTACTTTTATTTAATTTCTCGGCGTGGCTAAACGTCTTGTTGACCTTATCCATTTCTGTATTGAGTTTGCTTTTATTAGCAACTAGTGTTGTAATTTAGTGGAAAGCTAACGCCATAACCATAGATAAATAATATAGTAAGAAGAAATTACGTGGCTGAATACCTATTTGCCGAGGACAACAGTGCCCTCTTTGACAACGCCTATCAAAAGTAAGTTTTTTTCTTTATTTTGGTGACGTGTCCTTACTTTTATTTAGCACACATTTATGAGCTTCACTTGTATTTGTATTTGTTACTGAATATTTTGTGTTATTGATACGAAACTTGCAATTATGGGTAGATCTCAAGACAATACAATAATATTTATAATATAGGTACTAAGAGGGATCTAATCAGCCGTATCAGCCGTATCAATTACTAGCTTTTGCCCGCGACTCCGTCTAAAAAAAATTACTCCTCCCCGCAACTCCCCGCACCCTCCAACCCGCTCCCCCTCGCACTCCACCCCGCACAGCAACCTCCCACCCCCCAAACCCCCCGCACCCCCCACCACCCGCACCCCCAAGCCCCCGCAGCCCTCCGCACACCCGCACGCCCTCCCACACAGCACCCCCCGCACACCCGCGTTCGTCCCAAGTCAAGCGTGCCTATACATAGAAGTTATAGTTCAAGTTTTACTTCAAGTTTTTTTGTCAAATATCTTGAAAACGGTGCATCCTACGGCAAAATCAATGAAATATTTGTCCCCTCCACGCAGCCCCCGCACCTCGTCCCCCGCACCCTCACCTCCCCTTACCCCCCCCCCCCACACCCCGGTGTTTTGTCTACGGCAAAATCAATGAAATTTTCATCCCCCCTTTGGAACCCTCGCACCCCTCCAACGCACCCTCACCCCCCCACCCCCCCGGTGTTAACACTGAAAGAATTTTTCAAATCGGAGCAGTAGTTCCTGAGATTAGCGCCTATAGAAGTTTTACTTCAAAAACCCCCGATTTTGAAACATTCTTCCGCTCCGCTCCGCTCCAATTGGTGGTAGCGTGATAATATGTAGCCTATAGCCTTCCTCGATAAATGGGCTATCGAAGACTGAAAGAATTTTTCAAATCGGAGCAGTTCCTGAGATTAGCGCCTATAGAAGTTTTACTTAAAAACCCCCGACTTTGCAACATTCTTCCGCTCCGCTCCGCTCCTATTGGTGTTAGCGTGATGATATATAGCCTATAGCCTTCCTCGATAAATGGGCTATCTAACACTGAAAGAATTTTTCAAATCGGAGCAGTAGTTCCTGAGATTAGCGCGTTCAAACAAACAAACAAACAAATAAACAAACAAACAAACAAACAAACAAACTCTTCAGCTTTATAATATTAGTATAGATACGGGGCCCCCGGGCCACGGGGGCCCCTGACATGCGTAAGCAAAAATTAATAAAAAAAATTGTTAAAAATTTTGGAAAAAGTGACAGTTAGATAGATAATTATGATGAATAAATATTTTTTTTAATTTTATGCAAACATTTTTTTTCTTTTGTGAGAAATCTTTACCCTTCATAAGGGCCCCCAAAAATTTTTTTATACGGGGCCCCGCGAAGGCACGCTACGCCACTGGATTTAATTAAACACATATTAACTCTTCATAATATAGCTTATTGGATCACCTCTCAGTTACAAGTGACGTATCTCCATTACAATGATTCGAATCTTATTTTAAATGTATTCAAATTCAACGCTAGGCTGCCAATCACAAATATTGTAAAAGAGTTTAGTTTATATAACAGTACCATCGGGATGATCTGGTGATGAAGCCGTAAGTTAGCCTCTGGAACTCCAAAAGAGAACAACGTAACTAGCCGTGTTTGGGCACGTTAGAATAGTCTATTATACAGGGTTATTGGTAAGTCGACCTGACCTATTGCCATCAAGGGGTTATGGGGGAGGTCATTTGCAATCATTTTTGTCCCATAATGCCCTATGCAAAAGTGAACCATTTCTGAGATAATTAAAATTTAAGTTTTTTACAAAAAAAGTTAGAAATGCATCTTCAAAAATTTGCACGATGCCCCGGGTAGGAGAAATTCAGGGATTCGACATTTTTTAAATCATATTGTATTTCGTAAATTTATAGCTCATAATGTATAATAGTTTTATGAATAAATGTTATTATGTATGTTCAAAAATTTATTTCAAAAAAATTGGCCATTGAAATCAACTTCTTGTTTTTTTTACACGCTTTATATTATTTATTACACGCTTTATATTAGCTTCACCTGTATGTTTGTATGTATGTTTGTAACCGACTCCTTAGGGCGCGATTTTGACCCACTTCCCGGTTTCCGATTGAGCTGAAATTTTGCACATATGTGTAAATTGGATGACAATGCAATATTATTGTAACATGGAGCTGATCTGATGATGGAGCTGGATGGTGGCCATAGGAACTATGTAATAAAACAACACAATCCCGTCGAGTTTGGGCTCGTTTGATTCGTCTTGACGAGCACTTTGATCCCAGATGGTAACCAGGGTCTGATGATGGAGCTGGAAGATGGCCAAAGGCACTCCACAATAAAACGACACAACCCCATCGAGTTTGGGCTCGTTTGATTCGTCTTGACGAGCACTTTGATCCCATATGGTAACCAGGGTCTGATGATGGAGCTGGATGATGGCCAAAGGCACTCCACAATAAAACGAAACAACCCCATCGAGTTTGGGCTCGTTTGATTCGTTTCGACGAGTACTTTGGTCCTAGATGGTAACAAGGGTCTGATGATGGAGCTGGAAGGGGGGTAGGTGGCGGGGTGGTGGGGGAATGGGGTATGTGGGGATAGGGGGTCGGGGGTTTAGAGGGTTGGGGGTAAGGGTGTGGCGGTTGGGGTTAGGGGATGGGGGGGGTGTTGGGGGGTTCGGGGGTAAGTGATTTTGGGGGGTTGTGGGAAATGGGGAGGGGGTAAGAGGCCTAGATGGTAACAAGGGTTTGATGATGGAGCTGGAAGGGGGGGGGGGGCAGGTGGCGGGGAGGGCTTGGGTGGTGGGGGTCGGGGTTGGGGGTTGGGGTCTGTAAAATGAGAAGGGGGATTAGGGGATTGGGGTTTGGGGTTGGGGGGGGGGGTTGGGGAAAAGGGATGGGGGATGTTGGGGGGTTGGGTTTAGGGGGTTGGGGGGTTGTAGGTGAGGGGGGTAGAGTTAGAAAGAAAGAGGTTTACGTTTAGTAGTGTAGAGCAGTGCGCGCGCACCAAAGAACAAGTATAAGATGGACTGATTCTATTTAAGAAGAGCAAAAACCGTTTTCTCTTTTTAGCACATGGAAACTCTCACTGTGAAAAAATGCAACTAAAAAATAGAAAATAAATAATAGTTTAAAAAAACTAAAAAACACGCATTAAAAAATAAAAAATAAATTGTAATAAATTTCAATTCACTATTCTTATAGTACAGTAAAAAATCATTATAAGCAATTATTATATTGTTATATCCAGATCAAAACTTGTAAACAATTCTAAACATTGATAAAATAAATAATAATAGTTTAAAATATTTTATTGTAAAAAAAGCGTGGGGTGCTTTTTAAGATGTTATCAAAATGATAATCCTTGACAATTGACACCATGCACCCCACGCTTTTTTTACAATAAAATATTTTAAACTATTATTATTTATTTTATCAATATTTCGAATTGTTTACAAGTTTTGATCTGGATATAACAATATAATAATTGCTTATAAAGATTTTTTACTGTACTATAAGAATAGTGAATTGAAATTTATTAAAATTTATTTTTTATTTTTTAAAGCGTGTTTTTTTTCTCACAAAAGAAGAAACTTCGTTTTCTCATGAAAAATAAACTTAAAAAAAAAACTAAAATCCTTAAAAAAAACGTGGAATCGAACCGAGGTCGGCTGGATCCGCGACCACCCGATTTCTACTGTGCTATTATGATCTGCTCGAAGCCGGCGAAATTTAGCTTTGTATTCTAATGCAAACAAAAATAGCCGGAAAACACGAGTAAAAGCGGTTTTCTGAAAATGAAACATAGCTAGATCAGTTTTTCATCCCCGAAAACCCCCACATACCAAATTTCATCGAAATCGTTGGAGCCGTTTCCGAGATCCTGATTATATATATACAAGAATTGCTCGTTTAAAGGTATTAGATCTGCCCCGACGCAGAAATCGAACCCGGGACCTCAAGCTTCATAGTCAGGTTCTCGAACCACTAGGCCATCTGGTCGTCTACAAATCTATTTCTGGGGCGACAAATCTATTATCTTCCGCTTATTCTTCATTTTTATCAACTAACTAAGATACCTACACTACACAGCACCACATTGTGTAACCCAATGCCTCTGATAAGGCAGTTTCACATGGCGTCATTATTTTCGCGAACTATGTGAACCGTGTAACCTGACCTTTATAATGAACCTTTGGCTCTTAATGCGACGCAATAAAGGTCGATTTGCGGCGGTATGGAATGTCGTAGAATTTGTATGGGATTGTTGGTGTGGTCTTCTTGAAATCTGCTGATGGGTGGTTTAGTTGATTCAGATAATGTTAAGTATTTGAAATTAAAAGCTGTGATAGCCTAGTGTTAGTTAGTTAGACATAGACATTATTCGACATCAAAAAAAGAAAAATACACTGACTAATACAGGAGAAAAATAATAATAAATAATAGTTAAAAAAAACTAAAAAACACGCTTTAAAAAATAAAAAATAAATTTTAATAAATTTCAATTCACTATTCTTATAGTACAGTAAAAAATCTTTATAAGCAATTATTATATTGTTATATCCAGATCAAAACTTGTAAACAATTCTAAATATTGATAAAATAAATAATAATAGTTTAAAATATTTTATTGTAAAAAAAGCGTGGGGTGCATGGTGTCAATTGTCAAGGATTATCATTTTGATAACATCTTAAAAAGCACCCCACGCTTTTTTTACAATAAAATATTTTAAACTATTATTATTTATTTTATCAATATTTAGAATTGTTTACAAGTTTTGATCTGGATATAACAATATAATAATTGCTTATAAAGATTTTTTACTGTACTATAAGAATAGTGAATTGAAATTTATTAAAATTTATTTTTTATTTTTTAAAGCGTGTTTTTTATTATTTGCTTATGTACAAAATAAAATTGCTGTTCTTATGCAAAATTAAAAGTAGAATTATCTGTACTTATTTAGGAATGCGAGACCAAAATGTAAAAAAAAATATTATTTTTTATCAGGTTGCTCAACATAAATGACACAAAAACAGAAAATTTTGCTAATACATTTGGCGAGCAGATTACGACCAGATGACCTAGTGGTTAGAGAACCTGACTACGAAACTTGAGGTCCCGGGTTCAATTCCCGTGTCGGGGCAGATATTTGTATCAAAAATACGAATGTTTGTTCTCGGGTCTTGGGTGTTTAATATCTATTTAAGTATGTATCTATCTATATAAGTAGGTTTATCCGTTGCCTAGTACCCATAACACAAGCTTTGCCTAGCTTACTTTGGGACTAGGTCAATTGGTGTGAATTGTCCCGTGATATTTATTTATTTATTTATACGTAAAACATGTATGTATTTCTAGCTTTCTAACAAGTTATTAATAATATGATCACAAAGGACGTAGTAAAGGAAGTAGTTGAAAGTCCGAACGTAACTTACAACTACTTTCATTAAATTTATCGTCAATAACTGTTATAAACACAAATAACAACAATGAATAATGTAAAAGTAACAAGTTGAAACTAAAAAACAATTAAGTTTTAAATTCTATGATGTTTTTATTTTATTTACATTTAATACCCATTCATAAATGTTCCTTATTTGCTGCAGTGGCGGACTAAGAAATTTGTAAGCACTTCCATTTTAAAATTATAATTAACAAAGTAGTAAGAAAATCGGCGACAAATGCGTTTACTTAATGCACAACACTGTACTAAGCAGGTTACTATGTCTGGGATCATAATAATAATTAATTACGCAAAATACACAGTTTTTTTTATAAGATTATCTAAGTAAGGAGTTCCATTTTCAAATAGATACCTACTTTGTTTTTTATAATTTGAAAATGGAAGTGCTTACAAATTTCGTAGTCAGCCACTGCAGCAAATAAGGAACATATTCATAAATGGTATTCAATGTAAATAAAATAAAAACATAGTAGGATTTTAAATTTAATTGTTTTTTTGTTTCAATTTGTTATTTTACATTAGTTATTGTTGTAAGTTGTATTTATAATAGTTATTATTGATAGATTTTAATGAGTTAATTTTATGAAATGTTCGGACGTGATTTTCATCTTACGTCCATTATGATCATTTTTTTTCTAGCTACCAGTAACAAAAAACATTGTACATTGTATGTACATGTATTAATAGCTTGTTAGAAAGCTAGAAATACGTACATGTTTTACGTACAATCTGTACGACAAATGTATAAGTAAAATTTTCTGTTTTTGTGCCATTAATGTTGGACAACCTGATAAAAATAATATTTTTTTACTTTTTATAAGAACAGTTATTTTATTTTGTACATAGGCAAATAAAAAACCGGCCAAGAGCGTGTCGGACACGCACAAGATAGGGTTACGTAGCCATTACAAAAAAATCAAGTAATATTTTTTTTAAGGATTTCGTATGTGTACGGAATCATCCAAGTTTAGGTATGTTTTATACCTTAGGCTACTATTTACTCTTAAACTACAAATAATTTCCAAGCAATCTTAGCCGCTATAATTTTCCTAATAAATTTGATATATTTACTACCATCCTGAATTTTTTCAAATTTTTCCACCCAAAAGTTTAGATTTTAGAGGGGGGGGGGGGACGCTCGATTTTCATGCAAATTTTCACTTTAAAGTTGAATATTTCGCAAACAGATCACTGAATAGAAAAATCATGTTAGCAACCCCACAATGGTTTTAAAAGACCTATCCAACGATACCCCACACTATAGGATTAGTCGAGAAGAAAAAAATCACCCCCCCTTTCCGTCTATGGGAGGTACCCTAAAAAAAATTATTTATTTATTTTTTATTTTACCACTTTGTTGGCGTGACTGATATGTATATTCATGCCAAATTACAGCTTTCTAGTACTAACGATCTCTGAGCTTAGCAGCGGACAGACAGACAGACAGACAGACGGACAGACATGGCGAAACTATAAGGGTTCCTAGTTGACTACGGAACCCTAAAAAGTAGACTTAAATGGGCAACTTTTTTTAAATAAACTTTTGAAGATGCGTATTTGACTTTTTTGCCGAAAACTTAATTTCAATTACATATCTCAGAAATGGTTCATTTTTGCATAGGGAATTATGGGACAAAACTGATTCCAAATCCCTTAACGGGAATAGGTCGACCTACCAATAACCCTGTATATTCAGGGTCGATATAGAATAGTATGTGTGTATGTATGTAAAACCACTGTAAAACTCTTTATTGTAGGTACACAAAAACATGAAATTAACAGTATCCAGGGTCTGATTATTTATCGTTAAGTTTATTAGTTTTTTTAACAATAATTTAACTCGTTGTATGGCTGTGGTTGTAGTAAATATAAAACAAATCTTTTCAATTAAGTAATCCACGACGTCTAGTGGTCAGATTAGTTTGAAAAATTGGTATAAGTATTATTATTATTATTTACTAGCTTTTGCCCGCGACTCCGTCCGCGTGGAATTAGTAATTTGGGCAGGTAATTTTTTTTATCCTATTTGGTTTTTCATCAATTATGGCTCTCCTTAGTTCCTCTATATAAAAAAATTACCCAACAAACCGATGGTATAAGTGCATTGTAAAGACAATGCAAATACAGTCTACAAAAATTATACGAAGTATTTCGGTGTGAGGATGTCACGTATACTTCCAAAGTAGCATTTGAAGCTGTGTGTGTAACAATTAATTTTAGCTACTACACACTCCTTACAGTTAATGCAATAAATATTTCTATTTCTGCACTCTAAAGAAGTAAGTTTTTGTTAAAAATTTCATTTTCAATGCAAGATTTTTCGTTGACTGTATTTTTGTTGGCTGTACTTGCATTGTCATCCAACCTACATAAGTATACCAAATTTCATGTAAATCCAACCATTGGAAGTGGGTCAAATTCAACTTCCAAGATTTGACCCGTTTACCTATACATATTTACGTACTTGCATTGCAAGATAATAAAAAGCTTTTAACAACCTTAAAGTCCGCTAACAGCGCTGGACGCGATCCCATATAAATAAATAAATAAAATAAATATTGCGAATTTCTCGTAAAGCGATGACTGCAAATAGCAATTCTTTCTTACCGCTAGGCAAATAAGTCGTATGTAACTTACTGAACGAACACTTGCTTTTAGGGCTTTCGTAAAAAATATTCCTAATTTTCCATACATTTTTTTTGTATCAGTTTTGTGACGAGCCATATAAACTGTATGAAAAGAAAATTGTCAGAAAGGTCAGAAAATTGTCAAAAAAAATTGGGACATTTTTTTATTATCAAAATGAATACTTAGTGGTACTGATTCTGAGCAAGAAATCCCCAAAATTTCCTCATTTGAAAAAAAAGTAAAGGGCAAGTATTTTTTTTTTTAAATTCCCCCATAAAAACAATTTTCTTCGGGCTGGTTTGCGTGTTCGCCGCGGTCTCGCTCCGCTGTAAAATCACCGATGAAAATCGCTTGTGTATGGGGGCCCTTACACCAACATTTTCATAATTCCGAATCTGATTATTCTAAGCGTATGCTAAAAGTACAACTCATAAAGATTTATTTGCAAGAAAAAATTTGGAAAATGTTTTACATTTTTTTTAATAAAATGGTACGTATACAATAAATTTCAAAAATTCTGAATCTGGAAACTATGGAAAATTGATTCGAATCTAATCTAAGGGGCTGCTTTGTCTATCTCTGGATCATCCGTTTGGCACAATTTTTGACAGGGTGTACCTATAACGAATTTAAAAGGATTATTTTGGACCAGAAAGGGTGTTCTGGGTTCTAGGGAGAGGATTTAATTTGTGTTCATCAATTTTAGATTTTAAGATGGTAACGAGTGAACACTGTGCTGCCAAATTGAAGTCAGAGCAAGCCGCAGCGAATGCGGCTGGCGCGGATGACCCTGTATCTCTTGAAAGCCTTCAAGACTCCGAACACTTTAGTGACTGTGAACCTGAGGATAATAGTAAGAACTCCTGTTTATTTTCATTATTCTATATAAGATAAATTTGACACGAGCGAGCATCTTCTGGCACAGTTGCTCACCAAGTTTATGGGGAGGTCATAGTCTAAATAAAGAAGATAGACAGAATCGACGGCTTGGGTCATCATACCCTTCCATGTAAGCTCCACTGAGCATCCCAGTAAATATATGTGCTCTGTTAATTGGAGCCAGCTGCGTCGCACTCTTCTTTGGGGGCAATTTGGTTACTTATTATAGTTGGAATTTTATAAGCTGGGGGTTTAGGACTGCAGAACTCATCTGGTAAAGATAACATTGTTCTCGTTTGTTGAAGCCTACCGCTAATAACAAATTAGAACAAGTAACAAAAAATTCAAACAAATAGCTACCATCTTCTCTAAGTTACAAGGTTGAAATTGCAAATGCTTAACTCATTAAGAAAGGCCTTTCGTCATTGTAAGCGGTACTCAGGTGGCTCGTCGGCGTTGAAGTGCGTCCATAATAGAACAAACGAGAACAATGTTATCTTTACCAGATGAGGTCTGCAGTCCTAAACCCCCAGCTTATAAAATTCCAACTATACATAAATACCTCTATACCAGAGATCCCCAAAATTTTGTGTCTCGTAGACCTATAGCCATATTTTTAAATTTTCAGATAGGTAGACCCCCTGTTTACTTATGTACTATTTACTATTAAATAGCACAGTAATGAATCGATTTCAAAAAAATGTTTTTTTTTTTCGCATACGTATACCCTTCGCAGGTCTTCGTTGACTCCTGGGGGTACATAGTCCATATAAACCACTTTGGATATCACTGCTCCATAATCTGCACGTATTCAAGTTTGTGTATGGAGCTTGTTATCAGATATTGGATTTTGACACGATATTGTCAGACCAGGTGTTTCGACTTTTCTAAGTGACGGTTACTTTATCCGCAGAATTTTGTTTGGAGTCTGGTTATGGCGTTCCCATAGTGTGGTCGTGCGGGCGCGGGGAGTCGGGGCAGCGGTTCCGGCTGGACGCGGCGGCGCTGGCGGCGCTGGTGGCGCGCGCGGGCGCGGGGCGGCGCGTCGCGCTCGTGGGCGTGGCCGGCGCCTGCCGCGGCGGCAAGTCCTTCCTGCTCGGCTACATGCTGCGCTATCTCTACGCGCTCGCCCAGGTACGCCCTTCTGACCAGAGCTCGCGTGCTCACTAGGACGGCGGTCCATCCAACGAAAGCGTCACGATCTCCTCAACGCGACGACCCGCATTTGGCATGGTACAGTATACACAATCACTTCTTCACACCATGACTGACATCGATTGGTAAGTATAAAAAAACATTGATACCTTAGCTACTCCAATCTTACTTCCTACTCCTACCAATGAATTGAACGGACCTAATACCATTTCTCCGAGATGTGTGTCGCATTGGTAATCACGTCAAGATAGCCTGTTCCGATTAACTAACAAAAAAAATTATGCGCGAAAAGATCTGAGATTTATATTTTCAGTACTTCTGGGCAGTCGTCTTTTTGATTTTTTTTTTTCACCTTTCCAGCTCTGTGTCACTGAATTATGAGTAAACATCACTGGAATTCCAACTAATCTGAGGAGCTCCTTGCCTCATCAAGCAGCGTCATGTAGTCCATGGTGTGCTTTCAGGCGGACGAGGAGCCCTCGGGAGAGGACTGGCTGGGAGGGCCGGAGGAGCCGCTGCGCGGGTTCCGCTGGCGCGGCGGCTGCGAGCGCGAGACCACGGGCATCGTGCTGTGGTCGCAGCCCTTCCCTGTCACGCTGCCCGACGGAGAGAAGGTCCCTACGCTTCACCTTACAGCCGGTTGCAGTGTTACAATGCTGAGCCTGGCAGCGAGAGGACTGACCTGGCGCCCGTGTCCGCAGGTGGCGGTGCTGCTGATGGACACGCAGGGCTCGTTCGACGACCAGAGCTCGCTGCGCGACTGCTCGCTGATCTTCGCGCTCTCCACGCTGCTCGCCTCGACGCAGGTCTACAACATCTCGCAGCAGATCAAGGAGGACGACTTGCAGCATCTGCAGGTGCGTCCGCCGGGCCACGCGCCCCTCGTGCGCGCAGCCACGGCAGGGCTTGTACTGACGGCGCGCGATGTGTTGGGCGGCAGGTGTTCGCGGAGTACGCGGCGGCGGGCGGCAGCGGGCTGGCGGCGCTGCAGCTGCTGCTGCGCGACTGGAGCGCGCCCTACGAGTACCCGCACGGGGCCGCCGGCGGCGCGCGCTACCTGCGGGACAAGCTGCAGGTCAGCACGCCCTCGTGGGGCCTTTCTGAACGCCTGCTACTTTTGTACTGATATAATCGTATACCTAGATACTGATGTATATTTCTTAGGTGAAGGAGGAGCAGCCTCAGGAGGTGCGCGACATCCGGCAGCGGCTGGCGGGCAGCTTCGAGGACATGAGCTGCTTCCTGATGCCGCACCCGGGGCTGCGGGCCGCCGCGGACCCCGCCTTCCAGGGAAAGCTCTCCGGTAATGCCGCCCCAGGTGTTCAGCACGGCTGCCGCCGCCGGAGCCAGAGACGCGCGAGTGGCATACTGAGCTGGGTCACCGTCCGCAGAGCTGGAGCCGCAGTTCTCGCGGTCGCTGCGGGAGCTGGTGCCGCTGCTGCTGGCGCCGGCGCGCCTGCGCGTGAAGCGCGTGGCCGGGCGCCCGCTGGCGGCGCGGGAGCTGCCCGTGCTGCTGCAGGCCTACCTCGACGAGTTCAACGCGCGCGTGCCCACGCCGCGCACCGTGCTCAGCGTACGTGCCCGCGCTCTCTCTCTCTCTCTCTTGCCTGTCGCCCCCGCCCCGCGCGTGAGCGTGACGCCGGCTTCGTGTTGCAGGCGACGGCCCGGGCGGCGTGGCTGTGCGGGCGCGAGGCGGCGCGCGCGCGCGTGTGTGCGTGTGCGCCGGCGCGCGCTGTGCCCCGCGCCTCGCTGCGCGCGCGCCTCTCCGCCGCCGCGAGGGACGCGCTGCTGCCGCTGGCGTCGCTGGCTGACAGGGCGGACGATCGAAACGGACTCGCTGACTTCGAGAAGGTTCTGTATATGAATTAATGCTAAAAGTACTTCATGCTAAAGTGTTCCCTTTATTCTCATCTCAAAACCAGTTTTATTCAAATACCTACGACATCAGAGTAAAAGAAGAGTCCTGTCTCACATGTTGACGTCACTATTCAAAAAATTGCAATTAATTACTCCATAGCGCGAATCACATTAAATAATCCCTCTAAAGTGAACGAGTGGTGACTCGGGATTTCTTTTAGTTCTCCTCATTTAGTAGGATCATTCGGTTCAAGAGCACGCACTTTTTTTTTGATGGCCTCTTGGACCTATAAAGAATTAGATAGTTGGGATATTACTGTTACGAGCCGTAGGGTTCGTTAGATAGTTAATACGCCTTTAACGTAAAACTAATTTAATTGAACAAAAAGGAATCTCTTTTAACTCTAAACTTATTCGCTTAAATCACTTAGTAATCACTTTAATCACTCTTTGATGTTTATCTCGCGGTATCGTATTCGAAACTGACTCTGTCGCAACTCGCAACCTTGTCTGTTTTATATAGGCCCAGTGAATCGGTCCACAAAGTTCGAGAACATTTCAGGTAGAACTCTGGCACATACGTCTAGAATAAGTATTCCGGAAACAGGATCATCTGTCTGTCTCTTTCACGAGTATGCTATCTCTCTCGCACACTTTCAAAGTCAAAGTCAAAATTCTTTATTCAATTTAGGCATCAATTGATGCTCCTATGAACGTCGAAGAATCTACCACCGGTTCGGAAAAAACCCTGTTGAGAAGAAACCGGCAAGAAAACTCAACAAGGTATATTTTTTTCAATCAGATCTACATTGTTATTAAATTACATACATCTAAAGTATTTAATACAATTTAATTTTTTAACACAATACGCTATTTGAGACTAGGGATTGCCAATGCGGATCGGAATTATTTCCAAACATCCCTGTCCGTGATATACTTAGTCATTAATTTTATAGTACGCCTTAGATATTAATGTCTTCTTCACAATGGATTTGAATTTTGTATCAGTATGTTCGGTTATTGTTTTCCGAATTTTATTATAAAAACGTATGCATCTTCCCAGAAACGACTTTTTAGTTTTAGCCAGTCTGTAAGATGGAACTTTAAGCCTCCCTGTGTATCTAGTAGCCTTTGGTTTATCGACGTTAGTGGGAAAATCACATATGTTTTTTCTTACATACATGATTATTTCAAATATATACAACGACGGCAGGGTTAGGATACCTATTTCTTTAAAAAAAGAACTTAAAGAATCGCGTGTCCTTAAGTTATATATCGCTCTGATAGCCCTCTTTTACAAAATAAAAATTGATTCCGAGTCTGCAGCAGATCCCCATAAAATAAGGCCGTATGAAATGATGCTATTGAAGTAGGAAAAATACACCAACCATGCCGTCGCCACATCGGTTAGCTGCCGTATCTTTCTGACTGCAAACGCAGCAGAGCTCAACCTATTCGCAATTGCTGTGGTGTGCGATCCCCACTGCAATTTAGAGTCCAGTGTTTTTCCTAAGAATACCGTTGATTTTACAAATTCAATACTTTGACCGTTAAGTTTTATATTTGAGACTGAATTTGAATGAGGCGGATTTAACAATGAAAATTTAATACATTTTGTTTTCTTAGGGTTTAGTAACAAATTATTGGCAGCAAACCATGCGGATATCATGGACAGAGTTTCATTGGGTTCAGTGAAATCGGTGTCTTTTCTACTAACTTTGAACAGTAAAGCGGTGTCGTCAGCAAACATAACTATCCCTGATTTCTAGAATATTCCGGAAACAAGATCGTCTGTCTATCTCACACATATAGGCTATCCTTGTCACACGCCGTCTAGAATGTTCCAGAGACAGGTGGACTGTAACTTGGCCTGAAACTGCCTGAAAACAGATTTCAGCTTGCTGAAAACGACTGTAAGTGGTACTAATTTCATAAAAATGTTTTTGCGGGTTTCTCGTTGTTCCATCTCCGTAACAACTGCCCCCTCCTTAGACATGCTCGTCCCGAGCATCATTAGATCCATTGAAACGTGCCAATCGATTCACATGCACAATATTGGGCAGGTTCCTTGCATTACCTACCCGTTTTCTTTATGCGATAAGTTACATCATTAATCTTCGTAATTATTGTGTAAGGACCGTCCCAATCAGCTTGCAGTTTGGGAGATTTTCCTTTACGTCTTACAGGATTATGAAGCCAGACGAGTGAGCCTTCTTCAAAGTTCACGTGATGCATCTTCCTGTCATATCGAGTTTTTGTCTTTTCACTCATTTTGCTTTCTGACATCCTGACATGTTCATGGATTTCGTACAGTTTTTCTTGTAATTACGCGGCACAGTCTTTTATACTCACTGGTGGATCTGGGACTCTTCCGGTGATGATATCTGCTGGCAATCAAAGCTGCCTACCATACATGGCAAGAGCTGGCGTCACATTCGAGCTCTCATGAACCGCAGATTGATATGACAGTAAAAATAACGAAATATACTTGTCCCAATCCTTCTGATGGCTATCCACTAACTTGGCCAGGTGTCTTTCGAAGGTTTGATTAAACCGTTCGACCATTCCATCTGATTGTGGATGGTAAGGCGTAGTTCTTGTTTTGTGAATTCCCATTATTCGGCACATTTCTTGAAAGAGTTGGGACTTGAAATTTCTTCCTTGGTCACTGTGTATCTCTAAGGGTACCCCAACTCTACAGAAAACCTCGTTCACTAGTACTTCGGCTACGGTCGTTGCTTACTGGTTGGGAATGGCGAACACTTCAGGCCACTTAGGCCACTTTGTAAAATAGTCCATCACCACCATTATGTACTTACTTGTTTCCTTTTTTCAGATAACGGGAAAGGTCCAGCTATGTCAATTGCAATCCTTTCCCAAGAAGCACCAACGTTGTATTGCTTCATCCCAGCTCTACTTCTGGTCTGCGGTCCTTTTACAACTGCACAAACTGTACATTTCCGGCACCAGTCTTCTACATCCTCGCGGCAGTGTATCCAATAGAATCTTTCTTTTATTTTCATCAGGGTCCTTTTTATCCCTAAATGTCCACCCGACGAACCATCATGAAATATTTCTAAGATATCACGGATCTTGGATCTTGGTACAACTAGCTGTAATGCATGCATGCATGCATGGGGTGCATCACCACGAGCATTTTCCCATTGAGCCATAACTCTTTGTTTATTTTCACTATGACTGTGTTGCCAATCTAACAATATTTTGCAGGAGTTGGACTCGTTGGTGGATCAATATGCTGAAATGAACGATTGCAGGATGAATTTAGCTATTGCATCCGCTAAGGACTCTTTTGAGAGTGTAGTGCGGGAGCTTGAACAAGAGGGGCTGTGCTTGCATCCCCTTGACTTGCCAGCGGCATTAGCTGAGGCCCGAGAAGCCGCCATGGCGTACTTTGATTGCGATGACGATGATGAGTTGACTACTGAGGACCCGGATCTCGCCCAATTAACTAAGGTAAGGACCAGTTTAGAATAGCAAGAAAAATTGTGCACGTTGCATTACATTGCAGCACTCCGTTAACTTCGTAACTCATTCGCTTTGCGGCCTCACAATGTAATGTAACTTGCACGATTTTTCTCGTAGATCTAAACACGGCTTAAGATAAAAACCAGAAGTCTACTCGCAAGTTCGAAATTACAACGAAATTACAAGTTCCTTTCGTACCGTCCCTCGCACTCTTATTAAATACTATTAGCATAAGCGGGACAGCCGGATACAAAATTGTTATTTCCAACTTCGGAGTATAACATCTGCGCGGAAACTAAGAATAAGTGTACCAAGCATTTCAAATAACGTTACAATTGAAACCAAAGTCACAAAAATCGCTTAAGTACCTTCTTTCTAATGCTAAAAAACCGAAGTACAGGTTGTGATGTGAATTGTGTCAAATAAAACAGGATCTGGAGGAGCGAAGCGTGGCTGTCATAAAAAGGCTGTCTGCGGTGAACGACGTGAACAACAGCTCGGCGGTAGAGGCGGCGTGGGCGGCGGCGGAAGAGGCGTTGAAGCGGGCGCTGCCGCGGAGTTGCGCGGGCGCCGCTGACCTCGCCTCCGCGCACTCCGCGGCGCGCCACCACGCCTTCCAAGCTTTCCAGCGACACAGGAACAAAACTACATCGCATGAACACGACGTCTACATCACCCAGTTGGAAAGCGTGAGTTTAATAATAATAATTATCAATCAGTCAATAACTAATATTTATACTCAAAAAAAAATTTTTATGATTGTGGAAATAGCGACACAGAGCTAATTACAGGATCTCACATAATATGGATTCAATTAAAATACGCCTTATTCATCTTTACAGAACATACAATTCTATCTCAGCATACATACGGAACGAAACGCCAAAAACAACAGAAAGGCTCAGACCGAAGCATTGAATACCTATGAAACTTCCATTAATTTCAACAATGGATTCTGGCGACCGGATCTCCTGGCTGCTAAACATGAGGAAGTAAAAGGACTCGTTATAAATTCCTTTTATGACCGCCGGGATGGAAGCAATAGCCGTGAACAAGATGAATTCGTCGTGGAATTAGAATCGGTATGTCTTCGATAGGCGTACAGCTTCGATCAACAACACAATATGTTGATCGCCCCCCAGGTTTGATTTCGGAGTTTACCGTCTCCTAGATGGGTTGCAGACCAATGCTAACGAGGCCCCTCCCCCCACCTTTTCCCTTAGGCCTCACAAGCACTGATCTGCAACCTATCTAGGAGATGAGAAACTCTGAATATTTATTCTCAGCATTAACATAGGATGCGGACGCTGTTGGTAGGCAACGGTTTCCGGTATCTGTGGCGATGCAAAAAGGTGATGTGATGCGCCTTAAAGGGCGTTTTGCCATCAACGTCTTGTTGGCTTACGGTCAATCCACTGCATCCTTTCTGCCGCCGGTTGTACCAGGTCCCTGGCCCATCGGATCCCGGTAGTATGGGACGAGAGAGTGAGTTTGCATCAGCGCAACCGCTTACTCACTTTAAAAATATTCTCGCGCAGATGAACCTTGGCTTTTGTTTGTTATGGATTCAGAGTAAAAGTCCTGTGGCGATGGGGCGACAGTGGTGGGAATTCGGATCGTGGTGACTCCGGTTCTTAGCTGTTTCCCTGCACATAGGCGGTCAGATGAGAGTGGTCGCTCCTGGGCTCGATTGGGGCGGGAGTACTGGTTTGGCAGCACATGTGATGACTAAGCAGCCCTATTTAGGAACGCTCTGCTTACCCCTGCATAGGGGAGGGGCCTAGAAAAGGTGGCCTAAAAATAGTCCGCTTCACTTCTCACCCGGATGGCTAGCCGCGGTCATCGGGCACCAACCCTTTCGCGGTCGAAAAACAAATAAAAAATTTAAATCTACACCTAAATTATTCAACTTTGCCACCTGGAATGTTCGAACACTTTTGGACAATCCAACTAATTTATGCCCTGAGCGAAAAACTGCTCTTATTGCCAGGGAACTACAAAAATACAACATTGACATAGCTGCCTTAAGTGAAACCCACCTTTCTGATTGTGGTGAGCTATGTGAAGACCGTGGTGGGTACACTTATTACTGGATAGGCAAACAGTCACATGAAAGGGCGGGCAGTGGTGTTGGCTTTGCTATCAAGAACGAAATGGTAAAGACACTCGTCGAAACACCTAAAGGAATTAATGCCAGGCTTATGACTCTCCGACTACATCTTAGTTCTAACAAATTCCTCCACTTGATAAGTTGCTACGCCCCTACTATGTCTAACAGTGACGAAGACAAACTAAAGTTCTATGATGACCTGAGAGCTGTCTTGAAAGGGATTCCTACCAGTGATAAAATTGTCCTTTTAGGTGATTTTAATGCTCGTGTTGGCTCAGAGCATCACGCCTGGAAGTGGGTTCTTGGTCGGCACGGGGTTGGGAAGTGTAACTCTAATGGAGAACTGCTACTAGCGCTGTGTGCAGAATTTAATCTATCTGTTACAAACACCTTCTTCCGTATGGCCGATAAGTACAAGACATCCTGGATGCACCCGCGCTCCAAGCACTGGCATCTTATTGATTATGTCATTGTGCGGAGATCTGACTTGAAAGACGTGCTCATTACTAGAGCAATGCGGGGTGCTGAGGGCTGGACTGATCATCGGTTAATGAGGTCTAAGATCCGCCTCAGCTATAAGCCGCCTCGCCGAGCAAAACATAAAATTCCAACTCGACTGGCTTTTGCAAGATTGGTAAACTCAGTGAAACTTCAAGAGGATTTTAATGCTGAGTACAGCGGAACCATTTTGAGGAGAACGGGCTCCGTGGATGATCATTGGCAATCGATGGCGCAGTCAATTCATAAAGTAGCCCAGCGTGTGGTTGGTAAGCCGGATAAGAAGAACCAGGACTGGTTTGATGACTCTGATGGTGAGATCATGTCGCTCATCAAGGAGGCAAGGGCTCTCCTGAAGAACTCACCGAACGACGCTCGTCGTAAAACCATTACCAAACTACTCAAAACCAAGATACGGAACTTGAAGGATTCCTGGTGGACAGGGAAAGCACTGGAGCTGGAACACCTTGCTAACATCAAGCAAAGTGGACTTTTCTTTCAGTCTCTTAGAACTATTTTTGGCCCAAGGCACAAAAAAACTTCTCCCATATTCACCCGTGACAAATCTAAGAGACTTACTGACCACAATGAAGTGCTTGACCGCTGGGCCGAACATTTCCACGATGTTCTAATCCACTGGTCCATGATGCTGATCTTTTGTACATCAGTTCTCTTCCCTCCCATCCCTTATCTCCGGAGCTCGACAACCAACCATCTTTTGAGGAGTTTACTTTGGCAGTTAATCACCTTAAAAATGGCAAAGCAACTGGATCCGATGGTATTCCCGCTGAGCTCTACAAGTACGGAGGAGTTAGAGTCCGTGACGAGCTATATAATTTAGTTTTGCGTGCTTGGGACAGTGGCGAAATACCCCAAGCCTGGAAAGATGCCACT
Source organism: Archips crataeganus (assembly GCA_947859365.1). Classification (NCBI taxonomy): domain Eukaryota; kingdom Metazoa; phylum Arthropoda; class Insecta; order Lepidoptera; family Tortricidae; genus Archips; species Archips crataeganus. Next base: position 4,563,487 of record OX402048.1, on the reverse strand, counting down.
ATTTGCAAACTCTACAAGGGAAAGGGTGATGCCTCCGATTGTGGATCGCATAGAGGTATCGCTCTACTGAGTGCGGCTGGCAAGATATTTGCCCATATCATAAATCGGCGGCTTGGTGAGCTCGCTCAGCGTATTTTGCCGGAGAGCCAGTATGGGTTCCGTCCGGGTAGAGGTACAGTCGATGCTATTTTCATTGTAAAACAGCTGCAGGAAAAGTCAATTGAACAACACAGGCCCCTGAATATGTGCTTCGTTGACTTGGAGAAAGCTTTCGATCGCGTGCCAAGATCTGCTCTCTGGATCGTACTTGCAAAAGCTGGTTGTCCTGCAAAGTTTGTTGACCTAGTGTCGAGACGGCTAAATATATATGTGTTTATATCTAGCTTTATATGTGGGGTGTGACAATTATATTTGTCACTATTTAATGTAACTCAGGCGAGGGCCTCGACAACAACCCTAGTCGAAGAATGCATTAGGTGATCATTTTCTCTCATTACAAGTTAGTATATATTGTGACTCATACCTGTACATATAGTGATAGTATCTCGAGGAGCATCAGTTGGTTCTGTCTCGTGATCTGGCTATGTAGTGTCTTTGTCTGCTTCGCATCTTCTACTCTACCACCTGTAGAGTTAGATTACAACATGACTCCTACTGTATGGAGCCCCATAGATGTCTTAGGTTTACTTAATAACATTGGCATTGGTTGTGATGCCAGTCAACAATACAAGTGCATATAATCATGTTATGATGGGCCTGTTACAGTGTGATAAGTGCTATCATTAACGTGCACTCTCGGAACCCGTGCTGTTTTCGCCAGTGGGCTTCTCGCAAGTCACCCATTGGGCTCTTACTGCCGAAGCAGTCTTTCGAGCAGTTCCCCCCTCCACGTATCCACAGGGACCATGATGAAAGATGACAATCATGGGATATCACTGAGACATACGTCTCGGCGCGCCAGGTGTTTTGCCACCAAATCAAGTATGAATCAAGTAGGCCATGACTCAAAGTTTATGTCGCCAATGGACGAGTCGTACAACAATTTAAACAGGGTATATTCACGATAAAACTAAGACATCTAAAGACCATCAAAATTATGGTACTTAGCTTTGGTAGCTGCGACGCTCGTGATGTGATCAACCAATCAGGAACATAACACTGATTCTAGTATACTGAATACTATTCGTTATAAAGTTTAATATTAGCTTGATAAGATTCACATAACGCGCGCCATCACATAAAAACAAATGACAGATTAAAAGGCAGAGAGAACTAAACTTACCATGGAGTTCTAAGTGTTGCTACATACAATATTTACATTATTTTACATTTCGCGACTACTTTCGCGACACCTAGTGCGCCAATTCCATGATGGCATGATGGCCAGAGTGCAGCACGAAAACAACTTTACAGACGAATTCCCGGTAACTAGTGGCGTCAAACAGGGCTGTGTAATGGCTCCAACTCTCTTTGCCATCTATTTCGCTGCTGTGCTGAGGGACTCATATTGTGACGCCAATGGACAGATCTGTTTAAGTGTCAGGACAGATAAGAGCGTCTTTGATTTAGGCCGTTTCAGAGCAAGGAAATCGGTAAAAGAGATCTCTATTGTAGATGCGCTGTACGCTGACGACGTCTGTCTAATGGGCGATGATGTCACCCGCTTGCAAATTTTCTTAGACCATCTCCAGGAGTCGTGTCAGAGGTTTGGTCTAACCATAAGTACCTCAAAGACCCAAGTGCTTAAACAAGCCGCACGCGGCACCACACCAGACCCGACTTCTATATTTTTAGATGGGAAACCGCTAGAGGATAGTGTCATCATTTCGGTGTCTTGGCAGCTTTGTCCGTGACGACAATCGCCTCGAAACTGAAATTTCCTCTCGGATTGCGAGAGCGGCGGCGTCTTTCGGATTGCTTCGTAGGAGAGTTTGGGACTCGCATGACCTACGCTTAAACACAAAAATATCTGTGTATAAAGCAATAATTCTGCCGATCTTGCTATATGCCTCAGAAACTTGGTGTCTTTATAGAAGCGACATAAAGCGCCTCGATTCCTTTCACATGAAGTGCTTGAGATCTATACTTCGCATCAAGTGGCAGGACCGAGTCCCAAACACAGAAATCCTCAGGCGAACCAATCTCAATGGCATTGAGTCATTGTTAGTCAAAGGACAACTTAGGTGGTGCGGACACATTGTGCGTATGGATGATGGTAGACTCCCTAAAGCCGTATTCTACTCCCAATTAAAGGAGGGAAAGCGGACTCCTGGAGGCCAGTTCTTGCGTTACAAGGATGTTCTCAAGCGCCACCTCACTGCATGTAATATCCCATGTGAGAGTTGGGAAGATCTTGCGAAAAAGAGACCAGAATGGCGCAGCTCTGTAAATAAGGCTATAACAGGTTTTGAAACGCATCGCTTAGAGCACCTGGATGCCAAACGCCTTATTAAAAAGACCCGTCCGAGACCTACCTACACTTACACATACAATGATAGTGGTCAGCTACATTGCGCACTTTGTAATAGAACCTTCAAAACAAAGTTTGGCTTTGCCAGCCATATTCGGGCACATAAGTAACAAATGAGCTAAAAGGTTCGCCTTTGTCGGATACGACATGGAGGACATCATCATCATGTTGATCGAAGGCGTACAGTAAGAAGAAGAAGGGGAAGTAGGTAGTAAACCACTGGTAACTGGGGGTTCTGTTTCGCTGCAGCTTACTGCGCGAGTATTACTTAAAAGGGGGTATTCGATAGAACAGATCCTATCAATTGACATCCTTAATCCTTCCCAGACCCAGAGTCCCAGATCATACACGATGATTTTTAATCGGTGATCAGGAACCAATTTTTCTAGATCAGTATTCGGCGGCGATCACGTTTAAGTCGCAGTTACATGAAACAAATCGTCTATTTTTTTTAATTAATGATATTTAAAACCACTTTTTAATTAAAATCATTGTCATCCTACACAATATTTAGTCTATGAGCTTAATTAAAACCTCTTTGACACGTCAGTCTCTTAAACATACTTTGACGCGAGACCTGTCAAATTCCCTGCCAAAGCGATGAGATGACACTTGACAAAACTACTTGATTTCCACAAATGTAGGATGACCATGCGTTCGGTGGATGGAGGAAGTTTTAACGATAAAGATTTTTTTTAATGAAACCGGCTTCATTGCTTTTAGTCCTCGTCTATTTAATTAAATTTCGGCTAGGAATCAATATGTTTCAACTCCTGATCCCCGATTAAACATCATAGGTGTTTACGTCCCACTGACAACAGGCCCTATACTACGAAGCGCGAAATTCGAACTTCGTTTCATGCCGTTCCGCTCACGCTAATGGTATTTATCACGAGAGTGAGAGGGACCGCACGATCCGAACTTCGAACTTCGAATTTCGTAGTAACCCCCCTGACACTGAATGAGAGGGATTGGGCTGTACTTAGTTCCCACGTGGGCCCAATGCAGGTTGGGAATTTACACACCATATCATTGAATCAATACGTATTGTATTGTCAATCGACATATCTTTTAAAACTTGTCAAACTTATTTTGAATTATTTACAGGAACTTTTAGGTCGCTACGAACGTCTTCGTGAAATGAATGAGAGTATGAACAAAAGTGCAGTAAACGAGATCTATAACAAGTACTGTCATAGTATGGATGCACTCTGCAGCGGCCTGCGATTGGAGGATTTAGACCTGCACACACAGCTGCAATTTGCTTGCTTAGAAGGAAAATATGAATTCACAACAAAAAGGGTAACTGGACGACTGGAGCTTGATTTTTCCGAGGAGGACCTTTATTTGCAATCACTTGTAGAGGTAAGAAAGGATAGCTGTTGTGTGACCAATTTAGGCTGAGCCAAAGGGGCCATCCATGAAGTACGTCACACCAATTTCGATCAATTTGGACCCCTCCCCCCTTTGTCACACTTATTACTATGAAAACGGCCATTATTTTGTTCTTGGGCCACAGATCGATTGACCCCCTCCCCCCCCTAAATGTGTGACGTACTTTATGGACGGCCCCAAAGATCTAACGACGGTTAAAAGGCGAATTGATTCAAGCGACATCCTGGGTGATATTGAATTAATAGTAGATTGATAACCAAGGGTGGAAAGTGACCCATTTAATCCGAGATGTGAGAGCGCCAATAGTTCGAGGGGAAACGGGTAATTTCACCCAAGTTAGACACTAGTTTTCATTTCGACTGTGAAGAAAGTAAAATACTATAAAAAAATGAGAATAATAATAACTTGAATTTACTTATAACCAACGAAGAAGTTTTGACCGTTATTACTTATTTATATTTTTCTTTCACATTTTCACGAATGCCTTCCACATCTTTCTTAACCTAACTAAAGAAAGAGATGGAATATTTTCGTGACGTAATAAAGATCAAATTTCTTGTTTCAAACGGATGTTCGGCGTACAACCTCCAGTGTTGTATATAATAAGCTCCTTGGTCACGACGTGCATCTAGATCAGGGTTTTTCAACCTTTTGTTGTCAACGGCACACTTTTAGTTTCAGTAAACTTTCACGGCACACCAGTAAAGAATTCGGTATATTAGAGGCTTTGATTTATATGTAACGGACGTAGGGGTTGTATTGATACCCTTTAGGTTGGACTGCAATTAAGCATTGCGGCACACTTGAAAATGTACGCGGCACACTGGTGTGCCGCGGCACACCGGTTGAAAAACCCTGATCTAGATGGCCATGCCGAAATGTGGAAAAAAGTGTCATTGACGTAACTGAATTGTCTTCGACTCCGTGGCTAATCGTAAAAATTAAAAAAAATACTTTCCACCCTAGAGATGAAAACGCAATTTTCCACCCGGCTATCTATCCATGAAAATTTAACTTTCCGAACAGGAGAGATGAATAGTAGATTGTTCAACAAGGGAGGAAAATAGCCAATATCACACGAGGTTACTTGGCATCCGAGCACAGCGAGGGTGCATATTCCGAGGGTGATATTGGTGTTTTTCCCGAGTTAAACACTCTGCTTTTCATTTCGACTACAAGGAAAGTAAGAAAATATAAGTATAAATAAATAAAAATGTCTAAACTGGTCAATATGATCGTTGTAAAATATTTCAATGGAGTTTATTGTTAAGGAATAATTAATTTAACAAAATGTAGAATGTTCAATATAATAATTAATGAAAACAGTAGATAAAGTAGGTATTTTAGTAAATTTATTTATAAAATATGTAAGTAACCAATTTGAACCAAGGAGTTAAGCTGTATAGAGATAGGCTGTGTGGACAATGACATTGTCATTTACCGTGTTTTTTTCTTAACATTTTCTAACTTTTCTGGTTTAAGTCACTAAATAAGAAATTAATAATTTAATTTAATAATATTTCACTGGCATTATAAAATTTGTAATATGACTAATTAAGAAAAAAAACTCAATAGGTACTTAATTATTCCATGCCGTAATGCTTGGCTGAATGCGTATGTGTTCCATTGACAGCCAATGCCTTTATTTTTTTAAATTGATTTCTACCCTTGGGAAGAAAATAATACATATTCTCCCGTATGTCAGATATGATTTGCCTCACTTTCCGAGTATGAAAGATGAAAAATACATTGTCATTATGCTGATTCCAAATTAGGTATGACTTCAATATTGCCCAGGATGACTTGAATCAATTTGCCTCTTACTTAACCGTCTTAATATAATTAGTGGTCTATTGAAAGAACAGACGCTTAGTTGTTTTAACACGTATTTGGTTTTAATTAATGGTTTTTCTCTGGATACTAGGACACCTAAAAAAATTATAGGATTCAATTGTTTTCGAAAAGTGAGCAAATTAGGTACCTACCTACTTACTTTTAACAATTACATACTTTAACAACCATAACAAACAATAACAAAACAACAAACACAATTACTAGTTTCAGTCATTGTCAGTCAGTGTTTAGCATAAATTGGCTAAGTTTTTTTGAAGAGGTGCTAATTATAATATTTTTTCAACAATCGTCGTCTTAAAGATCGAGGAACTGCAGCTGTTTTATTTTTATCTTCTATTATTTATTAAAAATATTTTGTTCAGTGTTCGAGGTGATATTTGTGAGAAATTTTATAGCTGACAGGCTTGTCCGTGCTCAGTACTTAGTAGAAACAAAACAAAAGAAGTCTACTGTCACGTATGTCACTGTCAAATAATATCTAACCTTCCCTTTCTTTATTGTTTCGTTTGCTTTGCATGTTGGTGTGATCAGTTCCAAAATAGTCGCTGAAAGTATCCAATCGTGGTCCAACTATCGTACTAAGGCCGTGGAGAAATGCGGCAAAATCGAAAGTCTTGAGTTTGTGCTGAAGTCATTAAAAATTATCTTGAAGACAACAATTGCTGAAGTAAAATATAATTAACACCTCTTGAAAAAACTTTACTTAGCCAATTAACCTCACTATTTCGCGAAGGAGCAAAAATAAGTACATATTCTATTAATTTAAAATTTTCGAGTTAAATAATTTGTTAGTTCTCAAAATAAATTACATTTCTAAACAATGGTAACACAAGCAATCATAACAAAATCCTAAACAACATTGTACAGGGCAAAAGACATTTATAATAAAACTTGTTCGATGACGTGAATTTGTTAAAGTAAGTAAAACGGGTGAAATTAAAATGAGCTCGCTCTCGCAAGTACGCAAACTTGCAGCGTACAGTACGCTTAGTATAAGTTTTACTTCACCAAAATACTTCTCGATCGCGTTTACGTAAAAAAAATAATTACTAGGGAAACATGGACAGCGCCTCCGCGGGAGAAATAGAATAGAATTTAAATTTTTACGTAAACGCGATCGAGAAGTATTTTGGTGAAGTAAAACTTATACCTACTAAGCGTACTGGCCGTTATCAGGTGATCGGATTTTTATTTAAATTTTAGTTTAGATTACCCGCACTTATCGACGTATCTGAAGGCCGTATTGCTATCGCATTCACCGTTTATTTTTGTCAAACGGTATAAGATGGTGACAGAGAGAGATGGTGAAAGCGATGGCATGCGTCCGCGCGTTAGACAATACGGCCTCTGGTTCTTCTTCTTCTTCCTTAATGGCGGCCAATAGGCTTGTGCCAATGTCAGTTAATTGCTCTCTTTGGAGCGACGTTGTACGGTGATTGTAGTTTTTGCAACTTGATAGTAAAATTCCAGAAACCACGTGGAGACAACTTGCGCATTAAAAAATGTCAGACACGAGAGCAATATAGAATTTTGAGATCACTGTAACAGTTAAGGTTAATCGCCGCATAAAACACTATCAAAATTATACCACAACTAGCCAAAGAAACAGAAATACCAAAATCAGATACTGTCTACATCCGCCATGTTCGAATGCCACAAATCGAATCCGGCCTCTGGTTACTTACTATTCTTTATTCGGATATCGACAATAGACAATTGACGCCGCAGGCACCGAGTGCTTGACGTTACTACAGTAGAGTCTGGCCAGTATAAGTTGTCACAAGCAATGTAAATCACACCTCGTTTTGGCAACCCCAAAAATCAGTTTGGAAAGCAGCAATGTATATCAAATTAAATACTGGCAACATTTTTATTCCGTCAAAAATCATCGTTGCTATTTTTGTACTGCGCTGGTTGGTCTGCTGTCAGCGTTTATGGTGGTAGCAAGTTTAGCGTTTCGGATTTAGTAATTAGGGTTTATTTCGTGATATAACCGCTGTTGTGATCCTGTAGTTATTTAGATTTGTTTGTGAGTGTCCTGGTGTAAGTATTCGTGGTAGTTTTAATTAATCATGGATCTAGATGCTTCGGAGCCAGATGATCCCGGTGGAGGTTCTGTCTGTTCTCCTATCCCTCCTAACCAGGTAGTTAATTTGCCGCAAACCCCATCCCCCTTACTCGGTAAAAGATCTTCAACCGATCCCAATGTTCCTGCATCCAAAAAGTCCACTTCTCCTGCAGCTTCTTCTGAAGCAACATTCACACACCCAGATTTCGAAAAACTAAAGTCATCATATACCACAGAAGACTCTGGCCCTTACATCATCAACGTCCAGAGAATAGAGAGTGACCCAGCCTCAGGTATTGCTTTGAGAGCTATTAATTTTGGACATTTTCTTTACACCAACAATATTCACGGCGTTGTTAGGGACGGTGTGAAAAGAATCGGGCGCAATCGTTTTTCCGTCGAGTTTGACTCGGCGGAACACGCTAATAACTTCATTTTACACCCTGCACTCACCTCGGCAGAATACTCAGCAGTGGTTCCCACATTTCATGTCACGCGTATGGGCATTGTTAGGGATATTTCACCAGAATGGTCAATGGAAGAGATAGTGGAAAATGTAACTGTACCCTCTGGCTTTGGACGCGTTATCAGGGCCCGCAGATTGAGTAGGAAATCAGTTGGTGAGAACAATACTCCCATATGGATTCCTACCCGATCTGTGGTTCTTACATTCAGTGGTCGCAGCCTACCTCCAAAGGTATTCTGTTTCTATAACAGTTTACCTATCGAATGCTACCTTCTCCCCACCATCCAATGTAACAACTGCTGTAGATTTGGACACATAAAAGCGCAGTGTAGATCAAAGTCCAGATGTTACAAATGCTCCCTTGATCATATTGGTGAAACCTGTAATTCCCCAATGCTTAAATGCCTCTTCTGCTCTGGCAATCATTGTGCCACTGACATTTCCTGCCCAGAACAACAAAGGCAGCGCAACATTAAAATGGTGATGTCACAGGAAAACCTCTCCTACACGGAATCTTCTGCTCGCTTCCCCCAGGTAAGAAAAACCTTCTCCGAGACTTTGAATTCTCCTTCCCCTGCCTCATTTTATAACACTCCCCAATCACAATCTCAACCGCAAGCTCAGTCTCCATCCCAATCCCAATCATACCGCAAAACTATTTTTGTTCGCCGAAAAACTAATGCTTTGATGGGTAATCCAGGTTATGACAGAATTGCTCACAATAATATTGTCCGCGATCCAATTTCCTCCCAATCTAACGGTTGTGCTCTTAATCAAGAGTCTAACTCCCCTAATGACAACCTCATTGAGCTTCTGCTCAACACATTAATTAATATATTGTCACGCTTTTCTGATTCTGGCTTACCGAACAACATGCATCAAAAATTGACCCAACTGCTATCTCTGGTTTCCTCTCAAAATGACCCAAACTCTCCTTCAATGGAACTGTCGTAGTATCTATAATAAAAAAAATGAACTGATTTACCTTATTAATAAACATAAACCCTTCCTCCTAGCCATCCAGGAGACCTGGTTGAAGCCTAACTCTATTTTTAGAGTACATGGTTTTGCCTGTCTCCGGGATGACAGGAGGGATGGCTATGGTGGCGTAGCTATATTAGTTGCCCGCTCTATTATTTTTACTCGTATTTCTATTCCCCCTCATAGCGACTTTATCAGCGCAGTTGCTGTTAGGGTGAATAATACTTCCTTTTTGTCGCTTTATATTCCGGATCCTCATTCAGGTATGATTGCTGAACTTTCCTCCATTTTATCTACTATACCTCCCCCCATCATCATATTGGGAGACTTTAATGTACATCATACCTCTTGGGGTTCCCATACCAGTGATTCAGTTTCTTCTGCATTTCTTGACCTTTTTGATAACTTTAATTTGTGTGTCCTAAATGATGGCTCCCCAACGAGACGAGTACTCCCTTCCCAAAACCCACAAAGTGCTGTTGATCTTACTTTATGTTCTCCTTCAATTTCTTCCAGACTCTTTTGGCAAGTGATCCCCTCCACATTGGGAAGTGATCATTTCCCTATTAAAGTATCATTTCCTGACCCTGTTCCCTCTTTTTATTCCCCCCCTCGTCTCAAATATCAAACCAGAAAAGCAGACTGGACCAAATTTAGATCCGCCTTAGACGAGGAATTATCTCTTCTCCCCTCCCCTGATCCCAATAATATATCTTCACTGTACGAAGGTTTTAAGAATGCTCTTTTTTCTGCGGCTGACAAATCAATTCCAATAAAAAAAAAGCCTTCAAAAAAGATCCCATTTCCTCCCTGGTGGGATGCTGAATGTCTTGCAGCAGTTAAAAACCGTAGAGAAGCTGAATCACTCCTTTCAATCAACTTGTCGAGGGAAAACTATTTAAATTATCAGAGAGTTGCAGAGGAAACCTCCAAATTCCTTCAAAATAAAAAAAGATTAGGTTGGCAAAAATTCTGTGAGTGCCTTTCTCCTAATTCCCCTTCATATTTGGTCTGGGAAGGTATCAGGCGGTTTCGTGGTGCTTTTACCCCGAAAGCAAATCTCTTTTCTAACGATTCATCAGAGTGGATAGAAGCATTCGCTCTTAAGTTAGCCCCCCCCTCTGTCCCAACTGTTGAGGAAATCTCTACAGTTTGGTCTCTTTCCTCTACTTCTTCCCATAACACTTTTGATGCCCCTTTCTCTATGGAGGAGTTTCTCACAGCCACAGACCAACTCAAAGATTCTTCCCCTGGGGTTGATGGGATCCCCTACTCCTTCATAGTCAATTCCAGTACAAATTCCAAACAAATCTTCCTTGGTATTATAAACAATATTTTTCTCCATAATTCCCCCCCTGAGGAATGGAAATCTCAGATAGTTGTTCCCATCTTAAAACCAGGAAAACTATGTAATGACCCTTCAGGTCATCGGCCTATCGCCTTATCGTCCGCTTTGGCAAAAATCTTAGAGCATCTCATTAAAAACCGTCTGGAATGGCTGGCAGAAAGTAGGGGCCTTTTGGCCAAAAGTCAGTATGGATTCCGTAAAGGTCTCGGTACGATGGATAGTCTCTCCATTTTCTCAACCGACATACGGCTTGCGTTCTCCAAAGGTGAGTCCGTAGTGGGGGTCTTTTTAGACATCTCCTCTGCGTACGATAACGTTCTTCTCCCTCTTCTCAGGCAAAAGCTGCATCATCTGAGTTTTCCGGAGAGGTTAGTTGACTTCACAATTAACTTTCTTTTGGCCAGAAAAGTCCTTATTTCGTCTTATAATGTCTCCCTTCCTCCCAGGGTGGTCTATAAAGGCCTCCCTCAAGGCTCTGTCCTTAGTCCTCTTCTTTATAGCCTATATACCTACGATTTGGAATTGTCGGTAAACTCATTTTGTAACATCCTTCAGTATGCTGATGACATATGCTTATATTCAGTCGTTCCTAATATCTCCGACGCTGTTCGTCCTCTTTCCTCGGCTCTTCATTATTTGAATGTATGGTTAATGGAGCATGGCCTGTCCCTTTCTGTTCCGAAATGTGCTGTAGTTCCATTTACCCGTAAAAGGTCCATTCCAGAGATACTCATTTTCTGCGATGGTATCCGTATTCCTGTTCAGGACAAGATCAAATTTCTTGGCGTAGTTCTTGATTCCAAAATGACAGGTGTCCACCATATTAATCATATCGTTAAGAAATGTGAGAGGAACTTAAATATCATTCGCTCCCTATCTGGCGTCTGGTGGGGATCACACCCATACACTCAAAAACTTATATATAATGCCCTTATTCGTAGTCACTTTGATTATGGGTCCTTCATATTAGAGCCGTGCAATAAACTTTGTTTAAGTTCTCTGGATAAAATCCAATATAAAAGTCTTCGTTTAGTAATTGGAGCAATGAAATCTTCTCCTACAAATGCGCTTCAAATTGAGTGTGTCGACCCTCCTCTTTCTATCCGACGACAATTTCTCTCGGATAAGTATGTTATCAAAATTATGCAATCTCCCTCCCACCCTCTAGTCGCTAATCTTCGCTCTCTTTCGGAATTAGTCTCTACCTCTCCTTACTGGTTTCACAAAGATCCCCCCTGTCTGGTCAATAGCTACGTTAAAATAACTCGCCTTCCGTGCCCTATTTTTCAATGTAGGTTAATAAGCCCTCTCTTTGAAACCCCATATGATGCTATCATGTTCCGTCCTGATATTTTACTTGACCTATGTATTAATAGTAAATCCCCTTCCCCTAATCTCGATTTAAATTTTGCCATTGCTAGTAACTGGCCTAACTGGACCTCTATTTACACGGACGCTTCACAACTTTCAAGCCAGGGTTGTGTAGGATCGGCTGTCTGGATACCTAAATTCAAAATTATCCTGAGCTATAAATTGCCGATGCATACATCTGTTTTTACTGGTGAGGCGGTGGCAATTTTCGAGGCCCTCAAGTATGTAGACTCGCACAACCTTAATAACTGCATAATTTTTTCAGACTCCAAAAGTGCCTTACAAACCATTTCATCCAACCAATTGCGTAGTAAATCCAAATTCCCGGTCATCCTTCAAATTAAGCAAGTTCTTCATAGTCTCTCTGTTAAGAATGTGAGAGTCTCCTTGGCTTGGATCCCAAGCCACATTGGAATCCAGGGCAACGAGACTGTGGATCAGCTTGCTAAGGACGCGACTCACTCGGGCTGCCTGGATCAGTTCAGGTGCTATTCGCATGACTTGACATCTCTGGCTAAGGATCGCCTGGATTCGGACTGGCTCGCTCACTGGATAAGTTCTAGTCAGATGAAAGGACTGCACTACTCTGATATTCAAGACACTGTTCCCGCCAAACCCTGGTTCTTTAAATACCGTGCAGCTAACAAAGCAACTACGTCAACTATATGCAGACTGAGGCTGGGCCACTCCTGTACTCCGGTTTTCCTTCACAAGATTCGTGTGAGAGACAACTCTTTGTGTGAATGTGGTTTAGACGAAGGCTCTATCGATCATTTATTTTTCGAATGTTCGAAGCTGTCATCCTCCCTGTATGACCTTCTCCCCCCCTAAATTCCCCGCCCTGTTAATTTTAAATCCCTCCTTCGCTATGTATATTCCCCCTTTATTATCATTCTGTGTGACTTTATATCCTCTAACAATATAAGACTATAGTTCTAATTAATAACAACATGTTTTGTCTTTGTCGCAGTGTTACGTGACTCCCACAACAGCGTACGGCCGGAAAAAAAAAAGTCTTATTTTTTTGTTTTTTGCCAAAATTATTTTCTTGCTGCTATCAAACTGTTGGCGTTCTGCAGATTCAACCGCAAACTCCTCATTGTAACTGACATTGGCCCAAGCCTTAAGGCCGCCATTAAGGGGAAATAAAATAAATAAATAAATACTGCGCTGGTTTGTTCTTGATATTTATAGGTAAACTAGCTACTGCCTGCGACTATACACAAACTGTATCAAAACTTGATGATTTTGACGGTTCCGCTATCAGGAATAAAACCAATGAGTTTTACATAGTAAAAAAACAGGTTCCTACATTAAGAACATTACTTTATAGAACTCCGAGAAGACATTGGATTTACGATGTCGAGAAACTTTAAGGCAAATACTGCTAAAAAATGGATTTTAATTTAAAACCAATCAAAATAAAAGATCAACACTTATTGAGCGGTTTGAAATTAAAACAAGTATCAAATTTATTTATTCCATTCATTCACAGGATTACCAGTGTTAAAAATAATTGTGACGGATTTAATTTTCGTTAAAATGTGGGTTGCCATTCCCGTATTTTTTAAATTTGCCGCTATTTTTCATTGCCAATTTACGCTGGCCAGACTCTAACCTTTTGTGAGCGTGTTTTTTTAATCCCTTTAATGCTTTCAGAAAATGGAAGGCAAGTTTGAATATTATCGCCAAAAAAATAGAGGACATCTGTCTGGGATTGAGGTGACAGGTGTGGTGTTGGGTGCGGTAGTGGCGGTGGGCAGCCTAGCGGTGGGGGGAGTGGCCCTGGTCACGGCGGCGGCTGCGTCCGTCCCGGCGGTGGCTACGGCGGCCACAGAAGCGGGAATCACCACTATGGTTCCTGCAGTCTTTGGTGCAGCTGGTGTTATCATGAACTTATTCAGAAGACCGTTGTAAAAAGTTGAACCATATTGACCGCAACACGCCACAGTCATTTGAGACTTATAGCGCCATCTAGTTGTGTTCCTTGGTACTAGTTTATCTCGGCTAGATTGTAGATATTGTATTGTATGTATGTATGAATGGTATGCTGCCTATAGTCTACTGTATGCTACAGAGGGTTAGATATAATGTAATGCATTTATTTATATCAAAATGAGCAATGTCCTTCATTTGACATTGAAATATATGTTGTGAAATACTTATAAGTTTTACTTTATTCTTATTTAGAATGCAAGCAAGTATCAATGGGGAGGCTTATGTCCAGCAGTGGACGTCCTACGGCTGAGATGATGATGATGATGGTGAGTTTCATTTAATTTCAAAGTGAAATAAATTAAAAAATATTTAAATCAGTTTCTTATAACTGACTTTTCTATACAAAAAAAAAGTTAAAACCACGGGTAATTTTTTTAGACATTCCTAATTGAACGACAAAACGCACGACCTGGAGCCTGTTGCATAACAAAGTACAACTAATATTACAAGCGGAACTCTCGCTTCAGTTTTATTAACTAGAAAGGGAGTTCCGCTTGTAATATAAGTTGTAGGTACTTTGTTATGCAACAGGCCCCTGATCCAAACTCTTATAACAATAAACACGAGTGTTTATATTATGAGATCGGGGCCCAGTTGCATAACAAAGTACAACTACTTAATATTACAAGCGGAACTCTCGCTTCAGTTATATTAACTAAAAAGGGAGTTCCGCTTGTAATATAAGTTGTACTTTGTTATGCAATTGGGCCCGTATCGTACATTATTGTCATCCATTCTTGGTCAGAACCTACAAACGCCCGCTCAGCGTTAACGCAACGTTCACGTAGCGGCGCCGCGTCGTTTTCAAAAAAAAATACACAATTAAGAAATTTAATAAAAATAAAATTCAATTGATTCCTTTGTGTTAAGAAAGATACCCATATCTAACTTTCGTTACACAAAGGAAGCGATCGTAATTTTATTTTTATTAAGCCCTTAACTATGTACAGTCGACTACAAAAAGATCGATACCGCCAAAGTTACAAAGATATGTATACACACCTTTATTGACTTAACATTAAGGTCGTGTATACATATTTTTGTAACTTTGGCCGTATCGATTTTTTTGTAGTCGACTGTACACATTTTTTGGAAACGACTCTAGTGGCGTCTTTTGAACGTCAGCGTCTCATTAACGCTCACGCAGCGTTGACGCCACGTCCACAGCGCCACTGAGACGTCAGGTGGGCAACTGTCGAATGTCGGCGTCTTGTCAGCGCCTGCGCAGCGTCTCTCCCTCCCGCGCCCCACCATCTGTCGCAGTGACAGTGCGTGGGCGCTGACAACACGCCCACGTTAGAAATACGCCACTGACTTAGCGACGCCGCTGCTCAGGCGTTAATGAGGCGCTGACGTTCGAAAAACGGCTCTGACGTCGCAGCGCCGCTACGTGAACGTTGCGTTGACGCTGAGCGGGCGTTGACAAGACTACGACGCTCTACAGACGCTAGATGTGAGTGGGCCCTAGACGAACCACATGGAAATGTGTTGTAATGGCCAAAGTTACCTTCGGGGCCAAAGTAACTGCCTTTAGTAAGCAGCTAGTTTACTAAGGTTAGTATTAAGTATTCTTTAAGGTTGTTATTATTCTGTATAAATCAATTCGAAAATAAAGGTTATTTTCTATTGGAGCTTTTATTTTAATTCCATTAAACTAGAGTCATTTCATTAGCGACGAGGATCGGTAGATAAGATTCTTATTTAAGATTCTTAGCCACGTGTTTTATGAAAAAACTTGAAAAGTGGATTTTGGGTACGCTGCCTGGTCTTTGAGGAAAGAGTAGGCACGTTTTCCTAAGGTTTCCAAGTTCTCTCACCAAATGTGCGAAAATATTGACGCTGCTAGCAGGGCCGCGCCCCAGCATCGCATAACGCCCAGCAGCGGTAACCGATGCTGAACTCGATGCTGTGTCATCTGTATAAGGTAAACCCCAGTACCCGACGGTGTCCCAATAGCCGACACTTTCAATCTTAATTCGTAGCAGTAAAGGCAACAAGCAGGGTGTCGATTATTGGAATCAAAGTGTCGAACACTGGGGTATTTACCTTACGTAAAATTTTTGTAATTAGGGAGTTAACCTCCTGCGCCCACGTCAAATTTTGTTCAATGAAATTTAATCTTTTTCACTAATGAGTTGAGTTCAATGTCACATTAGAATAAGTCCTAATAATAGGACATCGGACCTCAGGAGGTAAATATCGCACATTACGGTACATTTTTGGACTCCGTAAATTATATAAAATAATTATATAAAAATGTAAATTCGAGCGTTTTGGCCACCTCGCTTTCGTGGAGATATTTTTGCAGAAATAGAAGAAGATTGTGATAAAAATTTCCAGTTATCTCGTAGACGTACAGGATTTCTGATAAATGACCGAAAATGCCATTAAAATCTAGTGTAAGCACTACAACCTATTCGTACAAAACCGGCAAAGTGCGAGTCGGACTCGAGCACGAAGGGTTCCGTACTCATTATCTATAAAAACGGCAAAAAATCACATTTGTTGTATGGGAGCCTCCCTTAAATATTTGTTAATTTTAAATAATTTATTTTTAAAGTGAATATATCTACCTGTTGCCGTTATCGATATCGAGCAAAAAATATCACGTATGTTGTATGGGAGCCCCCTTAAATATTTATTTTATTCTGTTTTTTTAGTATTTGTTGTTATAGCGGCAACCGAAATACACCATCTGTGAAAATTTCAACTTTCTAGCTATCACGGTTTATGAGATACAGCCTGCTGACAGACGGACAGATGGATGGACAGCGGAGCCTCAGAATAGGGTCCCGTTTTTAGCCTTTGGGTACGGAGCCCTAAAAATGTGACCACAAAAGTAAGGCGGTTGAAACGCTCGAATGGCCAAATACGACCACGTGTTTCACTTTTGCCCACTGCTGTGGCAGTTGCCCATCCGGGAGCCTAGGAGTACTTATCCGCGTTCTGTTATTGCTTTTCAACGCCCTCTTTAATCCTTCTACCCCTTATTATCTATTACCTTTCTGAGCGTTTCAGCAACTTGGCTACCGGCAGCCGGCATTGTTAGCGGTCGAGTACAAATCTCCTTTTGGCCTGTACTTCTACCTCTTCTTAAATCCTTCATTGTGCAATCTGCTAGGCTGTGATTGTGTGATGTTGCCAACCTCCATCAGGAAATCTCCCTCCGTGGTGTCGTTAAGGGAAGGTTTGAAAAGGACGTGGCTCGTATAGGAAACAAAAAAAGCAGTGAATGTATGAAATGTGTGAGTTAATGAAAATGTGAGTTATAATGATCTTATGATGAAATAACTACGCAATACTAGCATAATATTATAATTTTTCTTTTTTCATATAACCAATTTTATTTCAATAAAACAATTTGGAAACTGATAAAGAAATATTCGCAACAAAAAATTCGATACGATAAATAGCGAAACATTTGCTTATCTGATTTAAATAAAATGAACCAAAATATCTTATTTTCTGTTTTGTTTTGAATTAGATGTATTTTCCTAAATAATTCTTCCAATCTTGCCAATCTTGTAATTTACTGTTGAGTCTGTTGAACTTGCTGTCGGTACGAATAAATGTCAAAATCCCGCTGTCATTACATGACGTGTTGTTGTGTGCCTGCCTGACCTCAACTCTCGTGGCGTTAGGTATCTACCTATAACTTTCTTTAAAATTTAAAATATTGGGAACACTATCAAACGTGAATGATAGACAGCAGTCACTCATGTGCATGGGCAATACGGATTTTTAATGCTGATATCAGTTAGTTAACAATAAGTATATATTTTTTTCTTTTTCTTGGCTTTCACCCTTGCTACTTTAGCAAGGCGTATTTTGCCAATGTCGACGTAGAGACAATAACACACATGAGGAGAGGAGGAGGATGAGGGTTATTAAACTTTTTACTTGGGTGAAAGTCTGGAGCTGTCATTTAGGTGTCATTTGAGGGTGTGGAGTTGTTATCATTGGTTCAAATATTCATAGTTAATTTAATCTCTCATTTTATTTATTTTTTAATTACATTAAGTGATTCCAGAGTACAAATAGTAATATTTATTTGCTAGTTTATTAATAATATTAGGTAAGTCAGCCAAAAATATGGTCTACCACTCTACGGTTAAAGTTAATTTGTACGTCATAACACAACGAGGGGCTAAATTCAGGAACGGCCCAACACAGTTTGCGAGCGGTAATTCAATCGTTTGCGAGTGGATAGGGATGGGCTGAGCTTGGGATGAGCCTTATTTTCCTGTTAATTCGCTTTGTAAATAAATAAATACGGCTCATCCCAATCTCAGCCCAAACCTCTCGTAAACCAGTGATTTTTGGCGTTCCTGAATAGCAGTTCATCCCTATCCTCTCGCAAACGATTGAATTACCGCTCACAAACCGTGTTGGGCCGTTCCTGAATTTAGCCCGAGGTCGATTTTATCTTACAATAATATAATGATGAGATGACAGTGACTAATGACTTCACTCAGTTAGAAATGCCAACCTTAGCGATATTTAGATCTCACAGAAACTTTTATCAATACTGGTAGACCACTTTCTTGGCCGAACGTAACAGTCGGGTTCTCCAATATCTGTAACGCCAACCGTTCATAAATATCTAAACATGAACCTTATGTTACGGTAATAAGGTCTATGTATAGATATTTATGAACGGTTGCGAAGGCAAGCGTCAGGAACGTTAGACAATAAGACACCAGCAGGCTTATTGTCTAACGCTTCTGACGCTTGCCTTCGCAATCACTACATATTTCTTTCTATCAAACGGTATAAGATGATGGCAGAAAGAGACGGTGAAAGCGAAGGCAAGCGTCAGAAGCGTTAGACAATACGGATACGGCCTCTGGGCTCACTTGTCAGACTCTATTTTATTAGTTGGAGCCGGGTTTCTTGTTGAACGCGGCGAAGACAGCTGTGAACAGCGCCGGCAGGCCGAGGTGAGGTGACACGACTGACACCAGAGCGGCGCTGCCCATCGCCGCCACCTCGGGCCCCGAAAACTTCTCACGATTCTTCTGGCGATAGTGCTCGAAGCGATTCCGCATTTTCTGAAAAAGCGCCATTTTACACATTTTGTTAATAATCTGGGTCCTTTTGGGTTGCACAATTGGGATGTCCCAATTTTTGACAACGTATAATAAATCGAAAACCGTTTGGAGAAATAGGCTTTGTGAAGCGTTCTCAGAAATCCGATTCCAAAAATATGATAAAATGAATTAAATAAAGAAAATTTAAGTGATGACCTTCATTTGACCCCTGCAGTGAATCGTCACAAAGGAAGGTATAAAGCAGGTCTACACTCTAAAGCAAATTGACAGTTTGAAATGTTGCTGTCCTGCTTATAACAGCAAAGAGTGACAAAGACAGAACTTTAATCACATGATGCGCACCTGGCTTTAAACAGTTGTCATTTATCGTAAAGTCCGAAATGTATACGAGTATTTCCAATGTATTTTTACAAATTTAATTATTAAATTACTACGTTATAAGTAAATATAAAAAAAAAAATCAGATTTTAATAAAAAATATCTATTTACTATCACACCATTTAACAAACAGGAATAATTGAAGCTAAAAGAAGAGAAATAAATAAAACTATATTTTGTCATGGTTCATTTAGGACCCTAAGCCGTACTTGTACTTATTATTGACAGTGACAAGACAAATCAGAGGCCCTACCACGAAGTGCATAATTCGAACTTCGTTTTGTGCAGTCCCGCTCACGCTAATATGATTTGACACGAGAGTGAGAGGGATAATACGATACGAACTTCGATTTTCAAATTTCGTAGTAGCGCCTCAGCAGTGCCACAGATTATGTTATGTACTACGACTTGAATTTTTCTAGGTAATGGAACGTGGCTCTCTCGCTGTGACGCCATCAAACGTATTTCTTAAAAAAATTATAAAAAATTAAATACTCAACCAAATTCAAAATCGATGAAAATGGTATCTTAAAATATCCTATTCCAAATAAAATATAAAAACTATAGGTTATTTTTTTTGGTGCATCCCAATTGTTAACTCTTTTTACTTTGAATCCATGAATTGTACAGAATTGTTATAAAACAAACTTAATCTACCAACCAACAGAGTTCTACAGGTGACCGTTTAAATGTTTCTGAAAAATTTACGGTTTCGACGGGGAAAAAATTATGCCAAACATTACAATAACCTCCTGCCGCCCAAGAAAATATACGCGAGATCAGCTAAACGCCCAATGTGCAATGTATAACTTAACTTTTCAGGGTTCCGTAGTCAACTAGGAACCCTTATAGTTTCGCCATGTCTGTCCGTCTGTCTGTCTGTCTGTCTGTCTGTCCGCGGCTAAGCTCAGAGATCGTTAGTACTAGAAAGCTGTAATTTGGCATGAATATACAGTCACGCCAACAAAGTGGTAAAATAAAAAAAAAAATATTTTTTTTAGGGTACCTCCCATAGACGTAAAGGGGGGTAATTTTTTTTTTCTCGACTAATCCTATAGTCTGGGGTATCGTTGGATAGGTCTTTTAAAACCATTGCGGGGTTGCTAACATGATTTTTCTATTCAGTGACCTGTTTGCGAAATATTCAACTTTAAAGTGAAAATTTTCATTAAAATCGAGCGTCACCCCCTCTAAAATCTAAACTGTTGGGTGGAAAAATTTGAAAAAATTCAGAATGGTAGTAAATATAACAAATTTACTAGGAAAATTATAGCGGCTAAGATTGCTTGGAAATTATTTGTACTTTAAGAGTAAATAGTAGCCTAAGGTATAAAACATACCTAAACTTGGATGATTCCGTACACATACGAAATCCTTAGAAAAATATTACTTGATTTTTTTGTAATGGCTACGGAACCCTACCTTGTGCGTGTTCGACACGCTCTTGGCCGGTTTTTTTTATGTCCTAACTTGCCCACGACTCTTAATTTTTTTTATTTAAATGTCGACCAGGATTTTTTTTAACGACCGCCTTAGCCTAGTTGGTAGTGACCCTGCCTACGAAGCAAGAGGTCCTGGGTTGGAATCCCGGTAAGGGCATTTATTTGTGTGATAAGCACGAATATTTGTTCCTGAGTTAAGGATGTTTTCTATGTATTTAAGTATTTATTTATCTATATAAGTATGAACTAAAACAATTACTTTGCTCACCCGCGACCTTACAATAGTTACGTTTATGCAAGAAATGTGCGTTCATGCAGTTCCTCCACCTCCACACTGTACGAACACACACAAATCACATAAACCCAACCATCACCACCACCAAGCTACACTGACGCGTTTCGAACTCAACCAGAGCTCATCTTCAGAGTTACCACAACCGTATGCTATGCTACCAAACGTTAAACTAACAAACCAAAACAAATGTTTTAACTTGTCACTGTAACTTCTCAAGTACCCACTTTATTTTTCTTATTCTCAAACTACCCCACAAAAATTAACTTTTATTGACATATTTAAAACTACCTTGAATTTTTTTGTTTATTTATTTATAAGGCATATTTAATTAATACTAACTGTTCAAATTCGACCCAAGCCGCAGTAAAGGAGAAGATACTAAATTTACCTGTTCATTAATAATAGACCCCATAGTGTTGTACCTAATTATTTCCATGCATTCCAGAGCATCCAGACGCAACCCCTTGCCGCAATAATGTAACACTTCATAAGAATCTGAATCTAACAATGAATGATTTGATTCCAACAAATGTTTTGCAAAATTCGATCTATCTGGATGCTCATTCCTATATGCCGAAACATGCTCTTTAAATCTAGTATTAAAACTTCGGCCTGTCTGTCCTACGTATATCCCATTGCAGTCATTACAAGTAAGCTTGTATACCCCCGATCTAGTTCCCTTATCTACCTGTTCTTTGTGGTTACATAGCCTAGAGTACAAAGAGTTGTTAGTCTTAAAGGCAACATTAATATTGTTTGATTTTAAAATGCCATAAATCTTATCAGACAAACCCCCGACGTAAGAGATGCTAGATCTATATTTGTTAGTAGACTGAGAAGGTCTGGAATGCATGGAAATAATTAGGTACAACACTATGGGGTCTATTATTAATGAACAGGTAAATTTAGTATCTTCTCCTTTACTGCGGCTTGGGTCGAATTTGAACAGTTAGTATTAATTAAATATGCCTTATAAATAAATAAACAAAAAAATTCAAGGTAGTTTTAAATATGTCAATAAAAGTTAATTTTTGTGGGGTAGTTTGAGAATAAGAAAAATAAAGAGGGTACTTGAGAAGTTACAGTGACAAGTTAAAACATTTGTTTTGGTTTGTTAGTTTAACGTTTGGTAGCATAGCATACGGTTGTGGTAACTCTGAAGATGAGCTCTGGTTGAGTTCGAAACGCGTCAGTGTAGCTTGGTGGTGGTGATGGTTGGGTTTATGTGATTTGTGTGTGTTCGTACAGTGTGGAGGTGGAGGAACTGCATGAACGCACATTTCTTGCATAAACGTAACTATTGTAAGGTCGCGGGTGAGCAAAGTAATTGTTTTAGTTCATTAATATGGACCTCCGCAAAGTAACGCCTGATTCAATAAACTATATAAGTATGTTTATCGTCGTCTAGTACCCATACAAGCTTTGTATCGTCTATTTTTTTAAATAAGGATTATTTGGAAAATCACTTTTCAACTGAAATCGTTGTCACCCTACACATGGTTTAATCTATGAGCTTAAAACCTCTTTGAAAAGTCGGTTTCTGAAACAAACTTTGACGCGAGACCTATCAAATTCCCCGCCGAAGCGAT
The DNA here is from genome assembly GCA_947859365.1 of Archips crataeganus. Taxonomy (NCBI): domain Eukaryota; kingdom Metazoa; phylum Arthropoda; class Insecta; order Lepidoptera; family Tortricidae; genus Archips; species Archips crataeganus. The sequence goes on along the minus strand of OX402048.1, from coordinate 4,540,781 downwards.
GACACTTGACGAAACTACAAATTTAGGGTGACCATGCATTCGCTGGATGGAGGGCGTTTTAACAATAGTTTTTTTATTAATGAAACAGAGACTTCATTGGTTTTAGTTTTAGACTTTGTCTATTAAATTCCATTTTGGATAGGGATCAATATTTTTCAACTCCTCAATCACCGCCTCCACTCCTCACCGATTAAAAATCACCGTGTATAAGTTAGAGTAAATAGAGCAAGCCCTATTTCAACTCTATATCTTTAGTTCACTTGGATGCGCATTGGATTTCTACGTTATGGTAAATTATATAAACGTATAACTGTTAAATTAAACTTTTATTAAAAGTTACGGCGCGAAATCACATATTTCTATGACTAATACTCTTATTTTTGTTTATCTTCATTAATAGTTAGTTAAATAATAATAATAAGAAAGTCAACAAAAAATTTTTTTAGTTATTTTTATTTGTTTTTGCTTGGCTATTTGCGGTCTGATCCCAATGGTTCTTTTTTTCAATGGATCCATTGATACTTACCTACAATTGGCATTGATCACTTTTTTACAATGTGGTCTAATTCCAAAACCATTTCGAGGAATAGGTTTATTAAATCATTTTATAAAATTGTAGTAAAAAAATATTAAACGATCGTGTGTATTTTTGCAAAATAATGTTTGACCTTTGTTTGACCTTTCTGTGGGCATTAACTTTGAAATTCTTTGCAACAAGAAAAAAAAAGCCGTCCGTCTAGTTTCTCTATACTATTCTCTGTCACTTCGACGTAGTTATCATCTGTCAGTTTAAGGATACTATTTTGAAAAACATTCTTCGCGTTTTTCATATTTTAATAATGGATTTATACAGGAAGTGTTTCATTCCTACTTGTGGAAATGATTCTGCCAATAGCCCAAACAAATTAATTGTTTGCATTAGAGAAGATTTACAAGAGAAGTGGTGCCGCAAAGTTAATTCAAAGTTTACAAGATGTACTTATTGTTTTGAGGATCATTTTAATGTAAGTATGGATTAAATCCGCCAAAGAACTTTCAAGGGAACACTTCTGACCATTTTATTTTATACATACAAAAAATACTATAGCCGTAAATCGTTTTTTTTACCTATTCTCTTGGAAGAATCGGCAACTTTAGTGTTATTGTTATTGTAATGTAAAGTGACATTGTCAGATGACAACTAACCATCGATTGTGACACATTTTTTTTGTCATTATGTCTGTGGTTTATACACAGATTCAGCCGCGGCATGTAATTTACGAGAAGTCGTATCTCAAATTTTCAATAAATTATAAAAAAATATTGGAGCGATGAATTGCTGAAATATTCAAATTAGTTTCTTAAAATGCTCTATATTTTCGATAAAAAAAATAAAAAGGGGGTGTTTAGAAAAAATGATCAATCCCAATTACCTACTTCGACATTTTATTCCCCGTACTAAAATTGGACTGAAGTTTTTAGGTAATGGAACTAGCCGGACTGTTTTATTTTTTCATGTAGGTAGTTAGGTACTACATTATTGACCTAAATGAAACTGAAAAAAGTCTAACTCCATTAACCCTCAAATCGATACCGGCAATATATTTGCCGTCAAGCAGAAATCAAAGCCGAATCAAATTAGCATCATTGAATGTCTTGACAGGGGTTGTCAAATGGTTTAAGGGTTAACTAAGCTTTGGGGCAATGTAACTTCAGGGACTAAAAATCCAACTTGTTCCATGAAATGATCATAGAATCATTGGGGTTAGATCGATCCCCAATGTCTTTTTCATAATCGATATATAAAAACTAAAAGCCTTCAAATAATTATGCCAACGGCTAACGTGTACCTGTTGAAGTAAATTGAAGTAAGAGTCGTCTATACCGAATGAATTGACACTTGCTCTCTTGTTCATGAATTTTTCTTTTCCTTCCATAAAAGCTTTATCTAGCTGTATTTGTAAATCTGATTCCGTGATTCGAAGTCCGCAACAAACTAAGTTCATAGTATCACAAAAAAATTTATAAGCTTCATCCACAGCAGTTTCGTTTTTACGTTCATTCATTTCACGGATATTGTCGCAGCGTTCAGACAATTTCTGAAAAAAAAAAACATAAATTAAGTACAGTCAGTTCGTTTATGTATATACGTATTTAAGTATAGGTGTCATCGATCAAAATAACTGCTTTACCATTTTTAGGGTTCCGTACCCAAAGGGGACCCTATTACTGAGACTCCGCTGTCCGTCCGTCTGTCTGTCTGTCCGTCTGTCACCAGGCTGTATCTCATGAACCGTGATAGCTAGACAGTTGAAATGAAATTTACTATGATGTATTCGGATGCCGCTATAACGACAAATACTAAAAAACTGAATAAAATAAATATTTAAGGGGGCTTCCATGTAAAAGACGTGATTTTTTTGGCGTTTTTATAGATAATGGTACGGAAATCTTCGAGCGCGAGTCCGATTCGCACATGGCCGGTTTTTATGATAGTTTCCTACATTAGAATAAAACGATAAGGCTGATTGTCCCACTGACTTATAGGTGAAAATAACCTTTGACCAAAACAGATACCTATCTGTTTTGTGCTTTGATGTTTTAACTGACATTATAGATCTAGGGCGGTAAATAAATTTCATGGTAGACTATAAATACATAGGTACAGTCGCGGAATAAGAAAAAGTTATCACTTTTCGACCCTACGTCAACGAGTAAAAGTCGAAAGTGACGAACCTTTTCATCCCGCTACTAAGTATACAGGGTGTTACAAAATTACCCGTAATAACTGAAGGGTATGGAAGTACTCCAGTAAAGAACTAAATTAGTCTATACTTTTTTTTAGAAAAAAAAGAACAGCGCGCAAAATTACAGTTTTATTTACTGTTCATGGAGTTTCAGGCTTTAGGGGTTATTTTGTTACACCCTGTACATAACACTTGATATAGGTTGAAGATAATTTAAAGTTATTTCACCCAAAATGTAATGGAATAAGAGGCAAAAACCGACCAACTGATACCTACCCGTTCAGGCTTCACGAAGGTCAAGCTTCAAATTTCAGTTGAAATTATAAACGGTCACTACAGCAATAGCTAAGCCATTAACACAAAACTACGTATCGTCATAAAAAAATCGCTGCAGACGTCCTTTTGTCGGCCCTCGAACTAACTCGTCCATCTATTGCTTACTTTCTAGCCTCTACAACAATGTACTATAGTCAGGTCTTAAAAAATGATTACTATGTTGTTGGCAACTTATTATACCTTTAGTGTATTTTTTTAGAAATCTGTAGTGAAAATGACAAAATAGAACCCCTATTAATTCGTCTAATTGTCCGTCTAACCACAGAGTCTTTACTCGGAATCAATAAGAGCTAAGTATGTGTGGTCGATATCATTACCTAGTTAATCGCCAACATATTTCTGTGCAACAAAATAGGCGTGGCCTTGGCGTGGCACTCCATGGTACCTAGGTTGCACATGTAACCGACGTAGAAAATGATTTTGATAAATTTTTCTTCATCTTAATATTATTAAAATAAATAAATAAATAAATAAATAAATATCACGGGACAATTCACACCAATTGACCTAGTCCCAAAGTAAGCTAAGCATAGCTTGTGTTATGGGTACAAGGCAACGGATAAACATACTTATATAGATAGATACATACTTAAATACATATTAAACACCCAAGACCCGAGAACAAATATTCGTATTATTCATACAAATATCTGCCCCGACGCGGGAATCGAACCCGGGACCTCAAGCTTCGTAGTCAGGTTCTCTACCTTCTAGGCCATCTGGTCGTCTGCATTATTGCCTTGCTCCTCGTTCATTTACAAACGTAGGGGTGCCCCCTTCGCATTCCTTAGTTATAATAATCTTAAATATTTAAAGATTGTAACTAAGTAATAAGAAAAATTGTTTTTTTTTTGTAACATTAATTGCAATAAACAGAATAAATTTAAATTTTTTTTTTATTAATATTTCAGATAATTAAAAACAGAAATATGGCTGCATGGAATTTGATTGCTTTGTCTATCCGTGAAGGGATGAATATTATTAAAAAATAAAACTACTTCTCACTGGCTAATTTAATTTCATATGCAGCACAAGTCGTGTTCTGATTGGTCGAATCAGACCAGGACAATTGAACAGGCCAACAATGTTATTGTTGTCCAGTTTAAATTCATAGAACGCCTACTCATTCAATGTACAACTAAGTATTGATTGTTTTGGGGACCAAGAACAGACCATCCTTCGCCACATTTCCGAGCAGTGGCGTGAAAATTATATTTTCTTAAGATGAAGAAAAATTATCAAAATCATTTTCTATGTCGGTTACGTGTGCAACCTAGGTACCATGGAGTGCCACGCCAAGGCCACGCCTATTTTGTTGCACAGAAATATGTTGGCGATTAACTAGGTATTGATATCGACCACACATAGCTCTCATTGTTTCCGAGTAAAGACTGTGGTTAGACGGACAATTAGACGAATTAATAGGGGTTCTCTTTTGTAATTTTGGCTAGATTTCTAAAAAAAAATACATTATTGCATGCATATGTGTATGAATCAAAAATGTAACTTATTGCATTCATATGTGTTTGAATCGGTAGAAAAGGAATTAACGCACTTACTGACGTATATACCTATTTATATCATCACATACCGATTCGATTTGCTGGACGAATTCATCTCTCTTGAGTTTATTAGGTCCCTCCCTGTTTCTATAGAAGAATTCTAGAACACGTTCCCGGACTATTTTATGCTTATTATCAAGGAGATCCGGTCGCCAACATCCATTGACGAAGTTCGGCAGCAACTGTTCTAGCACCGCGCTCGCCGCCTCCACCGCTGATCTGTTGTTCGCGGCGTTCACCGCAGATAACCTCTTTAGGACAGCCTCGCTTCGTTCCTCCAAATCCTGTTTTGAATGCGATATGGTATGGTATGTTATGGCTTATGGCATAATGACTCAACGTGAAGTAACGTAAGTTAACGTACCAATGCTTGACACCGCAACGCCCAGTAGATGACACCCAACTGTCACCCCTCTTACTATGACATAAGATTGAAGGTGCCATGTATTGGATCAGTGTCGAGCACAAGGACGTTTACCTTATATTGAGCAGTAATTTTGCTATAGACAGGCGCGACTCACTCCGCAATTTGAAAAAAAAATACATATGGTTTTTATTTGTGTAGAAAATGAAATTATAAGAAACTTATTTTTTTATTTAGTTCACTTCAAAATTAAATTAAATTCACCATCATCATTATCATCATCTCAGCCGTAGCCTCCCTCATTGATGGCCAATCATTACTGTTGGAAACGGCTTGCATTTTTAACAATAAAAGTGATTAAAATAAACAGCTAAAAATGTTTTTTTACATATTATGTACTTATATTACTATATCCTATTGTAGGCACAAAACGATCCCCGGGATCATTTTAACCAACCCTAGGGATCGTTTTAAATATGCATAGGTATAAAATATTATGATACTTTACTAAACTTAAGTGTGCAGTTACTTAGGTAGTCATAAAGATCTTAATCTTTTGATTTTGACTTCAACTTTGAACACAGTTAAGTTTTTCCCTTAAGAGGATCATTTTGCACACATCTCCCCTACTTATAAAACGTTGAAACCCTTTGCTATCGGTGACGTGGAAAGCAAACCAATGGATTTCCACAGTTATTACACAGCCATAACTTTCCGTTTGGCTTGCGCTGGAGTCGACGACCTCGGAGCGGCCGTAAATTATTAGGCGTAAGCTAATAAAAAAGCGGTTTTTGTACAGATCAAAGGAGAGGGTCTTCTGTACTTGAACTATTATTTAATTTGTGCTGTAGGTGTTTACCTACCATAGCCAGTTGGGTGCGATCCGGGTCCTCAGTATCCATTTCGACGTCGCAATTGAAGTGCGTCATAGCGGCTTCTCGCGCCTGAGCAATCATCGCGGTCAGGTCGAGAGGGTTTAAACACAATTTCTTATCTTCAAGATCTTGTACCACACTCTCGAAAATGTTTCTCGCTTCCGCTAGAGCCAAATTTAATTTTTCACCGTTCGTTTTAACGTATTGGTCAACCAAGGCGTCCAACTCCTGTGGAATATTGTTGTGTTAGTCACGCATTTATATTTATAGAGAGTGTTCGGAAATCGGTATCAACAATAAATTAATAATAATAAATCTTCATTTCACTTTCAAAAACAATTGTTTTAAAATTTAAGAAATCTATAGCTTGCACTCATTAAAATAAAAAAAAATTATATAGGTACCTAAACTAGGAAACTCCTGCGTTTTAAGTGTAAATAGTAAATATTTCATTGAAATAGGTAAGTAAAAAGTGTAGAACACTTTTTTGGCATCTAACCAGATGCACACAACTATTCAAATCAAAATAGTTTTTCAATAAAAAAAAATGTAATACTTAATAAATTCTAAATACCGCAAATGAAAAAGTTAGTGTGGATGTACATCAGAAATTTAGAAGAACCGAAATATCTTTAAATTGCTGCCACTTTCTCTATTTCCGCCTAAGTGTGTCGTACAACTTACGGGACACCCTGTATACCTAACATACTTTAGAGGAAAACAGTAACTGGGCTCCGTCGTTCATACAGCAATAGGTACGGCCTCAATATGACGTTTATAGACAAACAGGCGCGTAGTACAAATGTCCTTGTTTGATAGGTAGAGCTTGGTAGTCACTTACAGTCGCGTCACGATGTTGACAGGACAGGTTCAGTCCGTTGTCACTGAAAAACCAAATGAAAAATATGAAACAATCGTAAATAGTGTAAAGAAACCTTCTCGAAGTCAGCGAGTCCGTTTCGATCGTCCGCCCTGTCAGCCAGCGACGCCAGCGGCAGCAGCGCGTCCCTCGCGGCGGCGGAGAGGCGCGCGCGCAGCGAGGCGCGGGGCACAGCGCGCGCCGGCGCACACGCACACAAGCGCGCGCGCGCCGCCTCGCGCCCGCACAGCCACGCCGCCCGGGCCGTCGCCTGCAACACGAAGCCGGCGTCACGCTCACGCGCGGGGCGGGGGCGACAGGCAAGAGAGAGAGAGAGAGAGCGCGGGCACGTACGCTGAGCACGGTGCGCGGCGTGGGCACGCGCGCGTTGAACTCGTCGAGGTAGGCCTGCAGCAGCACGGGCAGCTCCCGCGCCGCCAGCGGGCGCCCGGCCACGCGCTTCACGCGCAGGCGCGCCGGCGCCAGCAGCAGCGGCACCAGCTCCCGCAGCGACCGCGAGAACTGCGGCTCCAGCTCTGCGGACGGTGACCCAGCTCAGTATGCCACTCGCGCGTCTCTGGCTCCGGCGGCGGCAGCCGTGCTGAACACCTGGGGCGGCATTACCGGAGAGCTTTCCCTGGAAGGCGGGGTCCGCGGCGGCCCGCAGCCCCGGGTGCGGCATCAGGAAGCAGCTCATGTCCTCGAAGCTGCCCGCCAGCCGCTGCCGGATGTCGCGCACCTCCTGAGGCTGCTCCTCCTTCACCTAAGAAATATACATCAGTATCTAGGTATACGATTATATCAGTACAAAAGTAGCAGGCGTTCAGAAAGGCCCCACGAGGGCGTGCTGACCTGCAGCTTGTCCCGCAGGTAGCGCGCGCCGCCGGCGGCCCCGTGCGGGTACTCGTAGGGCGCGCTCCAGTCGCGCAGCAGCAGCTGCAGCGCCGCCAGCCCGCTGCCGCCCGCCGCCGCGTACTCCGCGAACACCTGCCGCCCAACACATCGCGCGCCGTCAGTACAAGCCCTGCCGTGGCTGCGCGCACGAGGGGCGCGTGGCCCGGCGGACGCACCTGCAGATGCTGCAAGTCGTCCTCCTTGATCTGCTGCGAGATGTTGTAGACCTGCGTCGAGGCGAGCAGCGTGGAGAGCGCGAAGATCAGCGAGCAGTCGCGCAGCGAGCTCTGGTCGTCGAACGAGCCCTGCGTGTCCATCAGCAGCACCGCCACCTGCGGACACGGGCGCCAGGTCAGTCCTCTCGCTGCCAGGCTCAGCATTGTAACACTGCAACCGGCTGTAAGGTGAAGCGTAGGGACCTTCTCTCCGTCGGGCAGCGTGACAGGGAAGGGCTGCGACCACAGCACGATGCCCGTGGTCTCGCGCTCGCAGCCGCCGCGCCAGCGGAACCCGCGCAGCGGCTCCTCCGGCCCTCCCAGCCAGTCCTCTCCCGAGGGCTCCTCGTCCGCCTGAAAGCACACCATGGACTACATGACGCTGCTTGATGAGGCAAGGAGCTCCTCAGATTAGTTGGAATCCCAGTGATGTTTACTCATAATTCAGTGACACAGAGCTGGAAAGGTGAAAAAAAAAATCAAAAAGACGACTGCCCAGAAGTACTGAAAATATAAATCTCAGATCTTTTCGCGCATAATTTTTTTTGTTAGTTAATCGGAACAGGCTATCTTGACGTGATTACCAATGCGACACACATCTCGGAGAAATGGTATTAGGTCCGTTCAATTCATTGGTAGGAGTAGGAAGTAAGATTGGAGTAGCTAAGGTATCAATGTTTTTTTATACTTACCAATCGATGTCAGTCATGGTGTGAAGAAGTGATTGTGTATACTGTACCATGCCAAATGCGGGTCGTCGCGTTGAGGAGATCGTGACGCTTTCGTTGGATGGACCGCCGTCCTAGTGAGCACGCGAGCTCTGGTCAGAAGGGCGTACCTGGGCGAGCGCGTAGAGATAGCGCAGCATGTAGCCGAGCAGGAAGGACTTGCCGCCGCGGCAGGCGCCGGCCACGCCCACGAGCGCGACGCGCCGCCCCGCGCCCGCGCGCGCCACCAGCGCCGCCAGCGCCGCCGCGTCCAGCCGGAACCGCTGCCCTGACTCCCCGCGCCCGCACGACCACACTATGGGAACGCCATAACCAGACTCCAAACAAAACTCTGCAAAGAATAAAAACTGTTCAAGATAAAGGAAACCCTTAATAATATTTTCTTTATGATTCCAATCCAATGTAGGTACTTACTTTTATAACTCTGGAGTGTAAAATTTCCTGTTAACACTTTATCACGTGATGGTTTAGTTTGACAATGCAATGATAAGATTACTTTTAATAATAATCAAGAATAAGAAGTTCTTACTATATTCTTCTGGTTCACAGTCAGTATAGTGGTCGGAGTCGGAGTCATCAATGTGCGACTTGATATCATTCAGTTCTGTAGGTACTTCAGAAGACTCAGAGTCACCTTCCAGATTCAACGCGTTGTCCGCGATGTGCTCTGGCTCTGGAGTTAATGAATGGTGTTCACTCGTTACCAGTACCGTCCCAAGGTCTAGAATAAATAAGGGTTCAAGAAGTTCCAAAGTTTAGAAATCTTTGAAGTTGTAACGAGACGTCTAGCACCATGTTGTCTTTAATTAGAGGAACCGCTACATTCTACATCGCAACATCTAAGTTTCTCAAGCCTGGACAGAAAAGAGTACGCGTAGAATTTGGAATTGGAAGGAGAAAGTTCTAAATCATATATACATAGCTAAATCGTTCTTTGAGGTAGCAGAGAGATGCAGGATTCAAAATAATGCCATAGAGAAGATGTAGAATGTGTGAATTTCGGCTAAGGCGGATTAGGAGCCACTTGAACTGTGATCGAAAATAAGAAACATGATCGTACTTACGTAGACCAAATATGAACAGAATGCATAGATTTTGAATTCGCTCAAGTTTATTCAGGTGCTCTTCTAAAATATCAGGATAAAAAATATCAGCATAGCCAAAAATGGGGTGCAGTAGTCTGAGCAAGCGCAACCTACCATACCATATTCTAAGAAATAAATCATCTACTCTATTTTATTCTATTTTCTTGCTTTAAAGATAAGTAGTAGGTATGGTCAAGTGCAAAAATATGTGTCGATTTAATCCTCCCATAATTATGTACTACCTTCGATCAATAATACATTGTATTGTTGATCAAAGACGAGTATCGATACCTTAATTTGATGACATAAGAGCTATGAGATGAGACATATTTATGAGCAAGGTTATGCACCCATATTTTTACACTTGACTGTAAAAGTATATATATGCTGCCCTGTAGACTCTAAAACGCAGTAAGAGGGTTTTTACTTTTGTTGAATATTGAACTATAACAAGCACAGCGTAAGGAACATAATGGTCTAATCATTTATTTATGCGGGTTTGCCAACAGATACCTACAACACTATAAAACTAACAATAGAATCTTGTGAGATAAGGCTGGAAATACACATGCCTGTAGCTTGCACATTTTCGTGCTAGTAGCTTGCATGCTGGTGTCATATTTGTACGAAGTTTGACTTTCGCGTGCCAGCTACTTGCACAAAAATATGCAAACTACAGGCATGTGTAACACAGCCTTAACAGAGTGTTTATCCAATGAGGGTTTTCTATGAGAGGCTATTTGGCGCTAGTATCGTCAAGTCCGTTCAAGGTCCGTTTGACAACTTTGACTTTTGTTGTACCTATGAGTGTAACGTCAAATAGACCTTACGATACTAACGCCATCTAGCGATATTCCACCTGTCAGAAAACCCTCATTGTTATGTAGTATTTTGTGATTATAGGCACAAAATAGAGGATTATACCTTCTTCTCCATACACTAACAGCTGAATCAGCTCATGATTCACGGCACCAGGAGCGGGATCTGACGTTGAGTTGGGCTTTTTACTCTTCGACTCCCACTTCTTGTTCTGCTTTGGGGCTTTTTTAGATGTAGCTGTAAGAAATTAATTTAATACGTAGTAAAAAAATGTGTGGCAGATAGCGTACATCCGCGCCACAAAATAAACCTTTTTATTTTGTGTCCGCGCTACAATTAAGGTAAACTATAAAGGTTTAGTACTTTACTAAATGTAAACAAACTCCATATTATGCGACTAAACTAAGGAGTACGACGAAAATGTGACGCGTGAAAGTCAATTACAAAAATTTCATTTGGCTGGTTAACTCGACGCCATAATAGCTAATAATTGTTTGTGTAAACATATTTTAATTAACGTATGTATAATGACTTTAAGTATATTCATTTCCCGCTTTTTTTTTTTTTTGCGACCGTACTCGTACCATAGAGCTTGATCAGTTGATCAGCATGTTCTCAATTACGAAATTTCGCTTGAAAAAATAAACCTTGATTGTGATTGGTCTTACCTGTTCTTACTCATTTTTAAGCAACCAATCACGTGGCACACGCATATTTAAGGAAGCTCGATTATCAAAATCGATTTCAGTAGGTATTCTTTTTTTGAATGCTACTATATTACTGAGTTCCGTAACATAATGAAAATTACTGAATTTGCACCATAGATCACAGAACTGGGAACAGACTTATAATATAACGTTAGTTATTATTGTAAGTATAGTTTTTGACCATATAATTGACAGATTATGCTACAGGAGTGGAAAAATGGTATTTTAGAGTGACGTGATTTAAATAAAAAATAAAAACCGTTGAAGTGCGAGGCGGACTCGTACATGAAGTGTTCCGTATATCCGTACAATTTTAAAAAAATAGTTCAGCTAATACTTATAAAGAGCAAGTATAAAACGCTGAATAAAACACCTTTAATTTATAACGAAAGGACCAGGGGGTTCATTTTTAACATTATTTTATTTTTAGTATTTTTGTTATAGCGGGCCTATAGCGGGCACAGCACATACTTAGCCGGCAAAAATTTCAAGTACTAGGGGCGTTCAATAAAAAGTGAGAATGAGTATGTTATAAACTACTTTTACTAAATGTCATTTTATTTTTCGACATAGTCACCTTTTAGCATAATACACTTAGTATATCTTTTTTCTAAACTTAAAATTCCATTTTTAAAAAAGGTCTCATCTTGAGTACTTAAAAAATCTTGTACTGCAGCGACTACCGCGTCGTCGTCTTCAAATTTCTGGCCTCTCAGGTATTGTTTCAATCTCGGAAATAGGTAGAAATCACTGGGAGCGAGATCTGGTGAATATAGAGGATGCTTAAGGATATTCAACCTAGCATCACGAATTGCAGCCATTGCAACGGCGGACTTGTGTGCCGGGGCATTGTCCTGGTGGAACAGCACAACTTTCGAGAGTTTACCTCGCCGTTTTTCGCGGATCTCATTGCGCAATGTTGCTATTTGTTTGGCGTATAAAGTGCCCGTAATAGTGGCTTCATGCTCGAGATACTCAATCATTAATACCCCTTTACCATCCCAAAAAACAGAGCCCATGACCTTACCGGCAGATGGGCTCACCTTGAATTTCTTCGGAGTTGGAGATGATGGCCTTTTCCATGTCATAGACTGCAGTTTCGTTTCTGGGTCGTAATGATGGAGCCATGTTTCGTCCATTGTTATAAATCGCGCCAAAAAAAGTTCCCGGTCTTGCTGCATCAGGTTCAAAGCTTCTTGACAAATCTCTAGTCTAGTTTGTTTTTGCGTGTCAGTAAGCATTCTTGGTACCCAACGCGCAGATACCTTTTTCATACCCAAGCGTTCATGTAAAATATTATGCACGCTCCCCGTTGAAATCTTTACATTTTCAGCAATAAAACGAACCGTGACACGACGATCCGCCAAAACTGAGTTTTCGACTTTTTTCACAATTTCTTCAGTTACTGCTGTAGTAGGGCGTCCGGAGCGGGGGTCGTCCATGGTCGATGTTCTTCCACGTCTAAATTCGGCGCACCAACGTGCGACTGTCGAATACGGAGGAGCATTAGACCCTAAAGTGTCCCGCAAATCCAAATTGAATTGGTCCGTAGAAAAATTTTTCAAACACAAGTATTTGATAACGGCGCGCAGTTCAATTTTCTCCATTTTCGCTAACGTACTCAATAGCATTGCAAAGAAATTACCGTATATTTTTTTAGACAAAAGACAGTTAGTTTTTTTTTTCATAGCAATCAGCTAGATAGATTAGCTTTACCGTCCAGTATTTAATTTCGTAATATTAAAAGAGTTTGCATCTCATTCTCACTTTATATTGAACGCCCCTCGTAAGTATCTAGATACGCCACTACCTAGTTAGTGGCATTATAAAGATCGAGTTACGTAACTGACATTGCCCCAAGCCAAGCCTTAAGGCCGTCACTAAGGGAAATAATAAGAAGATCGAGTTAAAACGCTGAAAAAATAAGTTTCTTGTAAGACACGCTTCAATTTTTTATTTTTTTTTATTTTTAGTATTTTTGTTATAGCGGCCACAATAATACATAATGTGTGAAAATTTCAAGTGTCTAGCTAGCTATTAGGTACGAATCAAGAGATATAGAACCCAGTGACAGACGGACGGACTGACGGACGGACAGAAGCAGAGTCCCAGTAATAGGGTTCCGTTCCGTTTGTCATCTTCGGGTACTGAAGTGCTGAACCCTAATAATCTTTACAGACCTATTTAAGTGGTATTATTATCCAAGCTTATCTACCTTGTCATCGATAAGTACAATAACCACAAACATAGATAGACTGCTAAAATCAATACACTTCCTTTTGACTTTGCCGTAGTCGTCTAAAAAAGGTAGACTTACATTTTCTAGGCATTGTCGCTCTCTGTAACTTTTTACGATGTCTTCGCAACGTACTGGTTCTTATAGAATTTATAATAATGTTTAGCACTTCACTCACATCCTATTTAAACACTACTGAATGTCGATTGACTGATTTAATACGTTACGAACTAATTTTAAAATTTGACGATACGACGATACGTGGTAGATGGGCGGCTGTGAAACTTAAACTGCAGTGTTGCTACTTGGTAGTGCTAGATTCGCTAGAATATCAGGTTATAAATTGCAGCAAGTGCTTTTCTGTTTTTTTTTGTTATAGATCTATGATTATAGATTTAAAAAATTAAAACATGTTTAAAAGCCACGTTGTTTCTCCATGAAAGCTAAAGCAAAGAAAATAAAGGTTTTGCAACGTCAATGAAACTCTGCGGTCGGTTGCTAAATGGCTACCTTTACTTATTTTATACACGGTGCTATATAATGTTCAATTTTAAATAATCGCAGATACTTATATAAATTTCCAGAAAATCCTATCTGAACCCGGGCAACGTTCTTTAACTATTTTTTTTTATTATTTTCTAAACTAGGTATCAAAATAACCATGTGTGATACGCTTGGTTCAAATTTTAATAAGTTAAAGCACTTTAGAATTTATTAAGAAACTTATTCACAACTTACGTGAAAGCAGAAAAATTACAAAAACTATGAAAAAAGTAAAACCTGGTATCACTTCTTTATCAACTGGATTCCCCATGGCCAGAAATAAATAAAAAAAAACTGCATTCCTTTCGGTCGACGGTCATGAGTACCTTTTGAATTTATTTAATCTTAAACATACCTTATTCAATTACGTTAAAGTGCACATGACAATTATAATTTGGGACTGTTGTTACGTTTTAGCTTGTTGTCCATTTATTGTACACATTTTTTTTTTCAGTGAATGCAGCGCTACTGTCGCGTGGCAAGTATTGAATTTTGTTAGTTCCACATTCGGCCGTCTACTCACTTAAGTTTGTTTTATAGCAAAGTTATCGCGGTGGCGGATGTCCCGTACAAAATGAGCAGTGTTGTCACTTTAAAAAATAAAGTTTAGTAAGTTAGCTTTGTTTGAATAGTAAGCATAAACTTTCTAAGCCCAAATAGTAAAAAAGTTAGCAACACGGCCTTATTCCAACTGTAATAAAGACGTGTTGCGAACTATTTGACCACTTTGGGTGTCACAAACTATTTGACGCTGACTGTACCTAAAGAGTGCGAGCTACACAAATAACACTGACTTAAGTATGACTCGAAGTATCAGTAAAGTTCTGAATGCAATTGTACTTGTACAATTTTATTGTGATTGTTGGAAATTTAAAATGAAAATGAATTCTACTAAAGCCCACCACAGACCTCAGCGCGGGGCATGCGCGCGACGCCGACAAGGCGAACTCAGCGCGTTGTATAACACTGAATCATATATACTGCGCCGCGGTGTCACTGTGTGTTACCGTATCTATGATTCAGTGTTATGCAACGCGCTGGGTACGCTCCGCTGGCGTCGCACGCACGCCCCGCTCTGCGGTCTGTGCTGGCTTTAACCAAAGCTACTATGTACTACTACTTGCCATATTCAAGCATTTAATGTCAAAAATGTGGCAGTTATGTAGAAAGTGACGTTCTTATTTTTAAATACCTAAAAATAATCGGAATAGGTGCCTAATCACAAGCCGCCAACTAATTTAATTTATCCTGTCCTAACTTATCCTACTAATATTTTAAATGAGAAAGTTTGTGAAGATTTTTGGATGTTTGTTATTCAATCACGCAATAACGTCTGAACGTGAACGGATGGGTGTACAGTCAAGGACTTTAATTCATGAGCCACCATGGAACCTTTTCAAAGGAAAAGTCATTACGAATTTCCTTGTTAATTAATGCTATGTCACTATGACGTTTACTGTGAAATCGTTCCATGGTGGCTCATGAATTAAAGTCCTTGACCGTACAGTAGTGCGAAGGGTACCTACTAACAACCCGATTCCTCCCGGGTTGACTAAACCTTCGAAGATACCAAACGCTTCTCTTCCGTTACCCCCGTTCCCTTTCAAGAAGAGGATAAATGAGGTTTCTTTTGCACTGGCTTTACTTGCAAACATTTTCACGCCCCGCCACTATGTGCAGATAGAGAAAAATCTAGATTGAGACATAGGGCGCTTGTGCACTAAAGTACGGTCGCGGAGCACAAAGAATTTCGCACAATGACCTTCACTACTTGTGTCTGTCCCTCGCACGTAAATATTTTCCGTCGCATTCTTACAAATTCAAATGTGCGAGTGCAATGGCGAATATTTACGTACAAGCAACAGAGACACATAGTGACAGGTCATTGCACGATATTCTTCGTGCTTCGCGACCATGCTTTGCGTCCGGCATGGCATGATAAATACGGATGATTGGTTTGTGCACTTGTCCGTCTTTTCTCGGAGGTGTAGCGCAGTTGAGGGTTAGCTCTCTTTAAAAACTACACGCCACGCCCGCGTAATTACCCTAGGATCGATGAGCTTCCTGGAAAGTCGGCAGTTGCTTACTTTATTAGTCTACTTGCAAAGATGTAGAAGACAAAAATAATTTTGGGTTCATCCCCTTATAAGTGAAAGGTGCCTGACAGGGTCATTTTATACAGGGTTATTTGTAATTCACTAGCATCCTTTTAACCCTAAACTCCTACCACTTAAACAAATGTTTTTTGTTTTACGGCTTTTGTCATAACTTAATATTTTTGGTGTAATAACGTTTTGAAAATTTGAGATTACCTCTTATTTTTACGATACTCTGTGTATTTGTATGGGAAAAAAGTGCTTCATTTGAAAAAGTCGTAAAACAAAAAACATTTGTTTGAGTGATAGGAATTCAGGGTTAAGAGGATGTCAGTGAATTACAAATAACCCTGTATACCTTAACCACAATAAATTGAGGCAGGGCGAAAGTTTATTTCTTCTATCGTATATCGTATCGTATCGTACCTATCTACAACTAATTATTTATTTATTTATGATTTTTTGCAATACCTTAGTTTTTCATTGTTGTTTTCTCGAAGCGCAAAACAACGGTCCGGAATGCGGAACAGTAAAATGTCGGACGATAAAATTCCTTGTTGTGCACAATACAGGAATATAAAAGGGCATAAAGGAATAAAAATAAACCATTTCATTTTGATTAAAATTTATTTACAGTCCCAAATATTTAAATCTTAGGTAGATAGCAATTTGGTTTAAAATCTTATCCATTATACAAATTATCTACTTATCTTAGCTTCGAGAAACATAGAATTGGGTATCAACAATATCAACACAGTACCTAATATGTACATTTATTACTGCTGTAGATGCAGCTTTTAACTGTAGCTACCTATATGTCCCACTGCAGAATGAGAATGAGAATGAGAATGAATGAGAGGGCTTGAGGCGTAGTAACCACGCAGGCCCGGTGCGGATTGGGATCTTCGCACACTTCATAGAATTTCATCACAGCACAGGTGTGTACAGGTTTCCTCACGATGTTTTCCTTCACCGTAAAGCTTTGTAAATTTAAAATGTAATTTCGTACATAAATTCCGAAAAACTTAGTAGTACGAGCTCAGGACCACGAACCTCTGCTTGAGAGGTCATAAGTCAAACCGCACTAGACCTGTTGCAATTTTTTTACAATGAATGAGATAAGTGAGAGTAATTTCTTCTTTCTGTACCACTACCATGACTTTACAATGACCGTACTCGATAGCGACTGCGTAAATGTTTTGTATGGAGACTCCATACAAATCATTTACGCAGTCGCTATCGAGTATCGTCACTGTAAACTCATGGTAGTGGTACTGATTACTTATACTGTAAAACCAGAGGTAAAACCGAATTTACAAAATTACAGGCGTTGGGACAGTTTATTTTGTCCTGATAAAACCTGCGTTACCTGTCTCCGTTAAGTTCCTGATATTTTATTTGTCAGCTATCTGTGATGCAGCAAGGCCGGATTTAGAAGTCTGGAGGCCTTGGGGCAACGAAGAAGTAGGGTCCTAACGCTAAGGCGTCAAAGGATTGTTCGAAAAAAATGGAAAGTGGCTAACCCCTCGAAATTCGGATATTTTTTTAAACTTCTATTGTAAGGGTATTGTATCCCTTATATTATATCCCTCCTCTAAGTACGGCCCTGGACGCAGTTCTTAGGTATGTATCCAAACAAAACAAAGAGAGAAAGCTTCACAGGTAATAATAATATTTCTCCTAAAATATCAAATAGTTACTAGAGAATGCTGAAACAATAATTAAAATAATACAGTACTTAAATAATAAAAATTTACTACCCTACACTTATTCTAGTAAGTCTTTAATATAAATTATGTTGGCACAGAGTTAAAATAATCAAGGAATGAAAATATGGAAGTAGTATTATGGCACAAAGTCAACATTGGCATTTCGGTATTCTTAAACTATAGAAAAACTATTTAGTTGATAACAGTTTAACAATTACATACATTTTCAGGATTATATTGGTCCTCATTGCCAAAATTAATTCTTATTCTAGATTATTATTTACTTATTTGCGCAAAGTTTTCAGTTTAAAGTGTATCCATTCACTTTTTTTGCAAAATGAGGAATTTTGTTTTTTTTTTCTTATTTAAGATTGGGTGGGCCGTGAAGCGTTTCAAGTGCCGTGTGCCTTGTGTTTTTTAAATCGACTAATATACTACGTCCGTTATCTAAAAAACCAGTTGTCTGTAAAGTCAGCTTACGGACGATAGTTTAACATGACAACGTCATAACAAAACATTCAAAAAACAAAAATGAAACCAGGCGGTCATCCCATACAAGTACTGACCGCGCCCGACGTTACTTAACCTCGGTGATCAGACGAGAACCGTTGTTTTGTCAAATATCTTGAAAACGGTGCATCCTACGGCAAAATCAATGAAATTTTCATCCCCCCTTTAATAGCCCCGCACCCTCCTCAACCCCCCACCTCCTCCCGCACCCCCCCCCCCCATTAAAAATTACCTGAGCGCTAGTACTAAGATTGTACATCCTGGCGCGCGCTGCTCTCTTGTACATCCTGGCGTTCACTGCTCTCTTGTACGGGACATGTACATATTGTGGTACATTGCGTCATGCTTTTTCGTGCGTGCAGCCGGCGTTCATCGATTTATTAGACGTTGTCACGTCAAAAAATCCTAATGACCACCCCCACGCGTGGTGTGGTGTGGTGTTGTGGTCGCAGAATCGCAATTGGGTTTTAGTACATGGACATTATTCTTAGATTTTCGTAACAAACAGGATATGGCACTTGAAACGCTTCAGGTCGTTGACCATATTTATTGTTAGAGCCGTTTCCAAGATTCCCTAAGTAAATAAATATACAAGAAACGCTCGGTTAAATGGATTAGATTACATTTCTCGTCACATAACTCACACAAAAAATATAATAGTTAAGGATATTTTATCTTCTCAAAAATAAATGCTACGACATGGGTGTCTTTAACCCTTTGAACCGCCGTAGTCTGATAAATTATAACAAATTTTCCAGCTCATCTGTATTCAGTATAAATGGTACGGTCAAGATCATAAATATAATATACGTTAACAAAGTGTCTATCTACACAACTCTATGCCATTAACCTTCGACTGTACCTACTCGTAATTCTGAATAAAAAACCCAATATCTCCTCATTTCAAAAAGTACATGGTACATTTAAAGTGAAAATGTTCATTTGAGTGCGCTATTATATACAAATATAAACGTATGTAGGTATGTATTTACCCTACGAGAGCATAGTTGGTCCTTCGATCCGGACAGTAGCGACTGACGTATATTTAATACTAGAACAAATTAAAACACAAAAGAGATATAAATTAAAGCCTAATCTGGTAACTATGGTTAGCAAAATAAACTAAATACGTAGTTACAAATGTTTATTCTATTATTTAATTGCATACAACTCTTCCAATTGAATTATTATTACTTCGCTTCTTTAGAAAAACACTGAAAATCATTTGTACTTGTATCAGTGTTTTCCTAAAGTAGCGACTTATTTATCTCTGAAATATTTTGACTTTTGTGCATCGCATGAAGTAAACTTTATTTGGAATCCAACTAAGTTTTGAATTTTACATATTTTCAACGCGCGCCGCCATCCCCTGATCGCTACAAATTTGATTTTCAAACGTCGTGTCGTTATTTGGTAGGTAATGAGAATAGGTCGTAGGATATACCCCTATTCTTCGCAGACGGAGTCGCCAGCAACAACTAGTCTTCTAAAAGGTGTATAAAAATCCCGTGTCGCGGCGTTTTTTATCGAACTCTTTTTTGTCTATATTTGGTAGGTCTGGGAACAGGTTTGTAGGCTATTTTTTATAACCCTAAGTGATATATGGCAATACAACGTTTGCCGGGTCAGCTAATATAAACGTAAGTACATATATTTCAGCCAGCTCGGGTACTATCTGCTCTCTTAGGTCATAAATCCTGTACCTACATAGTTCGGTTAGAGGTAATATTAATATTGTAACACTTATTTAATTACAAATTACAATTACAAGTTCCTAATTCGTTGCAATCATATGATACAAAGTTTTGAATTAATTATTTAAATTTAATAAACAGACCTCATCATCATGGTCAGACGAAAGACGTCCACAGCAGGATAGGCCTTCCCCAAAGGACGCTACAATGACTGGTGCTGCGCCGCCCTGTCGAACTTCTGTGGCCAGGTCAATAGTCCACCTAGTGGAGGTCCTACCCACGCTGCGTCTTTAGGTATAATGTGGTCGACACTCAAGAACATATTGCCCTAACGGCCATCATCTAACGGAAAAAATACCTGTATATGTCGCACATGCGTAGATGACGTGTGCTATGGTTGCGAAGTGGCTACGCCCGCTGTCGGTATGATGTAGTTTACATATCGTCACGTAAATAGACCCGATGCACTCTCGACCCGACCCGTTTCCGAGTGTGGTTTTACGGGGCTGTATATGAGCAACATCACACCGCCTGCGCCTGACTCACGCCCGCCGTCCGTGTGATGTAGTTTACATACCGCCACGTAATTAAATAGACCCGCTGCACTCCCAACCCGACCACCCGTTCCCGAGTGTGGTTTTACGGGGCTGTATATGAACAACGTCACACCGCCTGCGCCCGACTCGCGCCCGCCGTCGGTGTGATGTTGTTTAAATACCACCACGTAAATCCGCGTAGACCCGCTACACTCCCGACCGTAATTTTAAAGAGATATACAACACCTACAGCGCCAACCAAAGTTCTAGAAAACTAGAATCTTCAATGACAGCCCCGTTTCAAAACGTGATATTTCAATCAGAGTCGGATTACTTAATCACGTCAGGGCCCCTAGGTAATGCTATACTCGGGGCTCATTTTCAACCGTTGGAAGATCATCAGCTCTTTTCAATTTCAAGTTCAGTTAAATCAACTGACAATATGTGCTGAAAAAAAGACACTTTAATAGTACCTTTTATCATGCATGAAGGATACAAATTTTCACTTTATGAGACATGTGTGCGTGCGGGGCCCTTTGCCCCTCTCTAGGCAGCCTTAGGGCCTAGAGGCCCCTATCCTTGACAGTTGCCTAGGTACTTTGAATAATAGTCAATCCGGCTCTGGTTTCTTTACATTTTAACAATTATTTTGCGAAGCAAATTTTTATGCCAAACTATTTTATGATATTTTTATATATTTCCCTGAAACTTATGTTATGAGCAGCATATATTGCAAATATACCATAGTGCTTACATAGCTAAACTTATTTTAATAGTGCTTTAATATGTATACAGGATGTCCCAAAACTTAACAATAACCTGGTACCAGGCGAGAGGCAAGTTATACCCGTTCAGGAAAAAAATGAGAAAAATAATTCCATACATGTCACTTGATCTTAATATACAGGGTGTTACAAAATAACCCCTAAAGCCTAAAACCCCATGAACAGTAAATAAAACTGTAATTTTGCGCGCTGTTCTTTTTTTTATAGCTATAATGGTTATGGAAAAAACCGATATCGAAACTTTTTGAAAATATCGACATGTTTTTTAGAAGATTCCTAACACTAGCGATCAGCTGTTCTGGTCATTGGCTTTTAAATCATAGACTAACTCCTTTTCAGAATGTTAATTTGTCAGCAATTTTACCTAAATTATATTGTTGTTGTGTTGTTATTGTTGTTGTTGTTAATTATATTGTTAATGATGTTGATGTTGATGTTAATTGATAATAGTGTCATATAGATGCATATCACTTTTAGTATTAGATATTCCGAAAAAATATGGATTATTAATGGATTTTTTTCTTATTTTTGCCAGAATTGTCACTTGGCATCTCGCCTGGTACCAGGTTATCGTTGAGTTTTGGGACACCCTGTATAATATAACAATAGATAGTTTTTATTACACTGGTTTCAAACAAGTTCTATGATTAACATTCGTTTTGAAAGAGCGATGTACCAGCGATGCACATATATTTTTAGTTGAGCAACTCTTGGTTTTGACAACCCTGGAAGCATCACAATAGGCCCTATTTCATATTTAATCCACGTGACAGGTGTCTGGTAATGACGACAATTTGACTACATTACAGAGTACATAACCGTTACTACGTAACAGGTCTTATAATCTGAGGTTAAACATTTGAAGTTCGTATCGTGCCGGTCTGCTCACACAAATTACTATTTAACAGGATAATGAGAGAGACAGAATGATACAAACTTCGAATTTTGAACTTTAGAGTGATCAGATTCGATAATCATGTTAGACACCCGCTATACTACGAGTACCGCGCTCGACGCCAACTGCGCCAACAGTGCTATAGTACAGTACGGTCGTCCGAGTAAGTGCTTCAGCATTTTTAGTCACATTTCCTAGAAGCAGAAGAAAAATGGTAAGGCTGATTGTCACATTGACTTTCAAGTGAAAATAGCCTTTGACGTTTTAATCTGTACAACTGAAGTTTGAACCTTACGGTGGTAAAGGTTTTTCTTGGACGACTATACATTTTTGAGTTACAAATATCGAGGAGAATACTAATATAATTAATCATAACATACGGTATCTATGTGTTGTTAACGATAGAAGTGTATAAGGAGCACTGATTTCGTAGTCTGTAGGCAAAAACTCTTCAAGTTAGCTATTTTTACCGAATTTTAATTTTCAACAGTTGTCTGTCACGTCTAAATAGGTTTAATAGGGATACAGTAATAGTTCTATAGTCAACGGCTGTTATGAAGTAAATCCAGACACATGGCACAACTATGAAGTTTCTTAATATTTACACCTGTAACAAGTGTAAATATCCAGAAACTTCATAGTTGTTCCATGTGTCAGGATTCATTTCATAGCAGCCGTAACTGTAGTTTAGTTACTAGCTAATCAATTATCATCTACTTCATTAGAGAGTTGTCAACTTCTTTATAAGCCTTACGGCTACTGAAATTCGTTTTTTGTTAGTTGTTAGGTAGGTAAGTACACTGTGTTTGCAGAGCAGGTTTTGCTCATGGTTTAGTATCGCTTCGATTCTTCGACGGTCGTGGGGTATCACCTTATTATTTACAATCATGTCGCGTCCATGGTCAGTCAGTTCACTTTTAAACATGCCCACATCCAGCATATCGTGTCTAAAGCTTGCGTAAGTATCAAATAACCGTGTCTTTATAAAAATCCACCACCAATGCCTAGGTTAGGGTAGACCACCATTAGATCACTACTTTATTTTGGTTATCATTTTAAACGGGTTTAAATGCAACGCTCATAGCTAGAGCATCACTTTTTAACTGTGTTTACGCTAAGATCAGAGATCATCGCTGTTTATCACATTAAACATGTCCAAGTTTAGCGATAATGCATGGCTAGAGTATCACTTTAACCTATCTGCGTCCAGCGCTCATGGGTAAGAGTATCACTTTAACCTATCTGAGTCCAGCGCTCATGGCTAGAGTATCACTTAACCCTTGTATAAGTTCAGCGTTTATGGATAAGAGTATCACTTTAACCGTGTCTGAGTTCAGCGCTCATGGCTAGAGTATCACTTTAACCGTGTCTGAGTCCAGCGCTCATGGCTAGAGTATCACTTTAACCGTGTCTGAGTCCAGCGCTCATGGCTAGAGTATCACTATAACCGTGTTTGAGTCCAGCGCTCATGGCTAGAGTATCACTTTAACCGTGTCTACGGGTAACAACGTGCAGAGGATCAGCAGTGAGTAGTGGGTTCAGACGTCGAACAGCAGCGCTATGTTGTGCTGCGAAGCGCGTCGCTAGTAGTGCTCCGGCGGGCGGTAGTTGGAGCGCGAGTAGGTGCCGTATGCGCTGTCTTCGGAGGAGAGCGGGCCGCGGCGGCTGCCGCTGTACAGGGAGTCCCGGCGCTCCTGCACTGCCGCTCCTGAGGGAACAACAAGTTGGTAAGTCATAACTTTTATTCAGTTAATCGCAATTTCGTTTCATGTTGCACATTTAAAAAAGGCGGTCCTATCCACATATGACCATAATAAGGTTGGCTCTTTCCTCTGGAAACTGATTAGTTAGACCAGCTATGCTCAACCTGCAGCCCGACAAAGCTTATAAGGGTGCGGGTTGTGATAAATAAATTATATAAATTTCAACCATTTTGATTTTTAACGTTGTTGACAAACATTTGAAGCAATGGCTACAGCCCGCTGCTCGATTGCTACATACTTACAGCACATTAGTGGCCCATAAAAAAAAAGAGTATGGCTGGATTACTAGCAATATTAACACGTGATATCCGCATCACAAAATTATTGAAGCGTATCGCTGTAACTCAATAATGTATTGAAGTGAATCCAGATTTTTGATATTTGTTACCACAGCACACAAAAACTGCGTAAAGAAGTTAGAAAAAATTTGGCATACAAATAGTTTATAACCTGGATAAATTTTATAATTATAATAGCGGGATACCGATAAACTAATTCTTCGTTAACAAAGTTTAATTATAAATTCTTCCACCAGCACACCAAGAATTATGTACTCGACTTACCTGCAGGGCCGGGCCTAACGCCATTTGCTGCCCCGTAGGCGGGCTCGCGCTGCGCGTTGTGCGCGTTCTGGTTGTGCGTGAGTGCGTGTGCGTGCGCGTGCGCGGCGTGCGCCGGGAGCGCGGCGTGCGGCCGCAGCAGCAGCGACTGCGCCGACACCAGCGGCGCGCCGGCCGCGCCCGCCGCCGCGCTGCTACCCTTGCTGTATACCGACTGCGACCTGCAATCATGAAGTGATTGCTGACTACCTTAGTACAGTGGCGGCGTTAGTCGTATGCGATGTGGGCCATCGCCTACCACCTCGCGGACGATTAACCATTAGGCAGAGTAGGCCTAGGGGCCCGTATCGCCAAAGCGCGCACGCAATAAAGAAATTAAAAAAATGTTTCGGAGTGAAAATCTAATTGGAAAATTAGTATCCTCGATGGCAATAAGTTGATATTCTTGCTATTTCGCAATGCATGCGCCTCGCAAGTTTCTCTTTATGAAGAGCCGCTCGAATAGTCAACGACCGGGAACTTTCTGCCCGTCTTGACCTGCTGTGCTTGCGGAGGGATGTTGCAGCCTCATGTAGCTTTTACATGGGGAGTGCTCTGATGAGTTGTTTGATTTATTGCCTGCTGCTAATATTCTCCATCGCACCACTCGCAACCGACTTTCTTTCCACCTTCACTGCTTCAATAGCTGACAGTCTACTAGAGTTCGTTTCTCGCGGAACTTTTTGCCATGCAGGGTGAAAGTTTGTAATCAGCATTTTCGGACAGGTACAACTTGGGGTTCTTCAAAAAACGATACTACTACTGATCTGTTTGAAGTCGGTGCCTCAGCACGAGCTAGCGGAAGTGGGCCTTGCTTACTTACTATCTATGTATGATTCTATGGCACCGACTTCAAACAGATCAGTAGAAAGTTATTTTCGTGGTTTTTCAGGAGTGGAGGAGATATTTTTTTCTCGTTTTTTAGTCAAACGAATCTAAGTTACAATAGCATAATGTCAACTCATATTCAGAGACTAATAAAATTATTGAGGAGTCCATCTGGTTCTTCACCATCAGTTTCATATTGAATTGAGACGAGTATAAATTTCTTAGCAACTGTGTTAACGTAACCGAATCGCAACCCGTGAAAGAAGTGGGTACTTGTCATTGAGTACCTCGTTCCATTCCAACTGTGATCTTACTCAACAGTTCTACTTCACCAAATTATGATTTCTAAGAGCTCGAGTTACCATAAAATATGCCCAAATTGCTATAGGAGTTTATACAATATTTATTTATTTATTTCACCATTTGTTATTTCATGTCCTAATAAAATACTTGAGTTAACCTTAAATATTAAATAGTGCAACACAAAAGCGTGTTTGAAATGAAATCATAACATTTAACGTTCATGCTCACAACATGAAAAATATTTAATAAAATTCATCATGCAACTTAGATTCCGTAAGGTCGGGGTACTGTGACGTAATAGAAGGTAATTTAGCCCTTACAAAAACCATATACAGGGTGTCCCAAACTCATCAATGAGGACACGTTAAAGCAGTTTTGAAAAAAAATAAGTACTTAAAAAATCTATGCCACTTAGTTAAGCGATAAAAGACATTTTTTTCGTAAATACCTAATACTAAAAGCAAATGTTATGTGGCTCTATTATCGATTAATTAATTGACATGAGCTTTTTTTCTTACTTTTATAACTTAACCTCTCGCCTGGTACCAGGTTATCGTTTAGTTTTGGGACAGCCTGTATAGAAGTGTCTGATGAAAAACGTAAAAACGTGGGGGGTCAGGTATTATAACTAGCCATTCAATGTGTCATAATTTCAATGCAATAATAAAATCAGGACCGAGTTGATCCCAATGGTCAAAGGTCCAAAGAATCTAACTAGCTAATAATCTAAAGCTAACTAGTATGATCAGCAATGTACTTAATCGGATAGATACACAGAACAATTAAGTATTTATTTTGTGGATAGGTATAATGAAATCAAATTACGCGATGAATTCAGCGATTTTCCAATAAAAATGTGGCCATTCACAAATTACGTCATACGTCATTCAGATTCTTTTAGGTACTTTTCGTACACACAAAGTAAAAGAAAAATGTAAAAACCACGAGCAAATTAATCATCATCACAGCCAATATATGTCCCAACGCAGGGCCTGTGCCTCCTTTCAGAATAAGAGGGCTTGGGCCGTAGTTGCCACGCGGACACAGTGTGGATTGGGAACCTCACACACGATTGAATTTCCTTGTAGATGAGTACAGGTTTCCTCACTATGTTTTCCTTCACCGTAAAGCTTATGGTATAAGTATTTCAAAATGTAGTTATGCAGGTAGGTTTTTTTTGTGTTTAGTTTTTAAATGGGTCCCACTGAAAAACAGCGTTGCGGCTTGCCGCAACATTATGCTGAGTGGTGATAAACATCTCTCTCTCTCTCTCTCTCTCTCTCTCTCTCTCTCTCTCTCTCTCTCTCTCTCTCTCTCTCTCTCTCTCTCTCTCTCTCTCTCTCTCTCTCTAAATTTCCAATTATTTCAGAGGTGGGTCATGCACATTGTATTGTTTGCGTCTCTCCTCTGGACATGGCAAAAGTTAAGGGTCTATAGCCAATATTTTTAGGCCAAGTCTACATTGGCGTGTGGGACGCCTGGCCAACTGGCCCATTTAAATAAATCGTAAGTTTGCCGACTCGGAGTCGCTAATTGTGTCTAAAGGAGAGACAGCTTTTGTTTCTTAGCTATGTATGACCCGCAAGTCCGGGTTTGAACCCACGACCTTCTGCGTGAGAGGCCATAGGTCAAACCACGAGGCTAACACGACTTTAAACTAATTTCCGATAGGGATGTTGACTCCACTAATCAACTGACGTACTTTTTATGAGCTGTCAAAACGCAATTCTCCCATAGAGTTTGAATAGCAATAGCCATGGTAGAGCAATGTTGTAGCTAGCCGCTGCATGATGAATGGGCCGGCTCATCAACGGAAGTACCTACCACCCTCTCATAGAACACCGACGTGAATCAGCAGTACTCCTGCTGCGTTTCGTACGGTCAGTGAGAGTGCCGGGGGCCCAATACCTCATCCCCTCCCCTTTCCTTATTCCCTCTCCTTTTTTAAAGGCCGGCAACAGATCAGTGACTCTTAGAGTTGCTGATATTTATGGGCGGTGGTGATCATTTTCCATCAGAGCTTGCTCGTTTTCCTCCCTCTCAAATAAAAAAAAGCAACATATGACGTCACTTGTTCGCATACTCAATCAACTAACTATTTATTTGTTTTAAAACAAACAAAAGATCCAATTTTGCAGTTAATTACGCCCATAACACAAGCTATGCTTACATACGCCCACTGTTTATTGCCGCGCTGTTTATTGCCCATAACACAAGCTATGCCTAGCTTACTTTGGGACTAGGTCAATTGGTGTGAATTGTCCCGTGATATTTATTTTTATTTATTTTATTCAATTGAAAATAAATCTGGTTTTCAGGGCTAAAATAAAGCGGTTTTTTACTGGAGTCGTGTCTTCGAATTATTTTTCAATGGCGTCAACATCCCTATTATCCGAGCACAGGTACACAACAATAATTACATGTAGGCTTGCGGTCCTGCTGACCTGTGTAGCGGGTGGCGTGCGGGCGGCGGCGACCGGCAATACAGCGACTTGGTGCCCGAGTAGAGAGGCTCAGCGTTGTCCGGCCGTGGTGCCGAAGCAGCGCAATACGTCGGCGCGTGCCGGTAGTGCGTGGAAAACGCCGGCTTGTCCACGTCGTCCAAGTCTCTGGGGGACGAGGCCCGGGAGGAACCCCTTGGCCGCTTGGATCCCCACTCGTGGAGCAATGCGCAGGCTGTCCCGCCGCCGAGGCCGCCGACCCAGCTCACCCAGTGGCTCTCCCACCGGGAGAGGACGAACGCTGGCCCCAGCGAGCGCGCCGGGTTCAATGAGGGCATCTGGAATTGAACAGTGTCACTTGTTAGTTTTATTGGTTTTTACAAGCTTTATTTAACTTGCAATATGTACTTATGTACGGGTCAAATCTTGCAAATTGAATTTGACCCTCTTCCCGGTTTCCGATTGAGCTGAAATTTTGCATGCATGTGCAAATCGGATGACAGTGCAATCTTCTAATATATAAAAATCTCGTGTCACGCTGTTTGATATCGAATTCCTCCGAAACGGCTTGACCGATTTTTATGTTTTTTTTTTTAATATTTGGTATGTCTGAGAATAGGTCGTAGGCATTCTTTATACCCCTATTCTTCGCAGACGGATTCGCGGGCAACAGCTAGTATTATTATAACATGTTGATGATGTTGATCTGATGATGAAGCTGGAAGGTGGCCATAGGAAATCATTAATAAAACAATACGATCGCTTCGAGTTTGGGGTCGTTTGATTCGTCTTGACGAGTGTTTGGTATCCAGGGGCAAAAAGTTCATTCGCAAAAAAGCTTGTAAGTATTAAAAATATAATTTTTAACAAAAAATTAGTTACTCAAACAATAAATGAGATGTGATCCCACTAATATTATAAACGTGACCGTTTGTATTGATGGATGGATGTATGGATAAATGTGTGGATGTTTGTTACTCTTTCTCTTTCACGCTAAAGGGTTTGACAGATTCTGATAAAATTCGGCACACACATAGTTTATCATCTGGATTAACATGTATTTATGTAGAAACAAATCGTTCGCAGATTGAGTCGCGGATAACGGCTAGTAATTACTCGTACAGTCAAGGGCAAAAATATGTATACACTTTAGTACCTTGTCACTTTAACCACTATGACCGTTCATATATGGTAGTTCAAATATGACTAAAATATACAAGGAACTGACGATCGTTGGAGCAGACGTGTCCTGGAGTGGAGACCACGTTTAGGAAAGCGTAGTGTGGGACGCCCTGCAACACGTTGGACTTAGACCTTAGGAGGACAGCGGGCAGTGGATGGATGAGGGAAGCCCAGGATCGTGAATGTTGGCGCAATATGAGGGAGGCCTACGTCCAGCAGTGGACGGACAATGGCTGTAGATAGATAGGTAGATAGACAAGGTACTAAAGTGTATACATATTTTTGCCCTTGACTGTACGTAAATAAGCGCGATGTTCAAGTGCCTGCTTACCGTGAAACATTAAAACTGTTAAGATAGACACAATTAATAATTTGGCTACAAAACACATTACCCCCTGAGTATAAAGGTTGTCAGGTTAAGTATCTTTATCTTACCTCTTATCTAAAATGTCCTCACAAGCTTACAAGCACTCTTACAAGACACCTATTTACGTAGGTACACGACATCCTGCCCATAGTAACTACTTACAAGGTTAAGGTTAAGTTATTGCAACAAATATCTTCTTTATCGATATTGACAGCGAGAATCGCGAGATCAATAGGAGGTTTTTGTACGCGTATTGTTGAGAGACAGATGTACAAAAAGACGGGCAGCTGTCCGTTAAGGACGCGCACAAAGCAGGTAGGTATAGGTACCTTGTGTATATTGTAGCTAGGAGCGGGCGGAAGGAGCACAAAGGATCTCCCACCGCCATTGAGGCTGGCACATGTGTTCACGACTAGATTTATCTCGGCCCGTCTGTCATTTTGCACAATTGGACTAAATGTGTACCTATCGAGCTCGAATTCTGAAGATGTTACGAGTTCGACGAATGTCAGGTGATTGCCGCACGTTTGTGATTTCGGGATTTAGTGGTAAATTCTTAGGAATGGTCCGGAAACAGTTTATTCTTTACCATTAGACTTTACCCGCGGCTTCGGCAGATGATTTGAATTTTGAAATTTTACTGAATTGTTATGGGAATTTTCAAACATTACATCTTGGTCTTCGTTTGAGTATCTACATTGTATGACATCTGTGTAAAATTTCATATTTCTACACTTAACGGTTAGGATTACGCAGTAGCCACCAGCCCCGACAGCACCAGTTCGGCCTTCAGTGACTTCCACGCGCCACTCGCGTCGGCAGCGTCGACGCCCGGCTGTCAGCGCATATTGGCACACACACTGATACTTATTGAAAAGAAGTTAGCAGCGCAATATGTAGAGCCTAGCAGAGAGGTTAGGACGCTTGCTCTTGGCGCTTCATAGCCGCGAAGTACGCCGTAACAACCAGCCCTGACAGCACCAGATTGGCCAATTCAGCTCGGCCCCAAGCACGCGGCTCCCGGTTCGGCAGCGTAGACGCCAGACCGCCAACGTAGCTTGGTACACACACTGATGCTTACCGAGACAAAGGTAGCTGCACAAAATGTAGCGCCTAGCAGCGCGGGTGTGACACCGGTTCTTCGGCACTCCTTGGCCTCGAGGTACTTACGCTGTAGCCACTAGCCCTAACGCCACTACCTCGCTCAATCCAGCTCGATCACGAGTCACTTCCATACTCGTCACGCATCGACGCCAAGCTGCCAACGTACTTCGGCACACACATTTACCGAGACAAAGGTAGCAGCGCAGTATGCAGCGCCTAGCAGCGCTGGCGCCGCGCCGGCCCAGCGACGCTCCATGGCCGCGAAGTACGCCGCCGCCACCAGCCCTGTCAGCACCAGTTCAGCCCCGAGCCGCTCCCACGCGCCCCCCGCGCCTGGCAGCGCCGACGCCAGACTGCCAGCGTAACCCGGCACGCTCACACTGGAACAAAAGACAACAAATTGCTATGAAAATAATGTACGGTTATTACCATTGCAACTGGCGTTCAGACAATTGTCCCCCCGAGGCTGAAAAACGACCTACATTGGAAAGTAATTGGAAAGTAATTGAAGTTTCTTGTGGTTAACTTGCTACCAGCCCACTGGTAATGCCTTTATCTTGTGGAAGCCTTTAAAATAAAGAAGACAATGCGCCCTAAGTGATGACCGTGTCAAATTGTATGCGTATGTGCTCACTAGCGTTTATAGCTGGAAGTAACTTCCTGCAACTTTATAGTCGACATGTCGAGTTAAACTCGTTTTCAGACGTGAGTGATCCGTATATTTTCACTATGAGTGAGTCTCACGGTAATTTTATGTTTAAAGTTCCTGCAACTTTGTTGATATTTGTAATTTCTAACTTTTTGCTTTGTAAATCTCAGTAGGCTAACCCCGGCGCCACATATAGCACAAATGTTTGAACACATTTATTTGATCACATGTGTAGCACCGGTATTTGCTTATTTGTTCAATAGAACAACCATACAATCAACCATAGATCAAATATGTGTTCAAATATGTGTTGAAACATTTGTAATATGTGTGGCGCCGGGGTAAAAAAATAACTCAATTGTATTTTTAGCGGTAGTAACTACGCAACATTACACCTTAGGTGCTGCCTCCAGGCATAAATATTTCATTTCACAGCGTGCCCTGTTAATTTTCCAGGCTAATTTAAGGTAGTTTTATATTTGGATCTACCACTGTAAAACTTTCAGAGTTCCAATTTAGATTATTGAATCCAAGAGAAAGTTAACCAAAATGTAAAGCGCTGGCGTGTAAAGTATTTTTTAGAAGATTAATGGACACTTTATGCACTTGACTCTACCTGCAGGTAGGCTATGGCTCACTTGTCTATTTTCGACCTCTGCCCGAGCGTGCCCTGCCCTAATAATAACAGCAGAGGCACTTGACCGCGCCTGAAATATCACTCGGCCTATGCCTTTTATTCGTTGCCATTTTTATTGGTACAATAAATACCCGTTATTTGCTGTTAAGATAAGGCAGTTCATTTGGTTAAAAGCTAGGCATTTGCTAAAGTAGGTACATTTACGTTATTCAAATGGTTTAACATTGGTTTTGGCTAAAATAAAATATGACTGGGTGGGATAGGATTAGCAATAGAGGTTATAAATATAACTTTCAAAAACATTTTCTCCGACTACGTAATGGCAAATTGTGAACCCCAGATCGTTACTAAGAACCTCGTGTCAATTCTCATACATCCGTTTGGTTTGTAGTAGCTGTTACTACTTGTGCGAACAAAACTAGTACTTAACAGTGTTACCAACCAAACTAAATTAAAACGGCGAAGGCGAATGACTGTATGGGTAATGGGAGGCCTACCTGCACTGTCTTCCGGTCCGCGGACGCCATTCGTGAACCTTAAGGCCCTATCGGCCATAAGTTCTATAATCGATGTGCTTGCCTACTGCCACTTGAGTCTGGCGATTCTTCGAGCTATGTTGATGACTTTACATAGTCCTTGCGTGGATTTCATCAGTTCTAATGTGATCCCGTATAGAAACTCTGATTCAGATTCTGTGTAGGTATACTTTCCACCGTGTTTTTTTTTATTTCCGTTAAATTCGACACGTTGCTCGGTACATGAACAGAAACTACCTAGTACTTATATTGATTTTTATTAAAACCGAAAAACATTTTTTTGTTTTTCATACATAATATTCGTGTATCAATATTAATAATGCAAAAGGTCCCTATATAGAGTTATACAAAAGTTAGTGTCAATTATGACAAAGTTTAAATTTCATCCATGACAGCACATGCCAACAAGATGCCAACACATAGCTTAGTGGTAGATAGTTTGCTTATGGAGTAAATAATTAACTCTTTATTGACGAGATTTAAAAGATAAATAATAATAGGACGTAATGAAGGACCTTTTAACTATTGATATGTTAAAAATAGTACTTAAGAGTTAAGACACTAGTTTCTTCGAGAACTTAACTCTATTTGACCTGAATAATCTTCCCTTAAAGTTACGGAAATAAAAAAAAAACACTGTGTATATGTATAGCTAACTCAGAATGTTTAATGCAATAGTGAACGGATCCGGGGTCACTCAGCCACCCGGGCAAGTCCTTCTCATTGGTATGCACACCGCGGGATACTAGTAAGATTTACGTATTTCCGTTTTTAGGGTTCCGTAGCCAACTAGGAACCCTTATAGTTTCGCCATGTCTGTCCGTCTGTCTGTCCGCGGCTAAGCTCAGAGATCGTTAGTACTAGAAAGCTGTAATTTGGCATGAATATACATATCAGTCACGCCAACAAAGTGGTAAAATAAAAAAAAAAATATTTTTTTTTAGGGTACCTCCCATAGTCGTAAAGGGGGGGTGATTTTTTTTTCTCGACTAATCCTATAGTGTGGGGTATCGTTGGATAGGTCTTTTAAAACCATCGCGGGGTTGCTAACATGATTTTTCTATTCAGCGATCTGTTTGCGAAATATTCAACTTTAAAGTGAAAATTTTCATTACAATCGAGCGTCCCCCCCCCTCTAAAATCTAAACTGTTAGGTGGAAAAATTTGAAAAAATTCAGAATGGTAGTAATTTACTAGGAAAATTATAGCGGCTAAGATTGCTTGGAAATTACAATACAATACAATACAATACAATGACTCTTTATTGTACACCAGGAATAGTAAGCAATACAGAAAACAGGTACACAGAATTATTTGTAGTTTAAGAGTAAATGTAGCCTAAGGTATAAAACATACCTAAACTTGGATGATTCCGTACACATACGAAATCCTTAGAAAAATATTACTTGATTTTTTTGTAATGGCTACGGAACCCTACCTTGTGCGTGTCCGACACGCTCTTGGCCGGTTTTTTATTTACTACCCTTTTTAGTTTATCTACCAATCCCGAACTTACGTCGTAACTATGGCACTGAGGCTTTATTGTTTTCTTCAGCAAAATCAAAAAGGTTTTTCTTTAAGAGATCAATGCAACGAACAAGCCAAGATTTTCTAAAATTCTACATAGCTTTAAGAAGTCATTTACTTAAGTATACAAAAAGAGTTTCCTCTAAAACTTCCCTCCCCAACAGACTTCCCCTAAGACCCCATGATTCTTTGCTTAGTGGCCAAATGTCAAACCATTATGGCTACATTGGCTATCATGAGTTTTTATGAAATCAATTACTTAATACTCAGAAGCAGTGGTAATCTAATACTTTGAACTACGTATACGTACGACTTAAAGTAATTTATTCTTGAAACAGTATTATCTTCCGAATTTTTACTATAGTAACCTAACTTAACCTACTGCATTTCATAAGATGATATTTAAAAATCCTGAAAACGGCACGGCTCGATAGATTTTACGTTGGTAGACATGACAAGTGAAATTATGACGAATGAAATTATGGTAAACGAAGTGTTCCCAAGGAAAACATCGTGAGGAAACCAGCGTACACTTGAGAAGCAGTTGAATGGCGTGCAGGAAGTTCCCAATACACACTGGGGCCGCGTGGGAACTACAGTCCAAGCTCACCGAGAAAAAGCTTGTGCCAGCAGGAGCGGTGGGATGTTTAAAGGTTTATTTTTTAAGAGAAACTTTTGTTTTTTAAAAGTAACTTCAGCACAACTTTCCTCTCGCCGCGGCCGTATTTTCATAATTTTATCGCGAACGTTTGCCCCATACCAATGAAAACTCATTAACAGTTCGGTTAACTTGTTTTTCTATTTTGTTTAAAGCTTCAAATGGTACCCGGGCAAAGCAACCCGGGGCTAGAGTTCACCTCATGCAAATTAAAATCACCTTTTAGCATACAGATTACTACTTAGTTTAAATGGCGCAGTGGTTGGCGCAACGGAAGCTTGCATGGGCCCTGGGGGATATAACTGAGGGTATAAATGAGTCAGTCCTATAAAAGGGGTCTTATGGCGTCTGGCGCTTATGCTCTTTGTCATCATCATCAGATAGCCTATATACGTCCCAATGCGCCTTCACAGACACCATTGAATTTTTGCGCAGCAAGCTTTTATGTTTGCCTTCACCGTAAAGCTGATGGCAAATTTCAAAGATTTCGCACATAAATTCCGAATAACTTAGAACTGCGAGCCCGGACTCGAACACATGACCCTCTGATGAGGCCATCAGTTCAAACCTATTTGTCACATAAATATTAAATGAAAAAATCTAGATTTCCACGAGGATGCGTGCGGGCAGCGCAGGACCGATCATTAGCCGGGTCTTCACTTAGCGGACTGCCTCGCAAGGCAGCCATTTACGGCGCGATTTTGAACCTTGTGTCGAACAAAATTAATATGCTTCGTACGCTAGCCTCGCGAGGCAGCTCGCTCAGTGGGGACCCAGCTATTGTGGAACTCTTTGGGGAAGGCATTTGTCCAGCAGTGGAAGTCTTTTGGCTGATATGATGATCTAATCAGTATTGTACTTCATTGGTTAAATAAAGTAGGATCAGGGATTTACGATATGATGATATACACAGTATTGTACTTCATTGGTTAAAGTAGGATCGGGGATTTACGATATTTTAAAATTACAATATTTTTAACCCCTTTCCCATTAGAAGTTACAGTCTGGAAAACATACGCTTTGTCTGGTTTTTCCTATGTTTGGCAAAAGCAAATTATGTCATAAGGGTTTACTAATGTTTCGCAACTACTTATAATTATTTTTACCAAATGTTTAATTTGCCAACATTTTATTTTTTCTAAAACTGTAAACTTTCAGGATTTTTATAAAACTAAACAAACCTAACCTAACCTACTGGATAGTCCTGAAATATACCTATCCTGAATAGTTTACAGTTTCAGAAAAAATAAACATTTGGGAAATGGTTTTTGGCGAAACGGCGATACACTGTCATAAGGCTAATAAAGACAATAATAACAATAAATGTTAAGCTAACACAAACTTAAAGTTCCTCTCAAAGTTTAGCTTAGTTAATTGAAATCGGGTTCGGTGTCCTTTTTCTCTCACTGTTCATTTATTTATTTCAAACGGTTTGTTTTGTTAAATTGTTTTTCTTCTTTTTTTATTGTTTATTTGTTATAGAAAACAATAGAGAGAATAAGTACACGGAGAAAATATACAAAGTAAGCAGTAGGTGTTCTTATCGCTTTGCAGCGTTCTATTCCATACCTTTTACAATGGAAAGAAAGTAAGGAATGGTTTTCAGCAGTTGGTGCAATTATCTTTCATTTTATTCGAGTTCTTTACTAGTTAGGCCTATTTACCCGAGGGGCCTTATTATAACTCGCAGGTACGTTAGGACGTATGGTGTATTTAATTATAAGATAAGGATAAGTTATACGAAATAGTTGTAAAGGGATGAAGTAGAGGATGTCATCTTGAGAGATAGCAAAGGGTCGTTCTCTGACTGTAGTTTATGAGATCATTACCTTCCACATTAGTTAACGGCACCAATGTTTTTTCCTAGAGGGAACTTTTAGGATGTTTTCCTGAACACATTTCCTAAGCATTTTTATTTATTTCACTCTCACGTAATAATGAAAGGCCTGTCGAAAGAGTTTGCGAAGAAAAAGTAATCGAAAGTGTAATCTCCACGTAAGCAATGGACAATGGTGGCTCTAGCCTAGTTGCCGAAGTAGGTAAGTTGTCATTTACTTAATGAATTTAAGGCTGGGCTTTTGTATATAAAGCCGTACTTTTTTGTGTTTGCATTTGGTAACTTAGTTTTTTGACTCAAAATCATGAGATTCATAAGCGTTATTGGTTGGGACGAAGAAAAAAGTAACCCTAATTTTTCAATAAAAAAAATAAGTGCCCGTTTTCTAACGAGCAATGACAACGAATGTCAAAAAACTGACTTCGGTTCGGCACCTTTGTTCATTCATAGAAATTAATACTCCTTGTGATTCTGAGTATATATATACAGGGTTATTTTTAATTCAATGACATCCTCTTAACCCTGAATTCCTATCACTCAAACAAATGTTTTTTGTTTTA
The DNA here is from genome assembly GCA_947859365.1 of Archips crataeganus. Taxonomy (NCBI): domain Eukaryota; kingdom Metazoa; phylum Arthropoda; class Insecta; order Lepidoptera; family Tortricidae; genus Archips; species Archips crataeganus. Next base: position 4,503,616 of record OX402048.1, on the reverse strand, counting down.
CGACTTTTTAAAATGAAGCACTTTTTTTCCCATACAAATACACAGAGTATCATAAAAATAACAGGTAATCTCAAATTTTCAAAACGTTATTACACCAAAAATATTAAGTTATGACAAAAGTCGTAAAACAAAAAACATTTGTTTAAGTGGTAGGAGTATAGGGTTAAAAGGATGCTAGTGAATTACAAATAACCCTGTATATATTTATAGGTGTAAAATGATTACTTAAATCTTACAAAAAGTTTTTACTTTAAATATAAATTACCATCTACTTATCCCATTTATTTAAGCATAAGTGAATTAAAATAGAGACGATGTAAATTTTCCCCGAGTTGTGCATTACCACAGAATAAGTAATAGTACTAACGTACAGAAGGATCACTCTCGAACAAAGGTCAACTTTAGGTATAAAAACTTTCCTACTCCTGCTGCGTGCACGCGAAATTAAAACTTATCGTCAGATACGAGCGTTCATATTCCGTTGGGCACCGCTGATCCGAAACCAAGGGCACAGGGTTCCCACTCGCCCATATTTGGTAGGTATATAAATCAAGAAAGATAACAGTGTGTATTAATTCAGTAAACTACCTTTAGTATGTAAGTAAGTTTTTTATAATATCGTTTAGAAGTCATTGTTTGTTGCAAAAATCACAGAAAAAAAGATGCTTAATTACGCGCGACGCGGCTAGCGTGCGAACTGAAGGCCGCGCGACAACCTACTGCCATACTCCTCCCGGGAGGAGCGCCGGCCGAACATACCTAAACTGCGGAGTGAAGCCCCCCTGGCATTACTTCGTACTTGTATCGAACATTAGCTTCGCAAGTCAATGATCAATGTACTGGAAGTAGGAGTGGGCGACTTGCTCCACTCGGTGGAGTTTTGCATTGGAGGCATTGGAGCACATTTCCTGGAGAGATAAAACGTAAAATCAGAGTCTGGGTCTTAGGGTCAGTCCACACATAAACAATCCGGTTACGTTCCGGTTACAACGTTCCGTACCATTACCATGAGTTCACAGTGACCGTACTCGTTAGCGACTGCGTAAATGATTTGTATGGAGACTCCATACAAATCATTTACGTAGGCACTATCGAGTACCGTCACTGTAAACTCATGGTAGTGGTACCGGTGATTATTTAACTATTCCAGCACATTTCTTTAGCTATACAAGGGGTAAGTGTTTTTGGCACGTTTGGCCCAGGCATATTCTGTTTAGGTTATCTATTGTTAGTCTTGATATTTTTATTTTTAATTATAGTTTTAATTCAACTTTACCATATGTATTTTAAGTCACTTCTTTGTTTTTCCGAGGATATTGGACAGAACCTACTTTCTAAACTTAACTAAACTTTCGTGACCACAGACGCTGCAGTGTCGCCGAAAAGTTTACAGATCCCCTTTTAAAAGCTTTGTATCTTGTCTCAGAATTACGGAATGACTTGCTTTAACTGCTTACCTACCCTTGTCGAAGAAAAACGCGGCTAAGAAGAAAACGAATAGTAGTTTTTATGTTTAACTAGCTGATCCCCGCGGCTTTGCCCCCGCTGAAGGTTTTTTTTTTCATAAAAACCTTGTCCTAATAATTACGAACACAACAAAAAAGAATTATCCAATTTATAGTGAAATAGCGCGCTTCAGTGGCAATGGGCCGGCCATATAACCCGAAGAACCGATAACCGTTGGGGTAGACGAGTTCTTGAGTGGAGACCACGGATCGGCAAACGTAGCGTGGGACGTCCTCAGACTCGGTGGAGCGATGATCTTCGCAAGGCGGCTGGCTAAAGCTGGATGAGAGTGGCCAAGGATCGTGCTCAGTGGCGTGCCATGAGAAAGGCCTAAGTATGTCTAGCATTGGACGAGCATGGGCTGACGATGATAGTGAAATAAACGGATAACTCACGTCTTTAATCGTCTTTAAACTGACACGTTTCGGGCTAATTCGTAGTCCTTCTTCCAGGACTACATGTCATGGCGGCTACTACCAAACGCGTACGCGTATCAGGTGCAGTGGTTTTCGAGTTTTCGCTGAGCAACACATTTGGCAATATTTTTTTATTTAAGTATACACCGTGAAATTTTAGTGGTTGTTTTCCCGAAACGAGGTAATTTAGTATCGATTGTACAATCGATTTATAATTACTATTTTGACTAGAGTCAAAAATCCAATTGTGAAAAACGAAAGTCGAAAATGACCGCAAACCAATAGTAACGCTTCGTTGGTACCTAACCTATCGTACGATCGTACGCTACTTGTACCAACGAAGCGTTACTATTGGTTTGCGGTCATTTTCGACTTTCGTTTTTCACAATTGGATTTTTGACTCTAGTCAAAATAGTAATTATAAATCGATTGTACAATCGATACTAAATTACCTCGTTTCGGGAAAACAACCACTAAAATTTCACGGTGTATAGATTAACGAAAACATGTCGGGCTTGAGTAGCAGAGACAGGTAGCCAAGCCTTTTCCGTTGACTTTGCTCTCATATTGTACCTTCTCGTGAGACGGTTCGGTATTGTATCTTGCAAGACAGCTGCTCGTCATAATCGACCATCTTGAAATGGGTCAAATGAAATTGTCAGAATTCCTTTCAGCGATTATGAATTTATGATACAGGTCTAGTTTATATGACAGTTTGTTAACACATTTTCGGTCATACTATCATAGAAGGAACGGGTCAAAACATTAACGGGTTGCAAAACATGCTGGACGTATACCTACCGACATCAAATATGTTAGTGTTTTTTTTTTTAATATGTCACGGTGTAGCCACGTAACGGATATTATTCGCCCGCGATTAGAAAGGGATTGGAGTTGACAGTAATTCTATATGCTTACGGCAAAATATGTATGAAATGACAGCTCTGTCTGACAGTCCCATTCTGATTGTGGTTTGATAATACTACAAGATGGATGCTTAACCGATTTCGGCCATGGCGACCACTTTTACTCCTAGTTATTTACCACTAGATTAAAATACTAGATTATTTATAGAAGACTAGATGGAGCTTAGGTGGCATGATAACGTCCCGAAAAATATAAGCCAACTATTGGCTTATATGTCATTTGCCCCTTCAGTCTGAATGACGTAACGCGATCATAAGATGAAGCTGTCAAATGAGTTTTTGAACGCAGACACAGCTGTCAAATGAGTTTTTGCTATGACACTCTATAACAGTGTTTGCTACTGACACTATCTAGTGTATATATAATCTAAGGATCGATGGCAGGAGGCGTTGGCGAGCCGACCTAGACGTGTACTGATAGGACACCGCTCAAAATCAGTACGAATGGAAAAAAATGGAGGGAGGCCTTTGCCCAGTAGTGGCACACTTCTCTAGGGTACTTAATTAATATAATATAAGTATATCACGGCAGTTTTAAATCAAACATTCCCAGTTCCTCAAATACTATCATACTCGTATTATAGTTATAATTAAGAGTATACAAATTATTTACAATCTATTCTCAATTTATTGTACAAAGGTACATAAAATCAATTATCTAAATTAAATGGTTTTATTATTAAGTATTCGACATTCGGTACTTAGGTACAGAACAATTTGTATGATACCGTTTGTGAAGAAAAGTCTGACTGAAACTGTAAAGACGAATACTTGAACGATCCTTTATTCTGTCGCCGCCGTAACATTCGCTCAGTGTGACGAAGACCTAAGAATAAAATAAGTGTAGCTACCACTAGCACTTTGCTCCCGCTTCGTGTCAAGTGGGATCAACTACTTCTGCCCGGATGACTCTTTGACATTCGCGAATCATGCGATGCTCAGCAATCAACAGATTATGACGACCATCACCTTGAAACTTATTAAGACTTTCAGCGAGCTTTAGTTTTTAAAAAAGTCGAAGATGTTTGACAAAATCTTTCGCGTATGTTATTTAGAACAGGGTTAGTTCATACTACAGTTCCTTTATTAAGTTGGTCGCTCAGTTCTAGGTTTAGGCGAATATTCTGACCATCTATGGTGCTTTTAAAACAGAAAAGAGAAAACTAGCTGCTTTAAGTATTTGTCGGTGGGTCTAATGAATTGTTCCAGTCTGTTTAATTTGCGGGTTCAGTGCGCGGCGTTTTTGGGTGGTGCATAAAAAATTATGACGCTGAAAATATTGCCGGGTTTATGAGTGAATAGATTAGGTCTTTCGAGATTATGAAGGTTTTAGATCCGGCAGTAAATTGCTGGTATCGTGTAAATTTTCGGGTTCACAATTATTTTACGTTTTTCTTTTATTAAAGTAACCTAAATTTATTTTGTATTTTGATACACTTTCTGTAACATAGTACTTATTTGGGGTAATTTTAGCTTTTGGTTGTTCTAAATTTTTGAGTGACTTGTCTTTGAATGTTCTATGGTCCTGTCAAACGCTAAAAGGTTTCAGAGACAAATTCGCTTTTGTAAATCTTTTCATCCCGTCACTTGTTACCATTCTATTACGGGGAATAGAGTATAGACTTTTCTGAAGTCATATTATCTATGTTCTTATTTAATTGTTCGTGACCATGTAAAATTAAAACAGATAAAAGTTCAAGAGTTAAAAAAATATCTTAAAACATTCCTCTTGAAACGCTCTGCTAGCTCTGGTTGGAAAATCGCTACTCAAGCTACATTACTTTACTATACTTAGTATTGCATAAATCCTTTAAAGTTATGGAAAAACCAACTCTACCGCTTTAGTAGAGAGGCAGTTTTCAATGGTATAAAGTTGTGCGAAAATACGAGCAGCGAAATGTAAAGTCTCGGTAAACAAGTTTCGTATTGAAACCGGCTACTTTGGCGTTGTTAGCATACCTTTGTTTCTCTGGGTGATTGAAGTGTAACGTTTAACAATACAATATGCTCGTATTTTCAGAGAATCGTTGCTTTTCGTTTGTTTAATGATGGTGTCATGATGGCGTGCGAAATTACGTTTGTTAGGTACTTTTCATCTCAGCCAATACAGGGTGAAATCTAAACGGTGATACGTAATTAGTATTTCTAACTCAGTTAATGCTGGCCAACATAATGCATTAACTCAATTGGGAATGTCTAAAAAAAATACCAATGGTTTTTATATATTTTTTTGTGTAGAAAAGTCAATTATAAGAAATTTAATTCAATATTTTGCCATTTAGTTCACTACCCAGACTCTGACTTCTCAGACGTCAGATTATAATTGAAGGCCCCGGAACACTGCCAAATTTCTAAATAAATAAATAAATCTATCTAAACGCGTACGATAAGGAAACCCCTTTAATTATTTTTTGCGTAGTGGTACACTGTAACTAGTGTAACTTTACTGGTGCTGTAAAAGTGCTAGATGTCAGACAGCAGGTCCAAATCAAACTCCGTAGTTCAATCCACGCGTAAATTGTGAAGAATTCTAAATAATGCTATTCCACACAGATTAAAGTACAACTTGGACAGTCTGCGACATTTACTTCAATATCGAATGAAGATCATTGCTAATTTGATATTTAATAAATTAATTATATTATATTAAAATTAAATAACTACAGAAATAGATTTAAAAAGCACTCGAAGTGGTTTTCGATTTACTATACATTACAAAAAAATAGATATCCTCAATTGTTAAAATTAGTCTGTTAAATTTACTTACTTTGTTTTTATTCTCAATGTGTGGACACCTCAAATTAAATGAGACTAATTAAAACAAATGAGTTTACATGCAATGTAATGCATTACATTTTCCATCATTAAGTGAGCTAGAAACACTATTTTTGTTAGGTAAATGTACCAATGCTCGACACCTCAACGGCCAGTAGATAACACCCATCTGTCACCTCTCTTACTATGACATAAGATTGAAGGTGTCATGTATTGGGTCAGTGTTGAGCACAGGGACGTTTACCTTACCACGTTTAAAAATACAGCCTTACACATAAGCGAAAAATATATGTAATTTTGTGAGGGCTGTACCTATATCCCATTTATAGCTTAACACCTCTTTTACGACTTCATAAATATTTAATCAAAACGCCTACAATACCTATACGGGCGTATGCTCGTTCGCTTGTCCGTACATTTAACGGCGAATACATTTTTTAATTAAAGCTCTAAAATTGACGGCACGGTTCTTTCAGCGCTTACGCTTGCGGCTAAAAGGACTTAAGTGACGACCATAGCACTGCTCGTAAATACTTTCTGCTTCTGGATTCTATTTTTGATACATATAACTTTATTGACACAGCTTCTCTCTCGGCCCCTTTGTCTTCATACCCGCCAGCCCCTGATACCTGGTTTACACTCGCGTACGAGTGGCGAGACGAACTGCGGGACGAGCCACAAGACGAGAGTGTGAACAGGCGCGCCTCGCGCCTCGTCTCGTGATTTGCCTGGATTTTGATACCTGATTTACACTCTCGCCTCGTCACCTCGCCTCGCGCCTCGCCTCGTCGTCTCGCTCCGGACGCGAGCCTCAAAATCAAGGCAAATCACGAGACGAGGCGCAAGGCGCGCCTGTTCACACTCTCGTCTCGTGGCTCGTCCCGCAGTTCGTCTCGCCACTCGTACGCGAGTGTAAACCAGGTATGAGGCTCGCGTCCGGAGCGAGACGACGAGGCGAGGCGCGAGGCGAGGTGACGAGGCGAGAGTGTAAATCAGGTATGAGACGCGCGGGTGAGGACCCATTTAAACAGTCTAGCTAATAGCTATAACTATTAATGACACAAACTAGTTAATATTTAGTTGGCTAAATTGAAAATCTACTGCTACAAATGCTACGCGCCACGCTACGCGCGTAGCGGTTAGCTACGCACCGTAGCTCGTATCTTTTACGTCCGGCAGTAGCTTACGCTTATTATCATTCATGCATATTCGTCTCAAAAATGACTGATGATTGCATAATCAAATAATCATCGATGAATTTTGAGACGAGTAACCCGAAAATAATTCATGAATTAGCTCTGTTCATCACCAATGAACATAAATTCCTGTGCGGCATAGGGTCCAAAAGTATAAAATTAATCGTAGAAAGTAAGCTAAGCTACCAAATTAACTTACTCCACTTTGCTCGATAGTAACATACATTTTAAAAGCTTTTTATTAACTTGCAATTTAAGTATGTATGTACGGGTCAAATCTTGGAAGTTGAATTTGACCCACTTCCAGTGGTACTTATGTAGGTTGGATGACAATGCAAGTACAGTCAGCAAAAATTAAATTTGTAACAAAAACTTATTTAATAGTTATAGAACTAAAATTTATAAATTTATAAAACTACAATTGAAATTAACTAATAAAATAACTAAACTAAAAATAGAAAAAAATCAAATAGTTCAAAGACTGTCATTGTTACTTTTAGAAAAATGTTATTATACAATCAATGATTTTTTAAGTGATAACAATTTATAATTATTAATGTTTATTGTAATTTTTTATTTTTAGTGTTTTTTTTATGACATTTTATGAATTGTTTGATTATTTCATTTGACTGGACTACATACATATAATATTTATTGTTGCATAATTGATAAAATTGCTCATAATGCTATTTAGACCCTGATATTTTGTACGCCATGTGGCAAAACATACAAGGTTCTAATTTTTAAGTTTTCTATCTATTTTTTTGTACCTGTTTGACAAATAAACATTATTATTATTATTATTAGACATGGACCGAAAGATGCTGGCAGCATTTCCTCGATAAATAGCAATGCTAATACGTTGTGCGAGGAAGCTGTCAATTTGGTCATCTGCGCTAAAAGTCAGTCTTTTTGAGAGTTCTTTAAAAATAATTTGGGCACTGGGGCCCCACAAACCTAAGGTCTCAACCCCGAATGGTACAAAGTTGTATTTGGAGCAAGACCTCGGGTATAAAATAGGTACTATATAGTTCCGGAATACATAATAAAATATTTTTGGACACTTCTTTGGAGCTCAAATCCATCGAGAATTTTAAACTAATCCTGTTTTCCTATCCCTATTTGCTAGTCTAGAACTAAGTATGTAGAACTAATGTTGAACTAATAAATGAATTATTATTATTATATATGACGAAAAATAATTTCAATTTGATTTGCATACTTTACCAACCTTACTTACAATTTCGAAAAAAAAATGGGAAGCTTTGTCTTAAGAATAAACAAATTTCTTTCAATAATTACAATCAAACGGGCAAATAGAAACAAATCGAATCACAAATTAACCCCGAGCCGTTTGAGTGGCGTGCTTTTAATTGAGTCCGACAAAAAACGCCTCAAGGCCACGACTTTGAGCGACCAGCGGCGCGGCGAGCGTTTTCTCTGTTCATTGCGCGGCTGCCATACTTGCCGCTCTGTGGTTACCTGGCGGCACACGCAATGAACTGGTAAAACGCTCGCCCCACCGCCGGTCGCGCGAAGGCGTGGCCGGGCGGTCAGGACCGCTCCTGCAGCTTCCCTTCCGAATACGGACTTATTTCATTAATTCTTTTGTTTTTCAATTAAGTGGAAACCAGAAACTTTGTATTTAATTTTAATTTGCTGCGAAACGAGCTTGTTGAAATGTGTTGACGGGCAATTTCAAAGCAACACTTCAAGTATACTTGCCGAAGTCTAAAATTAAGTAATAATATAAAATCGCAAGTTTTTATTTCATGCTAAATAAAATAAAAATAACTCAAAATGGCTGGACGAATTTCAGCCAGGGTGAGTTTGTTACGGTGGCAACACCAACAACGAAATCATGAGTAAAAAAAAATGCCTCGTGAACCATTACGTCGTTTGTTAGTTTTTTGCTCCATGGGCTAATGATAGCATGGGCAAAGATAAATAAAAAAACCGGCCAAGAGCGTGTCGGACACGCCCAAGGTAGGGTTCCGTAGCCATTACGAAAAAATCAAGTAATATTTTTCTAAGGATTTCGTATGTGTACGGAATCATCCAAGTTTAGGTATGTTTTATACCTTAGGCTACTATTTACTCTTAAACTACAAATAATTTCCAAGCAATCTTAGCCGCTATAATTTTCCTAGTAAATCTATACTAATATATAAAGTTTGTTTGTTTGTTTGTTTGAACGCGCTAATCTCAGGAACTACTGCTCCGATTTGAAAAATTCTTTCAGTGTTAACACCAGTGGGGGGGTTGGGGGGGGGGGGGATGAAGGTGCGGGGGTGGTGTGCGGCAGTTTTAAAGGGGGGATGAACATTTCATTGATTTTGCCGTAGGATGCACCGTTTTCACGATATTTGACAAAAAAACTTGAAGTAAAACTTGAAGTAAAACTTCTATAGGGCACGCTTGACTTGGGATGGGACGAACGCGGGTGTGCGGGAGTGCTGTGTGGGAGGGCGTGTAGGGGGTGCGGAGGGGTGCGGGGGGGTGCGGGGGGGGGGGGGGGGTCGGGGTTGCTGTGCGGGGGGTGTGCGGGAGGGAGCGAGAAGGAGGGTGCGGGGGGGTTGCGGGGGGGGGGGGGTATTTTTTTTATTATCGAGGAACTAAGGAGAGCCTTAATTGATGAAAAAGAAAATTGGATAAAAAAAATAAGCTGCCCAAATTACTAATTCCACGCGGACGACGTCGCGGGCAAAAGCTAGTTTGATATATTTACTACCATTCTGAATTTCACCCAACAGTTTAGATTTTAGAGGGGGGGGGGGGACGGCTGATTTTAATGAAAATTTTCACTTTAAAGTTGAATATTTCGCAAACATGTCACTGAATAGAAAAATCATGTTAGCAACCCCGCAATGGTTTTAAAAGACCTATCCAACGATACCCCACACTATAGGGTTAGCCGAGAAAAAAAAATCACCCCCACTTTACGTCTATGGGAGGTAATTTTAATTATAATTATCTAGCCTGGATTGATGTCCCACTGCTGGGCAAAGGCCTCCCCCCATGTCCTCCATTTCTCCCGATCCAAAGCAGCCTGAGGCCAGTCGTCGAGAAATATGTCCAGGTCGTCCCGCCACCGCCGTCTGGGCCTACCCCGTCGTCGCCATCCATCCTGTGGCGCCCACTCAGTGGCATTTTTAGCCCACCGCAGTGGATGCATTCGGCTGATGTGGCCGGCCCAGTCCCACTTCAACCTGGCAGTCTTTGCACCGACATCGACAATGCGTGTTTTAGAACGCAGCACCGTGTTCCGGATTCGGTCAATCCTTCCCACTCCAAGCATGCTGCGCTCCATAGCTCTTTGACAAACCTTCAGTTTGGTTTTCTGGGACTCTGTAAGTGACCATGTTTGGGCACCGTAAGTTAGGACAGGCAGTATACATATATCGACAAGTCTTCGCTTAAGGGCTAAAGGAAGGTCACCCTTCAGTAGCTCCTTCATAGACCAATAGCTCTTCCACGCGTTTTGGATCCGTCTTTCGACTTCTTTGTCCTGCCTGTGGCTGAAAGAGACTAATTGGCCCAAATACAAGTACTCGTCGACATATTGTATAGACTGCCCGTCTACCTCGACCTTACGTCTCGTGCTGTTGGTCATTACCTTGGTCTTTGACCGATTCATTTTTAAACCAACCTGAAGGCTTGCAGAGCTTAGATCTTTTAACATTGTCTCAAGTTCGAGTGCAGAAGAGGAGAAAAGGACAATGTCGTCGGCAAATCGAAGATTTGTTAATGGAAGGTACCCTAAAAAAATTTTTTTTACTTTTTTTATTCAATCACTTTGTCGGCGTGACTGATATATATATTCATGCCAAATTACAGCTTTCTAGTACTAACAGTCTCTGAGCTTAGCCGCGGACAGACAGACAGACAGACAGACAGACGGACAGACATGGCGAAACTATAAGGGTTCCTAGTTGACTACGGAACCCTAAAAACATTTCGTCTGATAGTTAACTTGGAATTCTGGATCTTTATTGAATTCTTATAATCATTTCAAAAAACTTTGTAGGTAAAAGCGTGTTGATAAAAAAAATAAAAACACAGCTACTACATACGAAATTGCGTCCAATCCGTCCAGCTAAGTCAGCGTAAAAGAGTAAGAAACACTATCACAAACTTTCCTATCCATACTAATATTATAAATGCGAATGTGTCTTTCTGTCTGTCTGTTACCTCTTCACGCTGAAACCGCGGAACCGATTTAGATGAAATTTGGTAAGGAGATAGTTTGAGACCTTGAGATATAGGACAGTTTTATCCCGGAAAATTGTTTAGTTCCTGTGGGATAGCGATAGACGAATTCATAAGTACTTTGCAGAAGGTTCTTATGGAAAATAATTTCACAGTAAGGAATAAACGGGACATATATTAAATTCAAAGTAACCTTATCTGTGTGACTGTAGCAGTTATAGAGACTTGATACTTGGCAGATATCATCTTTTAGGATCATGGAAGTGCAGTGAAAATAGATTTTTGGAATTTCCCGCGGGATAGAGAACAGGATTTGTCCATAAATTTTATCTCTACGCGAACGGTACGTGTTAGTAGGATACAACAATTGACGAGATTTCATTTTTTTTTACACCTGAAAATTACTACAGGAATCGAAAGAGTTTTGCCTCCTAAACACGGAAAAATATTTATTATAATTTATTTCTCCATATTTAACAAATACAAGAAATTAAAAAATATATCTGAATTTACCAATAGGTATGAATAGATATGTTTCCTTTGCCTTTTTCACCAGAAAAAAGAGCTGTAATAATTTTAAATTTCATACTTTCATAGCAACCTCAACGTCAGATTTACGTCATCACTTTTTTTTAATTAGAGACTAGACAAAAGTAATGGATCTATTGTGTGGTAGTTTTGGAGTTATGCCCTTTTAGAATAAGCACATCTTGGAAATTTTGTAATAAATTAATTAATAATCCTAGTGCAAATTTAAAACTATCAGCATCTTTCTCTTTCCAAGGAGAACACGAGAGGACGAATCAAATTATAGTCTTAGAAATAATATGAAATCTTGTCAATTGAAAGTAAAACTAATACATATAAACTGCTAATAAATTTTAGGTACCTACCTATCAATATTTTCAGGGAGTAACTTATTCATCCAAACAAGTCACTTTCACTCAGACAATTTTTAACAATGAAAAAATACCGCAAACTTTTCAAACATATCCATCCAAACGGATTACTGCTTTAGTAATGGAAAATCGACATATTTTTCTTTAAATTTTAAAAAGTTAGAATAAAAGTGACTTGTTTTGACGAGTAGATTAAGCCATAGAAATATTGGTACCTAATTTATTAGCACACTGTAGTGTAAGGGACTTTCTATCTAATGCAACAACATATTAAAAAAATCAGATAACGGCCAAAAGAGTATTAGAGAATTAGTTTAAAAACGCACAGAGGCGTAAATACGCATGCAAATGCGTTGCACCTGCGTTAGACGTAATCGCAGAACAAACACACAAACATGTTAGATCAGGGTTTCTCAAACTGCCGCGGCGTCCTGGCGCTGGCGCACCGTAGTGTAATGACTATATAACTCCGTTATCAAGCCGGGAGTTTGGTAGCTACCTAACATTATTATAATTATTGTTATTCATTGCTGAGCAAAGGCCTCTCCTCTTGACTTCCACATCTCCCTATCCAGCGCTATATTATAATAAATAAATAAATAAATAAATTTGGCCACTCCCTCAGTTCCGCGCCCAGGTCATCTCACCATCTCCGCCTCGGTCGGCCTTGCCGTCGGTGCCCATCGCGCGGCACTCACCACGTACTAGCTGTGTGCGCCCATCTTTGTGGGTGCATCCGGTAGACATGCCCGGCCCAGTCCCATTTAAGCTTGGCGGTCGCTTTTCCAACATCTGCGATTTGAGTTTTGGAGCGTAATGTGTTATTCTGGATCCGATCGATTCTACGTCCGATGAATAAAATAGTAAACCTAGTGTGTGGTAGTAGTAAAATAGTAGTAGTAGTAGTAGTAGTAGTAGTAGTAGTATTGTAAAATAGTAGTGTAATGTGCGCCGCCTACTCTAAAAGTTTGAGAACTCTCGCGTTAGATCTAACGCCCTATACGCACCTGGATCTTCTAAGCGTGACAATTGTATGCGCCGGAGTTTTTTACGGATTATTCCTGATTTTGGGGTAAATTTGATCGTGGCGATTGAGGAACAAAGGTGGTATATTTTTTGGGTTAGTTTAAACATGTTTTTTGTAATTCGACGACTAATCATGTTATAAAAAATAAATAAATAAATAAATATTAGGGGACAATCTTACACAAATCGACCTAGTCCCAAACTAAGCAAAGCTTGTACTATGGGTGCTAGACGACGACAAACATACTTATATACAGGGTTATTTGTAATTCACTGGCATCCTCTTAACCCTGAATTCCTATCACTCAAACAAATGTTTTTTGTTTTACGACTTTTTAAAATGAAGCACTTTTTTCCCATACAAATACACAGAGTATCGTAAAAATAAGAGGAAATCTCAAATTTTCAAAACGTTATGACACCAAAAATATTAAGTTTTTTTTTTTTTTCACCTGATGGAAAGCGATCACCGTCGCCCATGGACACCCGTAACACGGGGGGCATCACAGGTGCGTTGCCGACCCTTTTAGGAATTGGTAGGCTCGTTTTTTAAAGATCCCTAAGTTAAGTTATGACAAAAGCTGTAAAACAAAAAACATTTGTTTAAGTGGTAGGAGTTTAGGGTTAAAAGGATGCTAGTGAATTAAAAATAACCCTGTATATAAATAAATACTTAAAGACATAGAAAACATCCATAACTCATGAACAAATATTCGTGCACATCACACAAATAAATGCCCTTACCGGGATTCGAACCCACGACCTCTTGCTTCGTAGGCAGGGTCACTACCAACTAGGCTAAAGCGGTCGTTAAACAAGTTATACAAGTACAGTGTATATCTTATCTACCGTTACTGTCCGGTATTATTTTAAAAATATACTAGGTAATTAAATATAACCACAGGACGCGCCAAACTCAACGACCATCTGGTACAGTCAGCAACAAAAATATGAATACACTTAAAGTACCAAAAATATGTAGACACGCCTTTATGCCCTGGTAATAGAGTCGTGGATACATATTTTTGGTACTTTGGGTGTATTCATATTTTTGTTGCTGACTGTACCAGGAGAGAGGCCAACTTTTAACAGTTCCGGAAAAAATAAGTGGCTTGCTGATCTATGGCCTCTATACACCGTGAAATTTTAGTGGTTGTTTTCCCGAAACGAGGTGATTTAGTATCGATTGTACAATCGATTTATAATTACTATTTTGACTAGAGTCAAGAATCCAATTGTGAAAAACGAAAGTCGAAAATGACCGCAAACCAATAGTAACGCTTCGTTGGTACCTAACCTATCGTACGATCGTACGCTACTTGTACCAACGAAGCGTTACTATTGGTTTGCGGTCATTTTCGACGTTCGTTTTTCATAATTGGATTTTTGACTCTAGTCAAAATAGTAATTATAAATCGATTGTACAATCGAATCTGAATCACCTCGTTTCGGGAAAACAACCACTAAAATTTCACGGTGTATAGGGTGATTCAGGAGTCATGAGCAGGATTGAAAGGGATGATGAGGAGATTCACACTGAGCAACTTTTATTACGGGACCAGCCCCGAAATCGCGAAAAAAAAAACATTTAACGAAGAGTTGATTGATTGCTATTTAGTTGCAATCGTCTGGAACAGTAGATTTTTTTTGCGATTTCGCTCCTGGTCACGTAGTGAAAGTTACTCGGTGTGGCCACATGAATAAATAAGGAGCAGAATAAAAACTTCAAACAACGCCGCGCACGCATTACACTACTACTCGCACAAAACTAGCTCAGTGAGTAGACAAAGTTCAGGTGTGCCGCCAGCGACGACGCGACCGTTTAGCGTTTAGCTACATAGTTCGGGTGTTTGGTTGTTTTAAAAGATGCCCACCTGTTGTAGTGTTTGTAGATAGATATACAGATATTAGATACTTAGGTACTTGTTTGAATAAAATATTTTGATTCTTAATTATTTTTTTTACCGAGTGACAACCCTATGATAATAGGTAAGAATTTCGAGCTCTGTTCGGAAGTTTTTATTCTGCTCCTTATTTATTCATGTGGTGTGGCTTCCCTAATCATCCCTTTCCTGCTCATGACTTCTGAATCACCCTGTATAGTATACAATCAATTAACGACCGCGCGCGCGGTTTTAACGACCGCTTTAGCCTAGTTGGTAGTGACCCTGCCTACGAAGCAAGAGGTCCTGGGTTCAAATCCCGGTAAGGGCATTTATTTGTGTGATGAGCACGAATATTTGTTCCTGAGTTATGGATGTTTTCTATGTATTTAAGTATTTATCTATCTATATAAGTATGTTTATCGTCGTCTAGTACCCATAGTACAAGCTTTGCTTAGTTTGGGACTAGGTCGATTTGTGTAAGATTGTCCCCTAATATTTATTATTATTTTTTTATTATTATTAATTATCAAGGACCGTCAAGAAAAAATTGTATACACATTTTGTGCCCCATTTATTAATTGATATTGTAAATAAATTGAAACTCCTACATTACTACATTGGTTTATTGACTAATTAATCCAGTCGGAGTGCTTGCTTACTGCCGTGCGGATTGCGGCTTAAATTAAACCCTCGCCGTAAAATAGGTATCACTGTGACAAATTAAATTGAATCCATCAGTAATAGTACATTACTGCAGCGGCCGCGAAATAGGGGATTGCCTGCCGAGTAGTTATAGATGGCCGAGTGTTAACGAGGCCATCTAGAGATACGAGGCCGGCAATCCTTGTTCGTGGCCAAGGCTTGTATAGAGTTTTTCTCAAACATGCATCATCATCATCATCATCATCGTCATCGTCGTCGTCGTCGTCACCATCATCATCACCATCATCATCACCACCATCATCATCTTATCATCACCATCATCATCACCATCATCATCACCACCATCATCATCTTATCATCACCATCATCATCACCATCATCATCATCACAATCATCATCATCATCACCATCACCCATCATCACCATCATCTCATCATCACCATCATCATCATCATCATCATCATCACCCATCATCACCATCATCATCATCATCATCATCATCATCATCAACATCATCATCTCATCATCTCGTTATCACCATCATCATCACCATCATCACCCATCATCACCATCATCACCACCATCACCATCATCATCACCGCCATCATCGACACCATCAACATCACCATCATCATCACCAACATCATCATCATCTTACCTTACCTTAAATAAACGTAGTGGCAGAATGTCTTAATGAACCAAAACGCAAAATATTGCTTATAGTTTTTTTTTAATGGCTAAATGCTATGATGCCATAGACCTATAAACGTCATAGTATGAAACAATAGACGATCACTTTGCTGGCCAAGGCCAGCAATGTTGTGTGAAATTCCATTATTGACCTCTCGTCTAGGCGCACCTGCAACGTGACACTTCGTGGCGTATTATAAGGAACATAACGTCAATATTTCATAGCATGTTTGAGAAAAATATTGAAATTGTAATATACCTACCCGACTATGATACAGCCAAAAAGAACGGTTATGTTATGATGTTAGCTTAGCAGTGTATGTATAAGTTTATGTTCGTAGTTATTTACGTATGAGCGACGATACAATCAAGACTACTTTGCCATTCTTTCGATTTTAACCTTTAACTTGATAAGGTATCCGATAAAACACATTATTTAGTACTTACCACCTTTTTGTATTTTTTTAGATGTATAATTTTCAGGAGTTCTAGACTGGGTTTGAATTACAAACTTTTAGAAATTTTGCCAATGAAGTGTTAATCGATTTATTATTAAATGAATGTTCGAGGGTTTGCGGTGGTTTTAGCTAAGTTTTATTAAAATCGGTTTAGTTGTTCTTAACATAGTGAATTTTGAAATAAAAAAAAATAAGTACCTAGTTGTTTTCTAAAGTTTACAGTTTATTAGGGCACGGTAAATTTAACACACAGTCGACAAAATTATCGTCACCAAAAGCAAGTAAAAACTTTTTAAAAAGATACGTATTCAGCTTAAGTAAGTAGATACCTCAGGCAACTTAATGTAGCACAGTCATATATTATTTTAAGAAGAATAATAATAATAATAATAATAGGCCTTAACATCTGTGGCAGATGATTTAAGTAGCACCCTGGCGAGACTTGCGCTCGTGGCTAAAAAGACCGATACAGAATACATCTGTATAAAAAAGTATCCTCATCTTTATACGATGTTCGAGCCCCAATATTCGGATTATCAGCGTAATTTATGCGCGGGAGTTGGGGTCAAGTGGGCACAAATGGAACACACGGACACTGGGCGCAAAACGTGTCATTCAATGGCCAGCAAATTGATGCCCATTCGCACCTTATGTCATCGTGACCGCGGTTTTTTGGCCATTGTCCTGTATTTGCTGTATTTGCTTCATCACGGATGACAATAAGCGCATTAGACGTTTTTTATGGAGTGATTGGCGATTGTTTTATTAATCTGACCAATCATGTGCTCGTGGGTTTGTTGTGCTATTATTTATTTATGACCCGATTTTTTCATAATCCTATCCGTTTTTTTCATATTTCTGCTGATATTATAATATAAATGAGAAAGTTTGTGAAGATGTTGGGATGTTTTAATGTTTATCAGTCAAACACGTATTAACAGCTGGACAAATTGAAACTTTTCATATATGTAGATAGACAAAGATCTGCGAAGAATTCGTTTATCGCTATCCCGCGGGAACTACTCAATTTTATGTAATAAAAAGAATCCTATATGTTATTTCAGGTTCTAAACCATCTTTGCGTCAAGTTTCATCAGAATCTATCAAACATTTTTAGCGTGAAGTAACAAACTACCACACATCCATCCATACAAACTTTCACGCTTACAATATTAGTAGGATTCTTCTTAATAAATATTAAATACAATATGTTTTAAAATAACTAGATGAAATTTCAAAAAGAGCAACAACTGTTTATTTAAGTTGTAATAAACAAACCAATGAACAATCAAAGCAGGAAGACATTCAATATCAAAAGTAATTCCAACCATATGCAGCTTTCTAATAATCAGACATAAACCAAAAACATAAAAATAGTATCCATCCCCCTCAGTTAACGAGCGAACAATTACATTTAATTTACGGGTGCATTTTTAAAGTGGCCCGTTGTGGTCCGCTCTCCCCGCACCATTAAACCTCTGTTCTTTTATCCCCAAATGTACCTGCCAATACTCTTATAGCGTTCGCCTTAGAGTTCAATATAGAAAGTACAGTCGCGGATAAAAAATTGTTGCTCTTTGTCTCGTAATGTACCGCGACATTTGTTGAAACTTTATTCAAGAGGGTATCGCGAACCATTTCAAAAATTCAATTGTAGTGAAGTGGCACTTGTAAACCCATTTGAAAATTATCTAGGATTAACGAAATCAACCCTTATGCGGTTGAAGGAATAATCAATGCAGAGCTAATCTAACAAGTGCGGGCGTTATAATTTATTTCTCACTACATAGTCCTTACCCGCGGCTTCGCTCGTCGCAAATCCCAAAACCTATACATGGTTTACATTAATGTTTCATAAATAACCCGTCACCCGTGCTAAATTTCACGTGTCTTAACCCAGTGGTTGAAACTTCGAGATTTTTTCACGGTCCCTTGGGAATATCGAGATAAAAGGGAGCCTTATGTGTTATTTCAGATGTCCAGCTATCTACATATCAAATTTCACCTAAATCCGTCCAACTTTTTGAGCATGAAGAAGTACAGTCACGAGCTTTAATTTGGGACCCACTTAAGGTTGACAGTCCTGTCATATTGTATAGGAATTCAAAGGATTTTTTTTCGAAACGGGTCCCAAATTAATGCACGCGACCGTAACACACAAACTTTTACATTTATAATACCTACACATTAGTGTGATTTAATTTTTTTTCACAGTTAAATAGATGGTAATTTTTTTTTGAAATAAGTTCCGTACTATTGTGAGTCGTCAGATAAAATATTCGCACAAGTGGAAGTTAAAGTCATTAAGCGCGCGAGATGAGACACTCATTTCGCATAAAAAATATTCCAGCCATTTGTGCAAAAGCAACAATGGCGCTCCAAATATAGACGTC
This sequence comes from Archips crataeganus, assembly GCA_947859365.1. Lineage (NCBI taxonomy): Eukaryota > Metazoa > Arthropoda > Insecta > Lepidoptera > Tortricidae > Archips > Archips crataeganus. Next base: position 4,484,573 of record OX402048.1, on the reverse strand, counting down.
AAATATTTTCCCGACAATAATCCTTTTTGGCCACAAAAAGCCCAATGAGCGCAGCGGGTGGGTGCCCTTTGCCCTTTGTCGTTGTACCATAAAGAAAACAACGATGTTTTTAACCCGTCGTTAACCCTTTCCGACACATGTCACCGCGGTGAGAAAATTCTAAAACTAGCCTAAGGACGCATTGGATTGTGTGCCTTTTTCCGACCGCGGAAGCGCTCTTACTCTGTTGCGCTCTGTTGGTTTGGCCGTGGTTTGTCTATTTGTTTGCTTAGGCGTGAATAGCGCATGCAACTCGAGTGTATTTTTCTGTGCATTGTCTCGATTGCAGTTTTTATTGCAAATGTCTGCACGCGCATTAGTCGGATTGTTGCGCGATGATGTTCCGCCATATGGCGTTATTTGCGTGTTATTTTGTGGGTTGGGATAGTGTCATCTCGTTAAAAATGTGATAAATAAATGCCAAACGATTCGTGCATTGTATTGTCGCCATCATAAACATCGGAGCAGTGAAGGTACTAACGCAATAGACTCAATTGTAGTCATACCCACACTATCTAATCTACACAAGGCGAAATTTTAAACCTGATAGAAAATAGAATACGGTCGTGTTCAGATATTTTTGACCATCTTGAATGCTCCGATATTTATGAAAGCAGTTTTTGAAAAATTAGATTTTGATCTCAAAATGTAGAGGTCGCAAAGAACTGTAACTTACCATTGGATTAGATATGGATATCTGATAATAATATATATTTTTTTTACTTTTAGAGAAATTGGTTACCATAGTTTTATTGTTTTTGATGGGTAGAGATAAACTACGATAACATGGCCCGCCCCTCCAAAATTCACGAAGTTTTCAATGTATTTGTGAAAGTGTTTATAAAGCACCACCAAAACTTTCAACGCATGTGTGCGTGCTGAGACAGCAATCAAACAAAAGCAGACTACTACATACAGACTCTTTCGTATTGTGACATAACACATTGAAATAGTAATTTGGAGGGGCGGGCCATGTTATCGTACTTTATCTCTAACTTTCAAACCACTATAACTCAGAAAGTGGTTTAGATGACTTTAGATGTTCTTTCCGTGTGTTACCCTACATGTGCAGTCGTATTTTCTTTTCACCGAGTTTTCTTTGACATTCATTAACCTCGTTTAATGTTCGTTCGTTAACTTGTATACAGGGTTATTTGTAATTCACTAGCATCCTTTTAACCCTAAACTCCTACCACTTAAACAAATGGTTTTTGTTTTACGGCTTTTGTCATAACTTAATATTTTTGGTGTAATAACGTTTTGAAAATTTGAGATTACCTCTTATTTTTACGATACTCTGTGTATTTGTATGGAACAAAAAGTGCTTCATTTTAAAAGTCGTAGAACAAAAAACATTTGTTTGAGTGATAGGAGTTCAGGGTTAAGAGGATATACATTGTTGAGTTTCTTGCCGGTTTCTTCTCAACAGGGTTTTTTCCGAACCGGTGGTAGATTCTTCGACGTTCATAGGAGCATCAATTGATGCCTAAATTGAATAAAGAATTTTGGCTTTGACTTTGTTTGACTTTGATGTCAGTGAATTAAAAATAACCCTGTACATACATGTCTCTACTTAAACTGTTGTAAATAGTGTTTTTTTACAGAACAGATATAAATGACGCGTTTTATGCATTAGTTCTGTAATCTACTATTTTCTAACGCAGCTAGCGAGTTCACCATAAACCTACACACGTAAACATACTCCTACAGGAACCAGCGAATCCTAACCGGAACCGTAACCGATTTAATTACAATCTTGTCATAGCCCCTAAATATCCGCTGTCCCAAATACTTCGGAAACTCGATTCCACGGTGGCGAAACGCGTAAGTTTAACACTCAATCAATGCTTTATCCGCAGGATCACATTAGGCACACTAACTTTTTTAAATTACCCGACAAAGTTTCGGAAGTCGTTAAAAACAATAGCGGTCGATGGCTTAATGGCGCCTTGAGAGCTTCGGGCTTAGCGAGTGCGTCGTTCGAGGAGATTAGCAGTTAGCGGGGGATTCAATTGATGTCGTGCGGTGGCGAAGAAGGCCGAATTCCTGTTTCCATTTGATTACAGCGTGAAGTTCATTTGGATTCGTTCTCATCAACATTTTACCTATTGGAAAACATCTACCTACTCAAAGCTTAAGATAAGAACACATCGTCTGTCAATCGTTTTTACTCCTCATGCACGAAATGCTCGTATATATGCTGCATAAAATGGATTTTTATGCTCTAGTGCATAAAAATCAAATAAAATCTTTGTTTAAACGAAATAAGTAAATCGGTCGCTAACAGCCACAAACATTAGAAGTATCTAGGCCAGTGATGGTGTAGGGGTAAGCACGCAGCACGGAACGCTGAGGACCTGGGTTCGATTCCCAGCATTGGTCTTTTTTCTGGGGTTTTTTCTGTGCATCTATATTTCAGTTTGTATTTAGTTTGAAATATTAGAAGTATGTTAAATATTTTTTCTTTTAATCTGTATTTTAAACCTATTACAAAATTTTAAAAATAGGTAATTCTAATAAGTTATGATAGAAATAGCCAAGCATGAAAAATACCAAAAAACTACGAACTTGTATGTAGTGAGCATTTATTTGAAGGCGGCACATACATAAGGCTACAAAAATCTCCGATATTCGACGATTTTGGTCTCTAAACGACTACCGCAATACCAATCGACACGACAAAGATCTGGAATCAGCTTTCTGCGGCAGCATTTCCAGAGCGTTACAACTTAGGGATCTTTAAAAAACGAGCCTACCAATTCCTAAAAGGGTCGGCAACGCTCCTGTGATGCCCCCCGTGTTGCGGGTGTCCATGGGCGACGGTGATCACTTTCCATCAGGTGACCCGTCTGCTCGTTTGCCACCTCTTATACAAGAAAAAAAAATAATAAAGATTCATACACCGAGTTAGTTGAGCTAATTCGTAGGTACTGTACGAAGGGTTCCGTACCTAAAAAGAAAAAATAACTCGTACAGGATTAGTTCGTTGTCCATTATCGAGTCTATTTTACCAACGTGACAATCGTCAGTGACATACGTCAACTGAAAATTGTCAAGCTACAGATGACTTGTGATAATTTCGAAAATTAGGCACTTATTTTCCATGGAAATCCTTATAAGAATTACAGTGATTTTGTTTTAATTGTTTGTATCTAAATTTAATGTCAATTATTTAGCGAAACAAGAATTATTTTTTCTAGTCGACATATTTGTAGATTTGTTGGTAAATCTTGACTTGAGATTAGACCTGTCAGGCTTGTGTTTGTTCTGTTTAGTGGTTAAAATACGCGTATTTTCAAAATGATTTCCGTGAAATTAGTAGTGACATCACTATCATAGTAACAATGATTATGATGACTTCGTATATAGAAGATTCAAAGGAACTAGTGATCCAACGAATATTCGCATTCGCATTTGCGAATATTCGCTTGTCTTTTGACATTCCTATTCGCATTTGCGTTTAAGTCCATATTTCACTACAATCTGATTTACTCATGTTAAAAAATGATCAATCACGAGTTTTTGTTCACAAAATTACGGCAAACATATTGTTAGGAATAAATAAGACTTGCAACACCACTGCGTTGATTTTAGAGATCGTCAATTGACTTCCGTCGCCGTTATGTCAGTGGTGAGCGCCGGAGCTCAGTCTCATGAGCCATTCTTACCGGGCACTTGGCATAGGACGGTCGTATTGCTCCGAGCTTATCCTTTCGCGTCTAATTTTAAGATTAGAAAGTGTTTTCTCCATATTTTCGTTCGTCTTGCAATTATTTGTAACTTTACCTATTGTGATTAAATAAAATTAGTAGTTGTAATTTTTCATTTATTTGATCATCCCTAATAATATTATAATCATTGATCTGCTAAATTTTTCGCTCCAAATAAGATGAAAATGTGACGGCTCGCGCGGTAAGTCAGATGTCAAAATAGAGCCATTGATTGGGCCTAAATTTAAAACTCAATATTCGCATTCGCACAACTCATTACCTAAAAATTGATATTCGTTACATCACTAATAGGAACATAAATGACAGGCAACAGTTGACACGACAAAAAACTTTTCATATTTCCTTCATAATAAATACGTTCAGAACCAAACAAATATGTTTCCTCGCCCCATAACAAACAAAACAGCATCGTAAAACACACTTCCTACCGCAGAGGCCTAACACGCTGGTTTTGTCACCGACATAAAGCGTGTTTCCTTTTCTAATTGAGCGAGTGGGAAAAGGATGGATGCCTTATGTCCACGATAGACGCTAGTGTGCTAGACTACTTCTAAGGATGTGGGGCGTTCGATACTATAGGATCTTATCGTGTGCGGTTCGGGATAATACACAGGTTTACTCAGTTTTAGTACAGAGTGATACAGTAAGCTAATATGATTCCATTAAGACCAAATAATACGTTAAGTTAACTTAGAAATACATATTGTTGACGTCTTGACAAGATACATAATTACTATAGGGCAGGTCCAAAAGTATCCGGGCCTAACAAAGAAAAGAAGTACATTATTTAACGACCGCTTTAGCCTAGTTGGTAGTGACCCTGCCTACGAAGCAAGAGGTCCTGGGTTCAAATCCCGGTAAGGGCATTTATTTGTGTGATGAGCACGAATATTTGTTCCTGAGTTATGGATGTTTTCTATGTATTTAAGTATTTATTTATCTATATAAGTATGTTTATCGTCGTCTAGTACCCATAGTACAAGCTTTGCTTAGTTTGGGCCTAGGTCGATTTATGTAAGATTGTCCCCTAATATTTATTATTATTATTATTATTTATTATGTTCACAAAACTTCTTTTATTTTTCGATATAGTCTCCCTCTATTTCAATGCACTTTTCAGATTGAATTGAAATAGAGGGAGACTATATCGAATAATAAAAGAAGTTTTGTAAATATATGTGCATACTTCTTTTCTTTGTTAGGCCGGAAACTTTTGGACCTGCCCTCGTATATTAAAATTTCGAATTTTGGAGGGCTATGTTCGGTTGAAATGTTGATGGTGATGGCTTTTGTGAAACAGGTCCTTGTTAATTAGCGAAGTGAGTCTGATAATCAACGTGTGCTTGGAAAACCCGGGACGGCTCCCTAATGAGCCGGAACGAGCGGAGATGGTACGATCTTAGCCGTAAATCCGGTCGTAACGGATGGTCAAGAAGCTAAGGTTTTTGCACGAACAATCTTGTTTTAGAATGTGTGTCAGTGGGTGTACTTTCGTTTGGCAAATTACGTTTCCCAAACTGATTCATTTGGCAAATGTTTCATTTCCCAAATGTTTATTTTTTCTGAAACTGTAAACTATTCAGGATATATTTCAGGATTATTTTGTAGGTTAGGTTAGGTTAGGGTTGTTTTATAACAATCCTGAAAAGTTTACAGTTTCAGAAAAAATAAACATTTGGGAAATTAAACATTTGCCAAGTGAATCAGTTTGGGAAATGTAATTTGCGAATTATTAGTAAACCGACAGGCCAACTTATATAGGTTATCTCAAAATATTTAAAAAAATCGAATGTATGTATGTATTTAAAAAATTAGAGGCGTTTATAAAAAATCGAAAAAATCTTCAACCTTTGACAGTATTTTCGCTACTGTTGCTGCAAATCTATTTATTTATTTATTTATTATTATTATTACTGAGACTTCGCTGTCTGTCCGTCTGTCCGTCTGTCACCAGGCTGTAACTCACGAACCGTGATCGCTAGACAGTTGAAATTTTCACAAATGATGTATTTCGGTTGCCGCTATACTTAACAATAAATATTTTTTGCTCGTTTTTGCTCGATATTGATAACGGTAACAGGTATACGCTTGAAATATTCACAGAATATTTAGTTATACATATATTCAATTTAAAAAAAAACAAAATATTTAAGAGGGCTCCCATACAACAGACATGATTTTTTTGCCGTTTTTATAGATAATGGTACGGAACCCTTCGTGCGCGAGTCCGACTCGCACTTGGCCGGTTTTTATTTATTAATTTTTGACATGTAAGCCTGAGTCCCGAGTAATGTTTCTGTGAATCTCTGTTTCAAAAGAGCCAACTGCTTCAAACAAGAAGAAAATTCCACTTTATGCCCGTCCAAGTATTTAAAAATTAACACTCCACCTAATTCTAACTGACACGCGCGAGTTTGGCAAGTAACTTTAAAAGTTGGCGCATTTAATGAGAATTCCAAATTGGTATAATACTTGCTAGATTATTTTATAAATTGTGTGCAATAATATTTTTTTTTAATGACACCCAGTTTTAAACAAATTTTTCTTACTAAACTTATAAATGATTCTAGTGTACAGTCGACTACAAAAAAATCGATACGGCCAAAGTTACAAAAATATGTATACACGACCTTAATGTTAAGTCAATAAAGGTGTGTATACATATCTTTGTAACTTTGGCGGTATCGATCTTTTTGTAGTCGACTGTACCTATCCAAGACTTACCCCAGGGCTGTAACTTTAAGATTCTAATTTAAGTGGGATAGAGAAAGCCATTTTATGAAGTGTGAGCGAAACAAACTATCTTCATGTAGATCAAGGGCACCTTTGCAAGGACCGTAATAAAGTAATAATGGTGACTTTACCTACTCTTTTTAACATTCTTTACTTATTTACCTATTTAAATTTTCTTTGAATTTGAATTAAATTTGAAACTCAATTTCAACGTCAAATGTATTTGTATGCAATGAATGGATAGATCTTTCAATCACTTTCTAATAAAATAACGGTCTAATAATATCTTCACGCCAATCCAAGTGTTACACATATCGATTAAGGGGAGCACTCACGACGGGATCAACCCTTCCGGATGGTAACGAATGGCCAGCGTTATCCAGCAAAAACACTCGCATAATCTATCATCGTTTTGAGATATGGCGCTGCATCTTTTGTTTCCCTGTTCGCGTACTTTTGAAAGGGTTTGAACTATTTGCCTTGAACTTTTGACTAACCAAATTCAATTAATAATAATTTAATTTAACGTATCGGTATGATTAATGATTTGGAAGAATATGCTGGTAGGTCATGTTTAAACAGATTTAATTTTTACTTATTGTTACTGATATTATAAATGTGAAAGTTACAGTGTCTGTATGTCTGATAACCTGTTACCTGTTCATGCTTACACCGCTGAACTGATTGAGATGAAGTTTGGTATGGAGATAGTTTAGACAAGTGGAATTATTTTGTGTAACTGCCCCTACCAGTAGAGATAAAAAGTCATAATATTTCCACGTATGCCCACTAAAATAAGAGTGTCTCAATAGGTTCCATCTGTCTCTACCAGTAGGGACAGGTGAAAAATCCATATATCCCTACCAGGTGAGATAGCCTGGTAGGGATAGGATATGTGGAACAGGGGTAAAATCCTGGGAAGGACATAACCTCCTGCCGCCCACGTCAAATTTTGTTTCAAAACTTTGTCACTTGTTAAGTAAATTCGATGACACATTACAATAAGTCCTACACACATATACGTATATACGTATATATGACGAGTGGTAAAAAATACGTCATCTATTTGCAATACCTTGTTGAGTTTCTGGCCGGATTCTTCTCAACGGGTTTTTCGACGTTCATCAATTGATGCCTAAATTAATAAAAATAAATAAATAAATAAATATCATGGGACAATTCACACCAATTGACCTAGTCCCAAAGTAAGCTTAGCAAAGCTTGTGTTATGGGTACTAAGCAACGGATAAACATACTTATATAGATAAATAAATACTTAAATACATAGAAAACATCCATAACTCAGGAACAAATATTCGTGCTCATCACACAAATAAATGCCCTTACCGGGATTTGAACCCAGGACCTCTTGCTTCGTAGGCAGGGTCACTACCAACTAGGCTAAAGCGGTCGTTAAATTGAATAAAGTATTTTGACTTTGACTTTGAATCCGGGTCCTTACAGCGGCTATAAATTGTAGCTCTAATTAATTTGCTTAATGTCGAAATTGTACGTTAATTTTGCTGCAACCGCTCTACACAGATGTTACCACCTTTGAATAGTGTTTTCATGGATGTGATTTCGAAAATCGATCCATTGTAAGTACTAATATATTTTTATTTAATTTGGCCCTCCACGTTCCCTTCAACAAGTTTATCGGCCGCCCGCATACTTAGAAACGAGTCTAATTGAAATATCCTGAGCTTCGACCGTCTGAATTAATACTAATTTAGCGTATACAAATCCTTAATGCTTTATAAATTGGTTATCTTGGGCTTGAGCCCAGAGCCACGGATGTGTATTATTGGTTAATTTATTACCAAGCGAGGTTAAATTACGTTAGGGAACTAAAATACTAATTGAAATACAAACTAGACATATTCGCGGTCAGTGGGTGCAGTTTTGGTGCAGCCATCATTATCATCCCAGCCTATATCCGTCACAGGCTTTCACTCAGAATGAGAGGCCTTGGGCCATAGTTCCCACGCGGGCCCAAGGTGGATTGGGAACTTCACGCTTACCATTGAATTTCCTTCTCAAATGTGTGGAGATTTCCTCACAATTTTTTCTTTCACCGTAAATTTCAAATGTAATTTCGCACATAAATTCCGAAAAACGCAAGAGATGCGAGCCCGGACTCGTACCTACAACCCTCTGCTTGATAGACCATAGGTCAAAATTAGGTCACCACGGCGGCCTTTTACATAAAATATGACTGTATTATTGTATATCTACAACGAGAGCTTTCAGAAACACTATCATTGCCAAGAAAGTTCGCAGAAAAACATTGTTTCAGAACAAATATCACATTAACATTTACTTAAACAATAATACAAGTAAAACAAACCAAATAGTACAAATAAAGCATAACATCATTCTATAACAGATGTTTTTCGGTTCCTTGAGTAGAAACCTACTATAAAAGCAATTTAATATAAATGTAACCATAAGTGCGTCTTCGCATATTGTCAATTCTCTTCAAATATCATTCTTTTGTAGTCTAAAATTGTACGCAATTGATTCGAAGATGGTCGCTCATCCATACAAATCATCTAGGTGAAATAAAATTGTAACTCAATTTTTACTGAGTGTTTTTTTTGTTAACTGATCCACTCGCGAAGCGAAGAAAAGGGGAATAGATCCATATACCGTTTATTTATATTATTAAGAATTCAAGTTAACGACCGCCTTAGCCTAGTTGGTAGTGACCCTGCCTACGAAGCAAGAGGTCCTGGGTTCGAATCCCGGTAAGGGCATTTATTTGTGTGATGAGCACGAATATTTGTTCCTGAGTTATGGATGTTTTCTATGTATTTAAGTATTTATTTATCTATATAAGTATATTTATCGTCGTCTAGTACCCATAGTACAAGCTTTGCTTAGTTTGGGACTAGGTCGATTTGTGTGGGATTTATTTAGTAAGTTCGAAATACTTCTATTCTAAAAAGGGGACTATTTTAATTTAATTTCTGTTGTATTTTTTTGTTTGTGTTCTGAAAAAGGTCATTTTCTTTTCGAAATTTATATCGTGCCGTTTGTTTACGATAATAGTATTAAAAAGAAGAGTGAAAGGGACGGCACGAAAAAAACTTCGTATTTTGTAGTCGCCCCCTGACGAATATCATTATTAGTGATGCCTATCGATAGTCCAATATCGATAGACTATCGATACTCTATCGATAGTTAAGACCAAACCAATAGTATCGATAGTCTATCGATAGTATCACCACGTGTCAATACTATCGATAGTTTTATGTCCAATACAATAGATAGTATCGATAGTAATGCAAAATTAGGCAATAATGACCGAAAACAATCGATACTATCGATATTATCGATAGCTTTGTACTATCGATTGTACAAAACTATCGATACTATCGATTGTATTCAGTCATTATTGCAATACTATCGATACTATCGATTGTATTGGACATAAAACTATCGATAGTATCGATAGTATTGCCATTATCAATAGTATTGCTTATAAATCACTATTGATACTATCGATAGTATCGATAGTATTGACATGTGCGATACTATCGATAGTAATATCGATATCCTGAATAGTTTGCGAGGTCAACAATCTATAGTCAAACTATCGATATTTCTGCAACACTGATCATTTCTTATCATACACTTCTTTAGCTAGGTAGCGAAGTACATGGCTTGTGCAAAAGCACCCTACTGGAATAAACCCTTGTTCAACTGATTATCAGGGTCAAGCCAGTCACGAGATAACGCCCGCATTGCCTGTCATCTCCGGTCGGCTAAGTGACCCTAGTGCCCGGGAATAAGACCTAGGAATGTGGGTGTGTAGATATAGTAGATCACCGGCTAAGTACTGACAGCGGCTGTCAAGACCGAATGTTTGGTGTTTGGGGTCGAGAGTAGAGTAACTACTCATTTTGTCTCCTCAGTTTAATTTTTCTTTCCCCATTTAATTCCACTAATATTAAAAAACAAGAAAGTTTGTACGGATGGATTTATGTGTGGATGTTTGTTACTCTTTCACGCAATAATCTTATCTAGCTTGGTCTTATCTCTGGGAAAACGCGTGTCTTCCAGTTTTAACCCGAGTAATTACAACACGAATTTGTTATTCACAAAATGAAAACATAGTACCTACTAACTAGGTATAAGGGTTATTGTGTCAGTTTTGTATTAACTGAATGAAAACTAATCATAATTTCACAGTAAGAAAATGTGCTAAAATACTATTACTTACTTACTTATCTAAATTTACTAACTATATAAGTCATACTTAGCCTATAGCTTGTACACGTAATAATAATTAGTACACCGAACGCAATTTGTTTTTCTCTTGGGAAATTAAGCTTTCCCGAGGGCAAACGTAACGTAACGTATCTCAAATCTTGTTCCGTACATTTCTAGAACACCTAGCACGCGCAGTTTCTTACTTACTCAGTATTTCTCTTTTCTATTGGGTTAATCAGAAAAGGATGCACTGAACGATCAGCGAGAGAAGAGGATGCGTATAACTCCGAGTTCTGAGTTGAATGTCCGCGTTTGCGTCGTAAAACAATAGCTTATACGTCTTAATTATAAACACAGAACGTAACATTAACATTAAGGAATGCATTACATAGGCACAGGGAATTCATATTAATTTTATTACTTTAGGATTATTATTTTGCTATTTAACTGCTTCTTCGCTGTCCTATGGGAATTTCGGAATATCCGTCCTTAATCCTTGTTTACACAACAGAAAGATTTGGGCTGGCATTGATGATTCAGCCAGGACTTTCATTTTTTTGTATTACATGGTGCAATGTAGACACTAATGTGATGTCGTGTGGAGTAGGTAGTTAATATATTTTCTTATTTTTTTACTGACTCTCGATTAATACTTTCGTGTTTATAATTTTATAATCATTTTGTTTTATTATTGATATTGCTTATTATCTTTTGTAGTTATAGAACAAATGACAGTCGGTCGATGAGAAGTATTAAGTTCGTACATCACAAAAAAATCAATGAGGCTGACTGTCACATTGACCTGTAACATTTTATTAAAGTAATTTGCTTAACTAATGCCTTTAATTAGTAGTGAAACAATCTAACGGATCCTTGTGAATCATCAAAGAAACCTTGAGCTACTTACATCTAAAAAAAAAAACACTTGTAACCTTTTCATTCATTAAACAGCCACTTCTCGCGTTTATTATTCGACAGTGTAAATTGTCTAAATGGAACTTACTTAGTTACGTGCAATAAACCCTGAAATCTGAATTCAGAATAACCGCAGCGGTGTTTCAGTCAGTCATGAATATCTCAGGAAAAACATTCTCTGCAGCCCGAGTTGCTGCTGTCAGAATAAAACATGACGCTAAGTGAAGCCGGACCGTTTTGAACGGCTCTTTGAGATGCAATGGAAGAAAAACTCTATTATTCTGTGGTAATATTTTGAGATAGGGTAAGGTCAAGTGCTAACTGGCTACCATTTGCGTTTGATTAGCTACACAATGAACTGAAACAATTACTTTGCTCACCCGCGACCTCAAAAAGACTAACCCCCTGTTTCACCATCCACTGATCAAATTTATTTGACGGATAAATGTGATGCTGTCTCTGTTTGTTTTGTTCGAATAGGCGGAGACGGCATCACATTTATCCGTCAGTTAAAATTAATCAATGGGTGGTAAAACAGCCCCTAAGACTTCTGACATACGTAATTGTTTCTGTTCATTAATATAGACCTCCGCAAAGTAACGCCTGATTCAATAAATTAGTTACACAACTTGATTATGAAGTAATCAAATCACAGCACCATCTAGTGAATGCTGATCAAACGCAAATGATGGAGAGTTAGAACTTGCCAATGTTTCTTTTAAAGTGGTCAATCACTGGGCATGGACAATAAATGGGTCGTTTACCCTATCTCAAAATATTATCAAAGAGTGATAGAATTTATCTTCCACTGCAGCTGTAGCGGCTATAAACCTAATACTGGCAGATATCGTCATTTAGGATCATAGGAGTGCAGTGAGAAGGGATTTTCGAAACTTCCCGCGCCGCTTTGCCTATCAATTTTATCTCTACGCAGACGAAGTCAGGGGGAAAAGCTAGTATAGTACAAATATTAAAATCTTCTCATTACGTTCACATTTCCGCCCGGATATTACTCGCAGGCGAGGACCAACCAAAAAGAAACGTGTACGATAATATTACTTCTGTATCAAAAAGGGTAAAACTGGGGGGAGGGTGGGATATGTAAACAAATGACGCGTGAGACAGATTTCCCGAGGATTCTGACCTCTGGCAGAACAACTAGAATCGTCATAGGTACGACCATCATTATATGAAATAGGGATTTAGGGAAAATATACTTTCCGGTAAGAGCAATCGGGAATTCGAAAAAAAAAACACTTCGATTTAATTTGCTTGGCTGCTGTGGTCGACTTTTCCGATGTTCAATTATTACTACACTTCGAAATTTTATTAAACTAACCCTTGAATTTTTACCCCTTAAAGGCGGACTTGAACAGACCTTAGTAAACTATATAACTCCGAGTAACGAAACCAGCCGCAGCAGAAAAAAGCCGTGGTGGCTTAGCGGTTTGACATATGGCCTCTCAAGCAGAGGGTCTTGGGTTCAAATCCCGGCTCGCACCTCTGAGTTTTTCGGAATTTATGTGCGAAGTTACATTTGAAATTTACCATGAGCTTTACGGTGAAGAAAACTGCGTGAGGAAACCTGCATACACCTGCGAAGAAATTCAATGGTATGTGTGAAGTTCCCAATCCGCACTGGGCCCGCGTTGGAACTACGGGCCAAGTCCTCTCATTCTGGGCCTTGCAGTGGGACGTCTGTAAGCTGGGACGATGGAACGCAGAGTTTTTTTTTAAATGGCATCTGTCCAATGGGACAATTTTGCCAAAACCCAGAGTTAAAATAGTGTTAAAATGTATGGAACTGTCATCCATCCATAACCCAAGGTACCTAAGTACTTAAATGATTCTAATTTTTTAACCATAGATCGCGTAACCGGCTCTAAGTTAAACATCAGTTACAGCAAAATGCGCGTTTCGTTTGAAATGTCTGGCAAAATAAATGAAAAAGTTAAACTGACAGATAAAGACCAACTTGATTGTTGACAGAGAATAAATGCCCATTCAAGAATATTAAATAAAAAAACTGGATATTGCATGCCGAACATTCCTTTGAAGCCAGAAAAAATGACCTTGAATTACGTCACGCCGATCTTGCATCTCTTTCTTTAGGGTGTCCATAATTAAGCATACATTAGGAATATCCCACGGAATTTGACATACTTTTATACAAGAGATTGATTTTGTAATTTATTAAATTCAACCAATTTCAATTAAATTCAATTTTTAGGGTTCCGTACCTCAAAAAGAAAAAACGGAACCCTTATAGGATCACTTTGTTGTCCGTTCGTCCGTCTGTCAAGACCCTTTTTCTCAGGAACGCGTGGAGGTATCAAGCTGAAATTTAAATCAAATACTCAAGTCTACTGTACTGTCCCTTGGAGCTCTGAAAAATCAAACTTCTAACCCAACGCAATCAAAAGATACCTACAGCCATTTGCCGCAAATTTTCGACACTCGCAAGGGATACTTTCCGTGAACTTAGAATCTTGAAATTTGGTACGAAGCAAGGTCTTATAGCACAGATAAAGGAAAAATTGCAAGCATAAATTGCAAGCAGAAAGCATAAATTTTTTTGTCTGTCTGTCTATATCAGTAACCAATCTACAATGATCCCACACTGCGCACATTTTGCTTAGGAACAGGGGTCTGCTAAGACTGGATGTTCATAGATACATATAAATTTGTACGGAACCCTCGGTGCGCAAGTCCGACTCGCACTTGGCCGGTTTTGTTATTAAATTTTTATTCAACCGTTTTATCATGAAAGTGAGCATCCATCCTCACAAACTCAAGTAAAAGGTACCAATTAATAATAATAATTTAATAATTAATTTTTTTGTCAGTCGTCAATATAAGGTCCATTTCTGGTTGCATTTCTATGCTGTCACAATGCAATTGGGACAATATCATTTTTTGGTGTTTTTTGGACGTAATTACCGATATCCTTAGCGAAGTTAGTTCGATTCAATGCAACGAGCCTCACCCCGCGAGCACTAGATGGCGCTATTATCAAACTTACCGCTGCTATGATTTTTGGGCGTATCTATTTAATATAATTAAGTAAATACGGACAAAATCTGAACTCTTGTCTTTCCTTAATATTTAATTAATTAAATAATGAGGAAAGCTAAATAAATTAAGTACATCGTTTTGTTGCGCAGTGTCTTCTCTGTGGCACGAACTGTCAAACCACATAACACAAATTACGGTTAGCGTTATCTCGAGGGGCGTGACTTAATTAAGCCTTTAAAACCCAGTGCCGCCAAAAATTCGGCACATTTTGAATCTGAACACAGCTATCTAAAAACAGTACATCTACCATATAATAATCCTGTGGATACTCTGCCCGTTTATTGGGCAACCAAGTCGGGGTTAAACCGCCGAACGGAACTGCAGTCTCCACCACTTGGCTCTACACCACCAGCACACTCTGAGCCCTGAAGCACCCTGGTCTCAGCCCTGCAAGTCAGCAGCGTCTCTGGAGATCCACCTGCAACGCCCGCAGCGCGTCCTACGGTCTCCTGAATCCAGGGCAGTGTCTGTCCGGAGAAAGCGAATCCCACTCAAGTGCTTAGAACCTACGACCCTCTAGTCTCTTGCTTGCTCACAGTTTAGCGTTCCTAATAAACGTCTGTACTTGTTGTTTATGGTTTAATTCCTCTCCGCAAGACCAATACCTATACTGTGACAAGTGGCGCCTCTTAACGTGGTCTTGAGTTGGGAAACGTTTTTTTCTGGTTTTATTCGTTTTGTTTGTGTTGGTATTTTGTGCACTTTCCTACTACTTGTGTCTCGCAGTAAGTAATATTCTTTTTATCACTTTTCTAATCACCGTGTGGTTCCGGTTAAGAATAGTGCCACCCTTTTGCACCTAGGTTTCGTAAGAGGCGAATAAAGGGCATTTCGTTGCCCAGTGGTTGTCATCTTAACGGTTTTTTTTTTAAATTTGTAACGTTTTTTTCAAATTTCACTACCCAATTTAAATTGAACTACCTACCTAATTTTTAAACTTAACTGCCAACCGTTATTCTACAACGGTAATTTCATACAAAATCGGAAGTTAATAACCAACGGTTATTTAACCTACAACCACTGCATGCTAAATTTCATCCAAATCGTTCTAAAATATAGGCAACACTACTCTACTTTTTTTTTTTTTAACTTCTATCTACTGCGAGGATATAATTGAGTGGGAAGGTACATACTTAGATTACTCCTTGTTGTAACGTACTTACTTGATATTTGCTATTGGAGACTACCCCAATAGGCATTTTACTTACTCACTTAAAACTATACCTTAAATTTTAACGATCACTATCACAAAGTATCGTTAACACTGTTTTTTTTTTAGTAAATTTAACTTCAGTACAGTACTACATTCTTTTTATAAGCTGTCGCTTGGCACGCGCCTTATAATTTGTTATTTTTCTAAATTTCATTATCAGCTAATTATTAACTTCAACGCGATCACTTAATCTAAATATCTAATATGTACGAAATCAAGTATTTGTCACTTCAAAAGAGTGAGCTAGCTTATGAAGTCTTAATTCGTGGTTCTACACCCGCGGACTCTGTGCAAGAATTACGTAAACAAATATTAAAGCTAGCGCCATCTATGCCCGCGGGAGATATTCTGGAATCAGGCCTCGAAATTTCGGAGGATATTACCGGGGTTAGGGTTAGTTTACTTAAAGCCCAGTCTAACATTACAACACTTAGTGCTACCTTCAATGAGGGATTGTATGAACGTACCGAAAATCTATTAAACCATATTTACCACCGTCTAAGGAGGATTTCGCCAGAATCTGCCGAGGATTCCGTCACGTTAACTACATGTTCTAGTTTATTCCAAGACTTAGGCAAGGACTTGGCCGAAATGCGACCTAGTACGGCCGCGTTTAATAATTTAGCTAGTCACAGCGATGCGCCTTTGCAGTCGATGCAGCCTCCAACAAATAATGAACTAAAACAATTACTTTGCTCACCCGCGACCTTACAATAGTTACGTTTATGCAAGAAATGTGCGTTCATGCAGTTCCTCCACCTCCACACTGTTCGAACACACACAAATCACATAAACCCAACCATCACCACCACCAAGCTACACTGACGCGTTTCGAACTCAACCAGAGCTCATCTTCAGAGTTACCACAACCGTATGCTATGCTACCAAATGTTAAAGCACAATCAATGGTTGGGAAGATTTAGCGTCGCGTTTAATTAGCGTTTTTAGTCAATTACATTATGACTACCGACTTAAGGCTGAGATCCGTGCTCGTACGCAAGGCGAGTCTGAAAATATAACTATCTACCTATCTATAATGAACGGCATGTTTTCAAGATTATCGGTGCCCTTTTCTGAGGAAGAAAAGCTGGAAATAATTCTTCATAATATACGGCCTTACTATGCTACCTTTATAGCCACTGCGGGTATGATTGAAACCGTAGACGAGCTAAGGGAAAAATGCCACAATTATGAAATCGTTCACGCACGAATGTCTCAATTTAAAGAACCACCTCGTCCTAACTCTGATACTCTGGCTCCGGAATTTGCCTATAATAAACCGGTTTCTTATAACCATTCCCAGTTTAAACAGTATCCAAGTAACAACGCTAATAAGAGTTCGCATCACAATCTTAAATCTAACTATCCCGTCAGCGCTTTAAATTCACAATATAATAATAATAATAAACCATTCTGTCCGCGTTGTCGCACTAATACGCATTCTTTAAGACTTTGTCGCGCTCCGCGTACACTACTGTGTTTCCGTTGTGGCTTGACAGGTTACAATGCATCTAACTGTCCGCAATGTTTTAAAACTACTCAACCGCAATCAACTACAAACCCCAATTCAAAAAACTAGTAGCGGGGCGGAATACTAGCCACTTTAATAAAAATGACGACTGGCTAAAGTGGGTAGACTTCATAAGAAACTTTTTTAACTCTTATAACTTAGCTACTATTTTGCCCCCTCCTTCCTTATCGGATTCACGACCTTATGCTACTATATCTTTAGGTGGTTTAGAGGTATCTGGTCTCTTGGACTCTGGATCGGCTGTAACATTGATGGGAAGAAACTTCCATACGAATCTAATTAAATTAGGCTATCGTATGTCAAACGATGATTCTATACAGATAGTCGCGGCTGGCGGTCAACATTTGAGGAGTGTAGGTTATTTTGATCTCGACGTAACTTTTGAGCGTGTGACTCACTCAATTAGGTTTCACGTGGTTCCGGGGATCGAGACCTCACTCATTCTAGGGGTTGACTTTTGGCGCGCTTTCAAAATTTGCTCTAAATATTTATATAGTATTAGGGTAAATGAGTGTACTACTAAGCACTCAGAGGGGGTCCCAGATACTCGGAACTTACAGTCGTACACCGGGTTGAGTCAGTCACAGCGCATTCAAGCCGATAACGTCATTTCCCAATTTGATAATATTTCTTACGAGAGGAAAGGTCTCGGACGTACTACGTTAATTACACATCGTATCGATACTGGAGACGCTCAACCGATTCGTCAAAGTTTTTATCGAATGTCACCTGAGAAGCTCCGTATAGTTAACGACCAGGTCGACGAAATGCTAAACCTAGATGTCATTGAGCCTTGTGAAAGCGCGTGGTCGTCTCCAGTACTCGTTGTTAATAAGAAGGATGGGAAACCTAGATTCTGTCTGGATAGCCGTAAATTAAATTCAGTAACTAAAAAGGATGCCTACAGCTTACCTTACATTTCAGAAATTTTAGATAACCTAAGGGATGCTAAGTTCTTATCTAGTATTGATTTATCAAAAGCTTTTTGGCAAATTCCTATTGATAACGCGGATAAAACTAAAACCGCATTCTTTGTGCCTTCTCGAGGTACCTTCTGTTTTAAAACAATGGCCTTCGGCCTCACTAACGCTCCAGCCTCCCAGCAGCGACTGGTTGATAGAATTTTCGGAGTTGAATTTGAGATGAAGGTTTTTTGCTATTTGGATGACATAGTCTGCGTCAGCAATTCTTTCGAAGAACACGTGACCCTACTTTTACGCGTTCTATCTAAGCTTAAAGAAGCGGGTCTCACTATTAATTACGAAAAATCACAATTCTTTAGAGACTCGTTAAAATACCTCGGTTACGTAGTAGACTCGCGCGGTTTACGCACCGATCCCGATAAAGTAAATTCTATCGTAAACTACCCTACACCAACTTCACCGAAGGACGTAAAAAGATTTCTAGGTACTGCTTCCTGGTACCGTCGTTTCGTACCAAACTTTAGTACGCTTGCTGGTCCATTGAACAAATTAACTTCGAATAAAAAGGGCGCACCGCCATTTTCTTGGACCAGCGAAGCTAATGAGTCGTTCAAAAAACTTAAACACTGCCTCGTAACAACACCGGTTCTTTCATGCCCTAATTTCGACTTGCCATTCGAAGTACACACGGACACGAGTAACTATGGCGTCGGCGCTATGCTTTGTCAAGTAGTTAACAACGAAGAACACCCAGTGGCGTATATGAGTCGGTCATTAACAGCTTGTGAGAAGAACTACAGTGTAACGGAACGTGAAACGTTAGCCGTACTCGCGGCATTAGAACATTGGCGTTGCTACTTGGAGAACGGCAAAACATTTAAAGTCTATACTGACCATTAATCTTTAAAATGGTTCTTAACCCTTAATAACCCTACCGGCCGCCTAGCCCGTTGGGGTATTCGTTTATCGTCTTTTGATTTCGAAATATTACATCGTCGCGGAAAAGACAATGTCATTCCTGACTCGTTGTCCAGAGCCGTTCCGGTGTCTGCAATAAATATTGCTAATTCATACTTAACCTCAAAAGATAAATGGTACGTCGATCTATTTAACGGTTGCATCAATACGCCTCAAGGTTACCCTAACCTAAAAGTAGTTAACAACTCCTTGTATAGATTAACTAAGTCCAATAATAACTTAACTACGGAGTTCCTATGGAAAGAGGTCGTTCCTCAAGAATTAAGGAATCAGGTCATAAAGGAAAACCACGCAGAACCTACAGCCGGTCATCTAGGTGCCTTTAAAACCTATCACCGTGTAGCACTTAAATATTACTGGTTAGGCATGTATAAGGACATAACGAAATTTATATCTGCTTGCGATACATGCTTAGCTTACAAACATCCTACACATGCAACGTTAGGTCATATGGGCCGCCCTAAACACTGTGCTAGACCGTTCCAGGTCCTGTCCATAGACTTCGTAGGGCCGCTTCCAGTTAGCAGAAAACGAAACAGTTATTTATTGGTAGTAACCTGTTGTTTTTCTAAATATTGTTTTTTATTTCCCGTTAGGAAAGCCACAGCCTCTATAGTCGTAAAACACTTAGAAGAATCGATTTTCTTGGTGCACGGTGTACCACAAACTATTTACATGGACAATGGTTCCCAGTTTATTAGTCGCGAATTAAAAGTATTACTGGACAAATACAAGGTCCCAAACCAGTTTTTCACAGCAAAATATTCTCCACATATAAACGATTGCGAACGATATAATAAAACGGCCTTGACCTGCGTGTCGACCTTTGTGGAAAACGACCAGAGGTCTTGGGATACTAATTTACCTAAGATACAATTTGCGATGAATAACTCGGTTAACGAGACCACAGGTTATACACCAGCATTTCTAGCACGGCAGGGAGCTCGTGACATGCGGCTCACACTATTTGGAAAACGACCTAGGCGATGAATTATTGTTCCTTCCACGCAATGTTTACGCTCAGAATGCAGGTTTCCTCACTAATATATTCGACAAAGTGCAACATTCATTATACTACGCGCACCAAAAGAATGTGCGTCGCTATAACTTACGACGTAAGCCTGCAAACTTTGAAGTAAGAGACATTGTATGGAAGCGAACCTTTTATTTAAGTGATAAATCGCAGTATTTCAGTAAAAAACTTGCACCTAAATTTATGAAATGCCGTATTTCCAAGAAAAGGTCACCGTTAATATTTGAACTACATGATATGTCTGGCAAGGATTTAGGCGTATGGCACATAAAGGATCTGAAATTAACTCCAGGCAATAAATAGTAATAAACTTCAACATAACCTTTAAATAACGTACGAATAATTAACCGCGTTAAGAACGATTTAGCAACAATTAGTACTATTCCTAAACAGAAGACTTAATTTTCATCATAATTATAAAATGTACTTTTATTATTGTAACAACGTTGCACTCTTATCACGTTAATGTCGTGGGCTCGGTCCATGATACCTTAAGTTAAAAAAGAGGGTGGCAGTAATTGTCGCGCTGCGCTAACTACCCTGTTTTATGTTCTCAATCGTATCGTCAAGTTTGTTTACCTTAAACAACGCTACTGCATAGCAAGGTCAACGACTTAACGTTACTTATAAATATTTTGCGCCTACTCGTAAAATACTCTTCTGTATGATTAAATCTAGTTTTAAGGATTAAATCTAGTTTTAAAATAAAAACGCATCGACTCGTTCGTGATCGTTGTGACTACCTTAGCGTCTACCTCGTCAGAGTGAGACGCACTAATTATAGTTAACTACTTAAATTTAACAAATACTAGCCGCGTGTTAGGAATAAACTATACACATGGTTTCCGTGCTTAATTCTATTTATCTCTAAGTTATAAAAATTCTAGTTGCTTTGTTTACGTACACTAGTTTCTTAGGTCGACACAATTACTTCACTACCAATGCTAGTCTTAATCCAAAGCCTTTGCCGGAGCGGTCTTTACTAATTTCAACTCCTTAAAAATGCCTAATGAAAGCTATACCTAGCGTTGCGCGGCTAGGCAGCTAAACCTTGCGCGTAGTGCTGGATAATCTTATAAGGGCGGTTGGCAACCCTTGTCTAGATTGGCGGCTGTGTCTCCTAATAACTACCTCTTTAACATCTCGCCATTTTCTCGTAGCGTAGGGTCTTGCAGTGTCTTAAACGGCAGACCTGCCTGTGTTAGGTTGAATGAATAAAGTATGTTAGGAAGTATGATAGGATTGATAGGTTATTTTGAATGTGTTACGTTAGGGATTTTTCTCAGGCGGATTTTTTCGCTAAGACGAAAAAATCCTCCGCGGAGAGGGAGGTACTGTCACAATGCAATTGGGACAATATCATTTTTTGGTGTTTTTTGGACGTAATTACCGATATCCTTAGCGAAGTTAGTTCGATTCAATGCAACGAGCCTCACCCCGCGAGCACTAGATGGCGCTATTATCAAACTTACCGCTGCTATGATTTTTGGGCGTATCTATTTAATATAATTAAGTAAATACGGACAAAATCTGAGCTCTTGTCTTTCCTTAATATTTAATTAATTAAATAATGAGGAAAGCTAAATAAATTAAGTACATCGTTTTGTTGCGCAGTGTCTTCTCTGTGGCACGAACTGTCAAACCACATAACACAAATTACGGTTAGCGTTATCTCGAGGGGCGTGACTTAATTAAGCCTTTAAAACCCAGTGCCGCCAAAAATTCGGCACATTTTGAATCTGAACACAGCTATCTAAAAACAGTACATCTACCATATAATAATCCTGTGGATACTCTGCCCGTTTATTGGGCAACCAAGTCGGGGTTAAACCGCCGAACGGAACTGCAGTCTCCACCACTTGGCTCTACACCACCAGCACACTCTGAGCCCTGAAGCACCCTGGTCTCAGCCCTGCAAGTCAGCAGCGTCTCTGGAGATCCACCTGCAACGCCCGCAGCGCGTCCTACGGTCTCCTGAATCCAGGGCAGTGTCTGTCCGGAGAAAGCGAATCCCACTCAAGTGCTTAGAACCTACGACCCTCTAGTCTCTTGCTTGCTCACAGTTTAGCGTTCCTAATAAACGTCTGTACTTGTTGTTTATGGTTTAATTCCTCTCCGCAAGACCAATACCTATACTGTGACAATGCCACTCTGCAGTTACTCGGCCTTACTGATATCCGGCAAAAGGTTACCTTTTACCTGAGGACGCTACAAATACTTACTGCAAAACATAAGTGAAGTATTTGTCAATGGAAAAAAATAATAAAATACTAGGACGTTATAACAGTTTCTTTATTTTCTACACATGTGAGAATAATATTGTTTTGTACTGAGTAGGCGTCCCGGCCTTTCTGGGTCATAGTCATAATCTTCAGGCTTAAAATGCAAGCTGCAAATTGTCAAACGCTCTACACCTTTCCCTTTATCGGTACAATCGACAGCCAATTTTGCCTCCTTCTTTCATCTTTTGGAAAACTGCAATGTAAAATATTATTCATGTTAATTGTAAAGACACAAACAATAAACATGTTATTATATACTGTGATATGAATTGTGAAGATAGAAACCGTACCAAGTTGATAGATTTAGCTCCATTCAATACGAATAAATACCATGCATGAAAAGGGATTGGTCACCCTAGTTGTAAAACCACACATTCTTCAATTTTTCATTTAAGGTCATGTTTAACTCCAAATAAACAAAATATACTTCTAACTTAACATTATAAACCTATTCGTGGGGTTTTTGAATAAAAACTAACAAAGCTTAGAAGCAAAATATAGGAAAATTGATTGCCACTAAGATTTATGAACATTTTCGTAAAATAAGTACTCACCTGTGAAGTTTTATGTCGGATTTCGGCCTCCAATTACTCCTACAATGCTTTACTATGCAATACATAGCGCATAACCCAAGTAAATCGACGAAAAACGTTTATTTAACGTAAAGATCCTCTGAAATTGGTGAATGACTTCTGACAATTCTGACGTGATTCTGACATATCGGCCATTTAGTGCTGCCATAGTACGCAGGAGGTGCATACCGGTGAAATGAGGATTTTGACTGGGTTCTTTTTTTTTGTATAATACAAAGAAAACTAAGTAAATTTTATTGCAGAAAGTTTTATAAGAAAAATATAAATTTCTGTTGAAATTAGCTTAAAGTAAATTAATTAGGTGATGCCGGATAATGCGTATTTCTAAAAAAAATAAGGTTTTTTTATAAATAACCTGGCAATATATCACAGTGTTGAAAAGAGATAGAACATAGGAGCAAAGGTGAATGAACCTGGCTTCAACTCATAGTTCGGCAGGCAACATCCAGTTTTTTTATGTAATATTCTTGATGCCCATTTATATACATGGCAACGGTGTTGCCATGAGATAGTATAAGCTCTGCACAAAATTTTCTTCTTACTGTTCCTCCTTCTTCCTCCAAATTCTATCATAACTCCTTTACTATGACCGCCATTCGTCTTTGGAATTATCTTCCTTTGTCGTTAAGGCAAGCAAAATCCCTTCCCATTTTTAAAAACCTTCTAAAGGCTCACTATTTGTCACTAACGTAATTCTCGCTCTTTGACCCTTCTTTATTCTTTTTCTTTTTTGTTTATATTGTTTCTTTAATTTCCTTTTTAAATCCTTTTCTCACATGCGGCCTTTTGAAATTTTTTTTTCCATTGATATTTTGTATTAAGTATATGTAGTGTATAAGTATTATATTGAATGTATTTGTTTATTTATATAATTTATATTATATTTGTATTGTTTTTATTGTTTGTTGTCTATTAAGTAATACTGCGTTTCTCTTGTCTGTTATTTCTGCCACCTACATTCGTCTGTTGATATTTATTAATTTCTGAGTAATTGGTTGTCTGGAAGAGATCGCTTTTTAGCGATAAGACCGCCTATTGTCTACCTGAATTTTTATTTTTGTAATGTCACTGTACTGTTTTTGGTGATCAATAAAGAATATTTGTATTGTATTGTATTGTATAAGGGCCTGTTTCATTCTCTTGTTATTTCAAGTAACAGTTAGCTTTAATTCCATCTCTAAATTCATCTATTAATTTTGTTCGAACCAACATCCACCCTATTTGTAACATAAAATATCAGGAGCTTATCAGAGCGTGGTGAAGCAGGCCTTCATGGAGTAATTAAGAATTTTAATTTGATTAAAGTAGGTAACAAGTTTTTAGATACCTTGAAATTTTCACAGAATATAAACAAAATTACAAAAACGGAAACAATGCACATATAAAAACACATGGAAAAACGAATTAAGTACATCATATAGTAAATATCGATAACTTAAATAGTATGATGAATATATGGCGTCGGCAAGGAGCTCAAAAGTTTTAGATTTACTGTTTTAAACTTTCGTGATTTTCACTCACAATTACTATGCTAAACGGGACTTATCACGCAAATAATATTTACCTCGACTATTTATTTAACTCGTGACCTGCTGCAATGTGGCCGAAACGTCGAGGTAAATATTATTTGCGTGATAAGTCTCGTTTAATAATTTAGCTATCATGTTTTGACTACTTTACCCACTATCCTCTTGAGTCTTTTTCATTTGCAACGGTACGAAAATGAAAGCTAAATTTTGAAGGCAAAAAAATCTCATCTCATACTTACAAGACAATCCATTTCCTCATTAGGGCTTCTGTTGATTCAGTCTCCCTTATCAGTTGTGATTAAATATGCGAACAAAGCGGGACCCGTCGGCCGATCCGTCTAAGTCAATACTTCTGAATCCCAGTGTTATACCTATTGTTACGCCGTCGTTCCATCACTGCTTTTTTTCATAAATTCGACTACGATAAAATTATATTTTTTTAAATTCGAAGCTCTTTCAATTTTCATAGATAAAAGAGAGCCGGTAGGTATATGTACAGTCAACATGATAAAGATTAGAGCTGTTTAGGTGCATAAAAATCTGAGCATGCGCTTACGCGGTTGACACTACCTACGGTTGTGTTCAAATATTTTAGAGTGACTAGATAGAAAATGTACGAATGTGTCAAAAATGTACTGTTTGAAACTTCTTTATACGTACTTCATTAAAAGATATAGCTGTTGCCCGCGATTTCGTCTGCGGAGAATTCGTTTATCGCTATCCCCCCGCAGGAATTACGCATTTTTCTGGAATAAAAAGAATCCTACATGTTAATCCAGGTTATAAACACCTGTGTGCCAAACTTCATCAGAATCCATAGAGCGTTATAGCGTGAAAGAGTAGCAAACATCCATGCATCCATTCATAAAAGCTATCGCGGTTATAATTTTAAGATTGCAAAATTATTAAACAATAATCATTGACTTGGGGCTCAGGTAATTAATACATTAAATTGATATAGTTGGGAACATGTGTTCGCGTCTCTTCTGTGGACATGGCAAGAGTTAAGGGTCTCATCATCCCAACCTATATACGACCCAACAGTATACTTTGTAATTATTGTAACAAGTAGAGCTGTCGTGTAGCTCAAATCTGGGCTCTACTGAAAACCAGCGTTACTCCACTCTTTGTGTAGCAACATATGCTGAGTGGAGACCCTTTTTCGGTGAAAATTGGTGTCACTGCCATGATACACTTGTCTTTTAGATGTAGTTATTTATGTTATTTTCTAATGTTTGGTACTTTTAAAACCGTAAATGATTTTTTTTCTTTCTTTCTAAAACTCCGATAACTATGCAAATCGCCTTGTTTAGTGCATCCTACAAAAATGGTTTTATTTTTAAAGGATGGATATAAAAAGTGAGCACCAACGATTTTCTAGCGCTGACTCATTAGCAGTGCTGATGAATATTGCTTTACTCTCGGAGCTTGCTGGCTTCAACTTAATTACCAGTAATTAAGGAAAGTTAAAGCAAATTTAAGATAATGTATGTGTACACGTCATGTAGGGTTTAGAGGGTAGGATAAAACAGAGTGATTCTAGGGCCAATTTGTATTTTGTTGTACCTTTTGACTATTTTTTTCATTTGGAAAATTTATGGGATTTCTGCTCAGAATCACGAGCTTTTTTGATGCTACTAGGAGAAAATAAGGGTTCCAAAACTTCCATATAATTTTCGATTCTTCCATTTAGTTACGGTCATATAAAGTCTTTAAAAAATGGTAACTCAACGGAAAAAAAACTCTGAAATCTTCTGCGCAGGAATCACATAAAATTTTCCAAATAAAAAAATAAAAATTTGTCCTCTAACTCATCCAGGCACGACAATGTTTATATCCTAGAGCAGCTATACTCGACCTGTGGCCCGTCTGGGTTCTATAAGTCTAAACAGAATCAAAACAAAAGTCATTTTTGGGTCAAATAAATAAAACAGTTCAGCTAGAGTTAGCAAAGCTTCAAACTGCGAGGCAAAATTAGTTAATTCTTACGTACCTAGGTAGCGAATGCACTCGGCTGAAAGGTAACCTGATTAGCGCGTGGAATGGAGACTAAATCGGTTATCTGCTTATGCAGAGTTAGTTTGAGGTAAATTTGTTTGCTCTACTTCATGTCGCACCGAATTAGCACGAATGAGGCTGTTTCATCTCTGTATTTGTATGTGTACCTATGTACACCGTGAAATTTTAGTGGTTGTTTTCCCGAAACGAGGTGATTTAGTATCGATTGTACAATCGATTTATAATTACTATTTTGACTAGAGTCAAAAATCCAATTGTGAAAAACGAAAGTCGAAAATGACCGCAAACCAATAGTAACGCTTCGTTGGTACAAGTAGCGTACGATCGTACGATAGGTTAGGTACCAACGAAGCGTTACTATTGGTTTGCGGTCATTTTCGACTTTCGTTTTTCACAATTGGATTTTTGACTCTAGTCAAAATAGTAATTATAAATCGATTGTACAATCGATACTAAATCACCTCGTTTCGGGAAAACAACCACTAAAATTTCACGGTGTACAGGTAGGTAGTGTCTGAAATATGAAAGAATGCATATAAATGTAAATGACTTCCAAAGCGTTAATTTTTGGTCACAGGACTAGTAATTTATATTTTCTTGATCTGTTTATTACACTTTAGTTCAATTTCATTTATCTTTGCCTTAGACAGCTCCGCTTGCAGGCATAATATAAACCCCGTGATCCCTCTTCCGTGATCCAACGGCGTATGCGAACATAACAAAGATATTTCACCGCCATACCCATCAATATGCACGAAGTATAAAGAGATCTTGGTAGATACTATACAGAAACTCTGTATGGAGCATTTCAAGGAAACCTACAGCTTTAAACAGTTATAAGTTATAAACTAATACAATTAATTTTCTATTAAATGCGATCCTAATTTGCTTAGTTTCGAGTTTAGTTCTAGCTCTTGCGAAGTAGGCTTTGCATTCAAAGTTTGTCCAATCTCAAGTACAATATATGCATTGAATCGGCGTAAGCAAACTAAGGCAGTGAAACTTAACCATACGATTTATTGATACTTATTTTATATTCGCTCAATTTCTTTTCTGAATTAAGAAAATAAATGTTCTATGTGCCTGCCGTTATGTACATAGTTCTGTACTATATGAGTACATATTTATTTTTTTGTATTAATGATGGCAATCTCTGTTAGTGAACAAGGTGTCCAATATTAATATCCCCTGGCAGTAATATGTTTATACAGGATTTTAATGAGGCATGGATCAATGAAGGCAATATTATTGTTAGAATGCTGTAAAAGGCAAAAATCATTTAGATGATTCGTCTGTCGCTTTATCAATCCCGTTTTCTCATCAGCGCGAGCTCATGTTGAAATTTATTAAATACATAAATACTTAGGTACCGAACTCAAAACGCAAAAGTCTAGAAACATTGCAGTCTTAAAATTAAAGGTATTACTCTCATATTACTAACTACTTGAGATTATTCATTCATTATTCAAGAGATAAAGACGGTACACAGAGATAGAGATGGGGTTAACTGTATAACCCTCACCTAGATAAACTGGATGGCATCCTTTCCAGAGTCGCAAAGGACCCGTAAAGATCGCATACGAGCACAAAGGTTGCATGCCTGGGATCAACGACCTGAGAGCTAAATGTTCTGGAGATATACGATGCTCTAACTAAAACAGTCAAGGGAACTTACTACTTGTTATACCAATTTGAGGTGTATTTTGAGTCTTACTTCACAAACATATAGCCCTCCAAATCGATTTCAATGAAGGCGACCCTCACTAAATAAGTATAACTTAAAATTACAAAATTTACATACAAATAACTTATTTCCTCGTCAGCCCTAATAAGGTCGCTAGACTAAACTTATTGTTAGTCTTAAAAACTCTATCACAGGGTGCGCATATAAAGCTGGCTTTGTGACTACCTAGAAACTAAGTTTCGATGTTAATTTTGAATTCTTCATAGAAGGATGCATACGTAACTATTCGAGAATGCTGCTGTTATCCAAAAAAATAGTAAATAGCACCTAAATGCTGCTTTAAACATGAAACTACCGTGAGACCCACTCATAGTGAAAATAAACGGATCCGTGAGAGAGTGATCCGTTTATTTTCACTATAAATGCTGCTTTATTTTTAAACTAGAAATGATACATTTTTTGATACAGTGGCCGGTACTATAGACCAAAACACGATAGAAATGATTCAACACTAAACATAGGGCCTTTGTCATATATATACTTCGTGAAATTATAATACGCGGATAAAATTCACAAGTAGAAAAAATCTAATCCAGTCAGAATTTTATAATATAAAGTAACGAAATGATGCTTTCAAGATGACCCACGGTCCCAATCATCCCTAATTAGGCCCCACGCGGCCTCCTCTGACAAATCTCTTTTTCAACACCTTACGCCGCTGAGGGCTGACCTTTTTTTCTATTTCTGAATCCTCTAAATTTAGAAAATACGTAGGTTGACTAATAATAAAAAGTAGCCTGAAATCTGATAATCGACGAGTTTTAAAATTAATCTGGAATATTTCAGCAGATATGCCGTAGATAGGCCGTGTGGCCTATTGGTTTGACCTATTGGTTGTAGAGTAGCAAGGTCAATGTTTTTTTTTATTCTAAGTTAACTCTCTTTACAACACAGCCTTATGAACTGTAGATTATTTTGTGATCTCTATACAACGAACGTTTTTTTTTAATTGTGAGAGGGAGGCATAGACAGGTACGTGCAAGCGGGTCATCTGATGGAAAATGATCACCACCGCCCATAAATATTAATTAGCAAATCAAAGAGAGTCACCAAGCTGTTGCCGGCCTTTAAAGTAAGTATAAACCCTTTTCTTGAAAGCCCCGATGTCATAGTTGTCTGGAAAGACTGCTGCCGGAAGCTGGTTCCACAGTTTCACCGTACGAGACAGGAAGTGCCGAAGAAAACGTACAGTGGTAGATTGCCATTCATCGTCACGGAAAATTGAAACCCCGTAATCCTCTCCAAAAAGTCAAGCTCAGCTGTGAACTGCTAACGAGCAAACCGCTCATTACACAAGTAGTTCTTACGAGGAGATAATCCTTAAAGAAAGGATGAATCATTCATTTCGTTACGCAATACGATCGTGCAGCTGTGCCCACAAAAAATGTCGTCATTATTAAGCCTTATTCAGGTCCTGGTGCGAGAAAACTCGTGTAAGTTGCACTACATTGCTGTCGATGGTCGACCACCTTTAAATTCATAGCTTCGCGACCCCGCAATGTAATAAACTCGCACGATATCTCTCGCGCCGTATAAATGAAGCTTTGGGACGATGGCGGTGCTTACACTGCCTCGTGCCTTAGCACGTGAAGCTGTAATGATCTAACGAACTGGGCATTAGGCATTTATTTGACACGAGAGACCGAGATTAATCTTTAATTTAATTATAATTAACCGTAACTCATTAAAACTTATATTGAAATTGGGCATTAAGACAGGCGCTGCACTAATGTCTTTTAAGTGTCGGCATTTGGCTGGGAGAGCTACTCTGAAATACAGAATTCGAAGTTCGTATTATACCATCTGTCTTACTCTTCTATTAGATACAATTAGCCTATTTGGTCGTCTTACATTGATTCAGAATACGAATATTTTCAAGCATTGCGAAGAACTCAAGAGGACTACAGCTCACAGAGATACTACTTTTAGTAGAGCAGAAAGCGCATTCTATAAAAAAAAGAACTCAGAAAGGAAGCCCGCGGGCCACGATCATCAGCAGCATTCTTGCGTAGAAATCGCTACTAAAGGAAATGCTAAAAACTTTTTCCACTCGAACCTTTCCTATCCAAGGTCCCTGTTTACCCTTTTTTGCTCAGATCAGAATCCTGAATCCATAGGATTTAAATATTAAACGCGGAATTGAAGAGAACGTCGATCTACGATTTATTTGCTTAAATAACCCAATTTTCTCGCGAGAAAGTATAGGTAATAAATTCCGTGGGACCTTAAGCGTAAATATAAATAAGGGTTGAGGTTAAACGATAAATTATGGCCTAAACAATATTAATAAAAATGTTATAAAAGGCTTTAGGGGTATCGTATCGCGTACGAGCGACGAGGGTTCGTAATATCGCGGGCGCGAGACCTAATCATAACAAAAAACGTGTAAACCGTTGCACACAGTAGCCAATAATAAGCTTTTATATACTGTTTTAAACTTTCGTGATTTTCACTCTTAATTACTATACTAAACGGGACTTATCACGCAAATAATATTTATAATAAGTCCCGTTTAGTATAGTAATAAGCTTTTATGTTAGTGTATTAACTTTGTCTGTATTAACTTTCTAGTTTAATATACAGGGTTATTTGTAATTCACTAGCATCCTTTTAACTCTAAACTCCTACCACTTAAACAAATGTTTTTTGTTTTACGGTTTTTGTCATAACTTAATATTTTTGGTGTAATAACGTTTTGAAAATTTGAGATTACCTCTTATTTTTACGATACTCTGTGTATTTGTATGGGAAAAAAAGTGCTTCATTTTAAAAAGTCGTAAAACAAAATACATTTGTTTGAGTGATAGGAATTCGTGGTTAAGAGAATGTCAGTGAATTATAAATAACCCTGTATGCACTGTGTTGTTTTTGAATTACGTTATCTTTAAGGGAACATGCAACATATCGAATGAAGTTAATTTCTCGCTCTTTGTCAAAAAGATAATCAAGTGCCGATAGCTCTAAATAGGTACTCGCGCGGCTAAATGAAGTTGATGCACTATATTTCAGTCGACTCAAGAAGGACTCAAATATTATTGTGCATCTTAAATTAGATACATTTTGTATTATTTTATGAGAAAACTCATTATTCGTCACAGTTACAAACAAAGCTGAAATTCCGTTCATGCAGAATTCACCGTGACTGCCAACCCTGCTCCCTTTTATGGTTTAGCTGGAGTAGCCGAAAATGGCCGTATTTTACTATTCACGGAACACAACATAACAGACACCAATTTAGAGAAACACGACACGTATTCGCCAAATTAGACGTGTAGGAAAGGCCCCGGGCTGGTGTGGCTGTTGGGAATATGAAAGGCGGAGGACACGTCATACTCTCAGGCCCAACGATACCCAACGATTTTAGTCAAACTGCAATACAAATTCGCGTGACAGCTGTACCTTCCCATAAAGGCACAAGGTGTCCGTGCCCACGGCCCCCACCCAACCTCACAAATTCAGATATATTATATTCGTTTACACGAAAATAATTAGTTTTTGTTTGTTTTTGTACGACATTCACATAAACGTTTTCTCGGCCCCGCGCGCATCGTCAATAATAATGGTACCTACGACCAGTACGCTTAGTATAAGTTTTACTTCACCAAAATACTTCTCGATCGCGTTTACGTAAAAAAATCAATTACTAGGGAAACGTGGACAGCGCCTCCGCGGCCGCGCGTCCATGTTTCCATAGAATTGAAATTTTTACGTAAACGCGATCGAGAAGTATTTTGGTGAAGTAAAACTTATACTAAGCGTACTGATGATTCGTGCCCTTATCGCACATTACTTGAGGGCATAAATTAACAGGTCATACATAATTGTCTTACATTCTGGGTCGGCAATTACTTGGTCGTATATTAACTTCACTTATCAAGCCGTTCCGAAAGCTATAAGCATGAGAAGCGCACGTCGCCATGTGTAGCAGGTACGGTCAAGTGCAAAAATATATCGATTTAATCCTACCATCGTTATATACCTATACCTTAATTCGGCGACATAAGAGCTATGGGACATTATTTATGAGCAAGTTGTTTGCACCCATATTTTTACACTTGACTGTACACCATATTCGGACCCTTGGTTTTTAAGATCCGCGTTTTAAAACGCTAAAGGCTACCACAAACCGAAGCGCGGGGCACCGACGAGGCGTGCCCAGCGTGTTCTATAACACTGAATCACATATACGATGACACACACCGAAAGCGCGGCGCAGCGTATATGATTCAGTGTTATACAACGCGCTGGGCCCGCTCCGTCGGCGTCGCGCGCACGCCCCGAGCTTCGGTCTGTGGTGTGATGACCTATAGCTACCTCTAGTATGTCTCGCTCTAAGAGTGTACTTCTATGGAAGTGTAATGATGACGTGCAGAATGCATTAGAACAGTTACATTTTCACAATACCGGAGCAGCGAAATGTGAAATAATGTTTAAATATTGAGTAGCTAGGAGATGAGAATTTTTACTAATACGATTTCTCAATTCTACAGTCTGTCTCCGCGTCAGCGGAAGTGCACTCTAACTGTTATTATATTAATAGCAAACCCAGTACTGAGGTTGAAATTAATTAATCTTGCCTGTTTAATATTATTGTTACGTATACTCCCACGCCTCACTGACTATTTCATCACACTAACCCTTCACTAACCACACAATTATCAGCACCTGTGCTTGAATAGCGAAATATTATTGCGGGTTGAGCTAGGAAGGGTTACCACTTTAAATGAAAATAGGTGGATTGATCAAAAATATAACTCGACAGTGGAAAGGTAAGTAAAATCATATATGGCGTTTTAGCATTTTTACCTTAGTGATACCTAAGATTTAAAATCGCTTAAATCGCTAAAGCGCCGATAATGTGATATATGGCGCTTCAGCAATTTTGTCTTTCCACTGTCGAACTCATTTTTTGTAAAATAAAGTTTGGTGATGCTTGTAGCTTTAAAACCAAAACCAAGCAATTTATGAGAAAGAATTAACATTGAGTCTGCAAGAAAATACAGTAAAAACTAGTCATTCGGTGCATGTACAAGTCTAAGCAACAAGTAGTGTCCATGTCTAACTATGGTTAAAACTCATTGAAGTTTTATAAATTCGACACTTTAATATTTTTTCAATATCATTAAATGGGTCAATCAACTTTTTTTTGTAAATTTCTATATACTCCTTTACAAGTAACTCTGTAATCTCTGGTTAGTGAAACCATGATTTTGCAGTAATTAGATAAACTGTTTATCATAGTGTGTATGTGAAAACCAAAAAAAATAAGTATTTCTATGAAAAAATCCGGTCACCCAGGGGAAATACCACTATTTTCAAACAAATTTCGGGGACAACATTGTCCCCTGGGTCACCCACGAAATAGAAGCTAAACAAAATAAAATAAATATGGCAATAAAACCATTATCGACTACAAAAATCTAGGGTTTTGAAAAATATACTTTAAATAAGGAAAAGTAATCAGTTTTTTAATTATTTCGGTTTTCATAGAAAGTAGCAGAAAATCGTTTACAAAAAAAAGTTGATTGACCCAAATACACTGTATTGCTTGTATTGTTAATAAGTCGTGGTAGTCTAGTGGGTACAAGCAGAGGGTTTTGGGTTCGATGGCCACCTCCAGCTCCATCGTCAGATCAGCTCCATGTCATATCATAATTATAGTTACTACGTAACAAATTCGGCACTCGCGTTTGACAACCCTATACAGTATACACGATTTATAATCTATGTATTTATAATATAATTATATGTGATCATTAATCGGTGATCAGGAACCAATTTTTTTGGATGAGTATTTGGTAGCGACCACGTTTAAGTCGCAGTTACATGAAATAAAACGTCTACTTTTTAGATAATGATTATTTGTAAAATCACTTTAATTTATATCGTTGTCACCCTACACAAGATTTGACGCGAGCCCTGCCAAATTCCCCGCCAAAGCGATGACAGTTGACGAAATTACAAATGTAGTGTGACCATGCATTCGGTAGATCGAGGAAACTTTAACAATAAAGTTTTTTTTATTAAACAGAAACTTCATTGCTCTAGACCTTGTCTATTAAATTACATTTCAGCTAGGAATCAATATTTATCAACTCCTGACCACCGACTAAAAATCACAGGTATTTACCTATCAGCCGGCCAACCGCCAGCGGTGTAAGTAACAATGACATACTTACATAAGTATGGGTATCGCCACGAGAGTTGAGGTCACGCACACAACTACATATCATGTAATGACAGCGGGATTTTGACATTTTATTCGTACCGATAGCAAGTTCAACAGACTCAACAGTGTATTACAAGATTGATCAAAAATTTCTTCAACCTATTTCGTTAAGAATTATTTAGGAAAATACATCTATTTCAAACAAAACAGAAAATAAAATATTTATAGTAGATTGTTCAACAAGGGACTAAAACAAGCCATAATGACACAAGATATTTAGCCTATAGATATTTAGCCAAGATATTTAGGCTATAATTCGCGTGTCATTATGGTAGTTTAGTCTCGCGTTAAACACTCTACTTTTCACTTTGAATGCGAGGAAAAAACGATGTTTTATACAAATCTACAATATTACTTTTATACAACGTTCGCTCACTCAATACGAGCAATGGACGTCTGTTCAGAATTGGCTACTTTCCTAACTAGTCAGTCTTTTAGATTATCAAAAAATATTGGACACGTATTTTTTATTTTGTCAATTAAACAAAAAATTACGAAGATATGGCGCGTTGAAGTTTCGCGTGACGTCACTTGTTCCTACACTTTGTATGAGCGTTTTAGGAACAAGTGACGTCACGCCTCGTCACGCGGAACTTCAACGCGCCATATTTTCGTCATTTTTTGTTTAATTGTCAAAAGAAAAATTACGTGTCTAATATTTTTTGATAATGTAAAATACGGACTAATAAGAATTATTATTTTTTTACCTAGGAAACATCCCTATTCAAATAGCAATTTAAATTTGTTCCGCGCTTTTTTTTTGTTGAGTGACGCTTTAAATGTTTGCATATTTAGCCAACAGATTCAAACTTCAAAATTATTTCATAGCTAATTGGACTAAGTATGCATAATAAAATGAATTCATCCTTAATATAATTAATTAGATTAATATTCGTAATTATTCATCGTGTTTCGCGAAATTATTATTTTTTTAAATATTTTTTATACAGTTGTCATTTTGAGGTTATTTCCACGCCCTAAAAGGCTTCCACAGACCGAAGCGCGGGGCGCTACTGAGCGCTACAGAGCGCTACAGAGCGCGCTGCGGTCTGTGGATTTTTTTAAAATTGTCTATGCCCAGTCACTGAAAATGGCAATAATCCTCCATTCACAAACACCGTGATTGGCAGTTTAGGGGTTTCCAAAAAAAATTAAAAAAAAATTACTTTAATCCCTAGAGATCAAAAAAGAGCTTTAGTCCCGATATGCAGAGACTAAAGCAACATTTTAAGAGCATGAGAAGTGAAAAATCTATTATTATTTAAATCTGATAACCATTTTTCCCCTATTCATAAAATACTGATTTTTTGTTCCAAATATTTCTTATCAGTTTTAAATTGTTTTATTTCAAAAACAGGTTGAGTATATGAAAATTAAAATTATAAAATACATAGTATTGCCTAGGTAGGTCTCATTATAAAATCATATAACTCACGTTTTCATTCACACACTCATTTCATTCATTCACTCCTTTTTTGGAATCACTTACTTTATGTAGCTGTGTGTGTAATCTCATTCGCCTCAACTCTCGTGGCGTTTCCTATAGTATCAACTGCTACTTAATGAGGATGGAATTGCTACGTGTCAATGATAGCGGTGGGGAAGTACTCTATTGTACTCTACAATATAATATGAATAATATGAGTGTGAATTACAATAAAATACAGGAGGAGCACTACCTACCATTATTCATTACCAATGAGTCTGATTGGCGTGGTCATGATCCTAGACAACTAGGGAACGTAGAAAAATAATATACTAGAATAATAATTGTAGTATTTCTTTATGAAAACGAAATTGTAAAGAAAAAATATCACTATCGTTCTTAACCATCCAATTAGTAACATCCTTCATCCCAGACACAATTAAATTTAGTAACGGATTTTCTCTTTAATGACATCACCAAACAGGTAGCTTTTTGGCGCGCACCCAACCATTTAGCAGATAGTTTGAGTTATCCAAATATATAATAAATACAATCTCCAAATTTCGAGACAACTAAAGTTTCCAGTAATAAGATACAGAATCTGTCTGTGAAATATCGTCAGTTTGTTAATAAAAACAAATTTCCGAGGAATACTTAGGTATAGCGAATTTAAATGAAGTTACATTTAATTTCGTCTTTTATAAAATAAATGTAAGATATAGGTACTTTAAAAATGGCTGTGTTGTTAATGTATTA
This sequence comes from Archips crataeganus, assembly GCA_947859365.1. NCBI lineage: Eukaryota > Metazoa > Arthropoda > Insecta > Lepidoptera > Tortricidae > Archips > Archips crataeganus. The sequence continues at coordinate 4,447,609 of OX402048.1, read as the reverse complement.
CAAATCCATCAAATAGGTATAAAGCATTATACACAAAAGCACAGGCAGGGAATTCCAAGCATGTCGGGTAACGAAGGATGACCAAAATCACTTTGAGCAAATTGAGATGCTGACAATATAAAGGCGAAGGCCTACTTCTGGTTGGCCTATGGAAGAAGAACCGGTAGGAAATGACCATGTAGTTCCGATGCATACTCACCGAAATGTAGCTTTTATATTTGTTTATACCTAATATCGCAAGCCACTTTTCTGCAGTGGTGAAAACTCTGGACATGAAAATTCACCGGTAAGTCGTCGCCGCTGAGCTTCAAAGCTCGACACAGAATCCAAAGCAGCCAGCTGATATTAGGCAGTCCTCCCATTGTCAGCAACAATATTCGATGCAGGGGGCTACTATGAAATTCGAAGTTCGTATAATGCCGTCTCATTCACCCGTCTGTTTCATACTATTATCGCGACCGGAACGGCACGTTACGAAGTTCGAAAATAGAATTTCCTAGTACTTAAGAGGCCTAGATGAAATTTGGGCTCTGTATAAATAAATGAGCTGCGCAGTGAGGTATCGCTTGAGCTTGGAAAAGATGCCAAGTTTTATTGCAGCGGTTTTCGCCAACGATGGAACTCGCAAAGTAAATTTAAATATCCTTATGCTTTTTCCAGCATTTTTTTCTTATTCATGTTTTTACGATAAAACGTTCAGCATTTTTAAATATATTTTAAAAGAGCATGTTTATAAGCGAATGAGCTGAACAATCGTCATCTATTTTATTTCTCACCAGAAAAGGTCAAAGTTTGACCAAAGTTACTTAATAAGGAAAAAGGAGAAAAAAAATAGCCCCAAAAAAACTACAACAAGTAGCTACTTTATATATTTTGTTTTATCTGGTAAAACAACTATTGAAGATTGTTTTCCAATAGAAATAAATGTAAAAGTAATAAAGTACGAATATTACGACTACATTTTTTTATGAGGGAGTAGGTACATTTTATAAATTAAGAAAATTCTAATTAATTCGAAACTGGTGACACTATTAGTAAGGTTATTTTTCTATATTTGATAGGTGACCTTACCTGCCTCCGTCTTAAGTTTATTGTGCAATTTACATATGAAACAGAAAAACTCGTTTACAAATGATTTTGGTACCAAAACTTAATTTAAATTTGATTAGTTATACTAATTTTAACTAACTAAAAAGCCGTGGTGACCTAGTGGTTTGACCTATCTCCTCTCAAGCAGGGGGTCGCGGGTTCGAGCCCGGACTCGGACATCTGAGTTTTTCGGAATTTATGTGCGAAATTCACATTTGAAATTTACCATGGGCTTTCCGGTAAAGGAAAACATCGTAACGAAACCTGCACGCACCTGAGAAGAAATTGAATGGTGTGTGGAGTTCCCAATCCGCACTGGGCCCGCGTGGGAAATACGGCCCAAGCCATTCTGAGAGGAGGCCTGCGCTCTGCAGTGGGACGTATATGTCGTATATAGGCTGGGATGATGATGATGATAAATACTAAATTTAAAAAAATTGTTCTACCATACCGGCACAGTATGGTGATTCGTGCCAGGCCACCTGTTCACGTGGCAGTGGCAGCTGTGTTGCACCTGGCCACCAACACGTGATTTCACTACTGATTATACTAGCGTCCCTTTCTGAATTAGGCTGCAAGACAAGGATAGCAATGGAGTGTCTTAGCCGGTGGAAGATAGAGGACTAAGTATACCGATGGCAATGGAGTGTTGCGACGAATGAATCCAGAGCGTTTCTGGAGTTTTTAGTAAGTAGCATTTCATTTGAAGGAATCATGCTTGGAAAAAATCAGGTAAGTTAAAGGAAAAATTTCTTTTGCTTTAGATAAAAAAAACTTAGAGGGTCACACAAATAGCCAAATAGCTATGCCGCGGGCCGTGCTTTTGACAGCCCAGATTTGGAACGTTAAAAAAAACGTATCTATTATGCACAACTACTGCGAATGCATGCTGCTTTTCTTAAACAACGGACTAATTCCAAATGATACGCTGTGTAATTATACCTTATTTGCAATAATTAAAGTATTAAGTTGCACATCGTAGTATTTTGGATTACCTAGAGCGTTGTTTTAGAAAAGCAGCGTGTGTATTTAGTTAAATGACTTGTGGTTTAATTTTGGACAAGTTTGGCGATTTTTTGACCTCCTTCCTCCTTTCCGCTCCTGGTGAAATGTTGTGAGATTTTAGTCGACTCCGTTATTGTCGTAGGGTACTCACGTAAAAATTTTCAACTATCAATTTTTAGTAAAATATTTACGTTAACCTGTGCTTCGTTTCGCGTAGAATTTAATCATTTTTTAGTGGAGAAACAGCAGTTTTCTCGTAAATTTACATTGTTTCTTTAAATTACGAGATATTTTCCGAGACTCCGACACTGTTACATCGTTAAATCGCCCTATTTAAATAGCTTCCATACACTGGCTTGGCCTAGATTTACATATAGGCTACATTGCCTGCAAGCGCATTCAGCTGGGAATAGTAAAAGTCGCTCACAACAATATTATCCCGCGGTCCCGAGAGGCAGCGCTTACTTATAGCGCTCGACTGGCGGATACAAATCAGCGGGGTTTACTTCAGCAAGCTTTAACAACTCAGCGGAACAATCGCTTAGGGACGCTAGGCCCAAAAGCCCTGAAGCTATATCTTATAAGGGAAGTTAGTGCTGGCCGCATAGAACGCTTCAAGCGTGTGACGAGAAAAAAAAAGATTTGTTTTTTTTTTCTATTCTAGGTGTTGGAACAATTTGCTTGAGCGCTGTTACAATTCGGACGGATGTGTATAATGAAATTCTTATTTCATGTTATGATTACATGACGTTGCGTTTTTTTCTGCACGTAAACATGTACTTTAAGGGAACATTTTTCAATCCCCGTTTCAGTACCTATCCGTCAGTTAAAACTATCGCTTTCCTTTTCTTAAATCATAGGGAAAAAAGGACAGAGCTTCCATTTATCTGACAGATACTTTTATCTAGAGATTGAAAAATCGGCCATAAGCCATTCAAATACCTGTTTAAATAAGGTTTCAAAACGACACATGCATACTTACATCTGCCTTTAGATAAACTTCATTCCAGAAGTAAAATAAACCTTACCTGCAACAAAAAATTAAGTGTTAATTCCGACGGCAAAATTTGTTAAATTAAAAAGATCTTAAGTCTAAATACATCCAGTGATAAAATATTGAAGCATAAGGCTTTGAAGGATGCGAGACCCAGGAGCTTAATAAAATCTGCATGACTAATGGCGGGCTGCACGGGTGGACTCGACGCGCCTTCTCTAATTTAAAAGCCAGTAAAAAATGACTATGTGCGTCTACAAAATCATCATCATCCCAGCCTATATACGTCCTTCTGCAGGGCACAGGCCTCCTCTCAAAATGAGAGGGCTTGGGCCGTAGTCCGAGCGGGCTCAGTGCGGATTGGGAAAGATTTTCATTGGAATTTTTGTTTTAAAATGTAGTCACGCCCTTTACACGGTCCACTTTGAACATCGACCATGCCTGGAAACTTTAATCAACCACAATTAAATAATCCTGAAAATCGAACATTTAAACTAACCCAACCTCCAATGAAATGTTTCGAACTAATTTAGAGAACCTCGTATAATAATAATTGCAACTTAGGTACATGATTCTTCTTATAGGTTTCCCATCAATTATACTGGTTCTCATGGTATCGATGCCATGTAGGTCCTATGCTTGCTATCGGTATCCCGGTACAGGTACGAAAACTAATACCGGTTCCTGGTGTAAGGCTACGATACCGATTCCGGAAAATACCGGTATGTCAAGCCCTGTACGGTACGTTGCTCCAAAAACGACAAATAGCATACCACGTTAGCCGTGCAAGTAACAGTCGGACGGTTATCGCCATGTCGATCTAGATTGAATCCTTATCCAATCCTAACGTCCGCGAACGTTTCCTGACTTTTCACTTAACTTTTGTAGGGGAATTTCTAGCGCTTGAACGTTAGAAAAGCGTATATTGGTAAGGTGTTACCTGTGTTCGTACAGTGTGGAGGTGAAGGAACTGCATGAACACGCATTTCTTACATAAACGTAACTATCGTAAAGCTGCGTACGGACTGCGCGCACATTACGCGTACCCTACGCGAGCCCGGGTACGCGTGTCCTGGAACGCCATGTCTATACGCTATGTACGCGTACACTGTACGCGTAGCTGCAAGTACGGACATGGCATTCCAGGACACGCGTACCCGGGCGCTCGCGTAGGGTACGCGTAATGTGCGCGCAGTCCGTACGCAGCTTAAGGACGCGGGTGAGCAAAGAAATTGTTTCAGTTCATACAGCCTTATTGTTTTTATTCTGATGCAGGAACTGACATACCTAATGGTAAAGCACTTACTTGGTCGACAATACAAAATTGAAGGTACAAAATTAATCTAACTGACATTTTGCAACATAAAGTCTCAACATAACAAGTGTCAGATTATACTAGTTGTATGTTGTAATGTAAGCCACTACTGTACCTACGCATCAAAGCGTACTGTAACTTCCATCAACCCGTTTCCAACGTAGTTGTGTAGGTAGCGTCTAGGCTCTGTGAGATTGAGCTGACATAAATACTATAAACACAGTTAACTTAACAAATATACAGCAATCATTTTCGCCCTTGTCACTCGTGTGAGTCATATTCCTTTTTCTCAAAAATATCCGTAAAAGTTGGCATTATTCTTTACATATCAGAACGTGAAGTGCATAGTTTATGGTCAGTAAAAAAATTGAAAAGTTAAAAACATTGCAGTACCTCTACCATGAGTTACACTAGTTTACAGTGACCGTACTCGCTAGCGACGGCGTAAATGATTTTTATGGAGAATTGTGTACAGCGCCTCTAGCGGTCACTTACGGAAGTGCAATTCTCCATACAAATCATTTACGCCGTCGCTAGCGAGTACGGTCACTGTAAACTAGTGTAACTCATGGTAGAGGTACAGGCTCGATAAACTCGACAACAATGTCGTATACAAATTCCATTATTGTCGAGTCTCAAACTTTTTAAAAAGTTAAAACGGCCATGGTAATAAGTTGGCACTATTCGTATACAGCCATCTCAAATGACCGGTATCAGTTGTTTTGTTGGAACTCCAGACTTTTTTTTATTGTGTTTGAAACAGCTTGTGGTGTTTTCGGTAGAAAAATACACCTGAAGTTTTTTTATAATGAATAAAGGCGGGAAAGGGTTTAATGACATTTCATTTTAAGTGATTTGCAATTCTTTGTACATACAGGGTTATTTGTAATTCACTGACATCCTCTTAACCCTAAATTCCTATCACTCAAACAAATATTTTTTGTTTTACGACTTTTTAAAATGAATCACTTTTTTTCCCATACAAATACACAGAGTGTCGTAAAAATAAGAGGTAATCTCAAATTTTCAAAACGTTATTACACCAAAAATATTAAGTTATGACAAAAGCCGTAAAACAAAAAAAACATTTGTTTAACTGGTAGGAGTTTAGGGTTAAAAGGATGCTAGTGAATCACAAATTACCCTGTATTTAAGTTAATAAAAGTTTATTCTATTTTTTTTTCCTTCACCATTTTTGAGAAAAGCTTTATATTAGTCTCGGCTGGAATAGCGATTGCTGACTTCGTATTAGTTAAACGGACTCGTAAGCTCGTCCGTTTAATACTCGTACTCAGCCAGCAATTGCCTACTTCCAGGCCACGACAATAATGTACTATTATTATATGAGGCCGTACCTATTGTCTAACGCTTCTGACGCTTGCCTTCGCTTTCACCATTTCTTTCTGTCATCGTTTTATACCGTTTGACAGAAAGAAATAGTGATTGCGAAACGTAGACAATAAGTAAGCCTGCAGCTTATAGTACGAAGTTTAAAATTCGAAGTGCCGACGCGCTCACACTATAGTACTTAATAAGAGTGAGCGAGATGGATACGAACTTTGATATTCGTATTTCGAAGTAGCCCTCCAGGACAAGTAAGTACGTAATTTTGAACACAAACTAAAGATTCGTAATGTTTATAAATTACCTAGTGTATTAAAATTTGTGTTTAATTGGTGTTAAGAATTGAAATTATTTATTGAAATTAAGTAGGCCAGGCACTTAACGAAGGAGCTTGTTACTCACCATCCACATTACGTTATATTTAATTCAGTATAATTAACATTTATCATTTTTATTTTTTACATCCTAAATTTTACGTTGTTCTTATTTAGCATTCATTGAAATTCGTCAAATCATAATAATATGATTGAATTTTAAGGTAAAACCAAAATTGTAAATGTTAGTAATCCAATGAAAAATACTTAAACCAACATGTTCTCCTTTCTTTCCTTTTATCGATACCAAATCTTAAGGAAGGTGACTATAAAAATTACTTTGTATTTTCATCATAAGTCATAGTTAGATTAATAAGCTAAAAATTTAAATTGCCACTATCTATCTTCATTATATCAGGTTACCTACCCTGCCTCGATTATCAATCAAAATGATACGAACCTATACCAAAAAAATAACTTAACATTTGCTGAAATGAAAATTACGGAAAATCGTGCCCTCAGCAAATCTCGTTGTTTAGAATCGGAATTAAGCCTAAGGGAGAGATTAAGGAAGAATACATCAGTTAGATAAATAGAATGAAGGCATAGACAATGTTAACTTTCAGAAAACCTTTTAATGGGCAAAATCCCTGGCATCCGAAATAATCCGGACGGGCTAGCTCACAACATTTTAAGCTGACCGCAAAATGTTTTGGATATTAGCTAATATTTTTAGGAAAATACAGTGGCCTCGGCGCCAAATATAATTTTGTATCTTTTGGCGTCGAGACCCTTGGTCCGTGGGGCCCTGGTGCTCTGAGTCTCTTCAAAGACTTGTCAAAGAGACTCAGAGATACCACAGGAGACCGAAGAGCTGGTAGCTTCCTCACTCAACGCATCAGTCTTACGATCCAGCGATGAAATGCTGCCAGCGTCTTCGGTACCATGCCGCAGGGGCCATTTTCAGATTTAATGTAGTTTTAGTTTATTTTATTTTAATATAGTTAGTTTTAATTTTTATAGATTGTTAGTGTTTATAGTTAAGTTTTATTCATTGTTATTTTATATTCTTAGTTTAAATAAATTTTCTACCTAATATTTATATACATAACTAGCTTTTGCCCGCGGCTTCGCTCGCGTGTACTATGAGTATTCCAAAAAACCAAGATATCAAGCAAGCAAGCATACAGGCAAGCAAGCAAGCAGGTCCACAATTGACCGAGAAATCGGTGAACATACCTACATAAAAAAATACATAAAGTGGAATGCATAACCTCCTCCTTTTTTAGAAGTCGGTTAAAGTGCCCTTTGCGGCCTACTTACAGTATAAACTTATGAACTTTGAAATTTTAGCTTTCTACAACCAGTAAAACGCAAAATCCCGTTTTTTCCCGTTCCCGTACGAATTTCGGGAAATGTTTTCTTAATGCTCCCCTACACTCCCCAAGGAACCCACTTGCCAAATTTCCGCTTTCTATGACCAGTAAAACGAAAAATCCCGTTTTTCCCGTTCCCGTGGGAATTTTGGAAAGTCCCCTCTCAATGCTCCTCTGCACTCCCCAAACAACCTACATACCGAATTTCAGCTTTCTACGACCAGTAAAATGAAAAATCCCGTTTTTTCCCGTTCCCGTTGGAATTTGGGAAAGTCCTCTCTCAATGCTCTTCTTCACTCTCCAAGCAACCTACGTGCCGAATTTCAGCTTTCTACGACCACTAAAACGAAAAATCCTGTTTTTTCCCGTTCCCGTGGGAACTTTGGAAAGTCCTCTCTCAATCCAGCTCTACACTCCCCAAGAAACCCACTTGCCAAATTTCAGCTTTCTATGACCAGTAAAACGAAAAATCCCGTTTTTCCCGTTCCCGTGGGAATTTTGTAAAGTCCTCTCTCAATGCTCCTCTACACTCCCCAAACGACCTACATGCCGAATTTCAGCTTTCTACGACCAGTAAAACGAAAAATCCCATTTTTTCCCGTTCCCGTGGGAATTTGGGAAAGTCCTCTCTCAATGCTCATAGATACACTCCCCAAGCAACCTAACATGCCGAATTTCGGCTTTCTACGACCAGTAAAACGAAAAATCCCGTTTTTTCCTTATCCCGTGGGAATTTCCGAAAATCCTTAAACCTGTTTTTACTAGTATAATACCTACTTCTTTGCCAAATTTGAAGAGTCTAGTAATTATAGTTCATAGGATCCCGTTGAACTGAATATATAAATCCCGTTTTTTCCATATCCCGTGGGAATTTTGAAAAATCCTGAAATTAATGTTTTAAATAATGTAATACCTACTTGTGTATCAAATTTGAAGAGTCTAGTTATTATAGTTACTGAGATAGGGTCACTCGGAATCGAATATATAAATCCCGATTTTTCCCTTTCCCGTGGGAATTCCCAAAAATCCTTCCATAGTGGATGCCTACATTGTATAAGGTATCTATGTGCAAAATTTCAAGTCTCTAGGTCCAGTGGTTTGGACTGTGCGTTGATATATCAACAGTCATTTAGTTTATTTAGATATTTCAACCCCATCGCACCCCATCCAGGGAGATGGTATTTTACGTCTGCCACGTCGGATTTTACAACCACTGTTGTTTTCATTGTTAGAGATTGTAAACCTCCTTGTGTTTAAATATGTATTGTGTTCTTCTACTGTGTCCTAGCAACGCTGTTAGTCTTTACTCGTGTCCAATATACCGTATTGACATGTCATGGTGGTTTTTCCTTTTAAAACGCTAATATTCATAACCAGCGACCCGATAAACCATAGAAACAACACCCATGTTGATTTTCAGACTTTGTTACCCCTTTCCCCCCTTTTAGGGGTTGAATTCTCAAAAAACCTGAAACACGTGTTTACTCATTTATTATTCGGAGTACTTCTGTGAAGTTTCGAATAAAATAGTCGAACTAATCTTTTTTCCCCATACAAACTTTGGACCCCCGTTTCACCCCCTTAGGGAGTGAATTTTGAAAAATCCTTTCTTAGTGCACCCCTAGACCTTATAAGGAACCTACATGCCAAATTTGGAATCTCTAGGCCCAGTGGTTCGGGCTGTGCGTTGATATGTCAGTCAGTCAGTCAGTCAGTCAGTTTCTTCTTTTATATATATAGATATCGCTTAAACCTAGTACCAACTCACAGAAACATGTTGGTGTTTTTACTAAATCAATAGGTACCTATCTGTTTCCCAGCCGTTAAATATTCAACGCGTTTTTATTCTACGGTATGTATCTCTACGTCAATCCAAAAACCAACGTGCAGTGCATCCATCCACGTCACTATGATTAGGAACAGTGAAACTGTGGAATCAACTTCCGGCAGCAGGGTTTCCATACAACTATGACATCGGGGCTTTCAAGAAAAGGGCTTGTACTTCCATTAAAGGCCGGCAACAGAGGTCGTATTGTCTAACGTGCGGAATCTTGGTACCGCATTCACCATCTCTTTCTGTCACCACCTTATACCATTAGGCAGAAAGAAATAATGAATGTGACAGCAAGCGTCTGCGCTTTAGGCAATAGGTACGGCCTCAGATCAGTGACTCTCCTTGAGTTGTTGTATTGATATTTGTGGGTGGTGGTGATCACCATTAGATACACTCTTGCTCTCTCAAAATAAAAAAGAATAGCTTTTCCTGGACATTTATCTACTTACAAAATTCTAATGAATTGCATGAAAACCAGCTAAGCAGCGTTTCTTTGGCCTCCTTTCAACTTAAATTAATTTAGTTTTTTGACTCTTTATAAAAGTTTTCATGGCTCGAAAGAAACAGCACTGTCAGCACGTAAATTAACCTTTGTTTATAATTTCGTGGATTACCCTCTAGTCCTTTAGGCAAAACACCATAATACTAAGTTTAAAGGTTAGCTGGTGCGTACTGGTTGTTAATACCATTGACCTAAGCAAAGATACTGCTAAAATGAAGTATATAAATAGCCACGTATTTTTTTTAAATCAGGAGAAAGTTACTAATTGTTTGTATCAGTCTGAGATAGTATAGTCGACCAAGTAAGTGCTTTAATGAGTGATAGTTCCTACATCAGAATAAAAACAATAAGGCTGACTGTCACATTGCAAATAGCCTTTGATGTTTTAAGCCATACAACTGACATTGAACCTTAGGGTAGTATACAAATTTCTTGGTCGACTATACTTAAGCTCATTTATACCCAACTATAATAGGTCCTACCTACCACTTCGTCGATTATCGCTAAACTACATAATTCTCCGGGATAAAAATACCCATTGTATTAATCTATGGTTATAAATTATCTGTATATATATTAAATTTGCCTAACCGGCAAGCACGTATGAAAAGACTGATTAAATGAGTGTTGTGGATGCGAAAGATGTATGTCAGGATCGTAGCAGGTGGAAACAAGTAGTCTCTGCCTACCCCTTTACTGGGAAGGAGGCGTGATTTTATGTAAACCAAATTCCATCTAAATCCATCCAGCGTGAAAGTTTAACAAAAATACTACACACAAAGATACGTTCAGTAAAATTTCAGGACAAAGATAAAATATACGAAACTAATATTGTGTCCAAATCCCGTGGTTTATCCTTGTCCAATCTTCATTCTGCAGGAAGGTTTAAGTGTGCATTTAAATTTAGGAAGCTGCAAGTCACGAAAAATCTATTAGGTAAATCTGTAGAGCTAGCACGAGCGTCGCAAATAGCATCGTCCCTTTCTGACTACCTAAGTAGGAAAAAGACATTGAATAACGGACGAGAGAGGCAGGCTATGCTAACCCTTAGGTAAATTTAATGTCACTCCTCGCTACGAGTAGAGGATATCTTGGTAATGCCATACACTGCACAGATTAAAAATAATCGATCCGTCGTCAATCACTGTGGACAGGCTAAAATGTATGGCTATGTGTGGGTCGTTCGTTATACAGGTGTCCAAAAACTCAACAATAACCTGTTACAAGGCAAGAAGCCAAGTTGCAACAGTTCTGATAAAAATAAGAAGAATAATGCATGTCAGTTAGTTACTTATAGACATTTTTGAAAATATCTAAAAGTGATGTTTTGTAACTCTATTATCATAAGTAATTGTAAGTGACATGGATTATTTCTTATTTTTCCAGAACTGGACCTTTCTTCCTTCCGGTACCAGAGGCCTTAGGGTGAAGCCAGACGAGCGTAAGTTTGTGAGTCGTGAGCGGCAGAATTTCGGTTGCGCCATACATTGTGTCACGTGATGACCTGCATATTGTATGGCGCAACCGAAATTCTGCCGCTCACGACTCACAAAATTACGCTCGTCTGGCTTCACCCTTAATTGTCTAACGCACTTGGAATCACATCCGCTTTCACCACTTTGTTTTGTCGAACGATACACCTTAAGAGAGTTAATAATAATTCGTGATAAGACTTGTATTTTCTTTAAAAACCGTTATGTAATAATATGTTCGTTTTTAAAGAAAATAAAAGTCTATCACGAATTATTATTGCAGTAGGCACATTAACTTATATATTAGAACAATTTTTATACAAAACATTTTTAATTTTCATTCAATTTTTATGGAATAATCGAGAGAAACTAACAAAAATGCAACGTTGCCAGCTCAGCAGGTATAAACCCTCTTAAGCGTAGAAAGAGAGGCCACAGCTCATCGTTGAGTTTTGGGACACATAGACAAAGTCTGTTTTACTAGAAAAAGTGCAAATTAAGATCCACTTTTAACCCACTAAACATTGAACAAGCTAAGTTAAGTTCCGAATTATAGCCTGTAAAATAGGTCGCACAGTCACAGATACATCAAAGCATGAAGGTGTTTGCGTCGTAGTTTAACTCAATTGCTTCATCTCATGTCTCGCTGAGTTCGTTAGGAAAGTAATTCGTCTGCGCTTCACTTCGTTATGCTGGTAACACTGTTTTTTCTATATGACTAGTACTGTTTTGATGATCCTTTCATGATTTTTGATAAATATTTTTACTGTATGATCAGCGAGGTGTAGGAGCTCCTACCCGTACAGCCATTTATCGTCCTGTAGTAACTCTTTAACTTTTGTTCTTTACTTGCACGAGTTGACACAGTTACTAAGTATACGTATAGTTAATGTACCCTTTACCTACTGGTAAAATAACGTTCATCAAACCTGTAAAACATTTACCTTTAGAAAATCAGAAATCTATTAGTTATGTCTTTTATTTTTCCTATAGCATTTAAATACTGTATGAATGAATCCCTCGCACTTTGCGATAGCATGTTAAATTATGTATTTAAAAATTATAATTTTAGACCAATGGTTTATTTCTCGAACCATTTGGCAGGCACAAATATACAATAATACCTTGACCATATAAATTTTTAACTGTTTTAAAGTCTATTTTTTTAATATGATGTATTTTAGCGCTTTAAGAAGTTACAAGCTAAAATACGTTGGAAAAATTAATAATCTCTTTACGTTGTTAATTTTGGCAAAACAGTATATTACCGCACAACGTCCTCCAGAAATGCCTGTATAAGAGAACATGTTAAAATTCAAACCGGGTGAGGTTGTTCTGAAAGTAAATATTGGGACGCACGGAGAGTGTGAAAACTAAAACAGCCGGTACCTACTGTTGCGATTCTGGCGTAAAACACAAAGTTATAACGCAACGGTTATTATAAGTACACATATACCAAGCTGTAATATCCCCATTTTCCATCCCCATTGTACTTATGGAATGGAATCCATATATGTAGAGTAGATACTTCGGTATTAAAATTGCAAAGCTCAAAAGGAATTTAAAAAAAATGGGAAATTGATCTCTATTTACTTTACGTACGATTTGATTCTTTTGATCACATTTTCATCAGTTTGTTGTAAATCAAATAGGAGGCAGTTGTAGGTGATGTCAACCATGTTTTTTTTTGTTATGAAATAGAATACAACAAGGTGAAAATTTTAAACATATCCTATAAATAAATGCAAATAAAATCACAGTTAAAACCGTGCCACATATTTAAATCTCTTGCTAAACTCTACTTTTTACCAACAGTAAATTCACCCAAACCGCAGTACACCGCAATTTTTTACCGACATATGCTTTAAAAAAAGATTCCGACAAAATGAGAACCTCCTCCTTTTTTGAAGTCGGTTATAAACTGGTTATACGTATGTAGAAAGCAAAAGCAAAGAAAGTGGCGTTATTATAATGAATCTCCTTAACAAGGACATGTGCAGATACCAGAATGTATGAGCCATTATCTCCATCGCCAGGTGCGTTTCGTAATCGCATGTTTAACATATCTAAATTGTTTGTACGAAATCTGTTTACGGTTATTCTATGCGGCGAGTGTCAATATTTATTTAATTATTAGGAAAATGTTCAGCCGTTTGCTCATTGTTATGCATATTTACCCTATTGACACCCCCTTTGGGTGGTTTATTGAAAGTAAAATTCAAAGAGTCCTAAACGTGCTCTAATACTAATAGAAGTGCGATTTTACCAACTAAGCCGTCTAATCTCTTTAATGTATGCAAATTAATTTACTCTATTGAATTAGATTGTTCTGATAACAAAGATTGTTGATTCATCTATTTCTAGCCACAAAGTTACCAATTTAGTTATCCCAACCGCGCCATCAATATCCATCTATTGTATCAGATCAACCTTGAATTTAATTAAACAAGATTTTAAAAACCGCGTAATGAAAAAGCACTTACTGCCTTTTCGGAATTCAAACCACAAGATATTAAAAATTCTCCAACTTCTTATTTAATAACCGTCTTTTTCATTAGTCGTTTTTTGGTAGTCGTTCTTGCATCTAATGATTAGATAAACTTTTTTATTTAACTTTGTAACAGAACAATAACCGTTTTACAGGCAATTTAACGTTTTATTATGCTTTAAAATTAGGTTAGATTTATAGACGCGTAATAACTGGAAAGTTTCGCGCTTTGTGTCTTCGCCGCAGTATTGTTAGCTTCAGGAAAAAAGCGGACAGCCTTTTATCATTTGCTGTTACCACAGTTAACTTGGAGTCGTAGTTTCCGGAAGTTTTCGCATTCCAATTAACTAAGATCGTAGTCGATGCATTTTCTAGTTCCGAACTCTTATTTAACAGGATGTTCTTTTAAAAAGTACTTGGCCATCATTTATTAAAATAATGACTTTAGATTAAAAATGACAGTTTCATAAATGAAAACAAGCATTGATAAGTACGTTATTCAATTAAAAACTTATAATAGTTATCAAATCGATAATGAAGCGACTGAAGAATTTTTTTATAACCATTTACCGCAAATTATTAATTTTGGAAACCCAAACTGCTCCAGTCAATTAAATCTAAGACAGACTGAAAACAACTGAAAAAATAGGTGAGTATAAAATGTGTATATGCACAGCCAATTTAAACAGCAAAGACTTTGCGACAATACACTTAGCCTGTTAATAAGTTTACTTAAATTTTCACCAGTCCACTCCACACCTCTCTGAGTACAGTATAGCCTCTTACTGATAAAGTACAAACGTACACATTTAACTGAAAACAATAAGTCCTATCGGGGAAATCGCGAGTTTACGACGGCAGTAATGCCATAAGAAACTTGATTCACATTTTATTGATAGGCGATCTTTTCTGCTCTGTAAAAACGCAATAAATTTCAGGGAATAACGTCACACAAAGTTTTACTGTTCTACCAAAAATAAAGAAGAAAATTAACATGATTTTTAGTTTTAGTTGTTGATCTGTAATCTGTAACGTTGCTGTGGAGCTAAATACGGAATATCAATGATTTTCGTAAGAACAATTTACTATTCGTGAATACTTGTTGAATCTCATCATTTTCTTTTGTCTTTCTCCACGTGCCAGAAGGAAACCGCGAATATTCAGCCTTATTAGAATCCTCGCCAGAGCATGATCACCAACTCTATAATCTCATAGATGCAGTTTAGCAGCTTAGAGTGTAGACATCGAACTAAGTAACAATAAGTTACGGGATGGATCATGTCGCTTATTTCGCAGCCACGCGACAAACACATGCCCCGGAGTAAGAAAATACCCGAATGCTAAACCAACAGGCTGGATTCAAATCCAAGCAAGGAAAACCAAAACTTAATTCTATATTTCACAGGCGTGACACTCATCTCGAATGTGAATTTCCATAATAATATCCTAAAAGATGATTTATTTGGTTTGGTGTAATGAGGTTTCTTTCTGAACTTTCGGAACTGCATAAGTTTTCGTCAGGTTGAGATATTTTTGGTTGGAATGATTGGAGAAAAGGCCACAGTTTGAACTGGTTTATTTTTCATTTGGACTAAGATTATTTTGGACGTGACCCACCTGGTCTGTGCAAATTCTGGTCGAATTTTACAAACCCTCGTCAAATGTTGTTTTTTATGTTTGCTAAATTTGCGCTTAATTTGGCCGCTTTTCAGAGGGCGACTTGCTTCGTCATTACTGCTCTCTTTTATCGATTGTCGTCTTTCGCGTCTCTTTCCAGTTTTAAAAAATAAACAATTAGTAATGTAGTAAATCGTGACAACTTAATACAAATAGAGCTGACCAGTAATGTCAGAGAATTGTGTAAAGGCAACGGGTGTCGGTATTGTACACTCGATTTCAATGTGGTTAACCACTGAATTTAGGCGTTTCCTTAGTAAGTATGTTTCAAGTCAATGAGAAAAGTTTTAACATTAACATATATATAGGACTGTGTTATTGTAAGTAAATAGAAAACGGGAAACCTTGTGAGCTTACTGACTGTAACTAAGTACTTTCCCGTAACGGGAAATTCTTAGAAAAGATTCTGTGATGAAATAATAAAGGCGACGACGCCGTGCGTACTTAGTGAAGTTTTATTTAATATTTTCCAGAACATTCCTTCCACGGGCTTATTAAAGCTGAGCTTGATAAGTTACGAAACCGTGGGTTGTTTGTTTAATCGTACGTACATTTTGTATAACGTCTGTGTTGTTTATTATTCAGCATGTTTTTGCGTTTTCATGTTTTATTTTTCTCGAGTTGGGTTGCGAGCGTCACTGTACAGTTTTGGCCAAAATACATAAATAAATACTTAATGTATTATTATGATTACGACGGACGATGCAAAAATAATGCTAACTTATTCTATTACACTTAGTTCTGCAAGAGAATGAAACACTTAATTTCATCGCGATAAAAATTACCACGCTAGTCTATGATAAAATATCCACGATGTGCAAAGTGTTAATAAATACGTAGGAAACGAAAATTTAAAGGAAGTTTTTTTTTTCATGGACGAAACCGCTTTGGCAAACGGCCAGCACTTAAAAGGACAAGGTATTCATTGTCTTCAATCATCCGGGTTCTCGGTAGATCGGAGTTTTCAAAACCCACCTTGTTTACTCGAAATGTCTTCATTCTGTCCACGACATGCCGAGTGATTAATTATTTCCACTAAAAGCACGCTTTGTAATCGCGGAAATCCAGCCCAAGACTTAATAGAAAGCGAAATAAAAATGCAAATGAGACCCGAACAAACTTTTATCCCTTTTAAAACGATTACGACGAATCCCTGAACCTGAGTCTCCAATTTAAATCTTCGAACTTGTATACCCGAAGTTGGATAACGTCGTTTTAATTTTGCCTGACAAGAACTCTACAATTTAAAATGGAAACGAAACTTCTGACGCCTGTTTTGAGTACTTCAAGAAACGTTCCGTACTGAAAAACCTGCTAAATATAAATATAACCCTACGTAGGTTCAAATAAATTCCTTAACAGTTACGCAGCATTCGAGCTCGGCGCAAAAAAAAAATAACTTTAAACTCCGTAAAGTCTTTTGCCGGCATTGTTGAATGTTAAATCATATATCAGGTTCAGGCTGTCTGCGGCTTTCGTACGGCATTAGCGGCTTTCGAGCCGCATGTATCGGTTGTGCCTTGAAAAAATAATCACGTACCGCGACCTACCGACAGAGTCGCGCCCTAACTTTTATATTAAACATTTGTGAAATATTCCAAACAAGCTTTTCAACCGTTTTCAAGCAAGGATATGTTGTTGTTAGAAACACCATAGCATAGAGTCTATGCTTAGGGAGCACTATCTGTCATCAATTCATCTTGTGCATGAGTCTTATAATAAGTTTATTTATAATGTTGCTGCGTTATCTATTTATTTGTTTTTGTATTTATGTTACGCTCTCATTTGCTGTAAATTGGTCCACCTGCTGAAAACTATTCCATACTTCTTTCTGTTGTAAATGTAAGTAAGTACCTTGTAATATTTTCTCTATGACATTGTTTTCTGTATTGCTTACTGTATGAGGTTCGAGAAAGAGTATTGTATTGTAGTTTATTTCTGATGCATTTCAAACAATGACAATAATAAATGTTGTATTTCTTTGTTTCGAAATAAACGGAACTTTCGCTTTTATCTTGACTCAATTCAACAATTGACGGTGTTTAATTATATCTCCATTAATTAACGGAGGCGTCGCTCTTCGCCGAAGAGCCGCGCATCGACTTGGTCCGTTATAAAGTTACAATTACAAGATACAACCCTTGACAACTGCCGAAGGCTAAAGCGAAACAAACTCCTAAAAACTAAGCTGGCAAGCACCGCTTAGTTAATTTGATCTGTTCTCGAAAACTTAGCGAGTTTGTTTCGGAGATTTCCAGCTTAGTAGCGCTACAATCATAAATATCAAATCCCACAAATCCGTGCTGTAAAAACGTGCCAAATGTCGATTGACAGCGTTTGTCCGTAAAAATAAGATGGACGTAAGAAAACCTGTATTCAGCCTAAGGGTGTTTTTCCACCAGAGATGTATAATTAGTAATAATAATAATATTTTTATTTCGACCAACATATGATCATAGTGTTAATATCATAAAAGATCATAAAAGCTAAAATTCTAGTGTTAGTGACACTACACCTTAGTCAGTAATGAATGAACCATACTGCAATGATTCGTGTACTGACAGTCGAATCTCTGCGCGAATGTATTGTGGCTAGGCTGCGAGGATATGAAAGCTATGCTTTGAAACTATGTGACCGTTTTCATTAATGCTAAGCTATGTAGCCGTTCGAGAAAGATCCAAAGCACGCATCCAGAGCAAGCATTTTCAATAAAAAGAACATAGTTTAGTTAGTGGGACCCGTTTCCACTAGAAGTGCTGTGCTATGTGGACCCATGAATATGATTGGTGCATATCAAACGTATCCATAGCAACGTAGCATAGCTCATCTCTGGTGAAAAAGCACCCTATTGACTATTTTCCACTCGTTAATTCCATTCTTTAGAATGCAGAAATGAACCTAATTAATAATTATACATTAGGTTAACATGGGTGTACGTTGTGAGTTTGAAATATGTCTCGTGCCATGAAAACACGTCGAAATGCTTCTAGAAAATGCTTCTAGAAAAGGATGGCACGGCTGTTGCCTCGCGCTCGACTGCCGTGCCCCCAGCTTCAGGCTCCAGCAAACGGTGTAATTCATGTTTAGGTACATTTACTGCGTGTATAATCTGTCGTCGGCATCAGACTGTTTACGTTGAATAAGTTATTAACCGAGCAACAGAAATATTCGTAACGGGTGAGGGTATGAAACATTCAGCCGGGAGGTATGACGAGCCGTAAACGCTGTAACTCCGCGGTTCCGTTTTATTGGCCGTAACGCTTAAATTCCTCTGTCTATCGTGATTTATTCCAGAAGACAGTGGTTTATGAAGTAACAAAATGCGACCACTGTACGTACGGTGCTATGTTTATCCGTTGTCTAGTACCCACAGTAGGTACAAGCTTTGCTTAGTTTGGGACTAGGTCAATTGGTGTCAAATTGTCCCATCATCATCATCGTCGTAATCCCAGCATATATACGTCCCACTGCAGGGCACAGGCCTCCTCTCAGAGTGAGAGGGTTTGGGCCGTAGTTCCCACGCGGGCCCAGTGCGGATTGGGAACTTCACATACACCATTAAATTTCTTCTCAGGTGTATACAGGGAGGATTCACGATGTTTTCCTTCACCGTAATGGCCGCTAATGGTCTCTCTCAAGGCCTCTCATTCTGAGAAGACACTTGTGCTCTGCAGCGGGACGTACCTACCTATATATGCTGAGATGTGCGTGGAAGTCAAAAAAACAATATTAAACTGCACATTACTCGGTTTGGTTAGAGCTATTTCGCTTGCTAATTGATGTTGTATTAATAACTTACGCTCATATAGTTTCGACCCTACAAAAAAACTCGCTATTACGTGGGAATTTCGCAAAATCAGTCTTTATTTCTTGTTTGTATTACATCGTTTGCAAAATCTCAGTTTTGTGGTTTCGGCTTGGAGTTGGTGAGTCAGTTAGGAGCTTTTTATAAACATAAGTACACATATGTAAAGACTAGCTGTTGCCCGCGACTCCGTCTGCGAAGAATAGGGGTATAAAAAATAGCTTACGACCTATTCTCAGATCTACGAATACAGTGAAAAAAGTTTCATAAAAATCTGTCAAGCCGTTTCGGAGGAGTTGGCTAACAAACACCGTGACACGAGATTTTTATATATTAGAGAGATTTTTATATATTAAAAGAAGAAGAAAATAATTCTATTATGTTATTTATGATGAACATTATAGCAATGTTTCCCAAACTTCTATCTTCTGAGAATATGTTCACGCATATTTTATTAAACTCGCGAAAGTTCCTTCACTTCAGATTTCGTATTATATTTTGGCGAAAGCGGATGAAACTTCATTGAAGATAATAAAAGTAATCTTCTCTTGTTTGTTCGTACTAAAAACCACAGCGCTTATTATTATTAATATTGATAAAGCGATTTTGCTTCGAGACGCTGTTGTAGTACGGCTCTATACTTACTTAGTTTTTAATTGGTCTTACCAATTCATTATCTGCAACAGTGGCGGATTTACACATTTACTACCAGTAGGCTATTTAATTTTTGCCGCCCCTACTAACCTCTACAATTATTGAAACTAAAAATACAAATATTAGGAAAAATAACAATCAATAAAACTATAAACTAAATATCTAACTTAAAAACTACTAGATAGTCTAAAAAAGGCCCCCGTGGCATCGTACCCAAAAGGCTGGCAGCATTCCCTCGTTGAATGGCGATGGCGATTCGTTGAGAGAGATAGGTAGCTGCCAGCCCTTTGGTCTCCCAGTGGTGTTACCCAGACGCTTTTGCAGATCTTTAATTAAGTTGTGTGCACCGGGACCCCAAGGACCCAGGGTCTCAAAACCGACAACAACTAAATTGTAAGCTAAATGAATTTACAATTCGATATCCTAAAATTATAAGAGGTACTTAATATTGAAACGGTAATTAGCCGTGGTGGCCTTGTGATTTGACCTATAGCCTCCCAAGCAAAGGGTCGTGGTTTCAAATCTCGACTCGCAAGTTTTTCGGAATTTTTTTTGCGAAATTACATCTCAAATTTACCATGAGCTTATAGGTAAGGAAAACGTCGTGAGGAAACTTGCATACACCTGCGAATAAATTCAATGGTGTGAGTGAAGTTCCCAGTTTTGAAAGGTGGCCTGTGCCCATCAGTGGAACGTATATACAGGGCATAGGCTAGGATGATGAATATTGAAACGCTATTTGAATATTTTAAAAATTCATGTTCGCAAAGGTATACTTTAAAAAACGCTTAGTATTTTTTTCATAATACACACATTGGAGCTCGGTTTGTAATTTTTGTAAGTATTTTTTTTTTATTTCTTTAAGACAAAAAAATAGTTTAATTTTCCACCCCCTAAAATGTTCTGCCCTTGGCTTCAGCCTACTCAGCCTGCTGGCAAATCCCCCACTGATCTGCCAGCAATCCAGCACCAAAGGAATCCATTTGGTAATGGATTCCGCTTGTTCGCATCTGAAACATTGAATCTGCATTTGATGTAGGACTCTTAAGTCGCCGTACTCGTGACAAAGGAATAGATCACATAAATATTTCGTCCACTTTATTAACGACAGATTGAATTTAGGGATACAATACAGGCGGCTACGACAGTGGCCTTAATATTCTCGACTATGTCCTGTTAATAATGATTTATGATTTTATCATAATCCAAGTCGATGCGTGTCCAACTGACTAGGAAGCTTTTTTTAATATTTCTGATTCTTTTGTCATATTCAAACAAGGAAATAAGATATGATAAAAGCTGTCATATTACTCCGATCAAAAAGACTTAACCTCTCGTATGCCTTGGTGCAGATCTGCAACAGATTTAGGGCTATCTTTTTGTATTTTTTTAATCTGTAATGTAGCAGAAATACCTAATATATAAAAAAGTCATTGAAACTGCGGATGGGATATTGTTAGCAGTTTTTGAGACGCACAATCCCAGACTGTAATTAGATAAATAGCGTTTGTGCAAAATAAACGTAGCAACCGCAGGATCGGCAATATCATCAGAGTGTATTAAACAGCTGCCATTATAATAATTCGACCTGATTGGAGCTCTGTTCATTCCCAAAACAGCATTGCAGCAGCTACAGACCTATTTGAATTGTTAATCCGCAAAATGTACACAATATTAATTGTCACTAGAACTTGATCACATTCACTAATGAAACAGATTTTGGAATATATATCGACGGTTAAAAGGCAAAACGCATGAAGCGACAATTTTTGAACTTTGCATGAAACCCGGCTCAAACGACGGAGAAAAATTCGCTGATTTCAAATATGTATATAACTCATTTTGACAAAAAGTGTCGCTTCATGCGTTTTGCCTTTTAACCGTCGATATTAATAGTTGATACGTACGTTTTCATCTTGTCATTAGTCATTATGCTTGTAAACTTATACAAGTTACTTGAGGGGTAACGAAATCCTATATTTCCAGGAGGATATCGTTCACTGCCCCAACGAACTTTTTTTTAAACGGCCAGATTTGGTCTCCACGTTAGGCAAAGGCCTCTCGACTCCTGCTTTTCTGTCGCCTATCAAATGCGAGCTCCCTCCATTCCATATGCTATGTTCAATGAATATTAAACTTTATGTCACTTATATGTGAGTTCCATGTCATATTGCAATATGCCCTAGATATAGGACACTGGGCAGCAGGAGGATAAATAACTAGATCGTCGTTCCATTTCCGCTTCAAATAAATTTAACTCTCGCAAAACCGAGAAATTGCAAGTTTCATAACGTGCTGAACGCTCCGCTGATATTCACCAAATTTACACCGTTTACTTCCAAGTTTGTTTGTACATCTCAGTTGTTCCTTACTTGAACAGTTGCTTGCCTACCAACATGTGGGCGACCAGCCTCCCTTCCCACGGTCATATCAAAACAGAGCGAACTACGAGCTGTTAACCATAAACAAAGAACGGCGCTACTAATGGCATCTAATGAGAAGCGGTGAGAACCACTAGTAACTCAGTAGCGTGAGCGGTCGAAGCATTAATATGTAAGTAAGAGTGGGTAACGCTTGTTCGCAACTCTTATCAATTTGTTAAAGTGGCTGGATTCCACCAGTGCCAACTGAAAATACGCTTTAAAACAAAGTTCTTATAAAATACTGCGAAAGTTTAGGTCGGTGCCATTAGAAACAACCCACGCGTTGTTTGAAAATATTCCCTTGCAATAAAGCGGAGAAAATTTGTCAGCGCTAAATGCCTAGGGAAAAGGAAACCATAAGTTTAATCGGTAGAATCAAGTTAAGTATGAAGTATCTTTTTCTATTTATTTTTTATTTTCTTCAACTTCATTTTTTTTATTACTTTTACGGTCATCCCGTGAAACCATATATTTCAAACTAAATACAAACTGAAATATAGATGCACAGAAAAAACCCCAGAAAAAAGACCAATGCTGGGAATCGAACCCAGGTCCTCAGCGTTCCGTGCTGCGTGCTTACCCCTACACCACCACTGGTCTAGAAGTTAGCGACGAATCTTTTCCCATACATCGTACACTTCAGTCTAAAAAAAAAAAGTCAAAAGTCAGTGTAAAAGTTGGCCTAGTAGCGCCATCTCTTGGTCCAGGTGAGCGGGTAGCTCCGAAGGAGTGTTGAAGTCTCTCAGTAGAGGGCATAACATAGATGCGCTTTATCACTGCCTAAATGTGATTATAACAGACTGAAGTGTACGATGTATGGGAAAAGATTCGTCGCTAACTTCTAGACCAGTGGTGGTGTAGGGGTAAGCACGCAGCACGGAACGCTGAGGACCTGGGTTCGATTCCCAGCATTGGTCTTTTTTCTGGGGTTTTTTCTGTGCATCTATATTTCAGTTTGTATTTAGTTTGAAATATACGGTAGAATCAATAATGTTGATTTCATTAGGTGTCTGAGGGTACCTAAATTAAGTGTGGGTTAATTTAATGACAGAAAGGCTTTTAATTAAAGCTTCTGAACAAAAAGATGGCCGCGGGCTTCCGTGCTCGCGTTGACTCCCACTTTGTTTTAATTCAGCTTCAGTCATTTTCAGGATTCGTTGGCTTTTGCTTCATTATAAATATTTAAAATCCTCTGAAGCATTTTTAAGATCATTTATGATAAATATCCATCTACTTAATGACTTGTACTTTGATCAGTTCATCACCCTTTCTAAAACTAATGTCTGTCTAAAATCTCTGCAGACATGTTGATATTCGTTAAGCATTCTAGTAGACCATTGGCACAGTTTGGATCATAGAGAGTCGTATATTGAATGCTCTCATCAACAGACAAAACAAATGAAAAAACTTGAAATGAATACATAATTCATGACATGCGCGTTCATCCTTGCGTAGAGAAAAGGGAGGCTGTGTATGCGTTGTCCATACAGAGCATCACGGAAAACGGTATACGCTACTTTTAGGGTCCCATACCTCACAAAAAAGGAACCCTTAAAGGCCACTTCGTTGTCCGTCTTATTGTGTCTGTCTATCAGTCTATCAATAACCTTTTATTTCAGGAATGCGAAGAGGTATCGAGTTGAAATTAATATCCAATACTCGAATACGAAAAAAATAAGTTTCTAAAGTTCACGCGATCAAGCCGTACAACTTTTTAATGTATAAGTAAGTACTTTCAAACAAAAACCGTCAAAACCAAAACCTATAGGGTAGTTCTCATTGACATAGAACTATGTTTGGCAAGAAGTCACTTGACCGCAAAAAATACTTGTTTTACACAGAAAAGTTATGAAATACTTATAAGCTTCTTTATTGTTATTTTTTTTATTGTGAGAGGGAGGCAAACGAGCAAGCGGGTCATCTGATGGAAAATTATCACCACCGCCCATAAAAAAAAACAACTCAAAGAGTGTCGCCCATCTGTTCGCTACTAAATTTGTACGGAAGCCTCAGTGCGCGAATCTGCACTCTCAAGTGGCTGGTTTTTTTATAAATAAAACTAGCTGTTGCCCGCCACTAGGCGCTATCCCGCGGGAACTACGTAATTTTCCTGGATAAAAACTATCACACACACACACACACTACACTATGTTCTGGCAATAAATAACTTTAACTTTTAACTTTAACTTAAACTTTATATATAAAACTAAACTATGTACTTCCTCAAACTATCTCCTTCCGTGGTGTCGTTCAGGGAAGCTTTGAAGAAGATGTGGCTCACACCATCACTTTAATATATTGAGAACACTGCTTATTTATTATATGTATTTTGCATATATATGTTGTATATGGTAGTATATTTTTATTAGGTTTCTTTATATTATGAGTTTATGTATTGTATTTACTAAAAGTTGTATTGTAGCCTTTGCTTTGTCCGACTGTATTATTTTGACTTACTCTTTGTCGGTCCCTTACTAAATGCTCCTTTCATCCACTCAAGGGTTGACTGGTAGAGATCCCTTAATGGGATAAGTTCGCCTTTGTACATACATTTCAACGGTTGTCAATAATGTATTTCTTTTTTTCCTTATTTTTGTACAATAAAGAGTTTACATACATACATACATACATACATACTATCTCCATACCGAATTTCGTCTAAATCGAACTAAACGAAAAACAACCCCGCCCCCAATCGTACCACGACCTAGCATGCTCGCAGGACTGACCGGGTCGCGGTACATTGTAGGTCGTCGTGTATACTTATATATAGCAGAGTTAGGTATTTGTTTAGAGCCACCTTCCCATGCGTGGGAACGTTGAGATGATGGAAACGGACGCTAATCCAACGTGGGCCGAACTAACTGGTTTACGTTGAAAGTGTTGGCGTTACGTGAAGCTTAAGAATGCTTCGAGCGTGTGACATTCGCGGATTAAGGTTATCTTCAGACAGTTTTGCTTTACAAAATGCGAGCTATTTTTGTGTTAGTAAGTAAAAGTAATATTGCAAATACTTACAAATTTAATTTAATGTTTCTTAACTATGTGTGATTTGTAACTATCGCCATTGTCACTCATAACTAATATTTCTCGGGGCACTCACGAACTATTTTTATGTCTTTCGGTCTGTCTTTTACCTCATCACGCTTAAATCGCAGAACCGATTTAGATGAAAATATTTGGTATGGACATAATTTGAGACCCTGCGAAGGATATAGGAAAAAAAATATCCTGGAAAATTCTATAGTGCCCGCGAGATAGCGATTAACGTATTCCTTGCAGAAGAAGTCGCGGGCGACAGCTAGTGATTTATAAAAATAAAGAAAAACTATCTAAAGTCCGCCGCAATCCGCGATCGACGTTCGACTCGCTCTTAACAGCTAAGTAAACAAATTGTACCTGACTGTAGAGTAGTCTACATTATTTCTCAAGAAGGTACGCAACTTTACATAGCTTACCTTAGCTACGTAAAGAAACTGTCCGTTCGAAATTTATTTTGTTTCAAACGACTACCAAAATATCTTTCGAAATGACAAAGCAATTTTAGGGCCCTTTCAAGCAGATAAAATTACGTAACTTGAAGTAGCTCATGTATCCGTAAACGCTAGAGGCCAAATTACCACGATAATTCACGAAAAATCATAAGATTTAAAAACCGGAGCACTGAATATCACGTTTTACGAGCGATTGACTTGCAAACATCGATACATTCAAATATCCTTTCACATCTGTAATGGCGGATTTTTCCGAGATTCAGTTAGAGGGTGCGCGATTATGACGTAGCAATATAAAATATTAAGGCGTCCCAGTTTTCGTAAATCATATTGGAAACGCTGGCATCGTCGAAACTCGGATTTTCATTCTAGGAATAATCCTAATTTTAGTGCTAGACTTTTGGGGTGGAGTGGGTGTATTCACGGGGGATACGAGACGCTCCGCAGTAATAGGTTTTATGTATTCAATACTTGATAAAGACAAATAAAATGTGTAAGTTAAGTATGCTGTTTGAACGGAAACTCTGACAATGTATTATTCATGAGATTAATAGCATCAATTATTTTACATTGGCAATTAGTATCATTAGTGAAATTATAATCTTTCAATTGGAATTGTAATAATATAATAGTAATCATTTATTGCAACCATGGTACAGTAGGTATACTTAGATGTTTAAGCATAGGTCCATTTGTTTCACATGGACCCCGGTTAGGGCACATCGTACTAAATAAGTATGTATACTTACCTAATATCATTCATTACATTCAAATTTTGTGTTTTAATTCAAAAGATTCTACATAATTATATTATCCTTGTAACTTTCTCTCTGTGTAAACTAAGTACCTGTTTTCTGTATTGCTTACTATTTCTGGTGTACAAATTGTACAATAAAGAGTCATTGTATTGTATTATATTACCAAGGATTAAATAACTAAAAACTATAAATTAGGTATACATTAAATTAATTATTATTTTTATTATTATTAATTGTTGATAATGAAGTAAAAAGGCGTTTAATTTAATTGAAAAAGTACAAAAAGATAACCCGTCTGCAAGATCTGGAAACAAATAAAATTTAAACATGAAACTACCGTGAGACTCACTCATAGTGAAAATAAACGAATCACTCACGTCTTAAAACGAGTTTAACTCGACATGTTTCGGGCTAATCCGTAGCCCTTTCCTCTCGGAGTCGCACGTCACGGCAGCTGCCAAACGTGCACTAAATAAATATAAAATAATAAAATTAAATAAAATTTAGATTAAATTTCAATTTATTAGGTACTACATTTATTACCCACTCTGTCTTTAACTTTTTATATGCGAGAAAGAAATAAAAGAAAAACACCCACGTTATAGTTTCAATTCCCTAGTAGGTAGAATTCCAATTTTACGTATAAAAAAATACTTACCTTAGATTTTGCATGGATTCGTAAACTTAACAAAGGGTTAAGTACTATTTTTGCCAATAAATTGATTTTGTACAATGTGAAACGCAGTAAATAAATAAATAAATAATAGACACGTAGCGTGTACACTTGTTGAGTAAATAACGTTCGTTATTTCAGGCTCTGCTTGTTTGACCTAAATTCCATTTAACATGAGTTGCGTGCACACCGAACGGATTCAAAAACGATTCTATTTTCAGTGCATTTTATGGTCCACTGCGTTTTGTTAGTTTGGAAGTAATTATGCAAATTTAAAGTGGATATCTAATCTAGGTAGGGCTGTCACTGTGCGAAAAAAAAAATTGTTTTAGAAGTCAGAACGATAGAAGCCTTTAGCAAAGTGCTTACGGTGCTGTATCCGATGTGGAGAGTAAGGGGAAGGCTCCACTGGTGCGTTGCGTTGCGTTGCGTCGCGTTATCGCAACGAATCAACGCATTGTATGCCACACCTGTGCTGCGTCGACGCGCGACAAAAATGTATTGTTAGGGACAGCGCAGCGGCATCACCCTCTCCCCGCCTCATCTGTTGTCCGTCGATCCGTTGAAACGTCGCGTGCGACGACACATCACATCAATGTGGCATTTCATAAAAAATATATGTAAAACGTCGCAGCGTAACCGTTGCGACACACACAATAAGTATTTTCCTTCGCTTCGCCTCAAAGCTTATGATAAATTTCAAATGTACCTACTCGTAATTTCCCACATAAATTCCGTAAAACTCAGAGGTTCGAACCTGGACACTAACCGCTCGCAAATTAAATGGAAACAAAATGAATCGATATACACTTAACCTTTTGTAATTAAATAAAACTAATAACCTCCAACGAAAAGTAACGCTCACCCTTACAAATGTTACAAATAAAATCTAGATACCTTATCTTTTTCTTGTAACAACATTATCACAAACAACGCATTAATCTTCATCTTATACGGCCTTTATTGCTCTTTGGGAGTTGAACTTTTTTAATGTGTCGCGCGCGGGCTTCGTCGCGCACAGCCTCACCTGCGGGACGCTTTCAAAGGGCCACGAAATTCGAGTCAGTTGGCAACCCTAGCACGCTACCAGTGTTGCAAAAATATCGATAGTTGACCTCAAAAACTATCCAGGATATCAATAGTACCTACTATACTGTAATTGTCGATGGAATCGGTAGTATCGATAGCATCGATAGTGCGTTATAAGCAATAGTTACTATTGATAATGGCAATACTATCGATAGTATCGAATTTTCGATACTGTCGATAGTATATCGATTGTTTTTGTCACTACTGGCTATTTTGGAAATGCTATAGATACTATCGATTCTAGTCGACAAAAATATCGCTATTATCGGTTGTATAGGGATGTTGACGCCATTAAAAAATAATTCGAAAACACGACTCCAGTAAACAAACGCTTAATTTTAGCCCTGAAAACCAGATTAATTTTCGATTAATTGCAAAATAAGATATTTTATTGCTTTAAAACAAATAAATAGTTAGTTGATTGAGTTTGCGAATAAGTGACGTCATAAGTTGCTATTGCCATTCAAACTCTATGGAAGGATTGTGTTTTGACAGGTCATAAAAAGTACGTCACTTGATTAATGGTGTCAACATTATCGCTGACATCGCTTATAAAGCACAAGCACTATCGATACTATTGGTTTTGCCTGAACCATCGATAATATATCGATATATTGGACTATCGATATGCAACATTACTCGTTACGCCTATTCATTTAGGTTGGTAGTTTTTAATTAATTCCACTTGCAGTGAAGTTGTTGCACGTCTTGGTAGAGCTGTGGTATTCCGTGGAAAGTTATAGTTTGGCGGAATCGCGCTGCTGCCGTTTTCTTGCAATGGTTTCGAATCGGGGGTAATTATACCCAAAGGGGTGGAATTGTGTATCGTGTAACGAACAAGATGCTACCACATTAGTAAGTACAAACGTGACATAAAAGTCGCATTGCTCTTGTTGTTCCTTAAGAAAATAAAAATGAAATGTATGGTAAATTAAATCCTTAATTCCTAGATTACTAATATCTGTCTTTCTGTTTGTTACCTCTTCGTGCTTAAACCGCTGAACCGATTTTAGAAATCTTGACGACTGGGCAGCCCAGTGCTTAGAAAACTTGACTAGGTACGAAGCTTGAGGTCCCCGATTCGCTCCCCGGTCTCGGCAGATATTTGTATGAAACGAATGTTTGTACGCGAGACTTAAATGTTTATTGTTTAATATATATTTAATTGTGTATATATCTATATAAGTAATATTTATATGTTACCTAGTACCCATAATACAAGCTTTGCCTGGTTTGGGACTAGGTTAAGAAGGTACGATGGCTAAGAGAATTTTGAGAAATAGTTATTTGAATGAAATGTCCCTGTCTCGCCCGAACCCCTCCGTGTCAGTACAGCGAGAGCGGGACAACTGTACCTCAGTCCGTTAATAGGCGCGTAAAATTCATCAAAACAGCATTTCGTAATCCCCTGTTTTCTTCTCGAAAACTGGACCAATAAATTTATTTTTTTCATAAATAATTAGAGGACAGATTTAGCTATGCCCCTATGTTTGTGGGATTCTTTTCTGATGAGTGTCTGAAAATGACGTTGAAATTGGGCAATTTTTTCAGTTTTTGAAAGCTCATATTTCTTATGTTAATTGAAATATGGAAAAAAACGAAACATACGGGCATAGCTGTGGTAGATACAGATTACATACACAGTAATAGTTATTTGTTATACAAGGGGGGAAAGTTGTATTTTAACTGCGAGTGTTCATTTTGAAACACGAGCTATCGAAAGGATTCTATGATTGACCACGAGCGAAGCGAGTGGTTCAAAAATAGAATTCTTTCGATAGCGAGTGCTTCAACACACGAGACGTAAAATAACTTTTCACCCGTGTATAACACAAAACTTTTCACCTCACTACAGCGAGGAAAATAAGAAAAAGGGTTTGTACTATCAATTATTATTTATTTACCTCTTTGTCAATACAATAATTTTGAAGTACTTATAGAAATATTGGTAAAATCAAAAATAATGCAAAATAGCCTAAGCAAATCCAGTATTTATGGAACTATTCCAATACCGACATATCGTCACTACTTTGAAAAAACTCGTATCTCCAATCAATGAATAAACCAAACTGAACTTTATTGCACATCGAGTAAAGTTCAATTAGCCAGATTATCGATTTTGAGATACGAGCAAACTGTATTACTGTTAAATTGTATACCGTTTTGACTTAAGTTTTTTTTTATTATTTCGGATGCGTTTTGATCGCACATCGACTTACTTGGACTGTCAGAACATTTTATCCGTTTTTACAACAAGAATGAAGGTTAATGTTGAATGCTGATATTTATGAATTAAAATAAAGTTGTAAGACTGTATTTAGTGTTTTTTACTCGATGCAATTCATTAATTGTGATGTTAAAAATTCAGCACTTTTAACGTTTTACGTTTTGTTAGCTGTCAAATATCACTTAAGCTGCCTTCAAATGTCAAAACTCTTTCTTCACTTGTGGATAAAAAGCGATTTTCTCAATAGATGTCAAACAAACAAAAAGGGCTTTCCGAGCTAGTGAGGTGAAAAAAAAATTTGGCTCTAAAGCCATTATCCAGGCAGGAAACAGGAGATTACGTTTGTATGGAGAAATGGTGCGCATCGTACCCTCTTAAATGCATTTGCAGACGAAGTTGCAAGCAGCCGCTAGTCTTACAGTAATTCTCTGGGATAAATTTTAAAAAAAGATTCGAAACAATGCTGTAACTCAATGCAATTTCGTATCGAATTGGTTGAAACGAAACGTACTTATAAGTAGCGAAATACAAATGATAATAATAATAATAATAAATCATTTATTTCGAGTAACTTTACAGACTCATACTTATGATTAATGTGTTAAACTACTTATACCTATGTTACAAGAAATAATAAATTTTACACAGATGTTTTTAATGGTTATGTTTCTAGAAGCACCCCAGCACCGGTTATACATAATAGGTGCTTTTAGAAACATGCATATCATCACAATGCCTCAAATATGGGCAGTCTAACCTCTCGGCTAACGAACGCAGGACGGGGTTGGGGCTGGCCCGCACCCGGCGCACCAAGGATGTGCATCGCTTGCGCATAATTGTATAAAAGCAATCTATGCGCGCTTCAGCAAAACATCCCTGATGCGCTGCAGAAGCGGGGCAGCCCCATCAGCACCCGGAACGCGCTGTTGTATTTATTTATCGTATGGCTTCTGGTTCTCTACTTAAACTAAATATTTAATAAACTAGATTTAAGGTATGCTAGTGCATCTGTCGAGAGGGTCTTGAACCCGGAGGGCCCCGTAGGCCCGTTGCGTATAATGCGCCCATAAGCTGCACGTATACAGGGAGGCGCAATAAGCAGTGAAAAGAGTTAATTTCACCTCCCTGGTACAGCGCGCAAACTTACGCGCAATTATGTTTGCCCGCACCGACAGGGCCCTCCGTTCACGCTCAATATCCATGTTGCAACCACTGCACCACAAAACCACTGTTGCATGGCATTTTCATGTTATTCTATCAATATGGATGATGATGATGATATCAATGGGACACTACACCTTACGGCCAGAAATCGCAGTGTAGGAATATCATACCATTGTTTTAGGGAAGCAAACATGATCTTCAAAAATCCTGTAATTAGTTCGTGTATTTATATTTGTTTATTTGAATTTAACATCACTTTGGTATCTATTAATAGGTATGCAAAGCTGAAAATTTTCATTGATAAATAGAATATAGAATTTAAAGGTCTAAAGTTATGCGCGACAATTCGTGCTTACCGTACTGAATACAACGTTTTAAAACACCTCACGCTATTGAAAATATCCACCAACAGATTTGCAAAACGAGAAAATCGCGACTGCAAATAGAAAACACACATTCCATTATTTTCGCTCTATTTCTCGTTTTCATACGTGGGAAGTTTAAACAGTTGTTTCAGCAATTGTTTCAGCTTTTATTTTGAATGATATTCAATTAACTTTTTGACATCGCTAATTTCTGGGACTTAACGAATTGAAACAACTATGAGTAACCGAAATGTACACGCATGAAATAGTTCGATTGGCGTTAAAGTACGTTTGGATTCACACGGATTGTTCTGATATGGATGGATAGATTGAATAAAATAAATAAAACTTAAAAATACTGTAGTTTACCTACCTAACAACACAAAATCAAAACTGGATTTGCCTCTGCATCAGGTAAACGTCCGAGCCGAGGTGACAAATAGCAAACACTAGGATATTTACCTTTACTGTAGTAAGTATCCGGAGATACTACTAAGAGTGAGGCTTCACTGTTGCGTTGAATCGACGCAACGTTGACGCTGCGACGATTTACATACATATATTTTTTATGACATGCCACATTGATGCGTTGCGTCGTCGCACATCACATTTCAACCAATCGACCGACAAGAAACGAAACGGGGGGGAGGGGAGCTTGATAAAGCTAACTAACTAACTTTCAGTAATTTCAGGTTTAGCATACAATGCGTTGATTCGTTGCGATGACGCGACGCAACGCAACGCAACGCACCAGTGGAGCCTCAACCTAAGTATAGCCAATAATTATTTTACTAATTCCAGCTACCTAACAAAGCAACCCTCGTCTGAATGCGATCAACTTAAAAAAATATGCAAAAGATTTAAACAACGACAGTATTTTCGTATTCGAGGAGCGGGGTGAAATTAAAACACGACCTGTAGTTGCCAACCCGGAATGAATGACAATAATATATGACCTGACAATTCAAGTCCTCGTGTCATTGACATAAAAAGGTTTGAAATTGAATTATCAGATCGTTCATTCAGGGTCGCCGGTCGGCAAAAGGGATGCTGACACCACCAATCAACTGAGGTACTTTTATGAGCTGTCAAAACAAGATTCTCCCATAGATTTTGTACGGCAATGGCTAGTTATGACGTCATTTCTATGCGAGCTCAATCGACTAACTTTTAATCGTTTAAAGCAGCTAAAAATCAAACTTTGCAGTTAATAGAAAATTAATCTAATTTCAGGGCTAAACTACCGAGTTTTTACTGGAGTCGCGTCGCATCTTGGGATTATTTTTTTACAGCTGTTGCCCGTCTGTAAAGAATTCGTTTATCGCTATCCCGCGAGAACTATGCAATTTTTCAGGATAAAAAGTATCCTATATACTTATTAATCCAGCTTATAAACTACCTGTGTGCCAAATTTCATCAGGATCCGTCCAACAGTTTTAGCGTGAAAGCAACCACATCAATCTATCCATCAATGCAAACTTTCACGTAGATATAATTGGTAGTATGTGATGGTGTCATCATCCTTAAATACGGTGTGTTTTGTATTTTAACGGCACCCGAAAAGTTGTCATTGCGTCTCCGTTTTTATTTGAAAGAATTTATTTATAAATCAAAGCTTGACAGAATAAAACAAAATTTTACAAAGCTAAAAATTACAAATAAAAAATACCCTGGAGATCGCCCACTTGGGGCATCGTCCCCAGGACGGAGGCCGCGTTGCCCCTCTGCACCGCCAAACTTAGGCGCTGGGCAAAGAAGGTACCAGCCCTATGGTCGCCTGAGACGCCGAAGAGCTTGTCCGACACTTCTTTTACAAACTTTTTTGTGTCGGACGACCATGGGCCCAAAGTTTCAATTGCGAGTGCCGCAAATATGTAGTTGTTCGAAAGAAATGCGTATTTGCGGCACTTAATAGTTTGGGCCTGCTCTGCGGCGGACCCAGGCTTCCGTGCAGAACCGTTAACGTGGGATGGAGCCAATGTGTGTCTACACAGGTGACATCCCACGCTAAGGGGCGGCCCAGACACCAAGGCACTTGCTTACCTAAAGAAAGATACATCTCTTCCTTTCTCAATAAGACTCTAATAGGAACATTCTGTGAAATACGGTAAACTAGGGTTACTTTAGGAAATTTTGGGGCTACTTTGATAGATTAAAAATGGTTATAAAAACGCAAATATTCATAGCTCGATTGAGAAAATGACGTAAAAAGTTAGGTAATTTATTAAGGTAGTTATTTCACTGCCACAGGTGGTCTAAAAAAATAAGGACACGGAGTAAAAACTGTTTTCCAAAGTAGCCCCTGCATTTTAAAGTAACCTCGTTTTACGGTACCTCTGTAGACAGCTAAACAATGTATGTTCCTACACTATGTGTTGTGTATTATTCATTGTTTGATATCAAGCAGCTTGCCACAATGCAGAACCGCTGACTACGGGCGTGAAGTAAATTATATACGCTTGATAACTTATCAGAGTGCGTTGTGTCAACAGAAACTAATGGTGGTAAGTAACTTCGCAGTTTGACCCGGAGGGAAGTTCCCAACTAGGCCCGTCGATCGGGGCGCCCGAGTAAGATAACCACATAAATAAATAAATAAATATTAGGGGACAACCTTACACAAATCGACCTAGTCCCTAACTAAGCAAAGCTTGTACTATGGGTACTAGACGACGATAAACATACTTATATAGATAAATAAATACTTAAATACATAGATAACATCCATAACTCAGGAACAAATATTCGTGCTCATCACACAAATAAATGCCCTTACCGGGACTCGAACCCAGGACCTCTTGCTTCGTAGGCAGGGTCACTACCAACTAGGCTAAAGAGGTCGTTAAAAAAAAAGGATCAACCAAGATATAAAATACTAGCCTTCCGTCCTCCCCTCGCAACCCTGACCTGAGTTTTTGGAATTTACGTGCGAAATCACATTTAAAATTTACCATGATCTTTACGGTGAAGAAAAACATCGTGAGCACCCTGCACACAGTTGCGCAGAAATCCAATGGTGTGAGTGAAGTTCCTAATCCGCACTGGATCTGCGTGGGAACTACAGAGCCCAAATCCTCTCATTTTGAGAGAGCGCTTGTGCCCAGCAGTAGGAAGTAAATAGGTTGGGATGGTAATGACGAAAGTGACGTCTGAATCAATCAGTTATTTTGAATAAAAAACTTTTTTATATTGAGAAATTCGGGAAAACTTCGAACGGCTGGTCACCCTACTCTCGAAGCAGCACAATGGCTTAACACGACGTAATTAATAACATTAGACGCTACAAGCAGTGTGTCCCAACACAAAGGGTAATAAGACAAAACAAAATTACCGAAGAACATGAATTTTGTCATAATGTTTTAAACTTTCAAGAGTCTCACTCATCTTCTATCTTCTTTTATATAAATAAAAATGAATCGCCAATGTGTCGCTAAGCGCTAAACTTGAGAACCACTGCACCAAATCGGTTTGGACTGCAGGCGAGTCACCTGATGGAAATCAATCACCGCCCATGGACACCCACAACACAAGTTGAGTTGCGGATGCGTTGCTGGCCCTTTGAGAAAAGAGTACTCTTGTTTTTTGAACACCAATCATCCGGTTTTTTTTGGTATATTCGAAACCTGTCATTTTTATCCCCCGAAACAAAAAGAGGGGTGTTATAAGTTTGACCGCTATGGGTGTGTGTGTCTGTCTGTCTGCGGCATCATCATAACTCTTAAACGGGTGAACCGATTTGGATGCAATTTTTTTATATGAAGGCAATTCTTGGCAATGGTTCTTAGATATGCTACTCTATAATAAATCTATACTATTTATCAATTCTTTATCATTTTATTAATTTATTTCTATATAAGTAAGTGGTTTATTATAGTATATTTGTGTATCGTTCCGTGAGTCACAGACGGTTCTGACAGAAAATCAGCGCTGCAGGCGTCTAACGCCTCAGCATAATGCTGAGTCAGCGACCGTTTCACTTTTGCGGGGACACACATGCAGAGCTGTGTATGTACATGTTTGTTACTTCATTGTATGTTATCTTTGTTTTTTTTTTGTGTGAAATTGTGTGTACTTTCTTGTATGTGTGTCTTGTAAAAGTGAATAAATGTCTTCTTTCTTTCTTTCTTTCTTTCTATATGTTCCATTAAAATTGGTCCAGCCGTTTCAAAGTTATCAGCTTTTTTGTAAGCTCGGCAGGGATCTTAGGCGCATAATGGGAACTTACTTTATTTTCAAACATATAGTGACCCTTAATAGTTGGGGATTTTTAAAAGCTTTTTAAAAGCTTTTTATTAAATGAAATGAAATGAATTTATTTTGCTGGAACATACACAGGTGCTAATATAGTCATGTAGTTAGATACAGTTACATGAATGCATGCTCCGCCACAATATGGCACGCAAAAGTCTTATTCTATCAGCCTAGTTTGGGGCCCACTGGATACTGATTATGCAAACGCTTTTACTCTAAATAAATACTTTCTTATTTCTTACAATACAATAACTAATAATAAAAATGTCTATTCATACAATTTTTCAAAATATTCTTTCAGACTGTAAAATGGTCGTACAAGTAAAAAAGATTTTAATTTCTTGGAAAATTCGCATACATTATTACATTTCTTTATGTCATCATTCAAATTATTATAGATTTTTATTCCATTAAATTCAATACTCCTTTTAAATTGTAAATAGTTTTTAGAATTAGGTAGTTTGATGTCAAAATTACATTCCAGTCTACGTGGCCTATTATTAATATTATTACTCTTACGTACGAATCTAAACTTATTTTTGTAAATAAAAATACATACCAGATATATATACAGGGCTATCACAGTTAGTATCCCATGTTTTACAAAGAGAGGACGACAGTGTTCAAGAGGCTTTGCTCTTTCGATGTGCCTAATAGCCTTTTTTTGTAAAATCAGAACTGACTCTATGTACACGCTATTACCCCAAACCTCAAGACCATACCTTAATATACTTTCAAAGTATGCAAAATAAACTGACCTAAGTGCAGAAGTGTTCAGCATTTTAGATAGATTTTTTAAAGCGTAACAAGCAAGCGTAACAAGTAAAAAGCAATTAACTTGCAATGTATGTATTATATATGTACGTACGGGTCAAATCTTGGAAGTTGAATTTGACCCACTTCCAGTGGTCGGATTTACTATAAATTTGGTATACTTATGTAAGTTGGATGACAATGCAAGTACAGTCAGCTAAAAAGCTTGCTCTTAAAATGAAATTTTTAGCAAAAACTTATTTAAAATTTTATTTTATAGTTTTTACTACAGAGCTCTGTGATTCCTGTCAGCAGATATTGGTATTGATCGCGTGGCCTCCTGCTCTATTTATGCCATATTGCGCTCGATGGATCTTCATTATTATGTTAGTAGCTCCCATTCATCACCAGATAGTAATTATTAATTGCTTTATAAATTACTAGCTGTTGCCTGTGACACTGTCTGCGAATTTCAGGGGGAACTTTGTAATTTTGCGGGATGAAAGTAGGCTATATTTTAATACAGGGTATAAAATTTCTGTTTGCGAAATTTCATTACAATCAGTCAAACCGCTTTAGCTTGGGAGAGTAACAAACATCCATAGATGTTAAATTGCCCTCGTGGGAATTACGTTACGTCCCAAGCCCTCATATTCTGTGAGGAGGTGTGTGCCCTGCAGTGGGTCATAATTATAATAGGCTCAGATGAAGATGATGATAGAAAACTAACCTATGCCCTTCTCAGTGTCTCATACTATCTCCATACTGTCCATATCGAATTTCATCATGATCGGTTGAGAACTTCAAGCGAAAAAGCGTAACAAACAAACAAAGCCGCATTCGTATTTTAGTAGGTATTAATTAGGTTAGGTTAGGATTTACATGCACTGTAGGGGCAGTAACAGTTTAGCACTATCAAAGATTCACGACTGCTGCAAATGGCAGTCGAGTAAAGCAACCCGTACAACTGGCAACTAGGGATTGTATTTATGTGTAAATCCTTCCTAATATTATAACTGCGGCAGTAACTCAGTCTGTCTGTCTCCTACCTCTTTACGCTTAAACCGCTGAACCGAACTAGATGAGAGGTATGGAGATAGTTTAAAACCCTACGAAGGACAACAGTTTGTATCCCAGATAATTGGATAGGGCAACAGCTAGTCTAATAATATGTATAAAAATCTCTTGTCACGGTGTTTGTTATCGAACTCCTCCGAAACGCCTTGACCGATTTTTATGAAATTTTTTGTCTACCTATATTTGGTGGGTCTGAGAATAGGTACTCCTATTCTCTGCAGACGGAGTCGCGGGTAACAGCTAGTGACCTATAATATTCAGGTAATTATTCAACGTAAGCAATTAACACAAACTTGCGCGAAGAAAATCAAGTAGGTAGTGCCAATAAGTTTTTATATGGCTGGTATAGGTAACGCCATCAGAGTTGAGGCGAATGATTACACACACAGCTACATAAAGTACTGATTGCAAAAAAAGATAGTGAATGAATGGAATGACTGAGTGAATGAAAATGTAAGTTAAGATCTTATGATTAAATACTTACGCAATACTATGCATATTACAATTTTTATTTTTTCATATAACCTATTTTTGAAATAAAACATTTGAAACTGATAAGAAATATTCGCAAGAAAAAAATCGGTATTCTATAAATAGCGAAAAATATGCTTATCTGATTTATATAAAATAGCTGATGCCCGCGGCTTCCCGCCATTCTATTTTTAAAAAAAATCTTTCTAATGTTGATATTTCTTATTCTATCCCTCCTCTTAACCCCTAGCATGCTTCTCTCCATTGCTCGTTGGCAAATGGCAATTCAGTTGGTTGTGTTTTTTGTTATGGCCCATGTTTGGCTTCCATATATTAAAATTACAACACAATACTTATATTATATACCTATGTACAACTATCCTAGACTAAAAAAAATATGTACAATAAGAAAAAAGAAAACAAAAATATAAAATAATGATAATTACAACTAAAACATATTCTGAAAGCTAGTCCCCTTAGGCAGGTGCCGAAGATGCTGGCAGCGTTTCCTCTTTGAATAGCTAAGCTAATTCTTTGTCCGAGGAAGCTGCCAGCTCTTCGGTCCCCTGTGACGTCGATTAACCTCTTATAAATTTTTTAAATTAAATTAATTAAATTTTATTAAAATTGGTAAGATGCAGACATTGAATAATTTGCTCTTTGTTGTTATGTGTAGGTTTTTGCCTTTCATTACTTCCCTTAGGCTCCAATACCTTTTCCAACTATTTGCTACCCTTCTTTCTTATAGAGAAGTAGAAAGAAGGGTAGCTTTTAGAATAAGCACATCTTTAAAAATTTGTTATAAATTAATTAATAATCAGCGACTTTCTCTTTCCAAACAGAATACAGAGAACGAATCAAATTATAGCCTTAAACAATGATGCCTCAATATTGATATAACTTGGCTTTTCACCTGTTGGTGCCAGTTTATCGCTGAGTTTCGAGAAATATTGTAGGGGCTACTATTTATTTCGGTATTCTCGTGGATTAAAGCATGAAATTTTGCCGGGGATTCTGCATACAACGTAATAATTTCTGGGTATCATAAGAATTTTCTAAAATCCCGCCAACCATGAAATGGTGGATCCTATTGTTTCGCATAATTTTACTTGCCATAACAACTTTTGCCATAATATATTATAGAAACGTGCTGTTTTCATAATTTTTTGAAAATTCCTCTTTTAGAATGCAGTAGGTTCGGTTCTTCTTCTTAACTAGTCGGACACTCTTGTCAGAGTGGTCATGGCTACGCAGACGAGGTACACGGAGAGATGTTCGGTGGGTCGCAGACTTTTTCGAGGACAGCCCCTCAGCAATGTGCTTCCATTTCTGCCGGTTAGAGGCATTGCGTGTACAATGGACCACGGTGGACATGGTGGTAGGTGGTGGTGTGGTTCGATTAGTTCAATAATAATTCAGAAGAAAATACTGTTATGACAAATTAAAATTATGGCAAACGAATCATTATGGCATATGTAATTCGGACAAACGATAAAGACCTGTAAAATAGGTCTCGAAAGCAAATCCGCGGGAAAAGGCTATTAACCTTATATGTAATTGATAAAGCCGATAACGACGTCTAAACTTTGATGTGTAATCTTGAACTATCCTGAACAAGTTCTGACATCGGCCAGATCATATGTGATTTATGTTCCAGTTTTCCCAAATTCCTAATATATCACGCCGGTTCCGACCTTGACCCAAAGGGATTTTAACCCTTCTGCCTAAGTGGAGGGTAAAAATATTCCCCAGCGTAAGTAACGCCCTAAAAGCGGCAAAATCAAAAATGTAGGAGAAACTTTTGGACAGAAAAATATACGGATACTTTAAATAAATAAGGAGTGGCATATTTTGCTGTCCCTTAAGTGTCGGGACAAAAGGGGCACGTGTTTTTAAGGTGCACTTATTTAAATATCGATTGTATTAAAATATGGAATCCGTACTTTTATACTAATAACTATAGGTACTCGATACTAATACAATATTATAAATGCGAAAGTATGTCGGTCTGTCTGATTGTCTGTCTGTCTGTTACCTCTTCACGCTTAAACCGCTGAACAGATTTAGATGAAGCTTAATTATGTGCCTATTTAAATCTTTAATGATAAAACCGAGCACTTTACCGTTTTTGTAAAAAAAATATTTGAAGAGCACATTACTAAAAATGACTGGTCAACGAAAAGTAGAATGGCCCATTTAAGAGCTAGGTTCTGGTCGGTGGAGTTTCCAGCTTATTCTACATTCCGCTCTTTCCTTCACTTCTTTATAAAATGAAACATTTTTTTTTATCTGCTCCATATATGTCCTTCTTGGTCTACCCCTTTTCCTTTTTCCTTCTATCTTTCCTTCTATTATAATCTTAATGTAATTATCGTGCCGTAAGAGATGACCTAACATTTTCCCTCTCCTGTTCTCAATTTCAACAAAGATCTATTTTCTTTAACTACGAGTATATTTAAAACTTCCTCATATCTCTAAATAACTAATAGAGTACTAGGTACCCCTGGAATTACAATCTACGGTGTAATAATCTGGTAGGATGTTACCTCATAGTGCCATACCAAGCCAGAGACAATCCTCTGTGCGGCGAACTAAATTCCACGACACCTGTACCTACACATACCTTAGTGTAAACATACACATAACCATATCTACTCTAATGAAATAAGAGAAATGGATCATACCTACACACAGTAACAAACAAAAGTTGTCTCTCCTGTGGACATTTTTTTTTTTAGTTTATTTACTCATATAATAGATTTCTACGTTTTTAACATTCCTAGCCACTGTTAAAAACCATAACTGGTTTATGTAACAGTTGGCGAGATCGCGCGGTTCGGTCCGCGCTTACAATAATATTAAATGTTAAAATTAAGTATAATGTACAGTCAGCGTCAAATAGTTCGTGAAACCCAAAGTGGCCAAAAAGTTAGCAACACGGCCTTATTCCAACTGTAATAAAGACGTGTTGCGAACTATTTGACCACTTTGGGTGTCACGAACTATTTGACGCTGACTGTACATAAAATTAGCGACTGCGTTACAACATTATGAATTAGTCAGCAAACTTAAAATTTTATTTTAATGGCCCGAAAGTTGGCCAGGCGTCCCACTCGCCGAGGTTATAAGTAAGTACAGTCGGTTCCCTAACATTATGTAAGTACCTACCTATCCACTTTTCCATACTAACTGCATAGAAAAGTGGATACTTAAAGTTAGGGAACCGACCCTACGTACTCCTGGCGTGGCTACCGCCGTTACAGGGGGTACGTTTTCACTGTAGCTGACCGTCCCAGTCATCAATCATTCTCCTCACCTCATCATCATCATCATCATCATCATCATCATCGAAATCAAGTATCTATAAACACATACGTGTTTTTTATGATTTTATATTTTTTATTACTGTAAATTTTAAGTAAACTCGCTTAAAAATTGCATAGAATAATTATCTTTCAGTCAACCAGTAAAAAATTAAAACGAGGCGTTCAAACAAGAAGAAGAAACAAATAACATCACATACGTACGTAGTTACATATACGCACGATAAACATAAAAAAAAGAAAGAAGAAGCTGAGGTACTTCATCTGCTTTAAAATTTGTCCACTGTTCAGTGGACAGCGCCCCCAAATGCAGCCACCCGTTGACCCACCCCGCAGCCTGCCCGTTTGGC
Organism: Archips crataeganus; assembly: GCA_947859365.1. Lineage (NCBI taxonomy): Eukaryota > Metazoa > Arthropoda > Insecta > Lepidoptera > Tortricidae > Archips > Archips crataeganus. Next base: position 4,405,322 of record OX402048.1, on the reverse strand, counting down.
CGTAGCAGAATTACCACCTCACCAAACCACAGCAGTTTCACGGAACAAATTTCAGCATGTAATATAACAAATTGGATTAAATAACTTAAGTTTAATAACTGGTGCCACATTTAACGCAGCTGTTAAAACGTAAATTTAGTAACTCCCGAGTTATTCAGCTTTAGCATTTTTTAACGGTGTATTTTGCAGTGTTCTAAATCTAAAGGAAAAGGAGGTTCTCAAAGTGTGGATTTTAAATTTGTACCTTGGCTAAATGCACCAAGAGCAGAAGGCCTTAAAATTAATAATAATTATTTAATTCAATAGAAAGCTGTACGCTGAAAAATATTTTATTTCTGCTTGTATGTATGATCGGCAAAAAATAAAATAATAATTTAATTTAAATAAATGTTTTATTAAGAAGGACTTGGAGGGGCGTAATAGGGATTGGTCATACAATTTTTTAGGGTTCCGGAGCCAAAATGGCAAAAACGGAACCCTTCTAGTTTCGCCATGTCTGTCTGTCCGTCCGTCCGTCCTGTCCGCGGCTTAGCTCAGACACTACACTGGACATGTGTAGCAATAATCCGGAAAAAGTTATAAAAAAATAAAAAAAATCTTTTTAAGGTAAAACGTAGACGTAAAGTGGGGGTGTAATGTGATTCCTTTGCGAAATATTCAACTTCAAAGTGCAAATTTTTGCACGCAAGCTGACTACGAAGTCAGGTACTCTAACCACTAGGCCATCCGGTCGTCTTGTTGTTTACATCGGTATACGAGTAGGTACTACTGTACACAACTATGCAACATCATCAATCAACTGACGTATTAGCGTATGCTCCCTTAGTTTCGGCTTAAGGCGGCCCCTAGACCTACAATAACATTGTACAATAATTTTTATTGTACAATAAGATTGAAAGGCGCTCTGAATCCAAACGAACAATTATATTGCTCAATAATACGAACTGCACAATGTTTTCGTGTTCAGTCGGGTACTAAAATATTGCACAATACTGACCCTACACGATGCAATGGAAAAATATGGCGCAATAAAAATTAAACTCGCTCAATCTTTCGGTCAATCATTGCGCAATCTTCAATATTAACCCTAAACGGTCAATAATATTGCACAATTCGCAATATTGTGCAATATAATTGATCGTTTAGGGGCCGCCTAAGCATTAAGGGTTCAATAAACGATCGGCGCAGATATTATGCATGGAGTACGTGTGCCAATGTTTGTCCTCCAACCTCGGGTGTTTATCCGTTGCGTGGTATCCATAGTACATTCAAGCCTTGCGCTTAGTTTGTAACTAAGACGCAAGCCACACAAAAAGAGACTTGGGACGGGGGCGCGTCGCAGTCGAGGCGCCCCTTGATTCAGTTTTCATACTAAATGTGCCTATAGAAGCGTCGCGTCGCGATCCAAAGCAGACAGAAGATACGGAGCGGAGACGTGGCCTGCGAACAAACGACGCGGACTGCGAAGCGCCCCCGTCCCACGTCCCTTACGTGTGACATGCGCCTCTGGCTTCTTAAAAAAAACCGGCCAAGAGCGTGTCGGGCACGCCCAAGGTAGGGTTCCGTAGCCATTACGAAAAAATCAAGTAATATTTTTCTAAGGATTTCGTATGTGTACGGAATCATCCAAGTTTAGGTATGTTTTATACCTTAGGCTACTATTTATTCTTAAACTACAAATAATTTCCAAGCAATCTTAGCCGCTATAATTTTCCTAGTAAATTTGATATATTTACTACCATTCTGAATTTTTTCATATTTTTCCACAGTTTAGATTTTAGAGGGGGGGGACGGCCGATTTTAATGAAAATTTTCACTTTAAAGTCGAATACTTCGCAAACAGATCACTGAATAGAAAAATCATTTTAGGAACCCCGCAATGGTTTTAAAAGACCTATCCAACGATACCCCACACTATAGGGTTAGCCGAGAAAAAAAAATCACCCCCACTTTACGTCTATGGACCCTAAAAAAATTTTTTTTACTTTTTTTTATTCAATCACTTTGTCGGCGTGACTGATATATATATTCATGCCAAATTACAGATTTCTAGTACTAACAGTCTCTGAGCTTAGCCGCGGACAGACAGACAGACAGACAGACGGACAGACATGGCGAAACTATAAGGGTTCCTAGTTGACTGCGGAACCCTAAAAACAGCTCAAATTAAACTCGCCCGTATTTGCCTCCAACCAAGGCCAGACATCAAAACAAACACAAACAAATAAGGGCGTAGGTAATTACAATTTCCGTCTGCGCTATCTCGTTGTGTGCCGTTACCGTGTGAACTCGTATCCTATCATATTGGTAAATAAATTATTTAACTAGAAAGCGTGGTGGTTACTGACACTGACTAGACGGATGTTGGATGACAGTTCCTGCTTCTACATTTCGTTTATTTTAGTATTAGAAAAAGGGTAAACAAAATAATAAATATTAGGGGACAATCTTACACAAATCGACCTAGTCCCAAACTAAGCAAAGCTTGTACTATGAGTACTAGACGACGATAAACATACTTATATAGATTGATTCGAACCCAGGACCTCTTGCTTCGTAGGCAGGGTCACTACCAACTAGGCTAAAGCGGACGTCAATCTTGACAAGTCTTATTATTTAAAAACGCTTTTAAAAAATAGTACTTTACCACTTATAAAACCAAAAAAATGTAAATGACCATATGCCCTTGCTAGTTGTTACATATTTGCTGTGACTTATTTTTCAAAAGTGTTTCAAATAAAAAGACACGTGAAGATCGCTTATATTATAAATCTTCCTAGGTGAATTTTTCGCTTCGAGCCATTACATTAAATTTGAACCTTAATACTATGACGATACCGTTAGTTTTGAAAGATAAGGGCTGGAAGCGAAAAATTCACCTGGGAAGATTTATACTATACCTTCTTTCTAATGCCAAAAAAACGAAGTATAGTTTCTCAAGGGGCAGGAATATGTACTAAATAAGAATATGAGTGTTTTAGGCTCCGTGTAAGTTACCTATCCATACTAATATTATAAATGCGAAAGTGTGTCTGTCTAGACGTATGTTACCCCTTTACGCTTAAACCGCTGAATCGATTTAGATGAGTTTTGGTATAGATATAATTTGAGTCCCAGAAAAGGACATAGGATAGTTTTATTCCGGAAAAATGCATAGTTCCCGTGGGATACCGATAAACGAATTCTTTGTAAACGGAGTCGGCGGCAACAGCTGGTAATACATACTTATTGCACTCCTTGAAATATAGTGTTTGATAAATGCATACGTAAGAATGTTTAAAAGACAAAAACGTTCGGTTTGATTTACATATTTTGATAAACTTTGTCAAATTTCTAGTTTTCTTCTATAAAACAAATTGTAACTTAGTAGAGATCATCCTTGGATTTTAATTACAAAAAGTAGGAATGAATTAATAAATAACTTAATGTGAAGTATTTTCTGAAGAACAATGAAAAGGCATTTTCCTGGTAAATATACATTGCTTTAATGTCCGCCCACTCGATCCGTCTCCGTCACCTTATCGACTGATTTGAATGGAGCGGAATTCCGGCAGTCAGTATGCTTAGTATAAGTTTTTACTTCACCAAATACTTCTCGATCGCGTTTACGTAAAAAATTCAATTACTAGGGAAACATGGACAGCGTCTCCGCGCGCGCGCTTCCATGTTTCCATAGAATTTAAATTTTTACGTAAACGCGATCGAGAAGTATTGAAGTCAAGGAAAACTTATACTAAGCGTACAGTACGCTTAGTATAAGTTTTACTTCACCAAATACTTCTCGATCGCGTTTACGTAAAAATTTCAATTCTATGGAAACATGGACGCGCGGCCGCGGAGGCGCTGTCCATGTTTCCCTAGTAATTGATTTTTTTACGTAAACGCGATCGAGAAGTATTTTGGTGAAGTAAAACTTCAACTGTATAAGGCCCAGGTGCGGCCGCACTTAGAGTACTGCTCTCACCTCTGGGCGGGGGCGCCCCAATGCTTTCTCCTTCCATTTGACCGTATCCAACGTCGCGCAGATCGACTTGTCGGCGACCCGCTAGTTTCTGGTCGTTTGGATCCCCTTTCCTTGCGAAGAGACGTAGGTTCTCTTTGTGTGCTCTACAGGCTCTACTACGGGGAGTGCTCCGAGGAGCTATTCAATTTATTACCAGCTACGGGCTTCCACTATCGCACGTCGCGCCGTAAGTCTGCGTTCCACCGTCACCACCTTGATGAATATACATCTACAACTGTGCGTTTCCGTCGGCATTTTCTGCCACGCACAGTTAAATTGTGGAATCAACTCCCGTCTACGGTGTTTCCAACTAACTATGACATCGGGTCCTTCAAGAAAAGAGTGTATTGTTGCCTTAAAGGCCGGCAACGGACTAGTGACCCTTCTGGGGTTTCTGGTTCTCATGGGTGGTGGTGATCGCTTACCAACAGGTGACCCACTTGCTCGTTTGCCTCCCTCTATCAATAAAAAAAAAAAATACTAAGCGTACAGTACGCTTAGTATAAGTTTTACTTCACCAAAATACTTCTCGATCGCGTTTGCGTAAAAATTTTAAATCTATGGAAACATGGACGCGCGGAGGCGCTGTCCATGTTTCCCTAGTAATTGATTTTTTTACGTAAACGCGATCGAGAAGTATTTTGGTGAAGTAAAACTTATACTAAGCGTACAGGAAGCTTAGGCACCTGGCATACTGAGAGCGAGTAGCGACTCGATTAGCGGACACTCGTAACGCTATGGGGTACCTATCGATTTTTTTCAAACAGATGTAGTTAATCGATGTTGGCGAACAGTATTTTCGGGAGATGTCCCGAAAATACTGTTCGAAATTATTAAAAATCTTGTTATTTAAGGTTGGAATTCAAAAAGATGGACAAATAACGATAGTTAATATTTATATTAAATTTTTTCATACAATTGTATGGGTAATTTTCGTATCACAACGGAACTTTTTCTCCTCAGTCGTTTTGTATGAGTATAACTACGATTTAATGCGGTCCAACTTTTTGGTCCTCACACATAAATTTGACTATAGTGGCCCGGGAACCCGGGATCCCTTGGTTTCCCATAATTTAGTTTGTCATAATTTCACTTGTCATATCAATGTTTGCCATAAAATATGCCATCTTATAGAACGCAATAGTAGTTAGGTTAGGTTAGATTAGTTTAATAACAATTTCGAAGAAAATACTATTTCAGAAATAAATCACTTTATGCGAACTTCGAATTTCGAACTTCGTAGTAACTCCCAGGCCCTATACTACGAAGCACGAAATTCGAACTTCGTTTCATGCCGTTCCGCTCACGCTAATGGTATTTATTACGAGAGTGAGAGGGACCGCACGATCCGAACTTCGAACTTCGAATTTCGTAGTAACCCCCCAGGTCAGTGTTATAACTTGTGTAATAAAAAGTCAGTTACTGTTTATATTACATTATTAGCCTTCCGTCCGCAGCTTCGCCCGCGATAAATTAATTTTCCCGTAAGAAAAGTTATTTTCCCGCGGTAAAAAGTAGCCTATGTCACTCAGTGATAATGTAGCTTTCTAACGGCAAAAGAATTTCTGAAATCGGTCCAGTAGTTTTTAAGTTTATTCGTTGCATACATACAAAAATACAAATCTTTCCTCTTTATAATATTAATGTAGATGCAGAAGTGTAGATTAACAACACATTGACTGTACCTGCTTAATAAGAATTGTTCCTGTTTCGTCGGATTCCTGTTTCGTCGGATTCCCATTTCGTCGTATTCCTGATTCGTCGGATTGTCAATATCAAATGAAACTATGTAATTACCGTGACTCCACTTCTGTATTTAAATTTAAAAGTAAACATTTACAATAACAACAATTTGAATTAAATAGAGTCGGTAAAGATAATAAAGATGAGTGATCGCAGAATAGCTCTTCCCAAAAACATTATAATCTTTCTTTCTAGTAAATACTAGTGTACTGCATGATAGATTTTTTTAAATATAGATAATTCCGACAAAACAGGAATCCGACAAAACAGGAATCCGACGAAACAGGAACAATTCCTTAATAACCTTTCAATGGATGGAGGTATACCTTTGCATAACATTACAACGTTCAAACGTGCCATTCTATTTGATTTAGAATTGTAAAATGAAACGTAAAGATACCTTTAATAAGTTTCCACCTCAAAGGGAACGTGGAACTTTCAACTTTTATGAATGGGTGTTTGAAGTTTAATATACTTAGAAATATTGTAAACAGTTAAGTATTGGTATAAATGTTTTATAACTCAATGGTAAAAGTTCTAGGCAATTTAGAAATAAGAGGTACTAAGTAGGTCTTTGTTTAACTACGTATAGTAGTTATTGGTTGAGCTTTTGCCGCGCTCCGTCTGCAAAGAATTCGTTTATCGCTATCCCCCGGGACTATGCAGTTTTCTGGGATAAAAACTATCGTAAGTCCTTTCCAGGGGTGTATTAATGTTTCGCAAATTATTTTTCTCAAACTGATTCTTTTAGCAAATGTTTACATTGATTACGGAGATTGAATACCTAAACAAGCAATCTAAAGGGATCATAGGGTATGACACAGCTAGCTTATCACTTTCTGCATGATTAGATTTATTTTTGATAGACAAAGTAAACAGAAACTGGAGAAGCCTGCTTCCAATACAAAACTTTTTTTTGAATCCCATATCAATCAAATTAAACAGCAACCGACCAAACCACCGCAGACCGAAGCGGAGATGGAGGGACGATGTAGATATTTGGGGGCATTTTCAATGTAAGTAAAGTGTACCTTTTACTTTTTTTTTAAATGAGGAAGTTTTCTTAATCAAGAAAAAAAAGTGCCCTTGTTTTGAGCCATTACTGTGAGTTTTTTTTTTCATTTCAAAAAACTGACACAAAAAAATTGTACGGAAAATCAGAGGCATTTATTTAATAGTTAAACTTAATAGCGCCCTTGATTCTGAAAGAAAATCCCAAAACTACCTAATTCTAAAGAAAAGTACTCATTTATCACTTGGGGTGGCTGAAGTTCGTTTAATAGGTGAGAGTCAAGCACGCAGTGGAACACAAAACCAGGCTAATTAAATAAAAATATCAAGTTAGGTAAGTAACAATTTTATTCCTGCTTGGGTAACTTCACAACTGAATATACATTCGTAGAAGGTCCAATTTGTACTTTAATCTACGAGGAATAGCATTATTTAGAATTCTTCACACATCGGAGTTTGATTTGGACCCGCTGTCTGCATCTAGCACTTTGACAGCGCCATTAAAGTGACACTAGTTAAGCGTACCCAAGAGCGCACCTATACCACTACACAAAAAAACCCCTTGCCTTATCGTACCTACGCATTTAGATAGATTTAGAAATTTGACTGTGTGGGAGTCCTCAATTAAAATCTGACGCCATCAACCAAAATAGTTTCAATAATTAATTTTGAAAAAGTAGTGAACTAAATGAAAAAAAATTGAAATGAGTTTCTTATAATATTGACATTTCTTTACAAAAAAAAACTATTGGTATTTTTTTAGACTATCCCAGTTAACAAAAAGTAGGTATACGCAATGAAACCCTATCTAAACGAACGGACGGTACCTACACGTAAATGTATAGTCAACTACACACGTTGCAACATCCTCTCCCATCATTGCAATCAACTGAGCATCCTTAATTAATTCTTTACGATCCTTTCTTACGGCTCTTTTTCCCGGGGCACAGGGTCTCAACCGTCGTGCTTCGATGTTTTTGTTTTTTAGAGATGTGTCCACACGTGCTGCTTGCACGTGTATGCGTTCGCCATCTGCCAAAGTTCACTGCACTGACGCGAGGCCTTTGAAAATTTATACTTTTAATTTTTAACCCACGCCGATCGACCATGTTTTTCTTCCTCTATTATTTTAGGGACGAGACCATATGCGTCAAAGTTGAAACTGAATTGTAATTTCTGGCGCACCTAAATGGATACGGAAATTCGAGGCGCGTATTTAAAACGTATGTATGATTTAATGGAGTTCGGTGAGATAAATCTTTTCCAGCGTTAAACGAAGATAAATTGTTCGTTGAAATGGAAACATTGTCTTGAATTTAAACGACTACGTTTCCCAACGTCGTGGAAACGTCGAAGCTGCCTGCGAACTCGTTTGATACATTTTCTTGAGCAAAGACTGGAATGAAACAAACGCTCGAATGTATCACCAATAATTGGAGTCTGAATTTGTTGAAAATATGCTGTTATTTGAGTAACATCAACGTATAAATTAATGCCATTAGGAGCAGTAGCGACCTCGTTATTTTTTACGGCATAAAATCATTGGAGTGCACCGAATTCGACTCAGGTAGAAATTGTTTTCTTTCTCTAGAAACCTTTATACTTGAGGGGGCGTAACAATCCAACGTATTGTGTGGCATTCCCTTTTGTAAGTACATAATGTGCGTCATAAATAAAGGTATCGCAACACAGTAAAGAATGAAAAGAATTTTACTACAATACGAGTGCCGCAGGTATCAACTTGGCAACTGCTATGACTGGACTCCGGGATTACGTCATTCTCACGCTTTAAATCAAACAATCCCAAAGTGGCGTGTTTCTTGGACCCTTTAGGAGTCAATTTTAATATGCGTGGGAAGGTACAGGAAGTTTGAAACTGGGGTCGCCGTATTGGAATAGAACCCTATGGCCACTTGTTGGGAAAAAATACGAGTAAGCATATCTCGATTAGTTTTTAAATATTAAATAGCTCAGCTTAGTAACTACCTAATGTCAAAACATAAAGTGATCCAGTGAGTGATATACTACTGTATAAACATAGTGAACATTCAATAATCCTTCCGTACATAAAGAAAAATATAATCGTATCGTATTTTCACCGTGTTTTATTAAATCAATCGTAATGATTTTCAAAATAAAATAAAATAAGTGACTCAACATTTCGACGTTGATACGTCCCAGTGTAAGGTACAGGCCTCTTCTCAAAACGAGAGTGCTGATTAGGAATTTCACACACACGCACCATTGAATCCTACAATGGGACTTAATAAATAGGCTGGGATGGGTGATGATAATGTGTGAAACTACGGCCCAAGTCCTCTTATTCTGAGAGGAAGCCTGTACTGCAGGGTACATATACACCGTGAAATTTTAGTGGTTGTTTTCCCGAAACGAGGTGATTTAGTTTCGATTGTAAAATCGATTTATAATTACTATTTTGACTAGAGTCAAAAATCCAATTGTGAAAACGAAAGTCGAAAATGACCGCAAACCAATAGTAACGCTTCGTTGGTACCTAACCTATCGTACGATCGTACGCTACTTGTACCAACGAAGCGTTACTATTGGTTTGCGCTCAATTTCGACTTTCGTTTTTCACAATTGGATTTTTGACTCTAGTCAAAATAGTAATTATATTATAAATCGATTGTACAATCGAAACTAAATCACCTCGTTTCGGGAAAACAACCACTAAAATTTCACGGTGTATAGGCCGGGATGAGGGGCTAAGACTTAGCCGCTAAGTACACTAAATAATAACAAACAGACAATGGTCTACGTAGCGAAAAACCCTTACAAGATGACTCGCCGATCTGTCTGTCCGAGTCAATCATTCCGACCCTTATTTCCGAAAGTACGGACACAAAATTATGTTACAGACTTAAAGCATTTTTTCAGGAAAAATACCGCTATAACATGTATTTTCAATTTAACATACAGAACGTTTAAATAATAAGTTACGTTAAGTTTTTTACTTCATGAGCACCATCATCATCATCCCAGCCTATATACGTCCCACTGCTGGGCACAGGCCTCCTCTCAGAATGAGAGGGCTTGGGCCGTAGTTCCCACGCGGGTCCAGCGCGGATTGGGAGCTTCACGCACACCATCGAATTTCTTACTAGGTCTCCTCACGATGTTCTCCTTCACCGTAAAGCTCATGGTAAATTACAAATGCAATTTCGCATATAAATTCCGAAAAACTCAGAGCTGCGAGCCGGGATTTGAACCCACGACCCTGCGCTTGAGAGGCCATACGTCAAACTTCTTGGCCACCACAGCCTATGCACCAAATCTTACTTATTTTATTTTTGAAAACTGTTCACGCTTGCACAGCATCCTTTGTTCGCAGCGCGTCCGCGAGACCCATGACAGATTTCCCGGCGAACAGCTCCGACAATTACAGCAAAAAATCAAACCCGAAATGGAATTTACAATCTCGATTTTATGCTGTTCTGGCAATAAACGTGACATTCGGGTGAGATACGACCGCCGCGCCCCAATACAGCGCTACTGTCAACTTACGCCCTGAGCAGTAAGTACCTACTTACATACGTTGTACAAACGGGAACAATTGCTACGAAAATGAGTATAATCATTTGTGCACTCAAAAGCAGTTCTCTATCGTTTAAGGTGCCGTAAGTGAGAGTCTAATTCAAATTGGTGGCCACCATATAAATAGATATACAATTAGAAAAACTACCCCATAGATGTCAGTCTACAATGCTAAGTATACGTAATTATTGCGTAGCTGGCCTCGGCCATTATCAAATACTACGCAATATTTCGTAGTTGGCACTCAATGTGTTAGTTGCCATTTCGATTTTTTTCATTTGTTATCCCACATAGTTACATTTCTACATCTATCTAAATGCTTCCAATAAGGCAACCCCTTTAATTATTTTTTACTAGCCTTCCGTCCGCAGCTTCGCCCGCGATAAATTAATTTTCACGCGGAAAATGTAGCCTATGTCACTCAGTGATAATGTAGCTTTCTAACGGCAAAAAAAAATTCTAATCGGTCCAGTAGTTTCTGAGCCTATTCAATGCAAACAAACAAACAAACAAACAAACAAACAATCAAATCTTTCCTCTTTATAATATTAGTATAGTATAGTATAGATATAGTGGTCATGCTGTCACAATTGTCAGTAGTGTCACTTTACCGGCGCTGTCAAAGTGCTAGATGTCAGACAGCGGGTCCAAATCAAACTCCGTAGTATCCACGCGTAAATTGTGAAGAATTTTAAATAATGCTATTCACACAGGATAAAGTACAACTAGGACCGACTACGACAACTATTTCAATGTCAAACGAAGGTCATTGCTTATTTGATATGTAATAAATGCATTACATTATATCAAAATAAAATAACTACAGAAAACGATTTAAAAAGCATTTATCTCGAAATGGTTTTCGATTTAGGTACTATACATTACAAAAAAATAGACAACCCCAAATGACTGGTATCCCTTTTTTTATTTGTCCCGGATAAAACATGGAAGCACTTATGAAGAAGAGTAACCTCGGAAGTACCCTGACTGACGGATGGCCGAACTCAAGCCTATAACATCTTAGTATCAAAGTCAAAGGGACATCTATAGGTATATGTCGGTTGAATAAATATGTCAGGATGTATGCTTACTGGAGCCTGCTCCCGGCAATGATATCTTAAACATTTATGCGTTGGATATTGACATTCAGTTCAAATACATATACCTATATCTACGTAGATAAATATGCTAATCGTATCGCTGTGTGACTCTTCGACGTAGATATGACGTTTACGTTAGTTTCTAAAGGACTCGTACTATTATGCGTTTGCGTAGGCTTGTAGTCTCTACCAAAGCTTTTAGTAAAGGAGACGTAGAAGGCGGACCTACAGCCATCTGTTTTATAACTAAAATTTAAATTTATATCAACGTCATATCGGCATATCACTAACTCGTCACTGTACAGTCAAATGAAATCGTAAACATGTGCTTACAAGTTTAATAAGTTAAGTATAAGGGCAGTTTAACTAAGGACAGTTTACTGTAGTTATACTTTGTCCCTCGATTATTAGATAATAATTTACTTAAGGCGAAGCGGATAACGAACCAGGAATATGTCGAGTTAGGAATATGACTAATTAGGAATATGACGAATCAGGAACAAACAAATCGCGTCACTGACGTAGCATCACTGACGTAGCTTCACTGACGTAGTATTACCACGTATTACTGACGTAGCATCCCTGACGCCGTAAGCCGTTGTGCTCGGAATCCCACCTCAAGCCTCCTCAAAGGGACCAATATGGGAAACTATACCTTGACAAGCTCGTGCGCGGCGCTCGGCGGAACCCTGTCGCAGGGAGCCTCTGCTAATAATAAGTAGTAATTTTAATAAGTGCGGCAAACGCTGACTGCGACAGAGTTCCGCGGAGGGTCGCGCACGAGCTTGTGGGACTATAACAGTATAGTTGAACGCTTTATTTTTCGAGAGTCAATCAGTTAATTAGTGTCCTTAATTAGTTCATCGGACCGAGCAATCTCGATCCCAATTATCCAGAACGAAACACGTGCATTGCGTATGCAAGATTATTATCCGCACATTTTTTTAATCATAACTTCGGCTTAATGACTTTCAAGTGGCGACTTTCCGGCGCTCTATTTCGTTGAGAATTTTAAATGAAACGTTGAATTTTCTGACGGCGTTTTGTAATGCTTTGAGCTAAAAAGTTTTAAGAATACTTCATTTTTTTTGTGATGTAACGAACTGCACTAAGTACTTACCTAAACGAATAGATCAAAAAAGTTAAGAAAGTTACCCTATTAACTTAAGTTATTTTTAGGCTTCTGTACCCGCAGGGTATCAAACGGGACTCCATTACTGTCGCTAGGCCGTCCGTCTGTCTGTCTGTCACAGGGCTGTATCTCAAGAGCCATAATAGATTTGTACTACTTAAATATCACTACATCACTACACAGTATAAAACAAAGTCGCTTTCCGCTGTCTGTCCCTATGTATGCTGAGGTGTGTAGCGTTACATGTTGTACTTAGATATACACCGTGAAATTTTAGTGGTTGTTTTCCCGAAACAAGGTGATTTAGTTTCGATTGTACAATCGATTTATAATTACTATTTTGACTAGAGTCAAAAATCCAATTGTGAAAAACGAATGTCGCAAGTACAAGTAGCGTACGATCGTACGATAGGTTAGGTACCAACGAAGCGTTACTATTGGTTTGCGGTCATTTTCGACTTTCGTTTTTCACAATTGGATTTTTGACTCTAGTCAAAATAGTAATTATAAATCGATTGTACAATCGATACTAAATCACCTCGTTTCGGGAAAACAACCACTAAAATTTCACGGTGTATATGTTTTACATGCATTGCACCCGTGCGATGCTGGGGCGGGTCGCTAGTAAGATAAATAAATAGGAAATGAGACTCAGCGAGACCGCAGGTTTTCAACCTGACTAAAATTAACTATCCGTTGCAAAAGCGACACAATGACAGCCAAACTAAGTTTCCAAAATACACTGTCATAGTTTTCATTTAGTATTAAATTATTAAGTTGCAGACAGAAGTACAAAACAATTTCCTTCATTGCAAATCTAAAGCCATTTCAGTGGCGATTATTATGTGCTAACTACATGTTCTGTGAAACGTGATATGGAGCTAATGTATTCAAGATGGTAGCGCTGTAGTTATGGCCGTATTTGCATTTACGTGGTTCTCCTTTAAATGAGATATGTATGTCAGAGTCTGTGTGATTTAATTGAATCAATACACTAAGAAATTTATTTATTAACGGTCTTAATTTTTCTAAATTATATCGAGACTTAAAAACATTGGGTCTAGGAATGGATCGCCATTATAAAAACAAAAAAAGTTTAGAGTTTGATAGTGGTCTTAACCTCGTAAGGCCCAAACTATTTTTAGGACTTTTGTAATAATTACCCAGTGTCTTATTTATAGGCACTTGTACTGGTAAAGTCACTGTCAATTGAAATTACAAACAATGTAAACAAACCTTGTATTTAAAATGTCTTTAATTTCCATTTCCCGCATCAAATACTGCTAAATCCGTGTGTTATTTAATCAATACTAGGGGCGTTCAATAAAAAGTGAGAATGAGTATGTTATAAACAACTTTTACTAAATGTCATTTCATTTTTCGACAGTCACCTTTTAGCATAATACACTTAGTATATCTTTTTTCTAAACTTAAAATTCCATTTTTAAAAAAGGTCTCATCTTGAGTACTTAAAAAATTTTGTACTGCAGCGACTACCGCGTCGTCGTCTTCAAATTTCTGGCCTCTCAGGTATTGTTTCAATCTCGGAAATAGGTAGAAATCACTGGGAGCGAGATCTGGTGAATACGGAGGATGCTTAAGGATATCGAACCCAGCATCACGAATTGCAGCCATTGCAACGGCGGACTTGTGTGCCGGGGCATTGTCCTGGTGGAACAGCACAACTTTCGAGAGTTTACCTCGCCGTTTTTCGCGGATCTCATTGCGCAATGTTGCTATTTGTTTGGCGTATAATGTGCCCGTAATAGTGGCTCCATGCTCGAGATACTCAATCATTAATACCCCTTTACCATCCCAAAAAACAGAGCCCATGACCTTACCGGCAGATGGGCTCACCTTGAATTTCTTCGGAGTTGGAGATGATGGCCTTTTCCATGTCATAGACTGCAGTTTCGTTTCAGGGTCGTAATGATGGAGCCATGTATCGTCCATTGTTATAAATCGCGCCAAAAAAAGTTCCCGGTCTTGCTGCATCAGGTTCGAAGGTTCTTGACAAATCTCTTGTCTAGTTTGTTTTTGCGTGTCAGTAAGCATTCTTGGTACCCAACGCGCAGATACCTTTTTCATACCCAAGCGTTCATGTAAAATATTATGCACGCTCCCCGTTGAAATCTTTACATTTTCAGCAATAAAACGAACCGTGACACGACGATCCGCCAAAACTGAGTTTTCGACTTTTTTCACAATTTCTTCAGTTACTGCTGTAGTAGGGCGTCCGGAGCGGGGGTCGTCCATTGTCGATGTTCTTCCACGTCTAAATTCGGCGCACCAACGTGCGACTGTCGAATACGGAGGAGCATTAGACCCTAAAGAAGTGTCCAGCAAATCCAAATTGACTTGGTCCGTAGAAAAATTTTTCAAATACAAGTATTTGATAACGGCGCGCAGTTCAATTTTCTCCATTTTCGCTAACGTACTCAATAGCATTGCAAAGAAATTACCGTATATTTTTTAAACAAAAGACAGTTAGTTTTTTTTTTCATAGCAATCAGCTAGATAGATTAGCTTTACCGGCCAGTATTTAATTTCGTAATATTAAAAGAGTTTGCATCTCATTCTCACTTTATATTGAACGCCCCTCGTACTTACCACAACATTATCCTAAACCATTAAAACAATAAACAAGTGCTAGAATATGTATATTTCATTAAATGGTTTTATCATTGTTCGCAATTTCAATTGACAGCGATTTTAGCCCAGGACTTCAATTATTACAAAATTATTATACTATTATATTTTAGACAAGATTGTAATTGTAAAATAGTGCGTGTCCTTATCTTGGGACAGTTGGACGCTATTTGGTGATTTTTTTACATATTTGGTTGATTTCGTGTTGCGTAACGTGGTTAGGTACTATCGAGCGTAAAAGGAAAGACAAAAATTTTTCAGCTCATAACATCCTCCTTTTGTATCGAAAGTTGATCATAAACAATCGACAGATCTCAGATACTGTCGTATCGGAGCAGATGCTCAGTTACGTCCGACTTACATTAATGACATGCTGTATTTATGTTGTGTATTGTCGGGGTAAGAAAAGGATCGTCACTTTTCGACTCTATGTCAACGAGTTAAGGTCGAACGTGAGGAACCTTTTCTTACCCCGACTATACGTTACTTTATACTTACAGGTCGAGTCACAAGAGCTGGCACGAATGGATTGAACGAAAGCAATGTCACTTTGACCTTTTTGTAGGAAAATGACTGATGCATGTCATTTTCATATTTGTGTGAAGTGTATTCAAATAGGTAACACACAGATACCTTCATTCACTCATTCCATCTATTCGTGCCAGCTCTTGTGAATCGACCTGTAGGACTTACTTATTTTACTACCTAGTACAGACACTTATTTGACTTAATTAATAAATATTACTAGCTGTTGGTCGCGGCTGGGAAGATGCATAGGTACATTTTTATAACAAAATTCCGAAAACAATAACCGACCAAACTGACACAAAATTCAGATCCATTGTGAAGATAGCTAAGGCGTACTATAAAATTAATGACTATATCATGGACAGGGATGTTTGGAAATAATTCCGATCCGTATTGGCGATCCCTAGTCTCAAATAGCGTATCTGCTATGTTAAAAAATATAATTGTATTAAATGCTTTAGATGTAAGTATGTAATTTAATAACAATGTATACCTGTTTGAAAAAAATATCTGGCTATCCCAACCAGTTGGGATACATGGATTTTTTTCCACTCTTCCCAAAATAGCTAAAGTACAGCTTCGCAGTATTGTTTTACTAGTCGGTATGTGCATAAACAGGAAGTATCTAATATATATGAAGTAGGTACTTAAAATAGGTACAATATAAGTAAATTAAATGTAGGTACACCTATAACTGTAGGTACAAGTTTGTCACAACTTGGGAATAGTGACAAAAAAATCCATGTATCCCAACTGGTTGGAATAGCCAGTTGGGATACTCGTAGACGGAATAACCCGACAAGGCAAGGTATTCAGTAATAAATCTACACTCAATATTTCGACATAGGTGTGTTGCCATTAACAAAATAGTAAAAAATGGTAGCATAATACGATATTGCACCATTCATCGAAATACTTGTTCGCTAAGAAAAATCCCATACAGCTACTTTGTTGGATCTTTAATTGGCCATTAAACGTTTTCTCAATAAACTGTAACGTTAAACTAAAAGCTTTAAAGAAACATTGTTGCCAGGTGCGAGGCAATTTGGAGAGACGGGCGGAGAGCCGGCAATTGAAGTTGTATTGCGCTACAATCGGACCCATTATGGCAACACCACGGAGCTTGGAGAAGATTCGGAGGAATTGGAGCGCACGTGCTAATTGAGAATATTAATCCTAACTGGGTGGGGCCACGAAGCGTTTCAACGGCGTGTCCCGTGTGTTACCAAAATAGACGAATAGTACGTCCATCAACTAAAAAATCTGAGTGACCACCACGCGTGATGTGGTGTGTGGTCGCAGAATTGCAATTGGTTTTAGTTTATGGTCAGTATCCTTAGATTTTGGTAACAGACGGGATACGGCGGTTGAAACGCTTCGCGGCCTCACCCAACTTAGTGAGGTGCCGGTCGTTAAAAATGTAAGTGTGTATATTTGCGGACACGGATTCGAATGCGGATATTTGGTGTCAAAGATGCGCGAAAGCCGTGGTATCCTAGTGGTTTGACCTATGGCCTCTCAAGCCGAGGGTTGTGGCTTAAAACCCGGGCTCGCACCTCTGAGTTTTCGGAATTTAAATGCGAAATTAGCGCAGACTGTTTCAACAAAAGCCGCTGTTACTGCTTATAATGGCTATGTAAATTCTATTCTACGATATTGTGTAGTATTATGGGGAAATTGCAGAGATAGGAACATAATATTCACTGTGCAAAAGCGTTGTATTAGAGCTATGTTGTTCGGCATTGGTCAAAGAGAATCTTGTCGTCAGTATTTTATAGATAACTGTATTCTTACCTTCCCATGCCTGTATATTTTTGAAGCTGCCGCATTTGTCCATAAATATAAAGACCAGTTTACTGAAGTGCAGCAGCTGAGTTCTCGTAAAGTACGATCTCAGTATACGCACAAACTATACAAGCCCCCTACGCGACTAGCATTAACTTCAAAGAATTCTTATAATATGTGTATCTCAGTCTACAATAAAATTCCTGATGTTTTCAAATGTAAAACACTGAATAATTTTAAACAATCTGTTGTGACATGGTTTGCTGGGAGATGTTACTATAGTGTTATTGATTACTTTAATGATAAAGATTGACACATCAAATGTTATATATTTTATTAGTTGTGATAATTTGAGACTCGTCACGTCAAGTGATTAATATTATAAATTATAATTTCTTAAAATGATAAATATTATGCTAACTAAATTGTATGTACACCTGAAAAGGTAGGGTCTGGTGATACTCTATTTCATGTACTGTAATCTGCAAATGTAACCCATGTCCCACATGCATCGAATAAATTATTATTATTATTATTATAAATTACATTTGAAATTTACCATGAGCTTTACGGTGAAGTAAAACATCGTGATGAGACCTGGTTACCCTACACGTGCGAGGAAATTCAATGGTGTGGGTTCCCAATCTACACTGGGCCCGCGTGGGAACTACGGCCCAGGCGCCTCTCATTCTGAGAGGGAGCCTGTGCTCTATAATGGGACGTGTACATGATGAGACAGATGACGATGATGCCCAGATACGGATACTAATACACGGATCTAGTAACTTTCTTAAGCTGCGTACGGACTGCGCGCACATTACGCGTACCCGGGTACGCGTAGGCGTAGTCGGTTACGCGTGTCCTGGAACGCCATGTCCGTACTTGCAACTACGCGTACAGTGACTCTTTTGTTTTGTTATAGTTTGTTATAATGAAATAAAAAAATATCGTGGAATTTATTTAATAGTTTTTAATTGCTACCTTATCACCTGTATAAAGAACTTCATCTATGTATTGAAAATTAATACGGTTAAAGATCCATAAAAGATCCACCACAAAAGTAACGGATACGGATGCGACCCTATCTTCTCCCTCGGATATCCGGTACATCACTAACCTTGCAGTGCTTGAGAGTAGGTACGTTTTTAGGGTTCCGTAGTCAACTAGGAACTCTTATAGTTTCGCCATGTCTGTCCGTCTGTCTGTCTGTCCGCGGCTAAGCTCAGAGATCGTTAGTACTAGAAAGCTGTAATTTGGCATGAATATACATATCACCATATCAGTCACGCCAACAAAGTGGTAAAATAAAAAATAAAAAAATATTTTTTTTCCCATAGACGTAAAGGGGGGTGATTTTTTTTTCTCGACTAATCCTATAGTGTGGGGTATCGTTGGATAGGTCTTTAAAAACCATTGCGGGGTTGTTAACATGATTTTTCTATTCAGCGATCTATTTGCGAAATATTCAACTTTAAAGTGAAAATTTTCATTAAAATCGAGCGTCCCCCCCCCCCTCTAAAATCTAAACTGTTAAGTGGAAAAATTTGAAAAAATTCAGAATGGTAGTAAATATATCAAATTTACTAGGAAAATTATAGCGGCTAAGATTGCTTGGAAATTATTTGTAGTTTTTTTTTTATTGATAGAGGGAGGCAAACGAGCAAGTGGGTCACCTGTTGGTAAGCGATCACCACCACCCATGAGAACCACAAACCCCAGAAGGGTCACTAGTCCGTAGCCGGCCTTTAAGGGAACAATACACTCTTTTCTTGAAGGACCCGATGTCATAGTTAGTTGGAAACACCGTAGACGGGAGTTGATTCCACAATTTAACTGTGCGTGCCAGAAAATGCCGACGGAAACGCACAGTTGTAGATGTATATTCATCAAGGTGGTGACGGTGGAACGCAGACTTACGGCTCGACGTGCGATAGTGGAAGCCCGTAGCTGGTAATAAATTGAATAGCTCCTCGGAACACTCCCCGTAGTAGAGCCTGTAGAGCACACAAAGAGAACCTACGTCTCTTCGCAAGGAAAGGGGATCCAAACGACCAGAAACTAGCGGGTCGCCGACAAGACGATCTGCGCGACGTTGGATACGGTCAAATGGAAGGAGAAAGCATTGGGGTGCCCCCGCCCAGAGGTGAGAGCAGTACTCTAAGTGCGGCCGCACCTGGGCCTTGTACAGTTTAAGAGTAAATAGTAGCCTAAGGTATAAAACATACCTAAACTTGGATGATTCCGTACACATACGAAATCCTTAGAAAAATATTACTTGATTTTTTTGTAATGGCTACGGAACCCTACCTTGTGCGTGTCCGACACGCTCTTGGCCCGTTTTTTTTATATTTTGCAGTACTGTAGTTGTTACTATGTTTATAGTACTCGTAGGTTTCGTTACCGTACCAAGTTTTCTCAGGCTACAAAGAATTACAGTTATTAAAAATTTAGTACTTATTGACGATTATTTTTTATAGCTTTAGTAAGACAAACGAGCATGTGAATTACCCGAAATATCCATTTCACATGTGTATTCGTTACTACGTGGGAGTCACTAGTCCAGTGCATTGCCGACTTTTTAGAAACAGATAGGCCGAACTCTGTGCAGTTATTGTGCGGATTTCATCATTAAAGGTTAAAGATAGTTTACAAGGACTCACCCAAAGATGGCGGCCGCTCCGGCGATAGCGCCCCCGCACTGCGCCGCGATATAGAGAAGCGCGCGCAGCGGCGACACGCGCCGGCGCACGCACAGCGCCGCCGATACCGCCGGATTGATGTGCGCGCCTGGAGATGACAGTAAAGCTAGTTTTAGACTAGAAAAAAGACAGTCTTAACTAGCACTATCGACATGTGCCCAGGCCCCATAACTATAAACAATATACCCCTTATTTATTATTTTATTTACTGATAATAATTTACACTTACAGGCTTACAGTATGAACCAAGGCGCCTATAATGCTAGGATGATACATTAATAATTACAATAATAAATATTTATCTAACATTATTCTACGTAAACATATTGCAGAAGTTGTATATTTTTTGCAATATGGCCCCTTATCCGAAAGTTTAAGACGACTCTAACTAGAAACCCAAACTTTTGTGTCTCGTAGACCCATAGCCAAAGATTTTTAAATTTTAGGCTTACTTAATATTGTAGTAGTAGGTATTGGGATACTTAATATTGATTTATCCCAAAGTAATCACTACGGTGACGCTCCGATCAACCAGCATATCAAGCGCCATAAGTGGAACTGGATCGGTCACACGCTCCAGAGGGACCCCCTCGCATAGCGAGGCAAGCCCTAGACTGGAATTCCCAAGGGGCACGGAAACGTGGCCACCCTAAGCAATCCTGGCGGCGGACGATCGCCGCAGAAGCAAGGGCGATAGGAATGACTTGTAGCGTAGCTCAAGACCATTATTCTAGATGGCGATGGCGACGTACTGTGGATCGCCCTCTGCCTCATCCAGGGGACATAGGTAATTAAGTGAAGCCAAAGTAATCGACTTCAGACGTGGTTTTTTTCTTCGCGTACGTAGACCCCTCGTAGGTCTTCGTCGACCCCTGCGGGTCGATATAGAACTTTGGGTAGGTATCACTGGTTTAGACTAAGTTTTATAACTTGGCTTCTGACCCGGTACAAGGGTATCATTGAGTTTTGGGAAATCCTGCATAAGTACCTATACGTTCTTTCCATCGAGTCATCGAGTAAAGGATTTGCCACACTGGATGCGTTCTGCGGTCGCGGTCAGGTCAAATTGAACGCAGCCCGCATTATGTATGAACAACATTGTCGGTCTCTATATAGTGCTCGTGCGTGCGATCTGACCGTGCGGACCGCACGGTCATATCACATATCTGTACAAAATACACCGTGAAATTTTAGTGGTTGTTTTCCCGAAACGAGGTGATTTAGTATCGATTGTATAATCGATTTATAATTACTATTTTGACTAGGGTCAAAAATCCAATTGTGAAAAACGACAGTCGAAAATGACCGCAAACCAATAGTAACGCTTCGTTGGTACCTAACCTATCGTACGATTGTACGCTACTTGTACCAACGAAGCGTTACTATTGGTTTGCGGTCATTTTCGACTTTCGTTTTTCACAATTGGATTTTTGACTCTAGTCAAAATAGTAATTATAAATCGATTGTACAATCGAAACTAAATCACCTCGTTTCGGGAAAACAACCACTAAAATTTCACGGTGTATATAGATACCGACAATGTTGTTCATACATAATGCGGGCTGCGTTCAATTTGACCTGACCGCGACCGCAAAACGCATCCAGTGTGGCAAATCCTTAATGCTTTAGCTCTCACCCCATTATTCAGGAATTAAAAGCTTACATAATCTTGTGAAATAACATGAAAAAATCACTGAACATTGAAGATGGTCTAGCTCGATACTCTGCGTATATTTATACAATCCATCTACTCCAACTCAATCTGTTGAGCTGCCAATCACCAGTGTCAAAGACATTTTACTGTAAAACCACCCTAGTGATTGAACTTTTTCTTAATAAGATAAGATTCACGGTTCTTATGTACGAATAATTTATTAAAATAAATAGATATATTTCAAACTAAATACAAACTGTAATATACATAGATGCACAGAAAAAACCCCAGAAAAAAGACCAATGCTGGGAATCGAACCCAGGTCCTCAGCATTCCGTGCTGCGTGCCGTGTGTTTTTTTTTTTTCTGTGCATCTATATTTCAGTTTGTATTTAGTTTGAAATATATGGTTTCACGGGATGACCGTAAAAATAATAAAAAATGAAGTTGAAAAAAAAAAAAAAAAGATACTTCATACCTAACTTGTTAAAATAAAAAGATACCTATTTGAAAGAACAAAGATCTGTCAAAAATGTTAAGCAGGTGTATCTAGCGCATAAAAGTTAGAGGCGACAAAACCTTTCTATAGGAAACATTACTCTAATGCTAGGAGCGTTTTGTATCGTTGGCGTTTTTATAATGTACTCAGGTAAAAGGTAACTATAATAGCGGGGACACGATCTGAATCACAAGTGGGACAACCGGACAATTTAAGTATTCGCACGTAATAAGACCACCGTGCCTGGAATACCTACGACACGTTCAACTTCCCACATGAAATTGAAAATAAAAGATGACGGCTTTTCTATCCACAATTTAGGTAAGGTTTACTAATGTGTAGCATAAAATTTAATGTCTTGCTTGGACATATTCAATCAATATATTTATATGCAATAAACAAGGGTCAATATTTTGTTGCATAATATAATAATAAAAATAATAAATATTAGGGGACAATCTTACACAAATCGACCTAGTCCCAAACTAAGCAAAGCTTGTACTATGGGTACTAGACGACGATAAACATACTTATATAGATAAATAAATACTTAAATACATGGAAAACATCCATAACTCAGGAACGAATATTCGTGCTCATCACACAAATAAATGCCCTTACCGGGATTCGAACCCAGGACCTCTTGCTTCGTAGGCAGGGTCACTACCAACTAGGCTAAAGCGGTCGGTCGTTAGCGGCGGTTCGTATATTTTCACATACTGTAATTTCTCATAATTTTGTAAAGCAAAATATTAACGTGGCATAATATCGATAAGAATAATACTTACATGTCCGAATAGTTATTATGCAGAAAGATGTATGGTACTATTTTTGTGTTTGGATTAACATTTTTTGGGTTGCAATTGCAGAGCTCCACTTCGCTTCGCTCCCGCCTTTTTCTTCTAACCTAACCTAACCTATCCGCGCCCGGTTCTCCTGCGAAGGCCTGCTCGCTCGCTGCTGCGTTAAACTATTTTCAATTACAAATACCTACATAATATGTATATCAGATTCGGTGATACAGTGTTCTGCCATTATGCCAAAAGTCAGTGATACTGAAGTTATGCTGTTTAATATTCTACAGAATTGCATTCGGCGCAACAGTGTCCTGCTATTTTATATTCTGAAAAATAACAATTACCCCACCTAACCTATACAAACTCATAATTATACAAAGCACACGACTATGCGAAAGTATCGTTCAACTAAAAATGTTTCTGTGATGCACACTATGCGAAGTGTACTTGGAAGAATCGATATTATACAAGATAAAGGGAACCCACGTTTTATGTATTTGATAAGGAAATAAGTAGACCCTAACTTGTTTATCCGTAATCTTTTCCACTGGCTTGAATAACCTTTTGATATGACGAAAGGAAGAGCCATGACATGACAAATGAGAATGCTTACAAAGAAAACAACAGCATCTTAAATGGTACTGGGCAGGTCCCGCCACAACTTCCTGCGCTGACATTCAAGAATGCCCTTTCAAATTAATGGACAAAAAGTAAGGCACTAAAACCAGTGAAAGGGCTTGATTAAAATGCATCACAAAGGGAAACAAACTAGAGCGACGCGGCGCTATCAGCTGAATGCCACGGGATTGAAATGAAATTGCGCGAGTTTTTATTTCACTCGCAAATGAAACGAGAATCCGTAATTTTAATGGTCGCAGCGAGCCATATTATGCATCGATTCGGTTTAAACCCGGACTTAAAATAGGGCTGTCCATACCCATTAGCCAAAATTAGGGCGTCAGGGCGTTCTATAAATTCATCACAGCTAAGTCGCTAACATTATACAGTTTCGAGCGAGAATTAGCGCGATATTGTGTAGTGGGCGCATCACCGTGTCATTGTAATATGATATAATTTAAAATGTCATTGTCCGCGCATCAAGTGATCGCCATTATAAACTTAAAAGGGGACTAAAGGGTAAGGGCGGAACACGTGTTGCGCCCTATCCTGATATAATAACTCACTTTTATGTAAAGAGTTATTTTATGGTTTTAGGGGAAACGTGGAAAACAAACTTGAGTGGAGTTGTTGTCGTGTGATATAGTTCGTTGAGTTTCATTGTTATTTATTGGCTCATCAATAAGGATGAGGATTTCTTTCTTAATAAAGCCAAGATGTTGAAATATGGAAAACTTTGACGTACTACTGATTTAATTAAATTGGAAGCCTTTCCGTTTTTACTCTTTGCGTCTTTCCTCTTCAATTAGGACATGTATAAATCTTAGCCACTGGGCTTTAAGGGAATTACATTTTATTCGGTTTAAAAGCGCATTTTTGGCAGGAAATAAAAGGACGCAATTCGATTTAAGTTAAAGTGTGACTTGTAAAAAACTTGGCTAGTTTGAAATAGGAAAAATCTTTCCCTCGTCTCTCCGTTAGATAAAAACAAAGGACTCTACGCTCTCTCGAAGTCGATCTAAGTTTGATGGATTTTTCAATAATTTGAGCTCATTTTACAATAATAAATCACAAATGTAACAATTGATAGGTACTTAGTTAAATATATATTAATAGTGCATAGGATTTTAGGACTTTCAATGGGAATGTGGGCGAATCTAATAGGATTATCCACAATTAAATATACGAAATGTTTCCGAGACTAGGTACAAAATCTGAAAGAATTTTTCCATAAATTCTTTATTAGGTACCTATTAAAATATGGAATGCAAAATAACCACGTTGCCAAGTACCCAAAAAAGGCAACTCCTTGCCTCGCAAAACGAGTAACAAAGCCACAAAACGTGCTCTTTTGTATATTAATAGAGACGGAATAAAATTATAGAATTATAAATCACTGCTCCAACAAGCTTAGCAAAAATTTGTTTTGGCCAAAATTCCGGACATTGTACATAATACCTACCTGCTTAATATTAAACAAACGAAAGCGGGATTCATTTAAATTTGCGACCGGAACTCATCGTAATCCTAATTTGAGATTACACAAATTTTGCTCAGCTCTGAGCGGAATGTTAATTCGTTACAGACAACTCAGAAGTTTGTTCTATATCGCGTTAAAATTACGAACTTAAGTCCCGAGCGTGATCCTCGAAGCATAGAAGTTTCACCGCATTTATTATGATGAAAAAAACACATACTTTCGCCAGCCGTCGTCCCGCCGCGCCGGCAAAAAACCGGTGAAGCGGGACTGGTTCGGAGGATCGAAGGTTCAGTGGAAAATGTCTTTCTCAAATAAAGCGTTTCCGACTTTGTTAATCAAATCATTAAGTATTTCCTTTCGTTAACCACTGAGGTCATAATGTTACGTGTTGTCGAACAAATACATATCTATAAGTACAGCCATCGCGTCAAATATGTGTAAACAAACATAAACCTTATGGTTCATTGCATAGAGTCTTATAAATACATATTATTGACGCCTTCGTAACTTATATATTTACTAGCTGTTGCCCGCGACTCCGTCTACGAAGAATAGGCATAGGTATAAAATAGCCTAATTCTCACACCTATCTAATGTGGAGAAAAAAAAAATTGGTCAAGCCGTATCGGAAGAGTTCGATAACAAACACCGTGACACGAGATTTTTATAAGAAGACTAGCTTTTTCCCGCGAGTTCGTCCGCGTAGAATTCCAATTTGTGGTAAAGCTTCTTCATCTCTTTCATTGTATAAAACAAAAATCCGGCAACGGTAACATCCATTATTATTATCATTTCATCATCATCACTATCAGTTAGTGAATATTATAATTCCCGTTTATCACTATCCCGTGGGAATTTCAACAAATTTGTCCTTATTCTATGCAAATTTTCGCTTATATTTATCCCGCGGGAATTTTGCATTTTCCCCGAGAAAAAGTAGTCTATGTCCTTAAAGGTGTAGCTTTCTACAGGTAAAAGAAGTTTTAAAATCAGCCCCGTAGTTGAATTCACTTATTTTTTCCCCGTGTGAATTTTGCTTTTTCACGGAGAAAGTCTATGTAAATAATGGTTGGTGTAACTTCCTATTGGTGAAAGAAATTTTCAAATCAGCCCTCAAGTGATGTTCACTTCTTTCTATCCCACGGGAATTTTGCATTTTACCGAATAAATAGTAGGTAGCCTAGCCTATACCAACAAAGGATAGTGTAGCTTTCTATTGGTATTTTTTTTAAACTTTGCCCCGAAGTTAAATTTACTATTTTCTATACCGCGGGAATTTTGCATTTATCCGGAAAATAGCATCCTATGTTAATCAAGGACAGTGTATCTTTTCTATTGGTGAAAGACATTGTAAAATGAGCTCCGAAGTTGAATTTTTATTTCTATCCCTTGGGAATTTTGCATTTTCCCGGGAAAAAGTAGCCTATGTCAATAAAGGATAGTGTAACTTTTTACTGGTAAAAGATTTTTTTTTAAATCGGGTCGGAAGTTTCAGATATTATCTATCCCACAGGAATTTCCAAAAATCCTGCAATAAGTTTTTTTGCTGTTATGTATGACCATTTACGTTTATACTGAATTTGAAAAGTTTAGTACTTAATTGTAGTTACGGAGATAGGATCCAGTTGATTTGAGTATATAAATCCTGATTTATCCTTATCCCGTGGATATTTTCAAAATTATTGAAATTAGCTTTATACCTGTTCTAATAGTCTACTTGCATGCCCAATTGGAACAGTTTAGTAATCTTCGTTATGGGGATAGGGTCACTCTCGATTGATGAAATATATACATCCCGTATATTCCTTATCCCGTGGGAATTCCGGAAAATTCTTTCTTATCGGATGCCTACGTCATACAAATGACACATCCTCTAAGTTTCAAGTCTCTACATACAGCGGTTTAGGCTGTGCGTTAATCCGCCAGTCAGTCATTTAGGACTTCAGGACAAAGCATTTTATATGTATTTGCATTGCACCAAGCTTTTATGCGAGTTCAACAATGATGTTTGAATACTCAATTCGATTTTATTCGAAAAAGGTTGAACTCACTTAAAAGCTTCATCATCATCATCATCATCATTTCAGCCGTAGGACGTCCGCTGCTGGACATAGGCCTCCCTCATTGACGCCCAATCATTACGGTTGGAAGCGACTTGCATCCACCCTGAACCTGCGGCCTTCACCAAAACGTCCGTCCATCTCGTTGGTGGACATCCCACGCTGCGCTTGTAAAAGCAAAAGCTTGGTGAAATGCAAATAAAATACTTATTATAATTAGTTATTATCAGAGATCAGATCAGGAAGTGGTTGACAAACGTAGACAAATGGTTTGCAGAATTTGAAGTTTCGTTTCGTTTACATTGTGTCAAAATAAAAAGTAATTTAAATCAAAAGCACTAAGGGGTATTGATATCAACTTCGAAGCAAATCACCCCCAAAATAACTTTCTACTCCTTTTTAACCCCGTCAAGGGATGAATTTCAATAAAATACGAAACACGTCTTCCATCAATTCTGTTATAGAATGTTTATGCAAAATTTGAATTAGATTGGACCAAGGAATCACGTTGTCCCATACAAACTCTGCCCCCCTTTTTACCCCCTTAGGAGTAGAACTACGAAAAATCCTTTCTTATCGGATGCCTACGTCATACAAAGAACACACCCTCCAAGTTTCAGGTCTCTACGATCAGCGGTTTAGGCTGTGCGTTGATCCGTCAGTCAGGACAAAGGATTTTATATGTATAGATGACCTTGACCGTTTCTAAAATTTGGGAAAGTAGAGCCCTGAATGTTGTGTAGGTTGCATTATAGCGTAATATTTATATTATTTTAACGTTAATTACTTTTAAAAAAATGTACCTAACCTAAAATACTTATTTCAATACGTTTACTCCGGATCCCAAGAAACAGTCCCAGCCTAGAAAGAAGTGAACGTTGAATTTATAATTTACTTGATATTACAATTTAATTACTTTCCAATTTATTGATGGAACAAGTAATTTCATATTATAAATCTAGAGTTGATTAGAAAGTACTGTTTGTTTATTTGACAAAAGTTGAAAAGCAACAACAATTAGATCGTACTGAATGGTGGAAGTATGTGAAATATGCATTACAAGTTCTACTTAATCTCCTAAGTATTTCTAAACGGCTTTGTGATACCACAGGAGACCGGAGTATCATGAAGCCGTATCTAACCTTATTTCGTTGACATAGAGTCGAAAAGTGACGAACCATTTCATACCCCGACTATACATACAGCGAGGTAATGCTGCCAGTGTCTTTGGGTCCATGCCGCGGGGGGAACCTTTTGTTAATTTTATCTAGTTTTAGTTTAGTTAGTTTTATTTTATTTATGTTAATTTATTTAAAGACTTTATAGCCTTCCGTCCGCAGCTTCGCCCGCGACAAATTAATTTATCCCGTAGGATAAGGTATTTTCCCGCGGTAAAAAGTAGCCTATGTCACTCAGTGATAATGTAGCTTTCTAACGACAAAAGATTTTTTGAATCGGTCCCGTAGTTTTTAAGTTTATTCGTTACATACTAAAATACAAATCTTTCCTCTTTATAATATTAGTGTAGATATTATGTTTTGTGTATACTTATATTATATCTCCTAAGTTAATTTAAGTTTATGTAGCTTGATTAACGTAACTAAAGAAGATATATCCTGTACCGATTCTGTTTCAGATAAGATAGCCCCAATATTCCGTAATGTTATATTATTATATAACTTGATCCCTTTACCGCTTCGGAGAATAGGGTCTTGACATAAACTTAGGCAGGTGACATGTTTCATCTACAGAATGTTTTGATAGCCGTGTGGGTAACTTCCATGTCAAATTTCGTTAGGTCAAACCTTACATAACACTCAATCAAAGTTGTAATGGAGTTTATAAACTTTAAGATTAGATCATCATGTCAGGATAACAAAGTATGATCCTATTTGACCAACAAACGTTGGACAATGTACCATCGGCCCAGACGCCAGCTAAGCACCTTAAAGGCCCAGTTTGCGTGCAGTGGCTAGACGTCTGTCCATAGCAATCCATACAAAAAAACTTCAACGGCTGCAAGCAAATTTGTTTTGAAAATGGCAAGCTGACGTCTGGGGCGATAGTACCTATCGCTTGATATACACTTCATTTTTACATAAAATTAAAAAAAAAAACTAAAATCCTTAACGCATAGCTTACTTTATAGGTTAGGTTAGGTGACAACTAGCTGTTGTCCGCGACTCCGACATTCCAAGACCTTCCACCCAAATATAGAGAAAAAAAAAAACAGAAAAATCGGCCAAGCCGTTTCGGAGTAGTTCGATAACAAACACCATGACACGAGACTTTTATATATCGCTCATTGAGAACAAACACTTACACAATAACAAATAATTATTGTCATTTGAAAACTAAACTTGTTTTTCTTTTTACAATAAAGTTTAGTTTTGAAATGACAATAATTGGTAATTTTATTGTGTCAGTGTTGTTCTACATGAGCGATATTAGAAGAACACATTAGCATAAAATAAAGTGCCGGTATTTGATCAACGTGCAACGTTTGTCCGTGAAATTACCTTTTCAATGTCCCGTTTTCCCTTTCGAAACACGGAACCCTAAAATTCCGGATAATTGTGAACATCTGCACGTTACGAGTTGAGCGGTAACTCATCGGTCGACCGCTATCAACTGGTTTTTGGGGCGTTCAAAAACTAACCCTCCGTTTTTGGTGCAAGGTTGAATCTCATCCGCACTAATAAAAAACATAGAACCTCGTTATCGTAAATAACGAAATGACGGTACTTAATTGGCCTCTAGACAACCCTAGATCACAAACCACTTGGACGAATGCGCACCTTGCGTATAAAAAAACAAGCAGGTAGGTACACGTGGTTGGTCTTTTTTTGCGTGCCTTTCTCACAATTTGTGCAAGGCGAGGCGACCAGACAAGCGAGTCTATTTATAATAATCATGGACCTCAGCATAATGAGCTTCTTTCTGAACTTTATTATGCAGTTGTTGCTTATCCTCGGAATTTACTACTGTTTGATCATCTCAGAAGCTGTACCTTGCATAATAAAGGTAGTTATGTTAAAATAAGTATTTTTAATTAAAAAAGGCTAGCCGTGGTGGCCTAGTGGTTTGACCTATGGCCTCTCAAGCAGGGGGTCGTGGGTTCAAATCCCGGCTCGCACCTCTGACTTTATTGGAATTTATGTGCGAAATTACATTTGAAATTTACCATGAGCTTAACGATGAAGGAAAACATCGTAAGGAAACCGTATACACCTGCGAAGAAATTCAATGGTGTACGTGTGAAGCTGAAGTTCCCAATCCGCACTGAGCCCGCGTGGAAACTACGGCCCAACCCCTCTCATTCTGAGAGGAGGCCTGTGCCCTGCAGTAGGACGTATATGGGCTGGGATGATGAATTGAATATAATACAAAATGCATTTGGACACCTGCGACCTTTACTACGGATATGTGACGTTCGTTTTTTTGTCCCCGTACCTACAACGAAAAGGTGCAATATGCTCAGGTAGAGCAGTGGATCCAATAATTTGCCATAAACGGATCAATATTACAATTCAATTTAAATAAGAAACTGGTAGTAATAAATTACTCGTTCATTCCCGTTGATAAAAAGAACAAAAACAGTCATTAGACCTTCGTCAAGATTGATAAGACGTGGTTGGAATAAATACGAAAAGTTTGCGGAATTTCTTTGTCAGTACGAAACTGATCAAGTTAGACCAGAGAGTTTGACAACCACTAAATTATCCTAAAGGCTTTTATTCAACAGCTTCGAAAGTTTTATTTTAAAGTCTTACCGGAAATATTAGCGAAGCACAAGGTGAGTGTTGCAATGGCACAACCCGAGGCCAGTGCTGTTGACAGCAGCACGGCGGAGGCAGAGGCTCCGACGCCGGCGCCTCCAGCCGCTCCACACACTATAAACACGTACAAGAACGACGCCGCACATTCTGCTACCACGGCCTTCCACAGTGAAAGAGTCCGCAACTCTAATCGCGCTGGCACCCTACCCGCAAGTCCTTCATTCGCATCCTTACGCAAACACTCCAATTTCTCAAACAACGTAACAATATGCTGTTCTATGCTCTCATCTGGCATGTTTAATGTTTGCTCGCCCATTTTTATAACTAAAACGAGCGGTATAATATAACACAAAACACTTCGAACTTCATTTGTCGTTTGAATCTCGCGCGATCGCTACGAGCTACGGAGCTAGTTGTACGGATACGCGCGCGCGAAACGGCGACCGGTTTCGGAGTGAGACAGTCCGGTGAATGGATGCGTTGAATGGAGGCGGGGGACCCGACACTTGTTACACCCCGACCTGCGAGGGTGTAATCAAATCGCCAACTCCGTGCTTCATCACAATAGCCAGTTAATTGGATAAACATTATCGGTCATGCGTTTTTTGGTTGGCGTAGTGGGCTAATTTGAATTTGCATATGACAACGTTGTTCGAAGTGCTCATAGGAAAAGCACTGACACATGTCGTCTTTGTAGAGTTTTTCATGTGCAGTAAGTAGGTATGCTTAGATCTTTAAAACTAAAAGAAGAAAAAAAAGAAAGAAAAACATTTATTTATGACAACAATAACACGTACACAGGCAAAAATAAGAATACAATAGACATAGACAGATAGATAGATACACACTAATGCACACATTAATGATGTCACAAAAGGGACCCGACTCAGCATGTCGCTAGCTTAAACCAAACTACGCAATGGATTTTGAATTGATGCTGTTTTTTTAATAGATAGAGTGATTCAAGAGGAAGGTTTATAATTGTATAACTAATAGGTACATCCATTGCACCCGTGCGTAGCCGGGGCGGGTCGTTAGTTATATTTAAAACTGTTTCATGCATCACTGAAGTCTCGTATCAATAAGGCTTTGTAAATCTTAATATTATAATTTTTTATCTGATAGGTACTTTCCACTAGGGTACGCTAGTATAGTATAAATCTTCCCAGGTGAATTTTTCGCTTCGAGCCCTTATCTTTCAAAACAAACGGTATCTTCATAGTATTAAGGTTCAAATTTAATGTAATGGCACCGAGTACTCGGCCGAGAGCACTGTCTCGCCCGTTTACTCGGTACGTGTGATCAAGGCATAATGGCCCGGCCACGACATCGCGCGACCGAGTGCAGCAGCGACCGTTTTCTCCGTTCATTGCGCGGCCGAGATGCTCGCCGTACAGTGATTATCTGGCGGCACACGCAATGAACGGGGAAAACGCTCGCCGCTGCCGCCGGTCGCGCGATGTCGTGGCCGGGCCATAAGAGATACTTAATTCTTGTCGCTCTCAATATGAATTTCGGATTTCCGTCTGTTTAATTTTTACAGCGTGCTGCAAACGGTGTGTTGGACCTGCTGACTATAGTCCGAGAAGCTCGTGCGCGACCCTCCGCGGAACTCTGTCGCAGTCAGCGTTTGCCGCACTTATTAAAATTACTACTTATTATTAGCAGAGGCTCCCTGCGACAGGGTTCCGCCGACAGGGTTGATTGCTATCAAGTTAATGGACCATTAGCCGCACTATTTACAGCACTGGTCCGGCAGCTGATTTCCCGAAGGATAATCGTACGAGGTCCACAGATATGTATAAGCATTTTGTGACGGTGAACTTAGATTAGGCCTGTCGTGTTGAATCTCCTGGGAGCTTCACTGGCTAAACTGTTGGGTTTCTAAACAAAAGACAGTGCGTATTAAAAGGATAGCAAAAAGGAACCACAAAAACACAAAGAAAAGAGTCGTCACGATGAGAATGGTAAACTGACTAGTTATACATAAGTACAATAAAGCAGTAGAAATCGTGTGTCTGTACATTGAATTACTTTGTAAAACTACCTACCTACTTAGTTGTGCGGTCGGGAATGCCAATCTTACATCTTTCCCCACGGCACAACCAGTTGTACAGTTTTATTTATATTTACTAGCTATTGCCCGCGACTCCGTCTGCGAAGATAAATAGTAGCCTACGACCTATTCTCAGACCTACCGAATATAGAGAAAAAAGTTTCATAACAATCGGTTAAGCCGTCTCAGAGGAGTTCGATAACAAACACCGTGATACGAGATTTTTATATATTAGACTACCTAGCTGTAGCCCGCGACTCCGTCCGCGAAGAATAGGGGTATAAAAAATAGCCTACGACCTATTCTCAGACCTACCGCCGAGTATGGAGAAAAAAAATTTGATAAAAATCGGTCAAGCCGTTTCGGAGGAGTTCGATAACAAACACCCGTGACACGAAATTTTTATATAATACTAGCTGTTTTGCCCGCGACTCCGTCTGCGAAGAATAATAGGGGTATGAAAAATACATGTTGACCGATTCTCAGACCTACCCGATATACATACAAAATTTCATGAGAATCGGTCGAGCCATTTCGAAGGAGTTTGGTAACAAACACCGCGACACGAAACACCTACTTTTTTTTTCGTTTTGGCTATGATAACACCAAAGAGTATTGTAATATTATATGAACGATAACAGGTTCATATAATATTACAATACTCTTTGGATAACACAAAGAGTATTGTAATATTATATGAACAAGAGTGGCAACTCTATGGTCAAATATGCATGTATGGAAGGTGCTGCTGCCCTACGCCCTGGTGAAGAACTAATGTGACGTATCTATAGATGTATACCTATCTATATGTATATGTTGGTAGTGATGTACAGCTATAATTACGCGTAATTTTAATTGATAGGCTAATTGCCACTATTCGTATTTTAGCCGTCTAATTCAAATCGGCATATACGAAGTATAAGCGGCTAGACCCGATATGCACTATACGGCTAAAATACGAACATTGGCAAGTGGCCTATCAATTAAAGTCCTTGACCGTACAATTTGGTACGCCATGGCCATGGCCGATGAATGACAACTGACAAGTTTGACAAGTCAACCAAGATGGCCGCTAATTTAGTTCTCCACCAAACAACCAGAGATCGCTGTAGTCGCATGAAAAGTGTGATATATGTAAGTGTGCCCCCCCTGGATAACACCTACTTAAATGGCAAGAATCTAAATAAACTTTAGGTTTGACAGTAGCTATTTGCACGTTTGCGTTTCGTTACTGCATTATGTTGTGTGGTGAACTTGCATTTATTTCCATAAAGCATGTGGTTATTTAAATTGTAAAAAAGCTCATGATACCGATTTTATTAAAACAACGTGACGTTAAAAGCAATAACTTTTATTTTATTATTTATTTTGTACAGAAATACTACAATTATTTTATCCATACCTCATACACACATCAAGACTTATACGAAACATTAGTGCAAAGCGTCAAACCAAACATAGAAGTGTAGAAGTTGCTTTCTAGATAAAACGTCGTGAACGCGACCTCTCTCGTTTTTATACGAAACTCATACTAATGGTGGTGATTGTAGTAAATGATTGACTGAATGCTTCTATTTTTATTAGTATTTTGTAGTTAATTATCATTAAGCGTAGTATCATTAGTGTTGCGGCTGCGGCCATATCATGCTTTATGTCGGGATCAGCTAAAACTACAGTTTTAGCGGAAGAAGGTGGTAATCAGGGTAGAAAACGTACGCTACACAACAACGAGCAGTGCGGTAAAAGACCTAAAACGGACGAAATGAGTGCCAGTGAAAAGAAATCTAACTTTTCTTTGTTAACCCCTAACTCTAATGGGGCTGCGAAGAGCTTGACATCGCTATCATCGAAGCACGGCGCGACAGCGAAGAAACTTGTTATCAAGAATTTCAAAAGTATGTGTTTACTCTTAGAAGTCGTCATTTAGTATAACCTATAGTCGTCCGCTATAAAAAAAGTTCTATGTTATTTATTTGATACATTGGGTGTTCGAATTCTGACCCTGTGCTCTAAAATGACCAAAACTTTTAATGATTTAAAAATGTAACTTTCATATTAAGTATTTTTTTTTTCTGATGAGTGCTAGTTAATTTTCTTTTCCATTTTAATAGTAAAATTAGAATAATACTGATATAGTAATTTTAATGTAGTTTTTACAGTAAAACACCACATGTTGGTCTAACCCATATCCGTAATATTCAGAGACAGAAAATCGGTTACTTGACATAAAGCCATGTTTTACTTAGAGTAATATTAATAAGGAGTTGGTCCATGTTAACTTACAACATTCAGCTGCACTTAAATGCGTGTGTAAAAGTATCTACAACATGCCAGCTGTTTCAAGGCACATAATGTGTGCACATAACATGTGTGTGTAATGATCAGTTTCAACAAAAACAACAATAGTACTGAGGCTAATATAATTACTACAGTGTTTAACTTATCTTGAGTGTTAAAAGTAACCACAAAATATCAGTGTCTTAATAATTGTAAAAAAAACTGTCCACAAAAAATTCAAAATTTATGCAGTAAAATTAAATCTATTGTTTTGTTATTGACGTCTGGTTATTTTGTAAATAAGTCTTTTCTATTATTAACCTCTTGTATGCCGAATGTAAAAAAAACCTGCATTCTAGTCTCAATAGTACCAATGTTACAGATAAAAAAATATAACAAAAAGATAGCCTTAAATCTGACGCGGATCCACATTCCGGCATACAAAAGGTTAAAACTAAGAATGTGAGGCTTATTATTCCTCATTTTGTCATTATGTGATCCTTCCCTGATGAAAGGTTGCCAACCACTGATGTAGGTTTGAATTA
Source organism: Archips crataeganus (assembly GCA_947859365.1). Taxonomy (NCBI): domain Eukaryota; kingdom Metazoa; phylum Arthropoda; class Insecta; order Lepidoptera; family Tortricidae; genus Archips; species Archips crataeganus. The sequence continues at coordinate 4,369,353 of OX402048.1, read as the reverse complement.
GTGATGCGACTCGAGTAGGATTTTGTGACTCGAGTCATTTGAGTAAATTTACTACGTCACTTGAGTTGTACAAGTTAAGTATGAAGTATCTTTTTCTATTTATTTTTTTATTTTCTTCAACTTCATTTTTTTTTATTACTTTTACGGTCATCCCGTGAAACCATATATTTCAAACTAAATACAAACTGAAATATAGATGCACAGAAAAAACCCACTTCAAGACCACTAGACTTCTAGACCAGTGATGGTGTAGGGGTAAGCACGCAGCACGGAACGCTGAGGACCTGGGTTCGATTCCCAGCATTGGTCTTTTTTCTGGGGTTTTTTCTGTGCATCTATATTTCAGTTTGTATTTAGTTTGAAATACTTGAGTTGTACTCGAGTTTTCGAGTCACTCGAGTAAACTACTTATACTCCTTAAAACTCGAGTAAGAATTTATCACTTGAGCTGAGTTTCGATTAATTTAGATTAATAATTTTGAAATACCTTTATAAATATTATATGCCTACCTTATTTATGTCATTAATCAACAAAGAAAAATAAAATGACTTGCTGAATCTCCTTAGAATCTAATCAGCGCACCGAGTTGACTCGGTAACTCGAGTGCAAACGAACTTGAGTCAAATTTTTTTTCACTTGAATACGAGTTTAACAAATTCACTCGAGTCACTCGAGTAAAAAATGGCTCGAGTCGCATCACTAGTTTGAATCATCATACCGAAGTACAAAAGAAGAATGAATTAAAATATTGAATGGGTCAAAAGACCAAAAGGTTTTGTGATTGTTATTAAACTAGCCTAACCTAACCTAATGGGTTCTACACAATGCTGTTTTAATGAATTCTGAGAAGTTTACGGTGTCAAAAAAAAACTTGTCTGTCTTTTGACTCATTCCATATTTTAATACATTTGGTATTTCTTACTTGTGGATTAAAATACATACCCCTGATGTAGGTGTTTCATAATTATTTTTTCAAATTGCTATGCAACACAGGACAGATTGACACACCAAAATAAATAGAAAGGAAAGCACATAAAGCCAATTCATAGTCATTGTTGGCTCACATCCGCAATGGGGTTCAGTGGGTTCATTCCGGAGTAAGCGCTACCTACCCTGGAATTATTATTACCATCTGTACTTTGATCAATTATAACTGTAGATCCACAGTCGCGCGCCCGAAAATGTCCGAGCCAAACTTCATTTTTCTCAGTATGTTGCGTGAAATTGTCAAATTTAGCTGTCAAGTGTCAACCGAAATTCGACTGTAAGGAAGTAAAGACTAGGTTCAAATTTCTGTGTAGGTGATGATTTTAATTGTTATGCAAACAAATAAAAAAGTTCGGACATTCTTTGAAGGGGATTTTGTTCGGCAATGTGTATCTTCAGTTATAATTGATCAAAGCATGAAGCCAATTCATAGTCATTGTTGGCTCACATCCGCAATGGGGTTCAGTGGGTTCATTCCGGAGTAAGCGCTACCTACCGTGGAATTATTATTACCATCTGTAGTACACAGGTAGCATAACCTTGAGGATACTAATACTGGGCTTTACGAGGAACACATAGTAAACTTAGTAGTTTAGGACATACATCTAAGCAAATGTCAGCTTTCCTTGATTGACAATAAGTTTCAAATTCTGATAATGAAAATTTTATTATTATTATTATTATTTATATTATCAGGCAGGCAGTTGAGGGCAACTGATAGGTGCCTGTATCTAGCTGTTCCTTAGTCAAGTATTCTTTGTACTGCTAATGTGTTGGCCTAATCGGTTTTTAAATTGATTAACATTCAGTGCTCAGACTACATTTTCTGGTAGTTTGTTCCATGTCTTGACCACTCTGTTACACAAGAAATGTCTGCGAGGATTATTGTAAGATCGTTCAGTAGATAGTTTAAATTGGTGGCCTCGCAGGCGACTGTTGTTATTAAGCTTGAACAAGTTATGGAACTCCTGTAGATCGTAATGTCCGGTAAGTATCTTGTAGGTTTCTATTAAATCGCCACGATCTCTGCGCTCCTTTAAAGTCGTGAGCTTTAGCACCTGCAGTCTCTCCTCATATGATTTATTCTTTAATTGTCTCGGTATTTTAGTGAAACTGCGTTGGACATGGATTTGTGTGGATCTTACGAGGTTCATGCTAATTTAAAGTGGTTATCAAGTCTGTTTTAAAATAATTCCACACTTCCACTATGCAATTGGCCAAGTAGTGGCATCTTGGGTTACTTGTACTTACAGGTGCATATCAGAGGCCATATTGTCTAATGTGTGAGTGCTTGAAATCTCTTTCACCATCTCTTTCCATCTTTTTTTACCGTTTGGCAGAAACAAGTAGTGAAAGTGTTTGTGATTCCTAGTGCGTTAGACATTAAGGCATCAGTTTCAGAGTGACCTCTCAGTCTCTCATTTCATACTCCACCCACCACAAGCCACTGCACGTTCCATTGCTGGGCACAGACATCTAAAATGAGATAGTTTCTGCTGTAGTTTCCATGTGAACCCAGTGAGGATTGGGTAGTCTTTTCACAATTTAGTTATCTAAATATATAATGTTACAGGTAAGCCAAAGCTCCCGGAGAACTATCAAGAGACAACATGGAGCAAACTGCGAGAGGCTGTGGTGGCCATCCAGACCTCCACGGCCATCGCATACTCGCTCGAGGAGCTGTACCAGGCTGTAGAGAACATGTGCAGTCACAAGGTTTGTTGTTTAAGTGAATTCCATTGCTTCTTTTTGAACTTTTTACATGATAATTGCCAGGGACGGATACAGGTTTTTTTGGTTTTGTTAAAATATTAATTGTCTGCTGATTATTTGAAACTTGATCCAAAAGTTCAAAAACTCGTTAGATAAATTGCTTATTTATTTTTTTGCTAAAACTACTTGCGAGTCGTTTTGCTTGTTGCTGTATAATAACATTAATTTAATCAATTTAGGACCTATTTATTAATAATCATAAAGACATTTAATATTTGTTAATGAGTTAAGTATGTTGATATAGTAAAAAAAAAAGTAATTAATAATTAATTAATAATTTAGGACCTATTTAATAATAAGATGAATAGAGATAGGAAGAGAAAATGGGGAAGACAAACCGCAAAATGGGAATATGACTTGAAGATGACTGTTGGGTTTTACTAAAGAAGAGCTGCAAATGACAGATTTCTGTAGAAAGCATTGGAAGAGATATATGCCAAAATGTATGAAATATTTTATAAACAATCTTTTTCTTTAGTGACCTGGCCATTGTGCATGGAACCCAAACTCCAACAACTCAAATCTGAATTCGGGACTCATTCCAACAATGCATGGCTCAAGTGGGGTTTAGACGACCAGATGGCCTAGTGGTTAGAGAACCTGACTATGAAGCTTGAGGTCCCGGGTTTGATTCCCGTGTCGGGGCAGATATTTGTATGAAAAATACGAATGTTTGTTCTCGGGTCTTGGGTGTTTAATATGTATTTAAGTATGTATCTATCTATATGTATAAGTATGTTTATCCGTTGCCTAGTACCAATACCATAACACAAGCTTTGCTTAGCTTACTTTAGGACTACGTCAATTGGTGTGAATTGTCCAGTTATATTTATTTATTTATTTAAGTCATCACACTTCTGACAATCATCACACAGTGGTGCTGATGGCTTAACACATTCAGTGCCAGTGACACAATTTCTGTGATCAAAAAATTCTTACTCGCTGGTGACGTAATATGCCTGTCAACAGAATTCATACTCCTATACCAGTGACACTCATTCGTCACTACGATAATCTCGGCCATTTTCTTTTTAATAATATTTATTTGTTTTATTTGCAGATGGCATCTCAGCTATATGTGAACTTGACAAACCTGGTAGAGGCTCACGTGAAGGCCAACATCGAACAGTTCCTGTCGGAGAGCATGGACCGCCAGGTGTTCCTGAAACGCATGGACGACTGCTGGCGAGCCCACTGCCGTCAGATGATCATGATAAGGAGCATCTTCCTTTATCTGGACCGTACTTATGTGCTGCAGAATCCTAGTATACATTCAATTTGGTGAGATTTTTTATTTTATTTTAAAGATTATTTACTTCCTACTAATGTTAGAAAGGAGAGAGTTCGTGTGGCTCTTTCATGCAAGAAAGGCCAGGGCCCAATTGCATAACAAAGTACAACTTATATTACAAGCGGAACTCCATTTCTAGCTAATATAACTGAAGTGAGAGTTCCGCTTGTAATATTAGTTGTAATTTGTTATGCGATTGGGCCCAGATGGGTATGAATGATATTTGGTAATATTTGGATCTTGAAAATTATACATAATGTGTAATTTAAGAAACATGAAATAACATGAGTGTTCCTACAGCGAAAATGAAGACCATATTGTATATTTTATGAATTCCCATGAGAATTTACTAAAAAATGGGAATTTAAGTTCAACTGACAGACCTAATAGTTCTCACGCTGGCGAATCTAGCCGTCAAGAAGGAGTGCTTGAAAGAAAAATTTAAGAAAACATTTATTAGTAACAATATAAAAAACCGGTCAAGTGCGAGTTGGACTCGCGCATGAAGATTTTCATACCAATATCTATAAAAACGGCAAAAAAATTACGTTTCTTGTATGGGAGCCCCCTTAAATATTTATTTTAATGTGTTTTTGGTATTTGTTTTTATAGCGGCAACCAAAATACATCATCTGTGAGTTAGGACAAACGATCATTAGGACAAACATTACATTAGGACAAACAATCATTAGGGATTTAGATATAGAGCCAAAACGGGACCCTATTACTAAGACACCGCTGTCCGTCCGTCTGTGACCAGGCTACATACATCTCATGTACCGTGCTAGTTAGACAGTTGAAATTTTCACAGATGATGTATTTTGGTTGCCGCTATAAAAACAAATACCAAAAAACACATTAAAATGGCTCTATATCTAAATCCCTAATGATCGTTTGTCCTAACTCTTTTTAATTCAATCAAATCTATTAATTGTTCTGGACTTTTATAAAACAAACCTAACCTAACCTATAGAGTTCTAGAGCATAATCACAAAAAAGTTCCTGAAAAATTCACGGTTTCCGAGAAAAAAAGTGTTAGGACAAACAATCATTAGGACAAACATTACATTAGGACAAACGATGTTAGGGATTTAGAATGAGACCCTCCCGTTTTACCCTTTGGGTGCGAAACCCTAAAAATAAAACATAATAGATACCCTAAGATTAGAGAATGACTGTGTAGTTTGTAATTTTTGCCTTACAAAAATATGGTTGTTTTGTTTGTTCTTGAGTATTTAAGCCGTGTTCAGATCAAACTGACTGTCAGCCGCCGAAAGTGAGCGAGCGTTACGCAGTTTATTGTATTTCCATATATATTCATGTTTTCGTTCACACCTAACCACTATTACGTTTCATATTAAACACAGTTTAATATGAAATAGTTTTTTCATATTAAACACTGGGGCTCAGTGAGCCTGCTCACATTCGGCGGCTGACTATACGTTTGGTTTGAACACAGCCTTACTGAGCATATTCAGCGCTGTGCCCTTTCATAGACCGGTTGTTTCTGGTTATCGCAGGGACATGGGGCTGGACCTGTTCCGGCACCACATCGCGATGAACACGCTCGTGCAGACGCGTGCCGTGGACGGGCTGCTGCTGCTGATAGAGCGCGAGCGCGGCGGCGACGCCGTCGACATCTCGCTCCTCAAGAGTCTGCTGAGGATGCTCTCGGATCTCCAGATTTATCAGGACGCCTTCGAGCACAAGTAAGTGCCCCGCAGCGTAATAGGATCACTGGTCCATTCGCCACGGATTCGCGCATGGTACCGGACTGCTCAAAAGTCTGCTGAGGATGCTCTCGGATCTGCAGATTTATCAGGACGCCTTCGAGCACAAGTAAGTGCCCCGCAGCGGGATAGGATCGCTGGTCCATTCGCCACGGATTCGCGCATGGTACCGGGCTACTCAAGAGTCTGCTAAGGATGCTCTCCGATCTCCAGATTTATCAGGACGCCTTCGAGCACAAGTAAGTGCCCCGCAGCGAAATGGGAACACTGGTCTATTCGCCACGGATTCGCGCGTGGTATAGGACTGCTCAAGAGTGCTTCGGATGCTCTCGGATCTCCAGATTTATCAGGACGCCTTCGAGCACAAGTAAGAGCCCCGCAGCGAAATAGGAACACTGGTCCATTCGCCACGGATTCGCGCATGGTACCGGGCTGCTCAAGATTCTGCTGAGGATGCTCTCCGATCTCCAGATTTATCAGGACGCCTTCGAGCACAAGTAAGGGCCTACGCTATCTGACGCGGATTACCCGGAACGGACGCCAGTCTAATAAGAAATTGTATGAACAGCGCTTAAATGGCGCGGGCGCGTGCGACGGATTTTAGGTAGGTTTTTTACGGAGCGGGACCCGCGAGCGTGCGCACGCGGCGGGTGTCCGCGTCAGCTAGCGTAGGCCCTAAGAGCCCCGCAGTGGGATAGGGTCACTGGTTACCTTAGAGCAAGGGTCTTCAACCTGCGGCCCGCGGGCTACATCAGCACATCACACATGTCTACACACACACACACACACACACACACACACACACACACACACACATTATGTCTACAAATTATACCTATTTACAGACTAAAAAGAATAGAAATTAATACGATATAGTTTTTAATATGTTGCGGCCCACCGAACCAATATCAGAGTATACTAAACCCTTGACTTCAAAAAGGTTGAAGACTCTAGCCTTAGAGCCTGTCCAAATGAGGCGTTCTGCGCGCGTTTCTACGCTAGGAGGGACGCTCCATTTCGAACATGTCCATTCGCGCATGGTACCGAGCAGCTGCTCAAGAGTCTGCTTCAGATGCTCTCTGATCTGCAGATTTATCAGGACGCCTTCGAGCAAAAGTAAGAGCCCCGCAGCGGGATAGGGTCATTGGTTACCTTAAGCCGGGTCTCCACTAAGCGGACTGCCTCGCGAGGCAGCCATTTTTGGCGCGATTTTGAACCTTGTGCCGAACAAAATTATGCCTCATGCGCTAGCCTCGCGAGGCTGCTCGCTCAGTGGAGACCCAGCATTAGAGCCTGTCCAGATGAGGCGTTCTGCGCGCGTTTCTACGCTGGAAACTTAAGCTAACGAGCAATCAGAGCGGACGTGTCACAAAATTAGTACCACAGTGAAAATAAGTGCTTAATTTGTGTGAACAATGTGAGTGCCCTTACCCCGATTACTTTCGAAGCGTTATTTCGGTTGTTGCGGTGACGGCTCTTCGCCCCCTCGGGTAAACGAGACGGTTAAATGATTTTGGTCTCGCTCATGGCTATAACTTAACTGCATTGGAATTACAAAGATCAACATGCCTCTCGAACGCTCACCGACTGGAAGTGGCCTCGGTGGCTCGCAACCAAACCTAACTCCTCGAATCGGACCTATCTCCAGAGACTGAAAATCAAAGGATAACGTTACGCAACAATAAAATAAAGTATTGTGATAACAATAGTGAAACATTGACTGAAATGTCTGAGTTCCGAAAGCAAATTAGCTTTAAATTATAAATGTAATAGCTTAATAATAAGCGACACTGACTTAAGCTAAAGGCCCCTGGATGGGATCCCGGTAGAGCCAGAGACCGTGCTGTCTAGCGCGCGGGCGCATGTTATCGCGTTCACTATCTCTTTCTGCTACCGTGTCATACCGTTTGGCAGAAAGAAATAGTGAATGTGACAGCACGCGCCCGCACGTTAAAAAGAAAAAGAAGAAAGAAAAACATTTATTCGTGACATTTTTATAAAAACAAAGAAAATTAAACTGAGACAAATATAGTCACGAAATGGACGTTAGCGTAGCGTTTGTGCTATGAATTTGAATGATGTACTCGAGATAAGGTTGTGTTATCATTTTAAGTACATACAGTTAGTAGCATAACTGAACCAATGTCCACTACTTTGACATGAATCCTCAATTTACATAAAAGGGTGAAGAATCATGTTAATATTTAATTATTTACTGTTAGTACACATTATAGAGATAGTCTTGCATTACGTAATTGCTTGTCAGAATATTTTATTTTATCTATGAGGCCAACATTGGTATTGAATCAATTTTGCATCAACCTCAGTTAGTGGCGGGTACTCTAATTAATTTCATTAAAAACATAAAGCTCTCGTATGATCTTCATATTCCTTGACACCCCATCCCTTTTGCCACTGGTGCAAATGAACTAATGATAGTTAATATCTAAAAGTTTATAATGTATATGAAGTCACCATTTAATGTGGTTAAAATAAAATTGTACAGTTTTAACGACCGCCTTAGCCTAGTTGGTAGTGACCCTGCCTACGAAGCAAGAGATCCTGGGTTCGAATCCCGGTAAGGGCATTTATTTGTGTGATGAGCACGAATATTTGTTCCTGAGTTATGGATGTTTTCTATGTATTTAAGTATTTATTTATCTATATAAGTATGTTTATCGTCGTCTAGTACCCATAGTACAAGCTTTTCTTAGTTTGGGACTAGGTCGATTTGTGTAAGATTGTCCCCTAATATTTATTTATTTTATTTATTTAGTTAAAAAATCAATGTGGTTTCGAAAACGAAAATAAATTATTGTTTCATAGAGTTCCGTCTTGAAATTATTGGTTATTGATATCAACTATATCCGTGTCAATTGTCTTGCAACATTTATTTATTGAAATAATGTTTTCTCCAGGTTCCTCCAAGCAACGGAGCGTCTGTACGCGGCGGAAGGCCAAAGACTAATGCGCGAGCTCTCCGTGCCCGCCTACCTGGCGCATGTGGAGAAACGCCTCAGGGAGGAAAACGAGCGCTTACTGCACTACCTAGACCCCTCCACTAAGTGAGTAAAGATTAAAGGGCGGACAATGGATGCAATATACGTCAAAGTCATGTCAAACGATATACTTAATATGGATATGACAATTACACAAAACTAGAAAGTTTATCAGATCAATATTTAAATCTTCTTGATTCCATTTCGTAGTTTTCGTGCAGGATTCCTGACGGCGATGGACACCAGATTTTACGTGTCTGTCAATCACACTTTTACGCTTTACAGATAAATTCACTTGACACTTTGTGCAAAAGATCGAGCCATTTGAATTATCATAAATTAGATTCGGCTTATTATCTATCCATTTACGAATTGTGATTTCATTTGCCATAATTTGTTAATTTTATTTAGTTTTAGTTTAAGTTAGTTTTATTTTATTTATAGTTATAGTATTAATTTATTATTGTTATTGTTTCTTAATATTTGTATGTGTTTAATAATAATAAATACTTTGCCATAATTATTTTTAATATAAATATTAAAGGAAACGCATAAACTCGCAAGTGAAAACGTCAATGTAATTGACAAGTCTAAGACGTAATAGATATAATATAAGCACTTAACCCCTCGTCTGTCAGAAGTAAAAAAAATACTGCATTCAAGTCTCGTTTGTTTAAAATAATACCAATTATACGGATAACGAGCGATAGAGCGCAGCATATTAGGCGTGAAGAGGATAGATAGAATCCGGAACACCACGCTGCGCTCAAAAACACGCATAGTCGACGTTGGGAAAAAGACTGCTAAGCTGAAGTGGGACTGGGCTGGACACGTCTGTCGCATGCACCCACAAAGATGGGCTCACACAGTTACTTGGTGGGTGCCGGAGAACGGCCAGCGACGACGAGGCAGACCAAGAAGGAGATGGCGGGACGACTTGGACGTGTATGAAAAGGACTGGCCTGATATTGCGCCAGAAAGGGAGTTGTGGAAGTCAAGAGGAGAGGCCTTTGCCCAGCAGTGGGACACTATGCCAGGCTAATAAAAAAAATAAAAAAAATACGGATTAAAATAAAAATAGAAAAAAGTAACCTTAAATTTTGCACATATCTGTGTCTGGACATACAAGGGGTTAATAGTCTCAAGAGGAGATAATTTATAATTGACCAGTAATTTCTTAATAATCACATTTTGTTCTATGGAGGATAGAGATATTTTGTATTTTATTATCTATCCATTTACGAATTGTGATTTCATTTGCCATAATTAATTTTAATATAAATATTAAAGGAAACGCATAAACTCGCAAGTGAAAACGTCAATGTAATTGACAAGTCTAAGACGTAATAGATATAATATAAACACTTAACCCCTCGTCTGTCAGAAGTAAAAAAAATACTGCATTCAAGTCTCGTTTGTTTAAAATAATACCAATTATACGGATTAAACTAAAAATAGAAAAAAGTAGCCTTAAATTTTGCACATATCTGTGTCTGGACATACAAGGGGTTAATAGTCTCAAGAGGAGATAATTTATAATTTACCAGTAATTTCTTAATAATCACATTTTGTTCTATGGAGGATAGAGATATTTTGTAATTTCTGATATATTTTTAATAAAAATGTATAGATAAATATTGCTCAAAATTTAATAAAAGTCTTATCCATCTTATGCTTTTGTCACCCGATTGCATCCGCTGTCCGCCCTTTGGTAAAGATCCATTGAAAAAGGATGGCCCATGACCAGAAAAATGCAATTATATCTTTCCAATTTCGGGATTTAAACTATACAGCTTGAGAATTGTGGCAGCTGGCCATGTGAGCTGTTTGAGCAAACAATTTATGTTACTACTACCGTGGGGTTCTTCCTTTACTTAAAATTAAAAAGGATGCGGATGCGGATGGCGCGGGATCGATCTGTTTGGCGAGCTTTGGGGGAGGCCTATGTTCAGCAGTGATAGATAGATAGATACGAGGGGCGTTCAATATAAAGTGAGAATGAGATGCAAACTCTTTCAATATTACGAAATTAAATACTGGCCGGTAAAGCTAATCTATCTAGCTGATTGCTATGAAAAAAAAAGTAACTGTCTTTTGTTTAAACAAAAATACGGTAATTTCTTTGCAATGCTATTGAGTACGTTAGCGAAAATGGAGAAAATTTAACTGCGCGCCGTTATCAAATACTTGTGTTTGAAAAATTTTTCTACGGACCAAGTCAATTTAGATTTACGGGACACTTTAGGGTCTAATGCTCCTCCGTATTCGACTGTCGCACGTTGGTGCGCCGAATTTAGACATGGAAGAACATCGACCATGGACGACCCCCGCTCCGGACGCCCTACTACTGCAATAACTGAAGAAATTGTGAAAAAGGTTGAAAACTCAGTTTTGGCGGATCGTCGTGTCACGGTTCGTTTTATTGCTGAAAATGTAAAGATTTCAACGGGGAGCGTGCATAATATTTTACATGAACGCTTGGGTATGAAAAAGGTATCTGCGCGTTGGGTACCAAGAATGCTTACTGACACGCAAAAACAAACTAGAGTCGAGATTTGTCAAGAAGCTTTGGACCTGATACAGCAAGACCGGGAACTTTTTTTGGCGCGATTTATAACAATGGACGAAACATGGCTCCATCATTACGACCCTGAAACGAAACTGCAGTCTATGACATGGAAAAGGCCATCATCTCCAACTCCGAAGAAATTCAAGGTGGGCCCATCTGCCGGTAAGGTCATGGGCTCTGTTTTTTGGGATGGTAAAGGGGTATTAATGATTGAGTATCTCAAACATGGAGCCACTATTACGGGCACTTTATACGCCAAACAAATAGCAACATTGCGCAATGAGATCCGCGAAAAACGGCGAGGTAAACTCTCGAAAGTTGTGCTGTTCCACCAGGACAATGCCCCGGCACACAAGTCCATCGTTGCAATGGCTGCAATTCGTGATGCTGGGTTCAATATCCTTAAGCATCCTCTGTATTCACCAGATCTCGCTCCCAGTGATTTCTACCTATTTCCGAGATTGAAACAATACCCGAGAGGCCAGAAATTTGAAGACGACGACGCGGTAGTCGCTGCAGTACAAGATTTTTTAAGTACTCAAGATGAGACCTTTTTTAAAAATGAAATTTTAAGTTTAGAAAAAAGTTATAATAAGTGTATTATGCTAAAAGGTGACTATGTCGAAAAATAAAATTACATTTAGTAAAATTTGTTTATAACATACTCATTCTCACTTTTTATTGAACACCCCTAGTAGATACAAACTTTATTCATAACAAACACGTACAAAGCTCAAAGATAGATAATTTACACAGAAAATTCACAAAAACAGAAAAAAATGAAATTAAATTTAGACCAATGAAATAAATTTTGTTACATATTCCCTAAATTAAGAGCCATGCGATGATGTTACGAATAGGCGCTGACTCAGCATGTACTGCAGTAACCTGCAGTGCTGATATTCTGTCAGAAACTTGAGGTGTTTGCTGTTCAAGACAATCAGTCTGATGGTCAGTCAGTGGACGTCTTTCGGCTGAAATGATGATGATGATGATGATGTTTATCTGTTGCCTAATACCCATAACACAAGCTTTGCTTACTTTGGGATTAGGTAAATTAGTGTGAATTGGCTAAGTAAAGTTTTTTTAAGAGGTGCTAAATATAATTTTTTTCGACAGTAGTCGTTTTCTAGACTGAGAAACTGCAGCCGTTTTATTTTTATCTCCTATTGTTTACTGGAAATACTTTTTTAAGTGTTCGAGATGACATTTGTGAGATTTAATGGCTGACAAGCGGTTCGTGCTCAGTACTTAGTAGAAATAGAAAAAAAAACGAAGTCGATTGTCAATGTCAAATGAAATCTAACCGTTTGCGTTTCGTTTACTTTGCATTGTCCAAAAAGCAGCTCCAAAATAATGATCGAAAATATTAAATCGTGATTCAATTATCGTGCATAAGTCGTGGAGAAATGCGGTAAAATTGAAAATCCGGATTTTGTGCGGAGGTCGTTAAAAATAGTCCAAAAATCACACCAAAACGCAAAGCAAACGAAACGCAAACGGTTTGACATAGACAAAAGTGACAGATGACTTCGTTTTTTTTCTGTTTCTGCTAAGTACTGAGCACGAACGGCTTGTCAGCCATTAAATCTCACTAATGTCAACTCGAACACTTAAAAAAATATTTCCAGTAAACAATAGGAGATGAAAATAAAACAGCTGCAGTTTCTCGATCTTCAGAACGCCGACTGTCGAAAAAAAATATAATTAGCACCTCTTAAAAAAACTTTACTTAGCCAATTGTCCTGTGATATTTTTATTTTAATTTTTCCTTCACAATCATAACGCGTTATCGTTCCAGATGGCAGTTAATCCACACGATAGAGCGCATGCTGCTCAGCGAGCACCTGGCGGGCATCCTCAGCAAGGGTTTGGAGGCGCTGATGGACGGGCCCCGGCTGCCCGACCTGACCACGCTGTACAGCCTGTTCGGCCGCGTCAAGGACGGCCTCACCGAGCTGTGCAGTCACTTCAACGCCTACATCAAGGTTGGTCGACTTTGGTTTAGGATGCTGTTTAGGTTAATAAATAAATCACGGGACAATTGACACCAATTGACCTAGTCCCAAACTAAGCAAAGCTTTTACTGCGGGTACTAGACAATGGATAAATACATACTACAATGGATAACAGACGACCAGATGGCCTAGTGGTTAGAGAACCTGACTATGAGCTTGAGGTCCCGGGTTCGATTCCCGTATCGGGGCAGATATTTGTATCAAAAATACGAATGTTTGTTCTCGGGTCTTGGTTATTTAATATGTATTTAAGTATGTATCTATCCATATAAGTATGTTTATCCGTTGTCTAGCACCCATAACACAAGCTTTGCTTAGCTTACTTTGGGGCTAGGTCAATTGGTGTGAATTGTCCCGTGATATTTATTTTTTATTTTTATTTATTTCACATAACAACTATCATTAATTACAGGATAACCCAATGCAATAGTGTTTTAAATAACAATTCCTTTAACATCAAAACTTTGATAGTGATTACAAAAAAGTCTTATACCTATGTTAGTAGAAACTCATTATTCATCCTTAAAATTTAGTAAAATTTAGTAAAAAATGTTTACAATTATTTCAGAAAAAAGGTCGGACGATAGTGATCGAGCCGGAGCGCGACAAGACTATGGTGGCGGAGCTTCTAGAATTCAAGGAGCAGTTGGACCACATCGTGGCTGCGTGCTTCATGCGCAACGACAGGTTCCTTTACTCCATGCGAGAGGCCTTCGAACACTTCATCAACCAGCGGCAGAATAAGCCTGCGGAACTCATTGGTGAGTACCGACTTCGATCATATAATACGTAGATGCAAGGTTCTATACAAAATCAAACTCAAAAAATCTTTTTAACAAAAAATTAAACCGCCAAAAAAACTGAAAAGCAAAAAATAATACCTTTTTTGTTTGACCTTAATCTAGGTACCAGTTTGAAGTCGGTGCCTCAGCACTTAGCCAGGAGGAGTGGACCTATAATCGTCTACCTGATTGGCTTCTATCACTCCTCCTGGCTCGTGCTGAGGCACCGACTTCAAACTGGTACCTAGATTAAGGTCAAACAAAAAAGGTATTATTTTTCGCTTTTCAGTTGTTTCGGCGGTTTAATTTTTTGTTAAAAAGTTTTTATTTTATACTTTTTTCTCATCTTTGGGGTAATTTTTTTTTCCAAATTTATGTAATACCAACTTCAAGGTATACCCTATCCAATAAAAAAGAATTATGAAAATCAGACTACTCTGTAAAAAGTTAGTCAATCATCCCCTGTTTTCCTACCCTTAGGGTCGGAATATTATTTCCAAATTTAAATGGGGCCACCCTTAGGGTATACGCTTTCCAATAAAAAAAGAATCATCAAAATCCAACTACTCTGTAATAAGTTATGCTTGGTCATATAGTACAATCAGTGACTGAACAATCAATCATCCCCTGTTTTCCTACCCTTAGGGTACGAATATTATTTCCAAATTTAAACGGGACCACCCTCGGGGTATACGCTTTCCAACAAAAAAAGAATCATCAAGATCGGACTACTCTGTAAAAAAAAAGTTATGCGTGATCATACATAAAAAAAAAATATATACACGTCGAATTGAGAACCTCCTCCTTTTGTTTTCGTCGGACGAAAATCGTCGCCGTCGCGCCAATACTGACTTAGTTTATGACAACACTGACAGATTAAGGGGCTGTTACCTTACTGTCATACTGCTGGTTACGTATCCAAATCCCAGAAATCATCCTTTAAGGGGGTGAAAAGAAGAGGCAGAAATTTGTATGGCATTAGAATGTTTTTGTCCCGGAAAATTAATAGCTCCTGCGGGTAACAGCTAGTTTCAATATATTTACAAAATATTGCTTCTAACTAGGTAAAAATGTTTTGAAAATGAAACAACAGTTTTCACTTAAAATTTACCTTTAAAAAAAGCGCTAGAATTACTGCGGTGTGATATAGCGCCCGAAGGAATTGATGTACAAATTTAGATTTTTTTTTTTTAACTCTGACCAAGACACCGCCTTGTGTATCGACGAAGGCGCTGGCAAATGTGGAAACTTGAAAAATATATTTTTTTTTTTCAGCCAAATTCGTCGACGTAAAACTCCGAGCGGGCAACAAAGAAGCGACAGAAGAAGAATTGGAGCGGTTGCTCGACAAAATAATGGTCTTGTTCCGCTTCATACACGGCAAGGACGTTTTCGAGGCGTTCTACAAGAAGGACTTGGCGAAACGGCTACTGGTGGGCAAGTCGGCGTCCGTGGACGCTGAGAAGTCCATGCTCAGCAAGCTGAAGCAGGAGTGTGGAGGCGGCTTTACTTGTAAATTAGAGGGCATGTTCAAGGATATGGAGCTGTCCAAGGATATTAATATTACGTATAAACAGGTGAGTTTAGATTCATCTCATATACCTCCCACTCCTTTCAAAATGAGTGGGTTTGGGCTGAAGTTCTCACCCGGGAACAGAAATTACATTCCATTAAACTGATTTGAATGTGTATCACTTATGGGTTTTCTTGCGATGTTTTCGTTAATTGATAGGGAAGTTATATCAAACCTGTATCTGTGGCTGCATGCTAATGTGTACATTAAAGTATTGAAACCGATATTTTAATTACACACAAATTTCGAATGTCTTCAAAAAAAACAATATCATAAATGGTTGTGATTACTTGTCGAATTAGCCGATTTTTAATTGGCTAAGGGGCTGTTTCACCACATTTCTTAAAGTGCAGATTAGCTTAATCATAACCTTATTTGACAGATGGAATTAAAATTTCTGTTTCACCAGTCTCGATTAGCGCTAAGTGACGGACAAACTGTTTCTTAATTTGACCATCAGATCAGGTGGCATTTAGCATTTTTATCCGTCACATAAAGTTAGTTTATTTTTTTGTGGCCATGGTTGGAGAGCCCTTCAGCCGGTTTCAGAAGAATAAATCAAAGTATTTTTTATTTTTTAAAGAAAGAGGTCATGCTAAATTGCATAAAATAATTTAAATATCAAGATTTGAATAAAAAGATGTAGGTACACTTTTAGTATGTAAAAATAAATCCAAAATTTCGTAATATTTTTTAATAACAAACTTTTTTTCAGTGGCACAATCGTTTGTTCTACCTGAACTTGTATGTCGCCATTAAAAAAAAGTTTATCTGTCAAATGGTTTGGCGCCACTTTTCGATTCGTTTTACGTGATTTTATTTTTCTTTGTTATTGTTAACAAAGTATCGTAAATAAATACCGTTTTTGGATCAATTATATTGTTACATATTTGTTTATGCAAAAAAAAATAGATGTATTCAAAAATTATATAGTTAACCATTTCTTTTGCTTTAATAATGAGTGACTCTTTGAACGAAAGTGTGCGAACAGGAACGCGTGGTCGTGAAATGCGACGTTGCCATTCCGACTTTTTGTTAAACCCACGATTAGTTAAGTGGAACTTAGTTTGCACAGGACCGGAGTGGTGAAACTGAAAAAACACTAGCTGACAGATTTGTCCAGTACTTAGTTTATTCATTGGTTACGTAACCAGCAGTTTGACAATAAGGTGGTGAAACACCCCCTAAGTAAAGTTTTTTGAAGAGGTGCTAATTATATTTTTTTTCGACAGTCGGCGTTCTGGAGATCGAGAAACTGCAGCTGTTTTATTTTTATCTTCTATTGTTTACTGTAAATATTTTTTTGAGTGTTTGAGATGACATTTGTGAGATTTTATGGTTGACAAGCCGTTTGTGCTTAGAACTTAGTAGAAACAGAAAAAAAATCGAAGTGAACTGTCACTGCTGTCAATGTCAAATCGTTTGCGTTTCGTTTGCTTTGCGTTTTGGTGTGCTCAGTGTGATTTTTTGACTATTTTTATCGACCTCCGCATAAAATCCGGACTTTCAATTTTACCGCATTTCTCCACGACCTATACACAATAATTGGATCACGATTGAACACTTTCGATCACTATTTTGGAACTGCTTCTTGGACAACGCAAAGCAAACGAAACGCAAACGGTTAGATTTCATTTGACATTGACAGAAGCGATAGTTGAATTCGTTTTTTTTTTCTATTTCTTCTTAGTACTGAGCACGAACGCTTGTCAGCAATAAAATCTCACAAATGTCATCTCGAACACTTAAAAAAATATTTCCAATAAATAAAAGCAGATAAAAATAAAACAGCTCCAGTTTCTTGGTGTTGAAGTCGACCACTGTCGAAAAAAAATATAATTGGGTCATTCTAAAATTTTAGGCAGAACACTCTGTTACTATTTGTATGGAGCTACCACTCTGTTACCACGCATTATTACATATATTACAGAAATACTAAGAATCTTTTTTTGATTGCGATAGTCAATAATTATCTGTGATATATTGCTGATTGCAATCATCAATCATTTCACTTAAATAACCGCAGAAAATAGACAGTGTAACCGGAAACAACTTTTTTTAGGGTGGGACAAGTTTACCTGCGCAAAATTTTAGAATGACCCAATTAGCATCTCTTCAAAAAACTTTACTTAGCTTAGCTTAACTTTACTTTAATACTTGTTCCATATTTTTTTTATCTCGAATATTACAGTCGTTTCGAGAATCAGAATCGACTCTATTCGAAATCGATTGTTTATGATTATGAATTAAAATTATTTATAAATATGTTAGTCATTTCTTTCGAATTCGCACTTTCAAAGTACGGAAAGTAAAGTTACCTTATTGTATGCTGTGAAATCTCTGGTAAAAAAATGATTACTGACGAAGTGATATTGTAAAAAACTTATTATACGCATGTAGACAAATGTATGCGACTCTACATAATTGACAACCTTTAATTTTTTTAACACCTGAAAATTACTACAGGAATCGAAAGAGTTTCGCCTCCTGAACACGGAAAAATATTTATTATAATTTATTTCTGCATATTTAAAAAAATACAACAGATTTAAAAACATATAATATGTAGTTACCAATACTGCCACAAAATAGATATGTTTCCTTTACCCTTTTCACTAGAAAAAAGAGCTGTCATAAAATTTCTCGTTTCAGCACTTTCAGCCAAGAATATTAAATAAAAAACTGGATATTGCATGCCGAACTATGAGTTGAAGCCAGGTTCATTCACCTTTGCTCCTATGTTCTATCTCTTTTCAACACTTTGATATATTGCCAGGTTATTTATAAAAAAACCTTATTTTTTTTAGAAATACGCATTATCCGGCATCACCTAATTAATTTACTTTAAGCTAATTTCAACAGAAATTTATATTTTTCTTATAAAACTTTCTGCAATAAAATTTACTTAGTTTTCTTTGTATTATACAAAAAAAGAACCCAGTCAAAATCCTCATTTCACCGGTATGCACCTCCTGCGTACTATGGCAACACTAAATGGCCGATATGTCAGAATCACGTCAGAATTGTCAGAAGTCATTCACCAATTTCAGAGGATTTTTACGTTAAATAAACGTTTTTCGTCGATTTACTTGGGTTATGCGCTATGTATTGCATAGTAAAGCATTGTAGGAGTAATTGGAGGCCGAAATCCGACATAAAACTTCACAGGTGAGTACTTATTTTACGAAAATGTTCATAAATCTTAGTGGCAATCAATTTTCCTATATTTTGCTTCTAAGCTTTGTTAGTTTTTATTCAAAAACCCCACGAATAGGTTTATAATGTTAAGTTAGAAGTATATTTTGTTTATTTGGAGTTAAACATGACCTTAAATGAAAAATTGAAGAATGTGTGGTTTAACAACTAGGGTGACCAATCCCTTTTCATGCATGGTATTTATTCGTATTGAATGGAGCTAAATCTATCAACTTGGTACGGTTTCTATCTTCATAATTCATATCACAGTATATAATAACATGTTTATTGTTTGTGTCTTTACAATTAACATGAATAATATTTTACATTGCAGTTTTCCAAAAGATGAAAGAAGGAGGCAAAATTGGCTGTCGATTGTACCGATAAAGGGAAAGGTGTAGAGCGTTTGACAATTTGCAGCTTGCATTTTAAGCCTGAAGATTATGACTATGACCCAGAAAGGCCGAGACGCCTACTCAGTACAAAACAATATTATTCTCACATGTGTAGAAAATAAAGAATCTGTTATAACGTCCTAGTATTTTATTATTTTTTTCCATTGACAAATACTTCCCTTATGTTTTGCAGTAAGTATTTGTAGCGTCCTCAGGTAAAAGGTAACCTTTTGCCGGATATCAGTAAGGCCGAGTAACTGCAGAGTGGCATAGAAATGCAACCAGAAATGGACCTTATATTGACGACTGACAAAAAAATTGGTACCTTTTACTTGAGTTTGTGAGGATGGATGCTCACTTTCATGATAAAACGGTTGAATAAAAATTTAATAACAAAACCGGCCAAGTGCGAGTCGGACTTGCGCACCGAGGGTTCCGTACAAATTTATATGTATCTATGAACATCCAGTCTTAGCAGACCCCTGTTCCTAAGCAAAATGTGCGCAGTGTGGGATCATTGTAGATTGGTTACTGATATAGACAGACAGACAAAAAAAATATGCTTTCTGCTTGCAATTTATGCTTGTAATTTTTCCTTTATCTGTGCTATAAGACCTTGCTTCGTACCAAATTTCAAGATTCTAAGTTCACGGGAAGTATCCCTTGCGAGTGTCGAAAATTTGCGGCAAATGGCTGTAGGTATCTTTTGATTGCGTTGGGTTAGAAGTTTGATTTTTCACAGCTCCAAGGGACAGTACAGTAGACTTGAGTGTTTGATTTAAATATCAGCTTGATACCTCCACGCGTTCCTGAGAAAAAGGGTCTTGACAGACGGACGAACGGACAACAAAGTGATCCTATAAGGGTTCCGTTTTTTCTTTTTGAGGTACGGAACCCTAAAAATTGAATTGAATTGAAATCGGTTGAATTTAATAAATTTCAAAATCAATCTGTTGTATAAAAGTATGTCAAATTCCGCGGGATATTCCTAATGTATGCTTAATTATGGACACCCTAAAGAAAGAGATGCAAGATCGGCGTGACGTAATTCAAGGTCATTTTTTCTGGCTTCAAAGGAATGTTCGGCATGCAATATCCAGTTTTTTATTTAATATTCTTGCTTTCAGCGGATCTTTTCGTTTAAAATTATGACAGTTCTTTTTTTCTAGTGAAATGGGTAAAGGAAACATATCTATTCTGTGGCAGTATTGGTAAGTACATACAATTCCTAAAAGGGTCGGCAACGCACCTGTGATGGCCCCCGTGTTACGGGTGTCCATGGGCGACGGTGATCGCTTTCCATCAGGTGACCCGTCTGCTCGTTTGCCACCTCTTATATAAAAAAAAAATGTTTTTTTAAATTTGTTGTATTTTTTAAATATAATAAATATTTAAAATAAATTATAATAAATATTTTTCCGTGTTCAGGAGGCGAAACTCTTTCGATTCCTGGAGTAATTTTCAGGTGTTAAAAAAATTAAAGGTTGTCAATTAGGAGTTAAAACACTCGTGTGAATTTATGAAACTCGCATTCGGCTCGTATCATAAAACCACCCTCGTCTCATCATGCACCAGTCACATAACTAACGTATTGTCACCAGCACTTGGCGGGCGCGCAAGACACCTCCGGCATAGAGCTGTCCGTGTACATCCTGACGATGGGGTTCTGGCCGACGTACGGCGCGGCCGAGGCGCGGCTGCCGGCGGCGCTGACGCGGCAGCAGGACCACTTCACCAAGTTCTACCTGGGGAAGCACTCCGGCCGGAAGCTCACGTGGCAGCCCACGCTCGGACACTGCGTGCTCAGGGCGCACTTTGCACAGGTACGGCATCGTTTCTGTAGGCCTCCCCCAAGGTTTACCTTTTAGCATTTTGTGCCTGTGAATTATATAGAAAACGATATTATGGCATATGAAATTAAGGACACAAAATAGAGAACCCATCTGTCCACCTTCCACCTTGTGGGCGTCTTCCGGTTCTTGGCCGCCACTCAAGAACACATTGGCCCCAACGGCCATCAGTTCTTAGAGCAATGTGCCCCGCCCACTGGCGTCTAAGTTTGGCAATTATTATCTATTTATATTTTTTCTCTTAGGTTAGATTTTTACAATAATTATACAAAAAGTAAAATATAAAACTATACATACAAAACATAAAATCATTATAAAAACCTAACCTAGGGTGCCACCGGCAGCTAGGCGGGGCCTAAGCTATCGGTGGTTAGGGCGACAGAGAGAGGAACCTTCTGACTATCCGCGCAGTGTCCAGGAGTACCGCCTTCTGTATCTGACCCTTGATCCAGCCATCTAGCGAGAGTGTCTTGAGGTTGTTGGTCGAGACTCTTCGCTATCAGCCCGTTCGCAGAAACGACTATCGGGACAATGATCGTCGAATCAACATCCCACATGGCGGTTATCTCGTGAGCTAGGTCAAGGTACTTGCTGGCTTTGTCCTTCTCAGCTTTCACGAGGTTCTCGTCATGGGGGATGGTGATGTCGATGAGCTTTGTCTGGCGTTTCAATCGATCTGTCAGCACGATATCAGGCCCATTGGCTAAAATACCAACTTAACGACCGCCTTAGCCTAGTTGGTAGTGACCCTGCCTACGAAGCAAGAGGTCCTGGGTTCGAATCCCGGTAAGGGCATTTATTTGTGTGATGAGCACGAATATTTGTTCCTGAGTTATGGATGTTTTCTATGTATTTAAGTATTTATTTATCTATATAAGTATGTTTATCGTCGTCTAGTACCCATAGTACAAGCTTTGCTTAGTTTGGGACTAGATCGATTTGTGTAAGATTGTCCCCTAATATTTATATTTATATTTATATTTATATTTTAAATAGTCCTGTAAATCATATTTCATATTCATATTCAATTATTCGCTGCAAACATGGTATTACAAGATGAAAAATAGATATTTCAGTGCTACATGGACCCTGCTAGGGCGAAGCAACAACTTATCCTTAACTTATTCTAGATTAATGCTATTATTATTATTATTTTAAAATCATTAAGCTGATGCGTGCATATCACTACACTTGTGTTTTAAGTCTTTTTATATAAATGTCCAGTCAATTTTTTAAACAATTTACTGTAGGCGCATTTATTACAAGTTCGGGGAGTTAATTCCACAAGCTCGCAAAACGGTTGGGTAAGAAGTGTTTTCTAGGGTTGCTTACAGTTGAAATACTTCGGGGTATGTCGCTTACTTGGGTTCTTCTGCGGATCACATTCCTGATTGGATCTCCCAGAAAAACTCCAACAACTATACCCTCTCCATTACTTACATTCAACATAACGATTACCACTCAAACATGAAACTACCGTGAGACTCACTCATAGTGAAAATAAACGGATCACTCACGTCTTAAAACGAGTTTAACATACACACACACACACACACACACACACACACACACACACACACACACACATTACACACATTCATACATTCATCACACACACGCACACATATTATATTAGGGGTTAGCCCGAAACATGTCGAGTTCAACTCGTTTTAAGACGTGAGTGATCCGTTTATTTCCACCATAACGATTACCCTCTAAAAGCTTACACAAACAAATGTATTATTGTTACAGGGTAACAAAGAGCTTCAAGTATCGCTGTTCCAAGCGCTGGTACTTCTGCTGTTCAACGACGGAGATAACTTGTCCTTCGAGGAGATCAAAGTAGCTTCTAATATTGAGGTAAGAGTCTTGAAAGATGCTGTTAAGAGGGTTTATACCTGCTGAGCTGGTAACGATGCATTTTTGTTAGTTTTTCTCGATTATTCCATAAAAATTGAATGAAAATTAAAAATGTTTTGTATACAAATTGTTCTGATATATAAGTTAATGTGCCTACTGCTATAATAATTCGTGATAGACTTTTATTTTCTTTAAAAAACGAACAAATTATTACCTAACGGTTTTTAAAGAAAATAAAAGTCTTATCACGAATTATTATTGCAGTAGGCACATTAACTTATACAGTTGTGGCCATATAATTAAGAACGATTATTTATTGAGATGATTTTTTCAAAGTAACAAGTATAACTAATTGCCCGTATTTTTTTTATTTCTCTCGGTATTGCAAAACTTTTCCGTACTACCGGTACATTCATTTATGCAACATAGTTGGCTAAAAAATTAATAGAGAAACTTTATACATTCGATCTGAACCTAGTATTAGTACTTACTGGCTGGTCACGTAATTAAGAACGCTGAATAGTTTATTATTTTTTCAAATTTAAATAGAGAACACTGTGTGGCTCTGTGGTTGTAGATTATTATTCGTATAATTTTGGCACCATTTCGTGCTGTTAAAGTCTTAAAAGTGATTACTTCGTATAAAAACAATGGGGAAAAATAAAAGTTGTGATAAATCTACAAGAGAAGTAATAATAAAACTTCGCGAGAAGAATTGGTCGTATAAAAAGATAGCCGACCATCTGCAATGTTCAAAAACAATGGTTTTCCATGCCGTAAAGCATTTTTCCACGTATCAAACTACTTCAGACGTTCCGCGTGGACCTAGACCGAAAAAGTCATCTCGTCGAGATGATCGAAATATCGTTCGTTTGGCAAAACAAAATCCTTTTAAAGGGTCTAATGAGTTGAGAAAAGAATATTTTGGCGAAAACAACCCTTCAGCAATCTCTGCACGCACTATTCGAAGGCGTTTGGTAGAAAATAAGTTGAACGGAAGGATAGCAAGGAAGGTGCCTATGTTGAAACGATGTCATAGGCAAGCCCGACTTGCATTTGCAAGAAGGTATGAAAACTGGACAGTCAGACAGTGGAAAAACGTTCTTTTTTCTGACGAGACAAAAATAAATAGGGTATGTTCTGATGGAAAACGATACGTACGACGCCCTCCGAATAAAGCATTCGACCCAAAGTACACAAAAGTGACATTAAAGCATGGCGGGGGAAATGTGAAAATTTGGGGGTGCTTTTCTGGACATGGCGTTGGACCTGTTAGGCTGATAGAAGGAAACATGGATCAATTCCAATACAAAAATATACTGCAAGAAACAATGTTACCATATGCCGAAGACGTGCTTCCGGTTATTTGGACATTCCAGCACGACAATGATCCAAAGCATACTGCACGCACCGTTCAGGAATTCCTCACATCACAATCAGTTTCTGTCTTAGATTGGCCAGCCAACAGCCCAGATCTTAACCCAATAGAGCATCTTTGGTGCGAAGTCAAGAAAAAGGTTTCAAATCGACAGTGTGGCAATTTGAGAGAGCTGTACGACGTTTTCTTACAAGAATGGAACTCTATTTCTCTTGCGAAATGTCAAAAATTGATAGATTCAATGCCTCGCCGGTGTAAAGCCGTAATTAAAAGCCGTGGACATGCTACTAACTATTAATTTTAGTTCAAATGTATTAAATTGTTTTTTTTTCTATACCAACTTCACATTAATATGATTTATTTAATCTAAGTTTCATATAAAACAACTCTCGAGCAGTTTAATAAATCGTTCTTAATTATTTGTCCAGCTTCATTACTATTTGAATTTATTAGTATAGAGAACAAATAAAATTTGTAAAAAAAAATGTTAGCAATTATACACTATTATTCTTAATCCCGTTTGCTCTATCCATGTGGCTATTTTATAACATAACTTCAGAAGGAACACAACTAGACATATGACAAAATTTAGATAAAAAAAATCGGAAACTTCAAATCGTTCTTAATTGTATGACCACCACTGTATATTAGAACAATTTGTATACAAAACATTTTTAATTTTCATTAAATTTTTATGGAATAATCGAGAAAAACTAACAAAAATGCAACGTGGCCAGCTCAGCAGGTATAAACCCTATTTTAAACATTCTAGCGTTGCGTCATTTGAGATGGTTCCAAGTGGAAATCACTAGGCTATCGTGAATATTTAAAAATTAAGTTATGAAGGTTCTTTAATAGTATTGTAAATAATATTTATAATGCCATACGATTAATAATAATAATAATAGTATTGTGTGCCAGGCTTCTCAAACAAACGGCAATCATGGAATAGAAAGAACAAGAGGATATGACATGTCAACGGGGCACGCTGACCATAATATAAGTTCCACTGAGCATAGTTACGTCAATTTCGTTGTCAGATTTGAATTTGCTAATTCGAGTAGCATCCGGTAGTTATTTAGTTTTTCTCAAACATGCTATGAAATATTGACGTTATGTTCCTTATAATACGCCACGAAGTGTCACAATGCAGGCGCGGCGTGGTGTGCGGCTAGACGAGAGGTCAATAATGGAATTTCATACAACATTGCTGGCCTTGGCCAGCAAAGTGATCGTCTATTGTTTCATACCATAACGTTTATAGGTCTATGGCATCATAGCATTTAGCCATTAAAAAAAAACTATAAGCAATATTTGCGTTTTGGTTCATTAGGACAATCTGCCACTACGCTTATTTAAGGTAAAGTAAGATGATGATGATGATGGTGATGATGATGGTGATGATGATGGTGATGTTGATGGTGGTGATGGTGTTGATGATGGCGGTGATGATGATGGTGATGGTGGTGATGATGATGATGGTGTGATGATGAGATGATGATGATGATGTTGATGATGATGGTGATGATGGGTGATGATGATGATGATGATGGTGATGATGAGATGATGATGTTGATGATGATGATGATGGTGATGATGATGGTGATGATGATGTCGATGATGATGATGATGATGTTGATGATGATGGTGATGATGATGATGATGATGATAGTGATGATTATGGTGATGGTGATGATGTTGATGATGATGATGATGTTGATGATGATGATGATGGTGATGATGATGATGGTGGTGATGGTGATGGTGATGATGATGGTGATGATGACGACGACGACGACGTTGAAAATGGTGTTGATGATGATGATGATGATGATGATGATGATGATGATGATGATGATGATGATGATGTTGCATGTTTGAGAAAAACTCGATACAAGCCTTGGCCACGAACAGGGATTGCCGGCCTCGTATCTCTAGATGGCCTCGTTAACACTCGGCCATCTATAACTACTCGGCCGGCAATCCCCTATTTCGCGGCCGCTGCAGTAATGTACTATTGTCTCGCAATGTGATGAAAATCATTGTGTGTATCACGGGCAGTAAAGAGATTACAAACCCGAGTCTTTAAAAGCCCTCCGCCTTCGGTGTCGGGCTCTAATAGACGCTCATTAGTGTAAATCGGCGACTTGTGGCATTTAGGTAGCATTTGACGTTTCTGACAGACTAGTGAAGTGACTATGTTCCTCTGTACGACTCGAGCAAAGAAACCAATAACAAGAAATCTTTTCAACCATTTAATATTTGAGTTTCGTGATTGATAATAAATATTTGTTCAAAATTTTTAGAAGTTATCCTACGTCTCCTATTTGAGTGTGTTGGTTAAAAAAAGTTTTTGTTAAAATTTCATTTTTATTGCGAGCTTTTTTGTTGACTGTACTTGCATCACAATTATTATTATTTTGTATTTGCACCAAATTTCAAGCCAATCCGACCACTGGAAGTGGGTCAAAATCGACTTTCAAAATTTGACCCGTACATACATGTACATACATAAATTGCAAGTTAAATAAAAGCTTGTAAAGAGCATTCTTGCGTAAGTTTGTTGGTGTTCTCTTTGATTTCAACTTCTTTATTTTGTAATCTATACATATAATACATATAATAAATCTGTAACAAGTCGGTGTCTGTACATTAAAGATATTTGAGAAAAACTGTCACTAGGGCTATTTATTAGCACAATAGAACCCAAAACAATGATTTTTAGAATTATTGTCTGTTTGTCGGTTTGTCTGTGCGTTTGTGCACGCTAATCTCAGAAACGGCTTAACCTGGAAGGAGGCGGTTTTCACTGATATGTTAGTATTTTCTTGGATTAACATTTAGTGTTTGTTTCATTTGAATCGGTTCACAAATAAGAAAGATACGTCTATTTTAAGAATTTATCGAACAGGTTTTTTTGTTTGAACGCGCTAATCTCAGGAACTACTGCTCCGATTTGAAAAAATCTTTCAGTGTTAGATAGCACATTTATCGAGGAAAGCTATAGGCTATATATCATCACGCTAACACCAATAGGAGCGGAGCGGAGCGGAAGAATGTTTAAAAATCGGGGGTTTTTGGAGTAAAACTTCTATAGGCACGCTTGACATGGGAGTACGGTGTTGAATGTGAACGCGGGTGTGCGGGGGGTGCGGGGGCGGGTAATTTTTTTATATCGAGGAACTAAAGAGAGCCATAACTGATGAAAAAGCAAATTGGATAAAAAAAAATAAGCTGCCCAAATTACTAATTCCACGCGGACGGAGTCGCGGGCAAAAGCTAGTACTCTATTAAAAATGATTACTGTAAGATGTCCATTGTTTGTTAATGCTATTTTTAGCTTTTGATAAACAAGTTTACCTTTTGGATGCAGTCTTGGTAATAATGCGACCTTTGAATTTTAAAGAATTATTTTATCTTATCTGAAAAGACACTTGAAAAACGTGTTTCATCACTAGTGCCACCTAATTGCCACGAGTCACCGATGTCTA
Organism: Archips crataeganus; assembly: GCA_947859365.1. Taxonomy (NCBI): domain Eukaryota; kingdom Metazoa; phylum Arthropoda; class Insecta; order Lepidoptera; family Tortricidae; genus Archips; species Archips crataeganus. The sequence goes on along the minus strand of OX402048.1, from coordinate 4,341,461 downwards.
CTCATTAGTAATCCGCTTCTTACGGCCTTTAATACACAATGTACTCATTTTTAGGGTTCCGTAGTCAACTAGGAACCCTTATAGTTTCGCCATGTCTGTCCGTCTGTCTGTCTGTCTGTCTGTCCGCGGCTAAGCTCAGAGACTGTTAGTACTAGAAAGCTGTAATTTGGCATGAATATATATATCAGTCACGCCGACAAAGTGATTGAATAAAAAAAAGTAAAAAAATTTTTTAGGGTACCTCCCATAGACGTAAAGGGGGGTGATTTTTTTTTTCTCGGCTAACCCTATAGTGTGGGGTATCGTTGGATAGGTCTTTTAAAACCATTGCGGGGTTGCTAACATGATTTTTCTATTCAGTGATCTGTTTGCGAAATATTCAACTTTAAAGTGAAAATTTTCATTAAAATCGGCCGTCCCCCCCCCCTCTAAAATCTAAACTGTTGGGTGGAAAAATTTGAAAAAATTCAGAATGGTAGTAAATATATCAAATTTACTAGGAAAATTATAGCGGCTAAGATTGCTTGGAAATTATTTGTAGTTTAAGAGTAAATAGTAGCCTAAGGTATAAAACATACCTAAACTTGGATGATTCCGTACACATACGAAATCCTTAGAAAAATATTACTTGATTTTTTCGTAATGGCTACGGAACCCTACCTTGGGCGTGTCCGACACGCTCTTGGCCGGTTTTTTTGAACTATATGTTCCCAGGAGGGCGAGTTACGGCGCACTCTCCAGTCTCTGGCTTGCGGCAAGGCGCGCGTGCTGACGAAGGCGCCGCGCGGCCGCGAAGTCGCCAACACCGACCACTTCTGTTTCAACGCAGACTTCACCAACAAACTGTTCCGCATCAAAATCAACCAGATACAGATGAAGGAGACTGTGAGTTCTCTATTTAAACCAGAAGCCTGCCTAGGGTTGCCAAACGTCCCGCTGTTCGCGGGACGTCCCGTTTCTAGAGCACAGAAATTAACGTTAATTTGAATATACTACGATTAAGAGGGTTTATACAAGATGTTTGCTAGGGCGTTGTTTTGCTACATTTTTAAAATATGTATTTGTTTTAGTAATTAAGATGAAAATACCTAAAAACACGCGCAGTCCAACCAACCTATCTGGAGCCATCGTGCCCCCCCCCCCCCCCAAGCGGCCCCACTCCCGAAATCGCCCACCCAAAACCGATTAGCGCGAAAAACACGGTGGGGCCTTAAGAGGGTTTATACTTGCTGAGCTGGCAACGTTGCATTTTTGTTAGTTTTTCTCGATTATTCCATAAAAATTGAATAAAAATTAAAAATGTTTTGTATACAAATTGTTTTAATAGGTATATAAGTTAATGTGTCTACTGCAATAATAATTCGTGGTTTCGAATTATTATTGTAGTAGACACATTAACTTATATATTAGAACAATTTGTATACAAAACATAATTATTTTTTATTCAATTTTTATGGAATAATCGAGAAAAACTAACAAAAATGCAACGTTGCCAGCTCAGCAGGTATAAACCCTCTTAAGGCCCCACCGTGTTTTTCGCGCTAATCGATTTTGGGTGGGTGATTTCGGGCGTGGGGCCGCTTGGGGCGGGCACGATGGCTCCAGATAGGTTGGTTGGACTGCACGTGTTTTTAGGTATTTTCATCTTAATTACTAAAACAAATAATTAAACAAATAATTATTTTAAAAATGTAGCAAATCTACGCCCTAGCAACTCAGATCAAATAAAAAGTAAAGATAGAGCGCTGCAAACAACGAAGTGAGGCCGGTCAAACTACACCAAACCGTGTGCTTACACAATGGCACGCACACACTTGCATCCAAACTGCACCAAATTTTTCTTAGAACCCAAAACGTCAACACTAGTGTTGCCATTATAATGTTGTAGTTATTGCAACCTTTTCTTTTTTCATTTTAAATTATATTCTTTATTAGCACGGCTTAAAACGTGAGAACGTGATACGCAACGTAAAGTTGTTTGTTTCTTGTAAAAGTTTATCAACGTTTTTTACTGTAGTAACGGTATCAACGCGACACGCAACGTAGTATCGGGGTATTAAGAATTTATTATTATGGCAACACCGGCCTACGCACACATGTTTATAAAACCGGCCTCACTCGGCTGTTCGCAGCGCTCTATCTTTACTTTTTATTTGATCTGAGCCTAGCAAACATCTTCTTTTATTAACACCCAAAAAGTCATGACCTTCCGTGCACTAGTAGCGTCGTACTACGAGTTTATTTTATTTTTTAAAGACTACTTCGGATTTTTTTTCTATCGAGTGAACTATAAGTAATCGTGTTTCGAAAAAACTGGTCACTAACAAATTGCGTTGGGAGTTATAATTTTTTTTTCACCGTTGTATTTCACCCCAGCATTAAACTGTGTATATTTCAGAGCGAAGAGCAAAAGGCGACGGAGGAGCGCGTGTTCCAGGACCGGCAGTACCAGATCGACGCGGCGATCGTGCGCGTCATGAAGATGCGCAAGGCTCTCTCACACAACCTCCTCATCTCTGAACTATACAACCAGCTCAAGTTCCCCGTCAAGGTACGATGGTCAAACTAAAGTCTTCACGACTCCAGTAAAAAAACGCTTTATTTGTAGCCCTGAAAACCAGATTAATTTTGGATTAACTGCAAAATTAGATTTTTTGTTGCTTTAAGTTATAGTTAAGTTAGTCATATGTTGCTATTGCCATTCAAGCTCTATGGGAGAGTTGTGTCTTGACAGCTCATAAAAAGTACGTCAGTTGATTGGGTGGTGTCAATATCCCTATTATTCCTCTCGATCTACCTGTGCAGAAGGCAGATTTTTTATCGCGGGAAACTTCGATCTACCAACGGCAAAGCAGAAGCCTACGCGCGCTAAAATCTTGCGCTGTCATTGGTTGATCGATTACCTACTCGACCAAATCGCGGCAGGCCGTCCGCCATGTTTTCGACTCTTGTAAAAGTGGGACAAAACTAAGAATCATTACGCATTTTTCGACCATTTGTCCTTACAAATAAAGTACAATATAGATAACGCCGGTAGTTAAAATTTGTATGAAATTTTTCCGTTGTGACACGAAAATCCGAAATATTATAAATGTGAAAGTGTGTCTGTCCGTTACCTCTTCACGTTTAAACCACTGAACCGATTTAGATGAACCAAATGACATTTGGTATGGAGATAGCTTGAGACCCTGGGAAGAACACAATAGATTTCATCCCAGAAAAAAAAAAATATTTCATTCCAACTTAGATGATAAGTACAAAATGATAAGGATAATGTACCTGTGTCAGGAGGCCTCGCTATTTCAAAAATTGCATCATCTAAGTTAGTTCAGTCTAACACTTAACTTAATAATGTATCCGATAAGACACATTATTTGGTACCACCTTGTATTTTTTTTAGATGTAGAATTTTCTGGAGTTCTTATTTAAGACTGGGTTTGGATTACAAGCTTTAAGAAATTTTGATAATTTTACTTAGGGCTAAGCTAATTTGTATGCTGCAAGGCACCACATAGTGATATGAATTGACGGGATGTTTACAAAAACAACATAACTGACTAGACTGGTTGACACCTGTTGTCTGCAAAATTGTTTCTCTATAAACCAGTCTAGCTAGTTATGTTGTTTTTGTAAAAATCCCTTCAATCAATGTAACACCAACAATTTTTATTTGGACAAATAAATCCTTAAATCTTCGCTCTCCATTGAAGAACTCTCACGATTCGTCGCCATTGCTAATCGTAATTATATTTTTTCGCAGCCGGCGGACCTCAAGAAGCGCATTGAATCCCTGATCGACCGCGACTACATGGAGCGAGACAAAGACAATCCCAACCAGTACAACTACGTGGCGTAAACGCCTGCCGTTTATACGATATTAATTTATATTTATTTACGTGACACAATGGACTTACCCAATCAACATGGCAAAAGTATGGTCGGGGTAAGAAAAGGTTCGTCACTTTTCGACCTTAACTCGTTGACATAGAGTCGAAAAGTGACGAACCTTTTCTTACCCCGACTATACACAGTGTGAGCCCAGTAACCTAACTACAACGCGCCAAAGCTGGACTAAAAGCCTGGCCACATGACCACGGTCATGACGACACGGCAACGTGTATCTGCACGGCGTGGCGACGTATCAGTCGTTTTTAAAAAAAATGTACGCAATTAAAAGCTTTAATTTAAACAAAACTTAATTGATTCCTCTGTGTAACGAAAATTACCCATATAGTTTGTATAACTTTCGTTACACAAAGGACTTGATCGTGATTTTGTTTTCATTGAGCCCTTAAATGAGTCTTTTTCAAAAAATTGTACACAATTAAGGGATTTAATTAAAACAAAGCTTAATTGAGAGTTCCTCTGTGTAACGAAAATTACTCATATAATTTGAATAACTAACTTTTGTTACACAAAGGATGCGATCGTGATTTTGTTTTCATTAAGCCCTTTTATGTACAATTTATTTCTGACAAAGTTAAGGCCGGACGGGTATTGTAGGCTGCGTGCGTTGTTAGATTGGTTACTGACTTACACTGTGAACCACACTTGTTCAAACTTGGTAAACTGTGGCCTTAGCAGTCCTGTCTTTAACAGATAAATCGGAATGAAAACTCGTCGACATATTAATTGGCCGATGTATAACTAAACCGTTTAAATGGTCCTCACCCACGCGGTACAGGGGAGGGGGGTTGACGACAAAGGGGCCGAGAGAGGTGCGGGCGGCAGGCACACGAGGTGCGCTCGCCGCTCGCATCTCTCTCGCCCCCTTTGTCGTTAAACCCCCCTGCCCCTGTACCGCGCGGGCGAAGAGTCGTTTAAACGGTCTAGCTATGAATAATGATACAAATACGTGGCAATTTAAATTTCATATTTTTTGTTTTTTATTTTCCACACGTTGTAATTTTCTAAATCTTGATAAAGATTACTCGTTTTATTTTAATTTCTTTCTTGACCCTTTGTAGAATGAGTATCTGATAAAAACTATTTTATATATCGTAATAAAAATGTCTCAATACCTGTGTGCCTTATTTTTTGTTCTTTTTAACTAGCTCTATTCATGCCAGTGGCAGCGAATAGCGTTGCAATTGTCACTTATTTGTGCCACACTTGCCAGAGGCCTTATTGCCTAACCCACCTGGAGTCACACCTCTCTCGGTATAGAATGAGGGTAAAAAGAGATTGCAAGTGCGATCGCAAAAGTGACCGCGTAAACAATACGGCCTCTGGACGTATTCATTCTTGCCACGCTAGAAATATCACCGTGTGTTGCCGGCCTTTAAATATGCGTAAGTCGCATTCGTTCTGATTTATTTGTCAAGAGGATGTACAGGTAAATTCACAAGATGAGACACGAATGGATTGAACGAAAGTGATGTCACTAACATTTTTGTAGAGAAATGACTGATGCATGTAATTTTCATATTTGTGTGAAGTGTATTCAAATAAATAATTTATTAATCGTCAAGACACACTTGTATAGTTAACACATAGATACATTAATTGGATCCATTCGTGCCTGCTCTTGTGAATCGCCTGTAGTCACTCCACTTTAGCCTTCGGCTACTATTTGACACTGCTACGGCCAGAAATTACTTATTCGCCAAAAATGTGATAAATGGTATTCGAATCCGATTTGACCACATCGCTGTTCATTGTTAAAAGCTTAAGATGGGTATGATAGATATTTTAGAAATTATCTTTTGAAATATTAGATTCCTCAAAATGTCCTGTTATATTTTACAAATAAATCTATTATTTTGAGACTCGTAGTTGAGGGTGTGAGCTTGCATTCAAATTTCGTTCTTCATAGTTAGTCTTCATTCATCCATCAACATACAGGTTGTTACACACTCTTCACT